>OU426989.1:128545488-129782839 GCA_911387755.1 Chrysotoxum bicinctum | reverse complement strand
TGAACAATGAGTGCGAGAATATAAAAAAACAAATATGTGTGTTTTTGCATGAAACGAAAGAGGGATGTATGTATGAGTACCTAACGTCTCTAGTTCCTCTACCGAAAAACGTTTGTTTCTTCATCATTTCAAAACAAACCTTGACAGACAACGGAGCTTAGAGTGAGTGAAAGCTGAACACAGAATATTACTATTGAAATGAAAAAGACGTTTTGGAATGCAGCATTTAACGTCAAACGAAAGAACATCGGTAGCTCACGTTTTCGGCTCTAGAAATTAAATCAAAACGGGAGGAATGATAAACCTTCGAAGAGAATAACAAATGAAACAAACTCAGAGATGAAAAATCTCAAAGTTGAATTTTGGGAGGAACGATAACACGTTTTATCGATGGCTTACCAAAATGCTTTCTCTGTGTTAGCCAAATACTTTAGGAAGCTATAAATCATTGGTTCCTACTCATGAATAAACACTGTACTCGTATATGCTCCTAGGCTTTGTTATAGATGATACGAAGGATGAGAGCTCAACGCATAGGATTGTCCTATGAACTAATATGTGATTTATGTGAGGAGCATGTTGGCAGCATTCTTTTCAATGCTTTTAGCTTTCAAAACTTTACGATTTATCTAGTATGTCCATTTAAGGTGTGAAAACAGAACGTATGTTATGTAGATTAGGTAGAATGTGGGTTAATTGAACGTCAGAAGTGCTTAATAGAATTGAAAAATAACAAAAATAAATGGGTTCTCTGATTGTTAGATTCCTGTTGTCAAAGAAACATTTCTAAATGAGACATTGAAAACGATAGGAGCTCTTATAATTATTTATTTAGGACCACCCGCTTGTATTATGTGCGTATTTAACATCTTAAGTCTGGAATTGTATTTCGTTTCTTAATACAGCTGGGAATTCTTTACCAAAAGGAAAGTATTTTCAAATAGAAGAAAATGTATTATATGAAGCGTAAGTATGGCTTTATTTAAATGGCCGCAATAAAAAAAACTTCCCTAATAGTACGAAATAAATTGTAAGGTTTTCAGTACGTATTACAGCAGCAACACCAAAATCAAAGAACTGGAACGTATGCTTAAGCTATATGCTAAATAAGAACAAAGCACTAGTTTCACATCCAACTATGCAGGCATATAAAGGGTGGTTCAATTTTAAGGGCCGATGTTGATTTTGAATATAACACAAATTTATTTAGGAAATTAGTGTCGTTTCTTTTTATTATGATAATATTGGTATGGTTCAATTATGTATGGAATAAAATATAGGCCAAATGGCCGCCGCGACCTCGGCGGCACACTTCCATCCGTTGGTCCAAATTTTCGATGACGGAGAGGCATAACTGAGGTTCTATGCCGTTAATGTGCCGACTTATATCATCCTTTAACTCTTGAATTGTTGCTGACTTATCGACGTACACCTTTTCTTTCAAATAACGCCAAAGAAAGAAGTCCAACTGTGTCAAATCACATGATCTTGGCGGCCAATTGACATCGTCACCACGTGAGATAATACGGCCATTGAATTTGTCACGCAAAAGAGCCATTGTTTCGTTTGCTGTGTGGCAAGTGGCACCGTGCTGTTGAAACCACATATCGTCCACATCCATATCTTCCAATTCGGGCCATAAAAAGTTCGTTATCATCTCACAATAGCGAACACCATTCACAGTAACTGCCTGACCGGCCTCATTTTGGATGATCATCTGTGTTTAACACTATAAGGCTATAAGGGCCTCCACTATAAACGCTTCAGCGTTTATGTTAACTTATGTTAACTTAAAGACAAAGTGTGGTTCTAGCGCCTTTTAACCCGGTCAATGTATTCCTCTATTTAGACAGTCAGGGGTGGGTCCAGGATAGAATGGCGGGTCCGTTCATCCAATACGTCAGCTGTAGAATAGTGTATAGATGACTCCTGTAGAGTCGATAGAAGACCCCGTACAAAACGGAGCAGAGCGCTTTTGGTTCGATAAAACTGTGTCCGAACGGTCCTAAGGTAAATAGAATTCACGACTGGGTTGCACGAACTTGCTCGAATGTCATAGACTTATATATTTAAAAAAATTAATGTTATAAGGCAAACTGTTCATAAAATTCATTTTTGAAACTCATTTAGTAGTAATGCCCTGTGATTTAGTATTTAGTATTTTTAGTATTTATTTTATTCCAGTATCTTTTACAATAGACTTAAGTCCTTAAAAGCGAAAGTTAAACTAATTTCAATAATAAAATTGATCTTAACGATACAATAAACTAATTATTATTTCACAACAATTTTTAAATAATCCAATTTACATGAGAGAAAACAAAATTATGATTTTATTTAATTTTGATTTAATTTAAGAAATCAAATCATTAGCACACCAAAACAGTTGATGTTTTTATAATCAAAGTAACGTCAGAAATGTAAATCAAGTCGCGTTACTAAAATTCATCAATGCATCAAAAATTTATTGATAAAAATATGTCGAGTTTCTACACAGGTACACACAAAAATAAAAAAGTATAGTTAATTTCAAAAACCGAACCTACATATTCTTACGTATTTTGACGCGCTGAATTTGAATTTCAAGTTAGAATTGGTCCACCACCCTCCAGTTTTTTTTCAAATCGTAAAAAAACTTACGATAAGTTCATTGACTATTTTTTTTTCCTCATGCATGTATGTCAGAGAGTAAAGTATCACTTACTTTTTGTTATATGTATGCCCTTATTTCATAACTTATACATCAATTTAGTGTTTAAAATTATATTAAATAATAAAATAAAAGTCCGAGAAACGTACATGAAATAAGTTAAAAATTTTTCGTTTAAAATAAAAATTCATTTTAAATAATCTATTTAGTGAAATAAAAAATGATACTTAATACAGTTACTTTTTCAGCACTCACTCCCTGGATAACTTCAGGTTTCTAAGCATTTCTAAGCTTTTTTTGAGTGTGCTCTTTAATTTTCTACATCTAAAATAAAAATATCGTTGTGGAACATTTTTTTAATTCCTCGATAAGTTTGTAAATTTTTGAGGCACATTAACTTTTCTGGTTTCAATTTCTTTTTTTATATAGAATATGCACAAAAAATTTTATTACGATATATAAATGCATCAAAAAGTTATGAAAAGAAAAGTGTAACGATCTAACTTTTCAAAAAGAGCGAGGGACGTGTTTTTCTTAGTTCACCATTTCAATATTATTAGTGGCACACCCAAATATCAACATAGATTACACAGGCCTACAGTGGTTTTGGTGCCGCCAAAATGAAAACTGTTTCCTAGATTACTTGTTACCTAGGTTCTAACAGTATACTTACATTTTTACGTGTAGTTTTGGAGATAAAGCATATTATGCAAAAAATACAAATTTATCCATTTCTTTAACAGTTTTCAACAATCTATTTTATATTCTGCATGAAAAAAACTTCTTTTTAAAGATTTTCTCGGGTGATGCTCCAGCAATAATCAGCCATCATGTGTTCATCCCATCGACCTTCGTATCTATCTTCCATGACTTTTAAGTCCTGATGAAACCGCTCTCCTTGTTCCTCGCTATATGAGCCAAGTTTTTCGGGAAATCTGTCCAAATGACTGTGGAAGTAATGGACTTTAATACTCATATTACACCCGAGCTTTTTAATTTTTTCCAGCAAGTCCAGCACTAATTCTTGGTAATTTTCGGACTTATAATTTCCAAAAAAGTTGTTCACAATGTTTACAAAGGCTAACCAGGCTGCAGATTCTAAGTCATTCATTGAATGCACGAAATGTTCGTCTTTCATCAGAAGTCGTATCTGTGGTCCATCAAATATGCCAGCCTTAAGCTTTTCTGAACTTAAACCAGGAAATTTTCTTGATACATAAATAAAACAAGATCCAGTTTTATCTAATGCTTTTATGTATTGTTTTATTAAACCCAGTTTTATGTGCAATGGAGGCAATATAATTTTTTCTCTTGAAACTAGTGGTTGGTTCAAGACGTTGTTTTTGCCAATAGTTAAACTTTCCCTTACAGGCCAGTCTTTCTTGATCCAGTGGTCACTTTTTGCCCTGCTGTCCCATAAACAAATAAAACATGGAAATTTCGTGAATCCACTTTGCTGTCCAAGTAAAAAGTTAATCATTTTCAAATCCACGCATATAACCCACTGATGATCATAGTATTTTAGCTTTTCTAAAACGAGATAGACAGTTTGATACTCCTCCTTTAGCTTCGTGGAATGAGCTAATGGAACAGCACCGTACTTATTTCCATTATGTAATAAGACACATTTTAAACTTCGTTTTGAACTGTCTATAAATAGACCCATTTCAATTAGAAGACCACCGACATCGTTACAAAAAACAATATCGCTTTCAGAACTGAAGAATTTCACAAATTTTTTTTCTCGGTAACGATAGAGTGTGACTTTCGTACCTTTAGCAAGTAAGTTCCTCTCTTTAAATCTGGAAGCCAATAGCTCTGATCTTTCTTTTGAGAGGTCCAGGTCTCTTATAAGATCACTTAAGGCATCTTGAATGAAAAGCTGAGGCTCCGATGTTCCTATCCATTCACTATCTTTTTCATGTGTGGTGCTCATACTTACTTCGCTATCGGACAAATCCGTCGATCTTGGTAGATAGGAAATGGTTTAGCTGTTGAGTGTGGCACAGGCATTTTAGCGGACGACAGATCAGGATAAGTCATTTTCTTTCGATTAACACCACGTAATTTAACACAACAAAAATAACAATCGTCAATGTGATTTCTCGGTTCACTCCAAATCATAGGCACACCGAACTTTAAATGGTTTCGTTTTCCGTTAACCCACTGTCTTAAATGTTCAACACATAGTTTACAAACACTGCTCGGTATCCAAGATTTGACAAAGTTCTTAATTTCTAAGTTAAAATAGGCAAAATACGCTTTTTTTACAAATTCAGATATTGGCTTTTTAAATTTTTTCACTGTGAACTCGCCACAAATATAGCAGAATGAGTTTGGATCATTTAAGTATTTTCTCTTAGAAGATGCCATTTCAAAAACTTTTATATTTAAGCCGCAAAAATAAATGAAATTACATATGTACAAGGAAACTTCATCACGTATGCAAAATAAATGCAAGCAAGTGTTAAAAAAAACTGTACATAGCTTTGACTCGAAAATACCGTTGTTTGCATTTAGTAACAGTGGACAACAAAATTTAATATCAGTTATGGCGGCACCAAATTTTTTTTTTATTTTGTAGGCCTGTGTTATACTTAGTGAAGTAACTACAATAATTATTTCAATTTTCAGGTGGATCAAACATTGCATCAAAAAGTTACAACAAAGTTTTAAAATAAAAAAAACATTGAAAGGGACAAATTAAATTATTAAATTTCGTTGTTTTTACGTAATAAAATAGCTTTATATTCAAAATTAAAACATTTTCTGTTGAAATATACATATAGATCATCTTTCTATTTACGAGTAAGTCCTATTTAAAAAATTACACCAATAACAACTATTTTAATATACTATAATTTTATATCTGCTAGTGACATAAAATCCTAAAGTACGCTGGATTTCCTCATATACAACATTTTTAAACCATTTTAAGAATATATTTTGGTACGCCAAATTTAAGTCTTCATTATTGTACGAATAAAAATTAAATTTCAAAAACAGACCCGATTTTGAGATATTGAATTTTCAAGAAGAAATTTATTTTTTTAAATTCAAACTTTTTAAAACCTTCTCTATAAAACATATATTTAGATCCGTTATGCCAATAACAGCCGTGTTTTTTTGGAAAAGTTATCCGTAGTACAGTAGGATTTTATATGAATAACAAATACAACATCCGCAGTAGGATTACTGCCGATAAAAGGAGAAGTGAAATCCTGCTACGGATTGAGATTTGACGTTTATTCGAGTATCGGCAGTGACTCTACTGCAGATGTTGTATTTGTATTTCATATAAAATCCTACCGTACTACGGATAACTTTTCCAAAAAAACACGGCTAATAAAAAATTCAAAATTTAAAAAAATAGTTCTATGGTATAGTCTGTAATATCTAAGTTTAGATTTTTTTTATTGAATTATAGATCGTAAAAATCATTAAGAAAAACAAAAATTTTATAAATATTCCAAGTTCTGTTTTCGATACTCGTAAAAATACGATGTTCGAAAACCATTTTTTAATATTTGTATATGGTAAAATATTTTTTTTCTCACATCTTGTAGACTGTATTAAGAAACTTTTAATCCTCAAGGTTAAAACGAGCATGGGGTTTTTGAAATATCATGTTTTGAACAAAAAAATAAATTTTTATGTTAAAAACAAATTTATTTTGAAAGTTTCAATACCTAATACATACTATTAAAACTTTCGGGGTGATAAGAAAATTATTAAAAACGGTTGTAACGTTTTGAGAAAATCAAAAAACAAAATAAATGGCTACAAGGAGGGCATCATTAGTAACCATTACCTAGCTTTAACTATACATGACATTTTTTGAGTTTTTTTTTTTTTTATTTGTGGGACAGTTTTTGAGAAAAAAAAAATTATTTTTAAGATTTAGAAAAAAAAATCGTATGACAGGTACCTTTGTTTTTGATATTAAAAAATATGTGTGGGGAGGAAATTTAAAAATGATATCCACCAAGCTTAAAGAAAATCGATCGAGGCGTTTAGGCTGTAGTCGAACAGACAGACAGATTTGCAAGACACACTTTTTTCGTCTTCGCTATCATCGTAATGTCAACTTTAATCAAAATCCCATGCTGGTATTTTTTTACGAATGCATAACTTGCCTTATAGTACCTATAAGTCCATAAAATTGCATTAAGTGTGGTCACCGGGAAAAAAAAAACATTTAAAGTTATATTCAAGTTATACTTACATAGGTTTGTGTGCAGTTTTATGTAGGGCAGGTCAGGGTGGTACCAAAAAAATTAAATGCATGACTGGATCATACGTTCTTGCATTTATGTACAAGCTTATATTATTATTCTATGATTTTGAATTATTCAGCTGTTTTTTATGTTAATTACCAATTTTGTAAGACACGACCAGTACGGTTTAAAACGCATAATGTAATAATTTGTAATTAAAGAGTACAACTTTTGGAAACTAAGTAATTCTGATTCAGAGGATGAATTAAGATAAATTATTTTCAATCAAAGTATACGTCAAATCAGGTTTTAACAAAGCCCCAGAAAAAGAGATAGTCAAAAAGCGGAAATGCAGCTACCGAAGACTGGCACTTTGGTTTCTTAAAAACGAAATAGCTTCAATTAAACATTTATACGATACGATTTTTGATAATTTAGAAGCTTTGAACAAACAACATTCTTATGAACAAAAAAACATTTACAATTTGAACAAATCCCAAAGTATCAATTTTTGTAGTTTTAATCTTATTATTTTGCATTTTTAGATACTTCGCTCAGAGATACGTTTGTTCCAAGTATTATGGCTGAACGGGGAAATATGGATACAATTGTAAGAGTAGTGGGTGCAATATGAATTCATCTTCCACCTGCTGACGTTTTTCCGAGCCAGCGATATACAGACAGGTTTTTTTGGAGGCTCACTATGGCCTTAGTAGGTTAGAGCGGGTAGATGGCTTCTGAGTTGTTTGTAGATGTCCCGAAACATTTGCAACGCCCTATACACTCTGTTCTAAGGAGCTACCCATTCTGTTCTAATTGGATAACACACAAGAAAAAAAAATGCTTTGAAGTTGTACGAAAAAGTTTCCTGCTTCAAATTAAAGACAAATAATAACGCTTTACAATATCTTAGAACTTAGAAAGAGTTCAATAGTTAAGTTTGTACGATGTTTTGAAATGTTGGTGATGAATGTTCCCCAGCTTACCCTATCTATGTATGTATCTGTATGTTAAAATGTATGCATGTACACAAAAAAATATAAAAACCAAAAAATGCTGTATTTGTTCTGGTTTTTAAGTAGTTTTGAGTTATTATAAGAAGCTTGAATCAGTTTTAATTAGATTTAGTGTAGTTCAATGAAGTTTGAAAGATCAAAATTCATGTATAGTTATAGCCGCCAGGTGTTATCTTTTGTGTTGGTATGTAAACATTTTAAAACTTTGATAATAGTCAACCAATTGACTTAAGTAGACATGTTTTTAAAACGTCAATTCAGTATCTACAATTTTATACATTATACTCCAACTATTTCCAACGCGAGAGAAAAAGGTATAATATATCCTATCGAAATAAAGGAGTTGATATTGGAAAAAAAGAAGAGCTAGAAGAAAATGGCAAACCACGAGATTCCCAGATGATAAGGTAGATTTTAACTGTCTTAACAACGAATTAAAAAAAAAGAATCTGTGAGTTTAAAAATGAGTCACTAAGTAGATTCCTGAAAAGTCTGACGACGGATGCTTCTACCGAATACTCCTAATGGAAAGCAGCTAAGCGGCTAAAAAGACAAACTGGATAGGGACCTTCCCAGGCAGAACTACGAAATACTGAAATCTTACATCAGAAAATTGAAGCCGGTGTACCACAAGGAAGTGTCCTAGGACCAACCCTGTATCTGTTATATACAAGGGATATTCCAGTGGACATCAACGCTATCATGGCGACCTTTGCTGATGATACTGCAATATTGGTGCCAGATAAATCCGTAACGAAGGCTAAACAAATATTCCAAAATGCAGTCGATAAAATTAGTGATTGGACGCAGAAATGGCGTATCAAATTAATCGAAACAAAATCGACGCATATAAACTTTACAAACAAAAACACAAACAATGTTCCAATATTCATAAACAGTACAGAAGTACCTTACTCCAATACCGCCAAATACCTTGAAATGAATTTGGATGCAAAGCTTAAATGGAAAGAGCACATCAAAAAGAAAAGAGAAGAACTAAACTTGAAGTACAGAAAAATGTACTGGTTACTAGGAAAGAACTCTGACCTATCTATCCAGAACAAACTAATGTTATATAAGCAAGTATTGAAACCCGTTTGGACATATGGCATCCAACTATGGGGCTGTACAAAGAAAACAAATGCTGAACTCATCCAAAAATTTCAAAGCAAGGTCCTTCGTGGAATAATAAATGCCCCTTGGTATATAAGAAATAGCGATCTACATCGTGACCTTCAAATTGAAATGGTTACAGAAGTGGTTAAGAAACACGCTGTATCACACAATCAGCGACTGCAAAGTCATACTAACTCCGAAATGGAGACCGTATTAAATGTACGAGACAATGTTCGGAGATTAAGAAGAACCAAGCCTCATCAGCTGATGGTCTAAAAGCTATGGGAAAGTGTTATTTCCTTAAACTTCCCCCAATGCGATTTAAAAATTAAGAAATAAAAATCATTTGCCGATCTTTCATAGATTGCTCCTGATTCACCGGTGGTTTTAGTGCGGTAAGAGTCCCACACTACTCGGTACCGATTCTTGCCGAGTGTCTTTTGAAGATTTCCATCGGATAAAAAAAAATTAATCACCTTAAACTCTCCACTAATCGAACGAGTCCCCGCATGGGGACCACTGAGATAGTTTTAAATGATTGATAAGTAGGATAGTTTTTTATAAATCTTTGTCAAAGTTTAAGATAGTAATAAAACTTAACTAAAACAAACTGACCATATACATAAGTATAAACTTAAGACAACCTTAGAAGGACACAATATGTGTTGTTTCTTGATGGCTTTGGCCTAAATGGGATTTAAACTTTTTACTAGAACTTATCGTTCGAACAAAAAATGGCAAAAATCCTAATTTTTAAGTTTTACATTTCTAGGAAATATTTGATGTCGGAATTTAAAGCACGCAAATTGTTTCGACATTTTACAACTAAGTGTTGATTTTTTAATTAACAAAGCAAATAATTCACCTTGCATGGTTCTTAAGACTTGTCCCTGACTGAAAAACAGCTCTATTTTCAAGGCCAGAGCTATAACCTAAACTAAATAACGGAATTCATCCCTCAAAGTTGTTGTTGAAATGTTGTTTAAGCAACGTTAGAGATAAGCTTTTATTAAAGTATACCTTTGTTTGCATAATTAAAATTAAATATATCCTTCAAATCAGAATTAGTACATAGTCATAGTTATGCATCGTTAAAAATATTTAATTTCATAATACTAAACATAACATAACTGTGTATTTTGCCAAAGACTAAGGACTCAAAACTCTACATGAACTGTCTGTTTTCACAATTGAGCTTTAAGGAGATTCAGGGGATATCATGCGCAGAAAAGTCTGACAATTCATTTCAGCTTTTT
The DNA here is from genome assembly GCA_911387755.1 of Chrysotoxum bicinctum. Classification (NCBI taxonomy): domain Eukaryota; kingdom Metazoa; phylum Arthropoda; class Insecta; order Diptera; family Syrphidae; genus Chrysotoxum; species Chrysotoxum bicinctum. The sequence goes on along the minus strand of OU426989.1, from coordinate 129,772,584 downwards.
CACCAATGAACCAAAGAAGTCTCACGCAAGCCAAGGACCCACCGAGAATCTACCTTACACCAATTTCCTCAATCAGTCACTGGACGACCGACGGTTCACTTGCAGTGTTAAGTCATACGTTTAACTCATTGAATCTGAAAACCTTAATCCACCCGGCCCCATCTTATCTACCATCGAATATTTTCTATATGTGTTCCTTGGGAGAGTAAAAATAATTGAAAATATTCAAACACAAGAATCTCTATTCTCAAAGGATTAATTCTGTGTGAATATAAAAAGAAGTGATTTAGCTGGTTGGCTCTCTGTGCGATGCGATGATACGTTCTGGCCTTCCAAGAGTTGTGTATAGTTTTGCAATTTTGTTGTTTGTGCTTAATAGTGTGTGAATTGTCCTCAAAAAAGGACCAAAGAGCAAAATAAAAATAAGGAAGAAAATGTAGATTATTTCCACAAACGGGTTTTGAAATTGAGTTTCGCCACCCTAGCCGTTTCCGTGCTATTATAAAAGGATTCGCTCGTCCAAGACCCTCTCTGTCTCCCCCTCTTACCATTTTTTAAAAGGAATGGAATGCCATCGCACTGATACAGTTGAACCGGCGTTAAGTCATGTGTGGTAACGTCAGTGGTAGTGAAATTACACTCTAAATTATTCACCGTGAAAAAAGGATTCCTTTTTGTGGTTTTGGACAGTTTGTTTGTTTTTTTTTTCGCCATCCGTTCTACATTTATGTTTCTGCGAGCAAAAATTGCACAAGCATAATAAAACAAAAGCAGCAAAAAGTATCTTCTAATGATACAGTATACTTTCTATGTGTGGATACTCATTGTTCTTGTTAAGGATTACTTACCTGGTACACCAAGACCAACCTGTCGTGTGTGTTTCGATGACAGCCATGAGTGAATAAATAAATACTATACTGGATTTTCACATCCCAACCAAGTAACGTCACCAACAACACAACAAAAAAATTGTTGTTTATTTTATAAAATAAGAAAAAGTGTCCTGTCTGTTTGTGTTGTCCCATGTTCCATATATTTGTGTGTTGTATGGCGAATAGATTGATTGCAGTGGCAATGTGATATGAATAATTTATTACCAGCTGGATGTGCGGATGTGAATGTCTTTTAAATATGCCATACGCATCCCCGACTTAATGGGATTGCTAAGCAAAAATCGGAAAAAGGATACCTGTCCAAGTTCCAAGTGAATTATGCGAGTTTTTGTATCTTCTGTGTGATTTATCAATGAATTAGGCTCGGTTTGGTGGTTAAACGTTGTGAAATTTTGTTTTGTAATAGAGTTTCGCCTTTCACCCACCGTCATCACTCACCTAATTCCCCACTCGTTATGATGAATAATAAATGGCTTGTGATTATATTTTATCGCCAAGATTGTTGAGAAATTTAATGCGAAACCTTCAAATTTACCTTTGCATTTTTGATAACAAAAATCCTTACAAATAAGCAAAAGGAGTGGATAAATATTTTATGCTGGATAAAAATAAATTGAATCATTTCTTCTGGATTTATTACAATAGAATTTCGGTAAGTTTGTTGATATTTGATAATTTACGTATGAAAATAGGAATTTAAACTTCATAGATCTAATTCATTTGTTCTATTTGCTTTTGAACTTGGTATAATTATAATGTATTTCTATGACTTTTTTTGAAAATTAAAATAAAAAAAGCAATAGTAAGTTTGATGAAAATGGTATGTTAAGAAGGTCCTCGTTAAAAAAGAATTCATTAGAATTTTTAATAAAACTAGCCGACCTAGCTCTCGAAATTCGAGTGCCAATTTATTTATTATTTATTATTTATATTATTGGCAGTGTTTTCAAGCAAATTTATTAAATTAAATTTTATTTTATGTAATATGCAAAGTGTTCGACAGTGCAAAAACAAAAATGACCCACAGTGTGTAAATGCGTGTCTCAAGTATATTCTGCACATCTCCGTAACTTTGGCTTTCCAACCATATAAAATTTATCGAAATCGGTTAAATACTTTTGGAGAAAAGTGTACCACAAAAAACATGTTTGCCGTTTTATTTAATAAAATGTGAAGTGAAATGCGGTGAAGTGAAGATGGGTGCTTAATTAAATTATAGTATGCGCAAATTGTGCAGTAAAATTAGTCATCTTTTATTCATAAAAGCTATTCTTAGTATATGTATATCTTAAAAATACGAAAACTAAGAAGATTATTTTTTGAATTAGCTTACATATGTGTACATACTTCTTTACTATTATAAAATATAAAGGTGTTCTGTGTTTGCTTGTCAGTGTGGCTATATATGACAGCAAAACTAATAAACAAACAAAAGAAAAACAGTTAAAATAATACATACATTAAATTTATGTTACTTATCTGTTATGTTATAGGACCCATCTGAAAGTGAAACTTTTTCTAAATAAACAAAACCTAAAACTGAAAACATACTATGTATATAAAATCGTATGGAAAAAATTTAAGGAATTTCATTTTTGAGTGTTTTGACGTTTATTTTATCTAATATTCTTCTTATTTATGGCCACCTTAATGATAACAGCGCCAATGTTCATATTTGCCATCCACTCTGGGTGCGCTTACACGCGTCTTTATAAGACCCTGTTTAGAATGTGTCTCTTTACTAGGCCATCCATGACGATGTTTTTGTCGATAAGTAAGATTCGTGAAGAGCTCTGTAAACTATTGAAACAGAGTCTAATGAACATAATATTCATTCGATTCATACAGATTAAAACTTAAATCCTGATGTAAGCTACACAAATAATTAAATGTAAGTAAATCCGGATTTAAATTTTAATCTGGATGTATCGAGTAAATAATATGGCGGTAAGTGTCTGTTTTCATATTCGCTTTACCGAATAGCGCATATAGTCCACAGTTAGGTTTTATATCCGTAAAGAGATTCCATCCCCGTAAAATCTACCGATGTGCCAGTTTAAATAAATATTTTCCGATTCATCACGGAGACAGATTCTATTTAAGGGTGTGATATGGAAATCACATTTTTCATACTACCGCATGAACAATGTACATACATTTCTGTTTCGATATAGTCAAAACACATTTCCATAGTGTCGCACTTTGATTTTGATACATATTTAGCAATTGACAATTTAAGTAAATTCTAAGTTGAAAAACTATTTCTGAGATGATTTGGGCTCAATTTATTTGCAGGTTTAGCTCAAAGTTGCCACCAGCACTGAAAACTGAGCGCAAATATTCTAAAACGTGCTAATATTTTTGTCATAAAAAAAGGGTATCATTTTCAGTCCTGTACTTAACTCTGGGATAATCCAGAGTTAGTAGATATTTCAAATAAATTGAATTCAAGTATGTAAACTCAAAAGCAGCTTCTCAGCTTAGAATTTTCAGTTGTCAAAAGTTTTAATGGAATTAAGCCTGAAAGTAACATAGGGTCGAGTGGGGTAATTGTGAACGGGGGTAATTGTAAACACACTTTTTTCTCTAAAAACCGTTTATATTTCGAAGCATGCCATGATTTTATTTGAAAACTCATTATGTTTACAATATGTGGACGCGTGGATGGCGTTATTTGTCAAAGGGTTATTTGTGTTTCGTTCGTTGGCGTGAGTCATTCATTTTTCTGAGTTTTTAATTTTTTTGGTGCTTACAAAATACAAAAATTGTTACAAAACAAATTAAAGTGATTAACGTAAGTTAAATTTTCTTTTTAAATAAGTAGAATATAAGTATTGATACATGCTTTATGTTTAAATTGTTTCACATAACAAAATTTGAAAGTAATTGGCTGTTTACAATTGCCCCATTTTTTTCGTACCATGGGTAAATGTAAACATCGAAATGGGGTAAAAGTGAACATTTTGGGGTAATTGTAAACATCCATTTTTGAATGGCTTTGGTAGATATTGATCTAACATTTTTTCTTATCAAAAAAGATGCCACGTACATATCAACGAAAAACGTCAGCTCCGTCATACACGTCAGAAGATATTGTACGTGCGGTAAATGACGGTATTACAAAACCTATTGACAGACCACACAAGCTTACGATGTTCCCAGTTTCGTTATTTATAATCGGATCGGTGGCAAGAAAAATCCTACTGCCATTATATCTCGAGGCAGAAAACCAGCACTGTCCTTAAGCGTGGAAGACATCATAGCAAAATGCCTTATATCAAAGACACGTGCTGGTTAAACTTGCGATAATGAAGACCTCATTAAATTAGTGGGTACCTACATAAGAACCATAAACTTGGCTACTCCTTTCCGAAATGAGAGGCCCAGAGTCGGATGGTACCCGCGCTTCATGTTACGGCATCCAAACCTTACTTTAAAAAAGCCAGAATGCTTACATTTTGTGCACTTTTGTTTTTATCCTACCTGTTCTAGATACTGAGTTCGTTGTTTTCATTTACCCCATTTTTCTGATTTTGCTAAAAAAAAGACGGGGGTAAATGTAAATACCAAATTTTATGAAAACTCGTAAACAAACGCGTTGAAAATTATTATTTTACAATAGGTGATAGAATCCAAACGAATGCTCCATCAAAAAAAAAAATTTCAACATCGAATAATTAAGCTGTTATAACCAATTCAAGTTTAAGATGGATGAACATTTTCTCCTTAGTTGTAGAAAATGATTAATATGTGTGTTCATGTATTTACTTTGCATTTGACTTCAAGGGTACGTGTGAATTTCCAGTAGATGTGTTTTACACTAGGAGTTTATATTTCGTAACGAATTTTGTAATTTATACCGAAGCAAATACTCAAAAACTATTTTTTTTTTCATTTTTTTTACGAAGCATTTAAAAATATGTGTGATGTATAAGAGTAAAGCATATCTTTGTTTATTCCATAAATCCGTGGTCACACTGGACTTTTATTCCCTTCAGCTCAATCTACCATTATTAATAAGATTGGCGCAAAATTTTAAACATCCCATTATTAAGGTATTAGTATGATACTATTTAACAATTTTCTAACTTTAAAGTAGTTTACTAACCCATTTTTAATTTTTAATATTTTCTAACTAGTATCGTACTAAAGCATTTTTATTAATGGATTGCTTCTAAACACACCTAAAACAATGACAGTTCGTGCAAAAAACTAACTAAATAGCACGATACTAAAAACATAAAATATGTAGGTATTTGATTATTTTAACTTTAATAAGAGGGTAGAGAAAGTAAGATCCTATATTCGATTAAAATTTGCAAAATCTTTAATTTAAACTAGTTTCGTACTAAAACTGCTTTAACATAAAACTAAAATTTTGCGTCAATGTTATTAACCGGACCTGTCATAGAGAACCATTTCTTTTTTATTCTTTTTGACGGCTCCACTGATTTTATTAAAAATTTTGATAAGATCCTTTGAATTTAAAATAATAGTTCTGTTCAACCAGCTGCACTGGACTACTCTGGGCAGAAAAGTGTAGCTTTTTTGTGTTCATTGAGTGCACTGCCTTACACTGATTAGCGTTCATGGAGCTGAACTAGTGTACTCTAGTTCAGAATATTTTGCACTACCTTTTAAGCTAGTGCAGGTTGGTGAAAACTGTCAAAACTAGGGGTGTCCACTTAAGAAAAACATCGATGCTTTTATTCGATGTTAGACATCGGAAACCAGCATCGATGTCTTTCGATACATCGCTTAAAAACATCGATGTTTTTTCAACATCGAATACTTTATTTAATGATTTTTTACTTCAACAAATAGAAACTAACAATATGCGCTGGCAAAAGTATTATCTGTTATTTTAAAATTCCAAAAAAAAATTGATCAGTTTAATTGCTTAATTGTTTTAGATTAGCGTAAAAAGCAAAATTTCGATTCACAAATCACACTGTAGATGAGTGAGAGCAAGAGCAAGTATATGAAGCAGTACATATACTACGTTTATATGGAGAATTGAATCGGAATTGAATCAGGATTAAGCTCCGTGTATACCTGGATTGAAATAGGATTTCTCGATCCGATCCCACTAAACGAGCTGAATTGAATCGAAAATATGCAGGACAGTGAAATGAAAGAGTAAACCGAAGAAACTACTCAAAGACAAAAAACCAAAGACAAAAAAGAGCTGATGCACACATTTTTGCGAAAGTATGCGTTATTTCGGTTGCTTAGTTGTCATTTCTACAAATTCTAAAAAGCCGATGCTCACATTTTTGCAAAAGTATGCGTAACCTCAGTTGCTCGGCTGTCATTTCCATTTACATATAATATCCAAAGACAAACTCGTAAATGAGCCGATTCTCATATTCACCGACCTGAATGAAATTAATAAAAATAAGTCTCTATATGTTCTTTGTCATAGTTTTTCGATTTAAAAAAAAAACATCGATACATCGAATAGAAAATTTACTAGGCAAAACATCGGATCAATCCGATGTCTCGTATGGTGAACATCGAATGGATTCGATACATCGATGTTCAGTGAATATCCCTAGTCAAAATCAGTTGTGATGTTATTCGATTATATTTTGTTAACGAATAAAGTTGATTTTTTTCGCGCTTTGTATTTTTGATTAAAATTTTTAAATAATGCATACATAGATTAGAGTGACGAAGAATTCCGAACGGAAGTGTTTTAAAGTTCGATGAAAAAAGGTGAAAAGGAGGAAGAGATTTTGTGCTTAAAAAGCCAACAACGTTGTCGCAGGCACTGGGAACGAATTTCATCCCTTTGTCATCTACTTCAGCGCAGTCATAAGGCATTTTACTTGCGCCGAATTTAATTTGCTTTCTTTTTTTTAACGTTTTTGCTTGAGTTTGTTCTGGCAGTTTTCATGAACCTGCACTGCATTGCACTACACTACTCTACACTGGCCTTTTTCTGGTTGAACACAACTAATATTACATGAACATAAACAAAAGATTTCAAAAACAATTTGTTTTTTGATTTTTGAAAAATAAAAAAAATCAATTCATTTAATGAATGAATATTTTGTAAAATAATTTCCTTAAATCTATTTTATTACAAAGTTTGCACTAACTGACAATCATTTTGATAATAAAGTTTATTCATTTGAATTTTCTGCATAATCGTGTAAATTCTCATTGTTAGTTGGCACCACCGAATAATAAACAACAAATTTGACAGACGCCACTATATTGACCCCATCTATATTGAAAAAAAAAAAAACATTTATTGTCTATCCATAGATACAAGAAACCAGTCGTTGCATAATATGTATGTTTTTCTCTACAAAAAGCAAGTCCTCCTGGAACTGACAAAATATTTCTCGACTGAAAAGGTAAAGTATTTTAAGTCGACTTAAGATATTTCGCGTTTTTTTGTTGATCCTTAGTGCCATTCGAAAAGGCTATAGTTCTGTGTTATCGGCTTCCTTCTATCTCACTCCTGTGCTTTTTTATAGACAAAAACAACTTCATCTTATGTTCAAAAGACACATCTCTACACGCGGTAAAATATATTTAGTCCACATAAGATTGTGTGTTCTGCTTAATTTTGATGTATATACTTGATCCTGAACCATCCTAATTAGTCATTAATTTGAACTAGCCTTACACTTATCATAAATGTGAACTAGCCTAATATAAGCAATTCTAGAATGTCATATTTTTTCCTTCTTCTTACTTGAGCTGCCTAGCCAGACACATCGATTCTCGCCTTGTAATTAATTAATATCTATACTTAACATTTGTTCTAAATAGTTTCTATGAATTCCAAGTTTATTACGTATTATTATACCATTAAGTTCTTTATATGAATTAAAGTCATTTATAACCTTCAAGTGTTTATTACTCGTATATCAAGAATACAACAATGTTAAGTTGACTTAAGATATTTTCGCGCGTGCAAACAGGAACAAAAGTCATCCTTAAGTCGACATAAGATAAAATCCTTAAAAAAATTCCAAAAAAGTGTGAAAACGCAAATCATCTTATGTGAACATAAGATGAATTTTTAAATTTAAAACTGAAATTTTTCGCTCCCTAAGTAGTCATAGGATATTTTACCGTTTGCAAACCTAAAACAATTTCCGTAATAACAAGGACATAAGATATTTTTAAGCGTATTTTGTTTCTAGTTTGCCTTTTGTGCCACCGGTTTTCTTATTTTTTCATTTAGTGTTTCAGACAGTTTTGTTTCATACGCGATTGAAAAATTATTACAAATGAAACACATACGTATACAACAAAAAAGAGTTGAATTGCATGAAATGGATTTAATGAGATAAAAATGTTCACATGTATGAAATTGCCGTCTGATTTCCAGAAAACTAAGAATTTATTCACACAAAGCTCAAAAATAGTTTTATTATTAAAAGAATTTTTATGCTAAAAATTTTTTCAAAGTTTTTCAAGAATACAATTTGGGATACCAATTTTAAGTAATTACGTTCACTGAAAATAAATTCCTAGGTAATATTGACAAAAACGTTTTGTTGACCTTTAACAAAACAATTTTATCGTTTTGATTAAATTTTTGTCAATACGAAAGAATGATTTTGTTGATGTCACAAAATTTTTATGATCCAGCATGATTTTTTGTCAGTTTAACAAAATATGCACTACAAATAATATTGTCAGTTTAACAAACCAAGTTTTGTTAATATAACAAAATAAAACAGAGACTTTTGTCACATCGACAAACTTTTTTGTGATGTTAACAAAATGTTTGTTGTATCTACAAAAATACTGTTTTGTAGATGTTTGTCAATATCACAAAGTTTTTGTTAATTTTTTATTGTCAATTTAACAAAAAATGAAAACATTTTTGTTAAAATGACAAATATTTTGTTTTGGGGTTGAATTATTTTATAATATTGATAAAATAATATTATCAGATAGATAAAACTATTTTGTAAGGAAACTAAAAAATTTCTTTTGTGTATGATATAGTTCACATTTGGTTTTGTCAAAAAATCGATGTAAGATTAACTGAACTTAACAAAAATTGCGTATGTCCATACGCCCTCACAGATGGTTGCATGTGAGATCGTAGGGACGAAACGCCAATTTTTGTGGACTTAAATCCCAAAAAAAAAATATTTTGACAAAATTAATTTTGTGGATTCAACAAAAGAAATTTGTAAAATTGACAAAATATTTCGTTGAATTGACAAAATATTTTGTTGAATTTACAAAATATTTAGTTGAACTGACAAAATATTTTGTTGAATTGACAAAATATTTTGTTAATTTAACAAAATATAACAAAAAAATTTGTTAATCTAACAAAAGAATTTTGTTAATTTAACAAAAAAAATTTGTTAATTTAACAAAAAATTTTTATTATTCCGATAATAATAAAAAAAAAAAACAAATTTTTAACATTAACAAAAAATTTTGTTAATACAACAAAAGAATTGTTAATATGACAAATTAATTCTGTAAATTGTACGAAATTTTGTCATATTGACAAAATATTTTTATATTTCAACAAATTAATCTGTTAGCATAACAAGATAATTTTGTGGATACAACAAAATATTTTTTGTTACCTCAACAAAATTCAATAATTTTTGTCAATTTGATAAAACTTTTTGTTGGACTTATATTGACAAAATTTTTGTCAAATCAACCTACATTTTTGTCATATATACCTAGATTTTATTTTCAGTGTAGTAGTATTGGCGAATAGTTCTAAAAGACTGGCGCAAAATGTCAAACAACCTATTATTTTTAATTTATTTGTAAGATACTACTTAACAATTTGCTAACTTTAAAGTAGTTTACTAACTCATTCTTAGTTTAAAACATTTCCAACTAGTATCGTACAAAAGGAATTCTTAATAAATTGCTTCCGAGCACACTGAAAACATTGACAGTTCGTGCAAAAAACTAAGTAGGTAAACAAACCTTTTGTGGCGTTTCTAAAAGCACGATATTCTTACGATGATTTTAACTTTAATAAAAGGGTAGATATAGATATAGTATGATCCTATATTCGAATAAAATTTGCTAAATCGTTGATTTAACTTAGTTTCATATTAAATCAGCTCTAACGTCGGTCGTAATAATTCAATTAAAATTTTGTGCCATTGAAATAATTTCAAAAAATTATCGTTTCACTTGTTTTGGAGATATTGATTTTTCAAAAACCAAAATTGGATTATTTTTTTTCAAAAAATCCAAAAAATATTTTTGCGAATGTTCTTATTTAAAATATTATTTTAAGCTTCGGGGGCTCCTGCTAAAAAAAATGGTTTAAATCGTTAGAACCTTTAATGAGAAAGTCGAAAATAAAAAGAAAAAGGTTGTGTGTACTGACGTACGCGTGGTAGAAGTAAAACTTCCTTAAATGTCGCTGTCTTTGACTGATAGCGTGTCGTTTTGACACGTCACTGACAGCTGCATAGACATTTTTTACCCCCAACGCCGGAAAAGAAGTTTTACTTAAAAAAAAAAACGGTTCTATGACAGGTACCGTTAAAAATATGTTATTCAGCCGTTTTCGAGATAAATAAGATCTTACACTACGGGTGCGATACCGTAAGTTTCGGAGGTAAAAACAATTTTCAATTTCTCTTATCTCCCCTTAGGTAAATTTTTTCCAATAGTTTTTTGTTATTATTAATTTGACTTTTAAAAATATGTTTTCATGTAACATTTTTTACAATCATCAATGATTTTTTTTAAATAATTTAATAATTTATTTTATATTTTATTTTAATAATATTTAAATAAATTATTTGAATAAAACTAAACTGTTTCTATTCTGTGAACAAAATCTGATTTTATAGCCTTTTTTTTAAAGAAATTCAAGTCTTTATTAGTTATTATTTTTTTTATTATTAAAGCTCTATAGAACAAAAATATACGACTTAAATAAAAACCACGAAATATCATCTTAAATCTGTTTTTTTCCACTTTTGCACACGCAACTCATCTTAAATGGACATAAGAATTGAAAACGTCCTTCGAAAACGCAAGGCAAAATATCTTATCTAAACTTAAGATTTTGGAAATTAATATAAAATTCAATTTATAGAAAAGCCAAACTATCTTAAGTCATATTTTTCCTCATAACGACCAAAATATTAAAAATATCTTTTTGAAAATAATTTCAAAAAAAAGATTATAAAATTTTACATATAAATGCTTTGTTGAATAAAGTCTATATATGAAAGATTTTTTGGGATACAGCTTTGAAGTGTTTTTTTGCTCTCCTGAAAAATCATCAAAATTGACTTAAGATACTTTACCTTTTCAGTCGAGATTTATTTAAAACCAGGAAATTCAATCAGCCCAAAATTTATTTACCGAAGCTATGCCGCCTTTAGTTCCAAAACTAAGCTATGAAGGTTTTTAAAATAAAGTTGCGAAAATTCCCATAAAAACACTTAATGTTTGTCTTATATAATCTACTGCACTTCCTACAGAATTTACTTGGGACATATAAGTTATGCATTCGTAAATAAAATCGAATTCGAGATTTTGATCAGACGTACGATGATGGAAAAACTGAGAAAAGGGTCTCACAATTCTGACTGTCTGTCTATTCGGTGGGTTTTTTCTTTTTTTTTTTAAAGACTAAAAAACGGTACCTGCCATACGAATGCTTAATAATGGCTTACGGAAATAGTATTTTTATCGAAAATTGCGGCACCTAGAATTATGATCAATTTTTTTGTCTTTCGATTAATTTTTACGATCTATAATTTAATAAATTACAAATGAAAATAAAGATATTTATGACTGTACCTACCATAGACATTGATCCATTTTTTCGAATTTTGAATTTCTCATTATCGGCAAAACGAATTTTAAAGGTTTTGAAAAACATTAGATTTCAAATCTAAAAAAAAATCTTTTGAATTTTTGAAGAAAAAACTTAATAAATTTTTTTTGAAAATTCGGTATTTCAAAAACGGGTCAATAATTCTTTAAATTTAATTTGTATACGTACATTAATATAAACTTTAAGTTGGCGTTCCAAAATGTATTCTTAAAAATGTTTTAAAAGCTTATTGGATTAAGAAACCACTACGACTTATAATTTTTGTTCTTGCATAAACTTTTATTTGCTTACTAAATCACATGGCATTCTGTTTTTATCTCTTACTTTCCATGACTTTCTAATTTTGTGCGGAGCTTTGGATCTTCTTTTTGCAATATCATTTCAGAAAAGTGACTTTAGAATTCAATATGCAACGTGTGAATATTTTGAGTGCGAAAGAAAGGGCAACAATTACTGCAATCAAACAATATGGCCCCTCTGGCGTGAAATTGCAAGAAAAATTGGTAAATTAAACATACTTATCCATATATCCCATGAAACAGGCAGAAACCAGTGGTTTTATACCCAAATAAAGGCCAAACTTGACATGCCTGTTTCAAGCAAACGTGATAGACAAATTTTAAAAGTTGTACAAAAATATACTCAAAAATCCACCCTCGAATTCGGGGATTTAAATATTAAATTAATATTTATTTAAATATTTTTATAAATTTGCACTTTTTTATCATGGAGCAGGAACGTGCAACCAATGTGTGTTCCTTATTTCTTTTATAAATTCATTTTTCTGTTATACGAGTATTGCAGGTACAGACAGTCACAATATCAACAACGACTTGTTTTGAATTGATTCTGCTCGCATTTCCATATTATGTTTTAAAGATAACTGACGGGGATAGGTTTAACTGTCCTTGTTTGATTTTTTTTCTAGGTCAAGGATCTGTGAGTTAAGAGGTATATATACAAGCATATGTATGCAGGGTACTTTTTAATTTTTTAAAGAGTTTTGTCAGTAAGAGGTTGTGTCTGATCAAGAGGGTTTTTTTTTTGTTTGCTTTCTAGAAATTATAACAGAACAAGAATTCAATAATCGCATAAAATGTCTCTTAACTTCAGGTTTCAGGTTTAAATTCACGTCCAAAGAAAAGATTTTCGATTGTGATTTATTTGCACAGACGTGCGACTACAAAGCTCCACAAGAAAAAGTGTAGCGGAGTTATATTGCATGACCTTCTTGTTTAACTCACATCACCTCTGCGATAAATAACCTTACCCTCAAATCGTTAACGTAAAATAAATTTCAATCTTGGGCGTTCAATTTGTGGCACGTAGCATCCTTTTGCTGGAACCACATGTAGTATAGGTCGATATGATTCAATTTGGGCCATAATAAATTGGTTATCATTCTTTTATAGAGCTCGCCATTGACCGTGACCGCCTCACCAACGTTGTTTCCGAAAAATGACAGACCAATTACACCGCGCGCCGTGTCGGCCTAAAATCCACACCAAACGGTAACTTCTTGAGAATGCATTGTCACCTGATGAACCTCGTGTGGATTGGTGTTGCCCATATAATATGTCAATTTTGTATGTTAACACTTCCATTCATCTAAAAATGCGCCTAGTCGCTAAAATGATTTTTCGGCCAAAATTGAAGCCCTCTTCTAAACGCTCCGATGATAAAGTTATATCATTTGGACGTGCTATTAATTCGTGTATCTTGCCATGGTGATTTGGCATCATGAACTAAATAATAAACAACAGATGTCCAAATATCCTTCCGATGACAACAGGGGTACTCCATCACCCCAAGCAATTTTATTTTAACTGTAATTTTGATTTGGCTTGATTTCTCTTTCCGCCGTTCAATGTAGTTGTCATTCAATATCTCATGTGTCGATATCTGATGAATAGTCCCCGCGTGGGGTTGTAGTTTTTGAATGCGAGAGCATACGGGATGCACCGGGGTGATATATCACCCCATGTTGTCTTTCTCGTATGCGAAAATTCTAAAGAACTTTTTTTTTTGCACCATTCCTTAGGTTATTAAAATGATATCCACCAGTCAATAGGACTTAAAAAAAATTCCTAAGAAATGCTTTCGAATGTGATGATGATGAAATGGACCTACGTTCCGAAGGTGAATGCCTAGAATTTACAGATAAGTGGAGAGTTATCGGATGAAAAAGAACCGCTGTAATAAATGTAGAAAGAAGATTCTTAGAGGAAAAATGGTCATTTTTGGTCTAGGCACCCATTTAAACCTGATAGGGAGCGACGACGTCTAGCTAAAAATTTGCCTGGAGATTTAGTTAAAAAAAAATTTTGCCACGAAAAGAAGTTGAAAAAGTTAAGGGGGTTTTAGGACACCTTCTAAAGTCATATGAAGGTGAGCCCCCTCCTTAATTAAAGAAGCAGTCGGGGTATATGATTTGTTCATAAAAACAAGAAAGCAAAAGCAAGATTTCATGCTTATAATGCAATTGTCCTGTGTGTCCCGAATACAGGAAAGAAATATGTATCAAATTGCATTTAACTATGTATTATTATTTCCTGACTGTTGTATACACAACATTCATTGACGCAATGTACTATTTCGATTCGACATCTTAATAATATAATATAATATAATATAATATAATATATGAACATAATAGAATATAATATATGAAGATCTGTCACCTATGACACTTGACTTATCTTTTGTACCTAGTCTTAAGTTAGTCTTATTAATCACGCGATGCAATAAAGAACATATTTGAGAGAGACGTGTTGTTTTATTTCAATAAGTAAACTGAATAACAATTGGCGACGAGGATGGGATTGCTCGCGTAAAAGTAATCCAAAATCATCAACATCAAATAAGTTCAATCGTGCTAGGTTATAAAATAATTTAAAAGCTTATAAAATAAGCTGTATGTCGAATGTCGACGGTAAGGAAGTCAAATTAGAAAACGAGCACGAGGTCCCTGCAATCGCAGTCATAGGAAGCATGGGTTCAATCGGTAACTTGGAAGTCTTTTTACCCGGAGATGATTTTACTGTATATGAAAAAAGATTTTCGCAAATCATCAAAATTAATAAAATTGCTGAAGATAATAAGGTTCCCTTGTTCATGACACTGGCGGGAGGTGAGGTATGTAAAACACTAAAAAACATCACGTATCCTGATGAGCCAGATAGCAAGCAGCTTGAAGAAATCTTAACAGTCTTACGAAATCATTACGCCCCAAAACTGCATAAGCGATCGGAACGAGTAAAATTTTACAAGCAACAAGGCGAATCAATTGCCGATTATATCGTACGTCTAAAAGAGTTATCACTTAATTGCAAATTCGATGCATATCTCGATGAGGCATTATGTGATAAATTCATAACTGGTGTAAGAGATGATCTTCTTAAACAAAAAATGTTAGTGGAAGCTGATACGAACAAATTTGCAGACTACTGTCAGCTAGCTAAAAATTATGAAATGACAGAGAATAATTGCAAGATAGCGGTCGGGTCTAATCAAATAAATGCTGTGAAGAACTCAAATGCCACATTCTCTGGTAAAAAATTCTTCGAAAAAAACTACGCACATAAAAGAAACCGTGGAAGTAATCAACAACCAACTCAATTCTCCGAGAGAAGTCATGCGAATACAACATGCGGTCGTTGCAAAAAATATCATGTTGGACAGTGCCCTGCTTTGAATTGGTTCTGTCATCGCTGTAAGCGCAAGGGTCACACACGAGCAGCGTGCTTAGCGAAAATCAACAACATCACTTGCACGGAGTCATCATTACCAGCTGGTTGCGTCTTAAATATCGAGGGCGAGGACATTCTTTTCGAGGTAGACACAGGGTCTTTTGTAACAATTATTGGCGAAAACATTTATAATCGTTATTTTAATAATAAGAAATTAGAGCCTTGTAGTCAAATAATTTTTTCTTTCACAGGAGATGAGATTGGAATAGTAGGAAAATTTTTAGCGGGTGTGCAATATGATGGTCAGTTGTATGAATTGATTTTGACGGTAGCCAAGACAGAGGTTAAGTCCACATGTTTGATGGGAAGAGATTGGTTGGACGTTCTTCAACCACAATGGAGATCCATGTTATTGAAGAGTCCAGTGAAATTTAAAGAAGGTAATTTAAAGAAAATTAATTGTGGAAAAAGTGAAGTATTAAAGTCAGAAACTCTTTTAAACACGATAAAAGAAAAGTTCCCTAATATAGTGAATAAAAATTTAAATACTCCCATCAATGGATTTGAGGTAGATATAAATTTATCAAAAATGCATGCTGATGCATGCCCTATATTTTGCAAAGCGTATAACATTCCCTATAAATTCCGTGAAAAATATAATGAAGAGATTGATAAGCTTGTAAGCCAAGATATATTAGTGCCTGTGGAAAATTCCCGTTGGGCATCCCCATTATTTGCAGTACCGAAAGTTAACGGAGAGATTCGATTATGTGTAGACCTAAAGAAAACTATTAATAAGTACATCGATACCGCACAGTATCCGATGCCGTTACCGGAAGATTTCTTTGCTAGTTTAGCTGGCTATAAATATTATTGCGTCATAGACTGCGTAGGTGCGTACTTACAGGTGCTAGTGGACAAAAAATCTCGAGAATTTCTAACTGTAAATACTTCTAGAGGGTTATATCAGTTTACGCGTCTCGTTTTTGGTTTAAGTAGTAGCGCTGCAATTTGGCAGTCAATAATAGACAGAATACTACTTGGTACGAAAGGAAAACCTTGACGATATTCTTGTGGGAGGTAATAGTTATGAAGAGTGTTATGAAAGGTTGTTCGAGATTTTAGAAAGTCTTAATAAACACAATGTCCGAATAAATTTGGACAAGTGTAAATTTTTAGTCACAGAAGTCCAATATCTTGGACACATTCTTAGTGATGGTAAGATTCGTCCTCTTCCAGACAAGATAGAAGCCATAGAGAAAGCTCCAACCCCCAAAAATGTGACTGAGTTGCAAGCATACTTGGGATTACTAAATTATTATTCGCAATTTTTGCCAAACGTTTCAAGCCACTTAAGGCATTTATCTGATCTTCTTAGAAAGATCAAACATTTAAGTGGACTTCGTTACAGCAGCAAGCCTTTGAAGAGAGCAAACGGCTTTTACGAAACAATTGTGTCTTGGAACTGTACGATCCACGTAAGCCAATAATTATCGCAACTGATGCTAGTGCCTATGGCATCGGAGCTGTTATGAGTCATTTGGTGGCTGGTCTTGAAAAACATATCCGTTTTGTGTCTCGCTCGTTAACTCCATCTCAAAAGAATTGGAGTCAGCTCCATAGAGAAGCTTTCGCGATTGTTTTCGCCTTGGAACATTTCCATAAGTATATTTACGGACACCAATTTATATTATATACAGATAACCAGGCCTTATCAGAAATTTTTAGTACCTCGAAAAGTACAACTGGAGTTGCAGCCGCAAGGTTGCAAAGATATGCTGTCAAACTTAGTATGTACCAATACCAAATTATTCATAAAAAGTCGTCAGCCATGGCACACGTAGACGCTCTGTCCCGTCTCCCCTTACCTAAAGTAGAAAGCGAGGTAGAAGAAAATTGTGTCAAATTTTTATCATTAAGCTCTGAATTACCTGTCAACATGGACTTGATTAAAGAAAAAACTAACTGTGACAAAGAACTAGAAAAAGTAAAAGAGTATTTACTAATGGGAGGCAATACATATTTAAAGAATGATAAAGATTTAGAAAATTATACTAAGGCATTAGAAAATCCTAGTAAGTTCAATTTAGAAAACGGTTGCATTTTTTATATGGATATAATTGTAATACCACTTAGTTTACGATATGACATTTTGAAATTGTTGCATGAAAGTCATGCCGGTATAGTTAAAAAAAATGTTTCCTAGAAAACGTATTTTAAGGTTTAAAAAATAATTTCTTTACTTTTTTCTTGAGAAATATATTGTTTGAATTTTTATATACATTTTTTGAAAATATCTTTGTTGGAATTTGAAGACAAGAAGTCAAAAACTGTAACGGTTATTTTTTTAAAAATAAGAGTATGAAAAATGTCAGAAATGGATATAGGACCCTCTTCCATATGAATGCGAAATCGATGAAAACCAAATTGAAAATTTCCTATGGATATAGGACTTTTGTGCACTGAAAGTAGGTAATTTAATGTAAGCAAGAAGAACCAAAAAATTCACAAACACTGGCATTATTTATTTTTTATAATTTTATTTTTATTGATAAGAACATAAAACAAAAAATATTGTAAATTTAGTGGGTATATCTTACTAAATCTCATATTGGACTATTTCTAAGTCAACAAAATGAGTAAGAATATGCTTAAGTATTTTAATACTAAAGTATGAAAAATACTTAAAACTAACTTTGGTCCTTAAAATTTTCCAGAAAAAGACGTCTTTTTTAATTCGGAATAGTGTATAAAAATTCGTCAACATTTCATTGTATTAAGTATTATTTATTTTCAAAAGTTTTTTTTAAATTTAAAGTTTTTTTTAGCTTTTTTGATTTTATCCACTTTAGTATAAAAAACAAAAAAATGCTTGAATTAAATCGTTAACGAAATCCACAAGACTGCATTTAATGCACCCATCTCTATTTACCCCATGGTTAATTGTTTTTCAACTTTAATGATGTCTCTTTTCTTTACCATCGTCAAAGCGAAAACTTACTTTTGCGTTATTGAAATAACCTCCGATAGAAACCTGGACCACATGTTGTTCTTGCATGTTCAAAGATATAGAACATATAGAGATTTAGAGGATATAGAGCACATAAGCACTGAAAATGTAACTTAGTTGCGATAAATATGAGAGCTTAAATGCTGTATATCCCATTTTCTGTGGATATGGGACACTTATGCATTAAATGAATGTTTTAAGAACTCTTCTACAAAAATTGCCCCACTTAGTACAAATTTTGAATATGCGGCAAATAAGCACTAAAAGGACCCACAAATTAGTGGTCTATGGAGCAAACTGGCTTTATGTAACTTCGTTAATAATGAAGATAGAGCAACGGGGATAGCGCCAAACGATAGAGATTATTCGAATTAGTATAACTGCATCTTTAGCTCATTTTCCCGAAAAAGTGGTCTGTGGGGCATTTAAGTACTCAGGCGGCGAATTGTCAAGGCTATATGTGTGGTGGCCAAATATAAATGCATGCATAGAAGATTTTGTAAAATCTTGCTTGCCATGTCAGCAGCTACAAAATTATACAAAAGAAATAACCTCTCATTGGCCAGTTAGTAAAATCCCTTTTGAGCGCGTCCACTTAGATTTTTTCTTTTTTGGCAAGAATACATTTATGATATTAGTAGACTCTCATAGTCGATATGTTCACATCGAGATGATGCAGAAAACTAACGTATTTGCAGTTATGGACAAGCTTGAGGAATTTTTCGCTGTTTTTGGGCTATGTTCAGTAATAGTCACTGATAATGGCCCGCCCTTTAATTCAAATCTTTTTTATAATTTTGGTAAGAAGTATGGAATTCAAATCATTAAATCGCCTCCATATCACCCTCAATCCAATGGTGTAGCGGAAAGAAATGTACAGACCGTAAAAAAATGTTTAAAAAAGTTTCTGACAGATAATTCCAATAAAAACATACCAATCAAAAAATTAATAAATAAATTTCTATTTATGCAACGAAACACCGTAGCTGTAGCTGTACTACAACATCTTGCACACCTGTTGAAAGTATTTTTAAATATAAACCAAAAATTTTATTAGATTCCATACTATGTAGAAATAAATCGTCAGAAAATCAAAATTTAAAGTTAATAAATAAAAGTAATAATAAACCATTGCCAAAGCTTGCAAATAATTACAAAAATAAAAATAATCTTAGAAAAATTAAATGTAAAAACATATTTGAACCTAATGAATTGATATTCTATAAAAATGTTTTTGGAAAAAACGTAACATGGATTCCTGGAAAAATCATAAGAAAAACAAGTAAATTTATTTATGAAATACTGTTAAACAATGTTGTTGTCAAAACAGCTCATGCAAATCAAATAAAACACCAATATTCTAGAACTAAACATTTTATCAAAAACGATTATAACGAGTTCATCAATTATTCAAAAAAAAATGAAATTCTTAAAGATAATAACAATTTTGAATTGAGAAAAAGGGAGAGAAGTGAAAATGAAATAGAACGTTGTGCAAATGAATGGAACAACAGACCAAAAAGAGTTATAACTAAACCTAAACGCCTTGGTTATACATAAGTTTTTTGTTAAAAAAGGGGAAGCTGTTGTATACACAACATTCATTGACGCAATGTACTATTTCGATTCGACATCTTAATAATATAATATAATATAATATAATATATGAACATAATAGAATATAATATATGAAGATCTGTCACCTATGACACTTGACTTATCTTTTGTACCTAGTCTTAAGTTAGTCTTATTAATCACGCGATGCAATAAAGAACATATTTGAGAGAGACGTGTTGTTTTATTTCAATAAGTAAACTGAATAACACTGACAATAATTTTTTTTACCAATTCCTTAATTTTTTGTTTTTGTTAAGGATTATGTGGGGTTATGATTCAATAAAAAAAAATAATATTGTCCTTTAAAGTATTTTTTATATATCTTAGCAAGGGCGCGCCACGTTAAGATTTTTCTTGAAAAAATGATTTTATATTCATAAATCTTGGAATTGGCACTTAATAGATTCTTAATGGAAACAACAAACTTTTCTCTTTAAATCCTCAAGAAATTTAAAAATTTTAAATCTATTAACTGTGACAAAATCAATAAAATTTACTTCGCATTAAGAATCAAACGAAATTCTTGTATATATTGATTTGTTTTTACCAATTTTTTCGTAGCATATCCTTCGACCAGTGCAAATAAAAGTATAAAAGATGGCGTTGAGATAAATTATAAAATTTTTCGGATAATTTAGAAATTCATTTTAAATTTTCGTTTAGAATTTTTGATTATTTATTTATGGTTTTATTGCTTGGAGTTAATTATACTTGTACCTACTCATTATGTAATTTTCTTGTCAATAAATATGTAATTAATTAATTTCATCGTTACTTTTACTTGCTCATGACTTAAATTTTTTTAATTCATAAGTCGCCAACAGATTTATGAATTGATTTTTTTTAATTCATAAGTCGGTAAGCTTTTGCAACCCTGCGAAAAACTTCATCTATTTAACATGAATAATGTCGGCGAAACTATAACTACTTAAACTTAAAATCTCATAACATAATATGTGCCCAAAGTGTCGTCCGTGTTTTTTTTTTTTTTGTTTATAATTAGCGCGCACTCAAGGGGTTATTACTACCCTTAAAATGATTAACACAGCACGAGCGTTAGGAAAACAAGGAAGGGTTTAAAAGGAGATACCGATGCACATTAGTTTTAAATTTTTGAAGATTACAATGGGAAGGAAAAATAGAGCTGGGTAGAGCATTCCACATGCGTGTAGTCCGGCTAAAGAAAGAATCTCTGTATTTCACAGTACGTCCGAAATTGGGCTCAAGGGTAAACTGATGAGCATTCCTAAAAGCGCGAGTATTAATTACGGTTAAATTGTTTAAGGGGATGAATGCAACTGGCTATTTCGCTAGAACACTTCTTATAGAAGTAACGGTAAAATAATGAAAGACAAGAAACATTGCGACGGTGCTCCAGAGATTCAAATGTTTCTGTTATACTTCTATCACTTATCATTTTTAAAGCTCTTTTTTGGACTCTATCCAAGAGACTCAAGTATGTTATTGGAGCACCTGCCCAAATATGGGAATTGTACTCGAGCTTTGGACGAATATAAGCCTTGTAGATTACAGCCAGATCAGAAGGGGTAAAAAATTTCTTGCGACTTCGAAGGAAACCTAAACACTTGGCAGCGTTTTTAGCCATGTCGAATATGTGATCATTCCATACAAGGTGGTCTGTAATGCACATACCGAGCACAGAGAGTTGTTCAGTTTCCTCAATGCAAGTGCCGCTCATGGATAGCGGCAAAAAGGGAGGGTTTCGCTTTAACGATAGAAAACAGCATTGGGTTTTTGAAGCATTAAATTCTACACGGTTTTTTATTCCCTAATGGACAATGCTGTTAAGATCAGAATTTAATGAGTTTATCATACGCTGCCGTTCAGGTTCCACTTCCGAAGAACAAGGAAGTGAATCTTTAAAAGAATATGAAAAGCTGAGGGAACTATCATCAGCAAAACAATTTAATGGATTAGAAGTTTCAGACAAAAGATCGTTGATAAACATGAGGAAGAGAGTCGGAGACAAAACGGAGCCCTGGGGTACACCAGCATTTATTTTATGAGTTTCAGACTTAAGGCCATCCAATACGACTTATATTGAGCGGCCTGAAAGGTAATTTCTAATCCAACGAAGAAGAGATTCATCAATACCAAATGCACGCATTTTCGATAAGAGAGCTTGATGCCAAACTCTATCAAATGCTTTTGAAATATCAAGTGCAATAATCTTACTTTCTCCAAAACGATGTAAAGATTTGTGCCACTCTTCGGTGAGATATACCATCAGATCACCAGTGGACCTATTGCTACGAAAGCCGTACTGTCGGTCATTAAGAAGCTTTCGTTCTTCGAGATATTTCTTGAGCTGATTATTAATCAGTGTTTCCATGACCTTGGAAAGAAGGGACGTAAGTGCAATTGGACGATAGTTAGAGGGGGAAGAAGATTCACCTTTTTTAGGGGCAGGCTGGACAAATGCTATTTTCCATCTACTCGGAAAGAGTCCAGAGGAATAGGATAGATAGAAAAGCTTACGCAGTGGTTTTGCCAGCGTTGAAGAATACCTCTTCAAAACAATGGGAGGGATACTATCCGGGCCAGCGGATTTGTGTATGTCAAGATCTTTCAGGACTCTTGCAACTGTACGAGTACGAAAAAATATTCGTCCCATGGAAAAATGTGTGTTCTCAAGCACAGGAGGAGTCATAACACTCTCTGGCAGCGTCGAATTAGCAGCAAAGTGCGCTGCAAGCAAATTGGCTTTATCTAGTGAGCTGACATAGGGGGTGTCATTGATAACGAGCGTTGGGACCGAGGACGAAGTAGTATTTCGAATGTTTTTTACAAATGACCAGAAATTTTTACTACCCTTGGGACATTGTATTATTTTTTGCCTAATTTGTTGGTCATGTAAGAACTTGTTCTGTCGAATATGATCATTGCAGGTCTTTCTAGCTTGTTTAAACTTATTCCGGTTTTCCTCAGTAGGGTTGGCTTTATAACTTCGGAAACTTACTTCTCTGACCCTGATAACCTCTTTACAGCTCAAATCAAACCATGGGTTGTCTTTCGGTTTGATAGATTTTTCCCTATGCGGGATATAATCTCTCATTCCGATGAGAATTAAATTTGTAATCATATCTGCACTGGAATCCACGTCACTATCGAGGAAGCATAGTGACCAGTTAAAGTTTCTGAAGAAATCATTGAGACCGTCCCAGTTGGCTTTCTCGTATTGCCAAACGGTTCTCTTGGGGGTTTTCTCTTTAACTGGGGTTTTTTGACACGGTTTTGTATGCCCGTTTTTGATTTCACTGCTAATATTTCTCGACTGCAAAGGTAAAGTATCTTAAGTCAATTTTGATGATTTTTCAGGAGAGCAAAAAAACACTTCAAAGCTGTATCCCAAAAAATCTTTCAAATATAGATTTTATTCAACAAAGCATTTATATGTAGAATTTTATGATCTTTTTTTTGAAATTATTTTCGAAAATATATTTTTAATATTTTGGTCGTTATGAGGAAAAATATGACTTAAGATAGTTTGGCTTTTCTATAAATTGAATTTTATATTAATTTCCAAAATCTTAAGTTTAGATAAGATATTTTGCCTTGCGTTTTCGAAGGACGTTTTCAATTCTTATGTCCATTTAAGATGAGTTGCGTGTGCAAAAGTGGAAAAAAAGAGATTTAAGATGATATTTGGTGGTTTTTATTTAAGTCGTATATGAAAAAGTCACATTTGTTCTATAGAGCTTTAATAATAAAAAAAAAATAATAACTAATAAAGACTTGACTTGGAAAAAAATTACCTTAGGGACCCAAGGGGAGATAGGAGAAATTGAAAATTGTTTTTACCTCCGAAACTAACGGTATCGCACCAGTAGTGTAAGATCTTATTTATCTCGAAAACGGCTGTATAACATGTTATTAACGGTACCTGTCATAGAACCGTTTTTTTTTTTTAAGATAAACTTCTTTTCCGGCGTTGGGGGTAAAAAATGTCTATGCAGCTGTCAGTGACGTGTCAAAAAGACAAGCTATCAGTCAAAGACAGCGACATGTAAGGAAGTTTTACTTATACCGCGCGTACGTCAGTACACACAACCTTTTTCTTTTTATTTTCGACTTTCTCATTAACGGTTCTAACGATTTAAACCATTTTTTTTAGCAGGAGCCCCCGAAGCTTAAAATAATATTTTATATAAGAACATTCGCAAAAATATTTTTTGGATCTTTTGAAAAAAAAAATCTAATTTTGTTTTCTGAAAAATCAATATCTTCAAAACAAGTGAAACGATTATTTTTTGAAATTATTTCCTAAAATCAATGGCACAAAATTTTAATTGAATTAGTACGACCGACGCACGTTAAAGCTGATTTAATATGAAACTAAGTTAAATCAACGATTTAGCAAATTTTATTCGAATACAGCATCATACTATATCTATATCTACCCTTTTATTAAAGTTAAAATCATCGCAAGAATATCGTGCTTTTAGAAACGCCACAAAAGTTTGTTCACTTAGTTTTTTGCACGAACTGTCAATGTTTTCGGTGTGTTCAGAAGCAATTTATTAAGAATTCCTTTTGTACGATACTAGTTGGAAAATGTTTTAAACTAAGAATGAGTTAGGAAACTACTTTAAAGTTAGCAAATTGTTAAGTAGTATCATACAAAGAAATTAAAAATAATAGGTAGTTTGACATTTTGCGCCAGTCTTTTTAGAACTATTCGCAAATACTACTACGTAATTACTTAAAATTGGTATCCCAAATTGTATTCTTGAAAAGCTTTGAAAAAAATTCTGGTATAAAAATTCTTTTAATAATAAAACTATTTTTGAGCTTTGTGTGAATAAATTCTTAGTTTTCTGGAAATCAGACGGCAATTTCATACATTTGAACATTTGTATCTCATTAAATCCATGTTTTATATTTATAAAATGTATTTTTAATTCCAAATTCGTGCAATTCACGCATTTCAACTCTTTTTTGTTGTTTACGTATGTGTTTAATTTGTAATAATTTTTCAATCGCGTATGAAACAAAACTTTCTGGAACACTAAATGAAAAAATAAGAAAAACGGTCGTACAAAAGGCAATCTAGAAACACTTAAAAATATCTTCTGTCCTTGTTATTACGGAAATTGTTTTAGGTTTGCAAACGGTAAAATATCCTATGACTACTTAGGAAGCGAAATATTTCAGTTTTAAATTTAAAAATTCATCTTATGTTCACATAAGATGATTTGCGTTTTCACACTTTTTTGGAATTTTGTTAAGGATTTTATCTTATGTCGACTTAAGGATGACTTTTGTTCCTGTTTGCACGCGCGAAAATATCTTAAGTCAACTTAATATGATTTACGATTTCACAATAATAAAAAAGTCTTAAGCCAATATAATCTTAAGTCTACTTTAGGTTTTAAAATTAAGCAGAACACACAATCTTATGTGGACTTAATATATTTTACCGCGTGTAGAAATGTGTCTTTTGAACATAAGATGAAGTTGTTTTTGTCTATAAAAAAGCACAGGAGTGAGATAGAAGGAAGCCGATAGAATGGAACTAAGGATGCGAAATATCTTAAGTCGACTTAAGATACTTTACCTTTTCAGTCGAGATTTATTGATGCCTCTCTTCAAGTTGCTTTTTCTGTTGAATAAACAAGTTCTTTCATTCTTCCCCACACAAAAAAAAAATAATACTGTAAAATTAGGAGATCTTGATGGCCAGTGAACGGGTTCTTCATCTAACCAATTCTTTAACTTTCGACCGTAGTGGGATGGAGCACCATCATGTTGGAATCAGTTGAATAAGTGGAATTACATCCAATAGTTCTGGGAAATCGTTTGGTAGATGGTCTGTAGAATTCAGCCTGGGTGATAGTGTGAATCTGTGTCGAAATGAAAACTGTCTTCTTTTGCGTGGATTCTCCACTGCTCATGTATGAAGGTTTTGGAAATCTGTGATCCAATTTCTTGAGATTCATCCGGCCAAAGAGTTCTATCTACTAATAGACTTGTTCTTATTCAAGGTCCGCCTTAGCAACCAGTTATAAAACTCAAGCCTCTTTTCTAAATCATATTACAATTTTTTCTCCAAATCTATTGATCTTTGAAACTTTAGAAATTGGGGCGACTTCACAGAGGACAGATTGCTCTTTTCCATTATAGCTTTTCCTTTGTTGCATGAGTGGACAACATTTTTTTAGTATATGGTCTGGTATTGCCTCATGCATATGTTGCAGAATCTACATGTTTGCTACGACTTTGTGTACGACAAGTAAACCTAGGTGTCGCCTGGGTTTGTAGTGTCTACTAAGGATACCTAATACCCGTTATTATTCTTAGAATGTTCCTACTTAAGCCTTTGAAGTTTAGATACGTTTTTGTTTGTAATTCCCCAATAATAGTTTCGCCTCTCTTAGCCTTGGGAGTTCTTTCCAGTTTTTAGATCTTTTTGCCTCTTCTTCTTGTTTTATTTTGTTTTCGATAATGTTTTATCCTATTGCAATCGGGCTCTGGTGCACTCAATTTGTATATTTTTATATTCAAAACTCTATAGTCATGCACTTTAACATTGGTGTAGGCAGGGACACGTCCATTTTAGTTCACCACTAAGTGCTTAAAGCCTTATTTATCTCTAGTATTGAAAAGTTAAAAATGATTTTTATCATTTGATTTTTTTTATCTCAATAGGTAGGAGGAAGCCTGATACTTTTCATTTGAAATCAGAATTCTATTTTGTTTTAAATAATAAATTATAGATTTTTTCAAGATTTATTTGCAAGCCAATCCCAGCTATAAAAGTATACTATGTATTATGTATCCAACTATTATAAACGGTACAATCACGTTAGGAGATAGATACTAACACACAAACATTACTAGCGTTATTGCCAGGTAGGCAAAACTGGATATTCGTATTCCCTATACATATGGTACAACTTTGCTTTCATCAACAATAAAGCCGTAAGTTATAATATTTGCATAAACAGCTGCCACATCACTCTTGGTATTATTCTCTGTTTTATTCGCATATTCCAATTTCCATCAACGCTTAGTATAGTTTTTAAAAAATTAAAAAGAATACTTTCGGATATAGATAGTACTGAACAAAACGAGATATCTGAAAAGTATATAACAATTCTCAATACTGGATTCTGTTTATGGTCATATTAAAACGATTTCTTTGTTAAAAGTAGGTTATACTTTTTTATTTTAGATATACATATAACTGCAGTTTTATGCTTAGTTAAATCAATATTTCAAAAAAAATTTATAGATATTATGTATGTATAGTAAGTAACATCGTTGAAGCTAATTGTTATTCAAATGTTCTTAACAAGCTTTGAGAGACTTAAATGCAAGGCCCTACCACTATTTCAAAACTGATTGCAGTTCTTGAACAAATTTAAAAATGTATCTCCAGAATGGAATTTCTTAACAATCGTTAGCTCTGTTACGTTTAATAGCTTTCAGCTCAGTAAATATGTTTTATAATAATGTTTTTTTCAGCTGTCAGAAAGCATACATGCATTTTGATTCTGTACTCTTTGCAATAGCTCTTTAACAGCTAACGTTTTTTGTAACGTGTTCTTTAAGAGCTATAAGCAGTTTTTATAAAACTGAAAAACAAGACTTTTTATCGTGCTGTGATTGCATTTTCAAAAGAACCAAGAAAAACACAGAAGCTTTTCCAGAAAAATAAATATGTTTTGTTCTCAAGCTCAAAATTAAGATTAAAAAAAAAATCATTATCTACTTAAAACAAATTATTTTAAAAGAGCGTATAATTTTTCGAAGTACATTATCAACATTCCTGATAAAAATGAAATCGTACTTAAAAATCATCCAACGTTGAACGAATTAAAGCTTTTAACTATTACCTTTACGCATGTGTATCCATACCATTAAATCATTTTAACTAAAATTTTTGTTTAGAAAAACAAAGTGGGTAAGCCCCGAAAAGATAAGTCTATTTACAAGTAGCTTACAAGCTCTTAAACATATAACTATATTACGTGTTTAAGAAACATATAAGCATTAATAGTTTTCTAAACCTTTTTCTACTTACAGCACAAAGATACACAAAATATCGGTTCGAAAGGAACTAATTCAAGCAAATCCGTTTACCACATTGAGTATAAGCCCAGTTATCGCCTCCGGAATGAATTATACTGCCAAAAGATCACATAATAGAATACCTGTAGGTACGTGCCCATCACAAAATCCATTAACAAATTTGCTTTGCTGTATAACAGTAAAAGCCTGCCTTCCGGCACCAGTGCTCTATCAAATACATGATTATACATAATTTAATACCGTCATGTGGGTATATTATGGAAGATGAAAAAGTGGAAATTAATATCAGGTTAGTAATGGTTATTGTGTGCAATAGCGACTTCATTTCAACCAATGGCTCTTAGAAAATTTCATAAAGTTGTTTACTATAGTTTAACTTAGTTATCGACTAAAACGGAATTAATTTTGTGAGTCTATAAACGATGACTGAATACCAACGCCTGTTTTTGTTTAATTGGAACTATACCTTTGTAACTAAAAGTTTCTTTCTTTTTTTTTTTGAATATTAATGTTTATACTTTTAACAAGGATAACAGATATTTTAGAATGAATTCAGGCACTATGTATTTAAAAATTGAATAACTTTCAGAACCATGACTCTATGATTTGGTTTGGAGATCTTTGTCCGGTTTTTATTCACAACTAGCGAAAATGGAGACCATAAAAATATGAGTTGCCTTAAGGATATCACTTTCCTGACTAGAAAATGTACGAGTAAAAATGATGACTGAATATTGAAAGGGCCTTTCCATTACTGCGACCAGAGCTAGATGAGTTGCTTACCGAGCTTAAGTAGTGAACAACATTTTAGGGACTGAAAGAAATCGGATTGAAATTGCTAATATAGAAGTAAATGGAGTAACGATATCAGATTATTGCACAATTTCTAATAAATTCAATGAGTATTTCAGAGAAATATATGAAAAACTTAAACCTGTAACCGAAAGCTGTAATACTTGAAATTGCTCAAATTTTTCAGGTTTCGAAGATATTCAAGTTAACAGCTTTGTTTTTGAAGAGAAAACTTCGAGAGAAATCTATAATGTAATTTTGGGCTTGAGAAATAAAAATTCTTCCACTACTGTGATGGTGTATCAAATTTAGTTTTGAAACATATTGCCTTCTATGTAGTAGACGTCTTGTGCTTCTTATTCAACCAGAGTATTTATAGGGGTTGTTTTCCTTAGCGCCTTCAATGCGCGGAGGTTGTACCACTTTTTAAAAAAGGATGCAGAAAAAAGATCTCAGCTTAAAGACCTATATCTCTCCTCTCGACATTTTCTAAGATCTTTGAAAAGTTACTTAAAGTTCGTATTGTGTCGTATTTAGATAAATGTATATCTTTTATAATATATAATAAATAATATATAATAAATAATAATATTTTAACATTTCGAATTCCGCGATCGCGATCGGAAAATTTATTGTAGCAAAATGGTAAGTTTAGCGATCCTATATGAAACAGCGGCCATAGTTTTCAGACCGAGGTTTCAAGCCACACAAAATCAATCTTATTTATTTATTTATTTATTTAATCTACGATAATTAAATCCACAGATTCGCTTAGTGCTAAAATTTTATACATTTTAAAAACTGATTGGTATATACCAATATATGTACAATATAATTTACAAAAGATTGTTTTGTAATAATAACAACAATAGAGCTTTAAATTGACTTCTTGAAAAGTAAACATCAAGATTATTGTAATACATATTAAACAATTTACAACAATGAGAAATAGGTTCACGCTGTCCATAATTTGTTGAATGATGTGTTTCAAAAATGAAATGTCTCGTTCTCAAAGGTCGACTTGGCGCATAAATATTAATTAAAGAGACCAAAAACTCACTGTCAATATCATTTGAGAGAATATCACGAACAAACAAGACACTGTACATTCTACGTCTTGATTCAAGAGTTTGCATTCCTAACAACAAGCATCTACTATTATAATTAAGGCTTACATTATCAATTGTTGCGAATTTTCTTAAAGCAATTCTTAAAATTTTTTTTTGAATATTCTCTATTCTTACTATAAGTTTTTTAGTATCAGGATTCAAAATTATACAACAATATTCCAACAATGGTCGAACAATAGAGCAAAAAATTGTTTTCAAAGTGTACGGATCTTTAAAATCTGCAGAATTTCGTTTTAGAAAACCTAACATGGAATTAGACTTTGAAACAATATATAAGACATGTGACTCAAAATTTAGTTTGTCATCAAAAACTACACCGAGGTCTTTTATTTCACGTACTCTGGATAATTTGTATCCTTCCAGTAAATAATCGAAAACTATATGACTGGATAAATGACTGTAAGTCATGACAGAGCACTTTGACAGATTAAGCTGAAGGTCAAAGAGACTCACTATCCCTACTTGGAGGCAAACCACTCTCCAGAGAGCAGCAGAAGCAACTTACCTCATTATTAGACGTCGACCTCCCTAAATTTGATAATTTGCCTAATACAACGAATGCCGCCGTTCATCGGATACGTCTGAAAACCGACCATCCATTCAAACAGAGATACTACCCTAGAAACCCAGCCACGCAGGAAATCATCGACGAGGAGATAAATGAATTGATAAAAGCAGGAAGAATAGAGCCTTCCAATAGCTCATACAGTTCCCCGATCGTGTTAGTCAAAAAGAAAACAGGTAATTGGAGGGTATGCGTTGACTATCGGCAACTTAACGAAGTCTCCATCATGGATGCTTATCCTCTGCCGCAAATCTTTGCTATACTCGATAAACTCAAGCGAGCCAATTTTATATCCATAATCGACTTAAAACAGGGATATTGGCAAGTTCCGTTAGAACCAAGCTCCAGACCAGCAACAGCCTTTACAGTCCCAGGGCGTGGTCTCTTTCAGTGGACAGTAATGCCATGTAGTTTGAATTCAGCAGCAGCCACATTCCAACGAATGTTAGACACGATAATAGGACCAGATATGGACAATTACGCTTTTGCATATCTGGATGATATTATCATAGTGAGCGAAACCTTCGAACACCACATGACCCATCTACAAGAAGTATTTAGGCGGCTGCACAAGGTACAACTTAAAATAAATAAGGAAAAATGCGTTTTCTGTAAACGTGAACTTAAATACTTAGGGCACGTTGTGAGTGACCGTGGTATCAGTACCGATCCCGATAAAGTAGCCGCGGTACAAGAACTTAAAGCCCCTAAAAATGTAAAGGAACTGCGACGACTCCTGGGCATCGCCTCTTGGTACCGTAGGTTCATTAAAGATTTTTCAATCATAGCTACTCCGCTTACGAAGCTCTTAAAGAAAAAACAAGTTTGGGAATGGGGCCCTAAACAAGAAACTGCCTTTATTGAACTAAAAACGAAACTTACAGAGGCACCTGTGCTAATGTGTCCCGATTTTACACTCCCCTTTACACTTCAAACTGACGCGAGTCAACACGGACTAGGAGTAGTCTTATCTCAGAACACAAAAGGTAAAGAAAGGATTATTGCATACGCAAGTAGAACCCTTAACGAATTGGAACAAAAATACTCAGTAACTGAAAAAGAATGCTTAGCCATTTTATGGGGCATTCAAAAAATGAGACGATATCTTGAAGGCTATCATTTTACCGTAATAACTGACCATCACTCTTTGAAATGGCTCCATTCAATGGAAAATCCATCCGGAAGACTCGCACGTTGGGCAATAGAGTTACAACAGTACAACTTCGAGATAAAATACCGTAAAGGAGCCATGAATGTGGTAGCGGATGCATTATCCAGAGACCCTTTACCGTTAACCGAAGGTGATCTATCCGCCATTATCGACGATTCAGAAGACTGGGTGCAACGCCGTATGAAGCAAGTCCTTGAAAATCCCGAAAAATTCCCAGATTTTCGCATTAGTGAAGGCCAGTTATACCGAAAATTCGATGCCCACCCACTTTCTAACGTACAAAATCACTGGAAGATATGTGTACCTAAAGCAGAGCGCGATAAGGTACTTCAGCAGAATCATGATGCAGTGACCGCAGGGCATTTAGGGGTATCCAAAACGGCGTCAAGGATAATGAAGCTGTACTATTGGCCCGGAATGTATCGTGACATTGCCAAATACGTGGGTAAATGTGCCAGTTGCCTGCAACACAAGGCATCCCAGTTAAAACCTAGCGGGTTGATGCACTCTTCTATAGTGCAAAAACCCTGGGAAGTTAGGTTAGGTTAGGTTAAAGTGGCTGTCATTAAAGCGTCTGACACACTTAGACCACTGGAGGTCCATTGTGATACCACGATCTAATAGGGAACAAAGAAGGTTTCCTATTAGTTAAAACCATTTGGAGCTTCTGATGAAGCGAAGGAGACTTTTAATGTCTTTGTCTATGAGATCGCTTGGTTCATTATAGAAATGTTCTCCTAGATGAAGTTTGCGTCTGTAAGAGAGAGCAGGGCATGTACAAAGAAGGTGTGGGATTGTCTCCTCTTCCTCTTCGTCCAAGCAACTCCTGCAGAATTCGTTTGATAGCACACCGAGACGTGCGGCGTGTCTACCTATGAGACAGTGTCCAGTTATGACACCTATGACGGAGCTGATCTGAGATCTACTGAGGGACAATAGACATTTTGACCGTTTCAGATCCAGTTTAGGCCAGATCCGCTTGGTCGCCATACAAGTGGTACTATTAAGCCATCTTGTATTCGATTGTTCCAGAGCGATTCGTTTCAGCATAAGTTTACTTGTAGCTATGGGCATACCTATATTTGCCTTTTCGGGTAAGATAGGCATTTCCGTTCCAATTTTGGCGAGTTCGTCGGCTTTACAATTCCCCGGAATGTCCCTGTGACCCGGCACCCAGAATAGGTGAATGTTAAACTGTTTGGCCATCTCCATTAGAGACGAACGACAGTCTTGGGCTGTAATGGAGTTTACAGAGACTGATGCTAGGGATTTCAAAGCAGCCTGACTGTCTGAGAAGATACGGATATCCGTGTTAGATATCACGTTTTCTTTAAGCCAGGACAATACTTCCTTTATCGCCAGAATTTCCGCTTGGAATACGCTACAATGGTTTGGTAGGCGGAAGGAGAGACTAAGATTTAGTCCATCTGAGTACACTCCACCACCCACTCCGTTTTCAGTCTTCGATCCATCTGTAAAAAAGTTTACTGATTTGTTATCTGCCAAAGTCCCTTCCTCCCAAGCTGACCTTGAGGGAATGGTGACTTCAAAGTTTTTATCGAAGACCAAAGAGGGAGTGATGTAGTCAGAGTGACTTGGTAGAGTTCCGAATAAATTCAGAATGGTGGTGTGGCCAATAGAGTTATTGGTCCATTGAGAGATGGCTTTGAGACGTATGGCTGTGCTCGCGGCTATTTGTTTACTGTAAATATCTAGGGGTGTCAGGTTGAGTAGTATGTCTAGTGCAGCGGAAGGTGTCGAACGGAGAGCTCCGCTGATGCACATACACGCTGAACGTTGAACTCTGCTTAGTTTATCGCGATTAGTCGCTTTATCTAAGGCCGTCCACCATACGGTCACCCCGTAAGTAAGTATCGGTCTGATGACCGCAGTGTATAGCCAGTGAGTAATTTGTGGAGACAGGCCCCACTTGTTCCCTACGGCTTTTTTGCAAGAAAAGAGAGCTACCGTGGCTTTCTTTACTCTTTCCTGTATATTAGGTTTCCAACTTAACTTTTTGTCTAAAATAAGACCCAGGTATTTAGCTTGATCTGAGAAAGTGAGTGGAACACCTTTAATCGATGGAGGGTCTAGTTGAGGAATTTTGTATTTCCTTGTGAAGAGGACTAGTTCAGTCTTGTGGGGGTTGACACCTAAGCCACATCGATCTGTCCATTTTAGTAGCTTGTTGAGAGCGGTTTGTATAAGTTCTGTTAAAACTTGAGGGTGCTTTCCTGATACGGCAATGGCAATATCGTCAGCGTATGCAATCACTTTGAATCCCTCTTCTTCTAGGTCTATTAGCAGATCATTAACTACCATGTTCCATAGAAGTGGGGATAGGACTCCACCTTGTGGGGTTCCTCTACTGACTGACCTTCTTGTAGTAAAGCTACCTAGTTCCGCATTTATAATTCTGCTTTTCAGCATGAAATTTATGAGGTTACCAAGTGAGCTATCCACATTGAGATTCTGCAGTGTCTTCGCTATTGCGGCGCTGTCGACATTGTTGAAGGCGCCTTCTATATCTAGGAATGCAACAAGAGTGTATTCTTTGTGATCTAGGGTGCAATAAAAGCACTACGCGAGCGAGTGATCACACGTTTTGGGGCACCGGAAGTATTGCTGACGGATAATGGAGCACAATTTGTCAGTCAACAAATGAAAGAATTCTTGCAAGAAATGGGGATTTCCCAACGCTTGACTGCACCATACACCCCACAAGAAAACAAAACGGAGAGGATTAATCGAGTTATTAAAATATGATTGCACAGTACGTCAACGAAAACCAACGTCAATGGGATGAGCACCTCCCTGAATTATCGTTTGCAATAAACACCAGTAAACACGACTCCACTGGATTTACTCCCGCCTTTCTTAACTTCGCTAGAGAGTTAAGAGCACCCCGACAACCTAATCCTCGCCTACAGAACGACGAAGAATTCACCGAACCTGTGTCTGTACGGCAAGAGAGGCAGAGGGATTTGTATAGATTAGTAGCCGCCAGTTTACAGAGAGCATCACAAAATCAAGCTAAGCATTATAATCTTCGACGTAGAGCCTGGAGACCAGCCATAGGAGAGCAAGTATATAAGAAAACCAGAGTACTCTCATCGGCGGTTGATCACTTCACCCAAAAACTAGCGCCGAAATATGATGGACCTTACGAAGTCATGAAATTTTGTTCACCCGTTATCGTTCTTTTGAAGAGGAAAGGTGACAAAAGAAAACAACAAACTCTTATTCGCTCTCACGTTAAAGACCTGAAGGGATTTTCAGCATCAGAAGAAATTCAAGAGATTAGTTTATGTACAGCCATGTCCGAGTACACGTCGAAGCAGCTCACCTATGAAAAGGAAGTGCGACGCATCTTAGACGCCGACCCATGGATTCGCACGCCAACCCTGCCAAAACGCCCTTACGCCCCAGTACGACCACGAAATTTAATTTTACCGCCGCCGCCAACATCACCGCCAACAACATCACCGCCAACAACACCTAACACAATGCGATCCGTAGTAATGCGGTTTCCCTGTCACTCGGAAAAACTTGTAGCCGCACTGGCCACCACGAATGAGATCCTCAAACGTAAGGCTAACGGACCACGCGTAGTGCAAATGACGGAGACACCCAACCATGACCCAGAGAGAAAACAACGATCCAGGCAAGACCAAGCTGTAACAGCAAAACCTTCCACACCTGCGGTCAAATCAATTGTCCGTAGAGCCACCAAGCCACCAGAAAACAAGAGGCCAGGGACAAGCCATTGCTTAGCTTCGATAACAGAGCAGAAACCACGGTACACCCAACCAGCACCAGCAAAGAACAGCTACCAACCACAAACACAGGGACGGTCCCCGATGCCAGAAGATCCTTTTAGAGATTTCGACATCAACAAGTGCCTGCCTTCACCAAGACTCAAAGTTTGAAATATCTTTTTGGAATGCAACACAATCATTATAATTATTTATAACTTTAAACATTTTAATGTCATCTGCGAAAATTAAACACTCAGACCTAGATAAGACTGTTGGAAAATCATTGATAAATAAATCGAACAAAGGTGGACCTAAATGGCTTCCTTCGGGAACACCAGAATGAACCATTATCGAAAAAGATTCCAGATCACCAACTTTAACAACTTGTTTCCTTCCAATAAGATATGAACTAAACCAATTTAGTAGGCTGCCATCAAAACCATATAATTTTAATTTTTAAATTAAAATTAGGTGATTAACCCTACTGAAAGCTTTAATGAAATCGGTATAAACCACGTCCATTTGACATCGCTTTTCCACTGCTTTGAAACACAGATTAGAGAAACAAGCCAAATTTGTAGCGGTTGAATCCAAGGATACAACCTCTTAAGACATTATGTGCCATGCTGTCATGTCAGTGTGCGAGGAAAAAAAGATACTGAGGGTAACTTGCAATAATATTTAAACTAAAAAATACCAACTTAGAGGCTAAGATGGGTTTCAGAAAATCGCCCCAAAGCAATTGCTCATACCACAAAAAGTCTAACAATAATGGATATCCTTGGACAGAAAAGAGCAATCGTCACACTTGATAAGGGAGCATCAAATTCAAATTCCATCGAAAAAAAGGACTTTACATTGGAATTGCTCCCCTTTTACCCAGTGAAACTTACAACTGTAACTCTCAATTCAGCAATTCGATTAGTTCTAACTCAGTAACGTCGAAACACAGTTCTGATTCTAATCAGATCTTATTGCTCGCAATCATAGCCCGGCCATCCGAAACACGTAACCACCATTAAACATCATTTTGATGTGATCTAATGATTATTCGTGTACGGTTCTGCGAATCTTTTTCGTTATTGAAATGCCTTTTGATAATTCAATAAGAATTGGTACTTTATCTGTTAAATATTTAAATTAGATTTTGCAACTACATATATGTATGAACCTACATACAAATGAGTTTGGACTCATATCGAGTTTAAATTTATATAATCCTCACCATTGCAAAAATAAGAAACATCAAGTATCGTGGTATCAATTGAGCTAAGATTGAATTTAAAAAAAAACCTTAAATTTGTATAGAAACTATGCAAAACAAGTACATTGCGTTGGGAATTATATACATACAAAATTATGGCATTACTTTAATCAGAAAAAATCCATTTACCTTTGAACGTTTATTATCCAAAGACTTTATCAAAGGATCAGCAATCATACCGAAGTCATAACCAACTATTAGTTACTCTGTAGGCACAACAAAAGGCCAATGATTCAGCAACAAAAAAATGTTTATAATGGTAACTTTCTGCCATTGATTACACTCCTTACAATTCTCCTCATCACAATATTTCTGCACAGCCAAGCAAAATGGATGCCATTGTCGTCTAAGCTCCATGAGAGTGAAAATATTTTTTTCTATATTATATACTCGTACATATATTACATCACCTATACCTATTGAACAATTTTTCTTATATTGTGTAAATCTCCTGCCAAAAGCATTGGCACACTGTCACCGTATATACCTCTGGCTCCTTTGAATTCTTGCCACAACTGTAGCGACCTGAAATATACTTTATAGCTTGGCTGTCGCTCCCCAAAACTGTGTACATTACTTCCAACTAAGCCTCAGCTCTATAAAATAGTTATACTTTTGTACTGGCATACATACCGCTATCCCCATAGGAACTTCCGATGAAGAACTTGATACCAGCGTGAAGCTGCTCCGCAACACATCGATTTAAATCTTCGTGTGCACGGAGCGGCCATAAACTCCTTTACTTCAAATGGCACACCATTTGCGAATAAGAGCACAAGTTTTCCAATAAAAATAAAATTTATGGTTTAATACGCCGCACTGAGTTATACTACACACAAACACATTTATAGATACAGAAAGAGAAGGATAACTGTGAGCAAAAGAAAAATTGAGGTTGCTTTCAATTTGTATCAATTGTTCGAGTTGTTATGATAAACTTCTCTTCAATGCTTATCATTATCATTATCACCTTTGGCTTAACATATTTATAACTCAGGAGTATACATTCTAAAAATCGCTTCCACGATAGATACAGACAACAACAATATATTCATTGTACAGAGCGAGAGGGCCTGCTCTTGTGCACCTTTGTGTATGGATACTTAGATGTAGATATGTGTGCACTTGTTCTCCTTTTTACGGTTTTTCATGCCAATTAATGTGAGAAGTTTAATAGCTCGAAGGCAAGCAGGGATCACACTCTAAGCCGAGCTATTTTCTCGTTAAATCCAAGAAAGCACTCGTGTAGGTTCAGCTTGTGAAAATGTGAGGATTTGGGAGAGGTGGTAAGCTGAAAACGAACAAAGCATTTTTTCCTCAAATACTTGAAAAAGAGTTCCTTGAAAGTGGTTGATTTAAGGATTGAAAGAAAAAGATTTAAGGAAATGTTAAACATCGCTTACGAAGAATTTCTTGAGCAGCAAAAGGTGCACCGGAGGGGGTTAGAGGTGTGGCACTTTATCACGATTTCTTCTAAGCGAATACAGCATCTGCGGCTTTTAGTAAACGGTTTTTGAATAAAGGCGGGTAAATGTCGAAATAGAATAAAACAAACAGTGTGCAAGGTATTAAGAAAATTCTTTCTTAATTTTAAAGGCCTCGTATGCAATTATGTATGGACAGTCAGTATGGACATCGTTCAAATGCCAGCTTCGGATTCTTGTGGTCGCACGGATCCAAGTAGTTCAATTTTCAATGACTCTTCCACATAGATCTGCCTAAATTTGAGTGGCGGTCTGTGTTATGTTCTCCCTAAGGGCATCGGTCGTTTTGATTGATTGCCGAACCGGTCATTTTGAAATTGACTACAAACGTTGAAACGTAGACTGCGAAGGACCACCACGTCACAGGGCTCTATTTTGTCTCCGACTCTCTTTCATCATGATCAATGATCTTTTATCAGAAACATCTAATCCGTTAAATTGTTTCGCTCTCAGCTTTTCATATTTGTTTCAAGATTCATTTCAATAAATTCTGATATCTATAGCATTGTCAAGTGAGGAACAAAAACCGCGTAGAATTTAATGATTCAAAAACTCAATGCTGCCTTTGGTCATTAAAGTGGAAACCACACTTCATGCCGTATTCATGAGCGGCACTTGCAATGAGGAAACAGAACAGCTTTCAGTTCTCGGTATGTGCATCCTGACCACCTTGTGTGGAATGACCACTGATCTGGCTATAATCTACATTTAAGGCATTATTCATCCTGAGCCTGAGTATAACTCCCATATTCGGGTAGGTGATCCAATAAGCCACTTGAGTCTCTTGGATATAATTCAAAACAGGGTATTAAAATTAATAGGTGATAGAAGTGTAACAGAAAGTCTGGGATATCTCCAGCATAAGCACAACCGCAAAGCTTCTTGTCTTTCATTATAAAGGGTTTTCCAATAAGAGGTGTTATTTTGATATTCAAAGAAAAATGGCATTTTTGGAGATAAATGATCGGATGTTTATTTCATTATAAAGAGGAAGGTATGCCGTTAATAATGGAACACAACATCAGCCAAATGGCCGCCAAGACCACGCTTACAGGACCATATCCTTTTCATGAAATTTTCCATAACCAAATCGCAAAGTGGCTGCCCTATGTCCTCGATAGCCTCACGAATTTCATCTTTGAGGTCTTGAATCGACGCTGGGCTGTTGGCGTAGACCTTATCTTTCACGTGGCCCCAAAGGAAGAAGTCGCAAGGTGTTAAATCACAAGATCTCGGTGGCCAATTGTGATCACCTCTTCGAGAGATAACACGGTCCGGAAACTTTTCCCGTAAAAGATCGATGGTTTCATTGCTTGTGTGGCACGTAGCGCCGTCTTGTTGAAAGTAAACGTTGTCCAGATCAATACCATCCAATTCAGGCCATAAAAAATCATTAATCATCTCTCGATAGCGCAATCCATTGACCGTAACTGTTGCTCCAGCCTCATTTTCGAAAAAGTAAGGTCCAATGACCCCGCGGGACCATAAACCGCACCAAACAGTCACGCGTTGAGGATGGAGAGGCTTTTCAACAATAACTCTTGGGTTTTCCGAGCCCCAGATGCGACAGTTTTGCTTGTTGACGTAGCCTCCGAGGTGGAAATGGGCCTCACCAGTCAAGATGATTTTTCGATGAAATTCCGGTTCATTTTCATGCATTTCAAGGACCCAATCAGCAAAGACACGACGTTGTTGATGATCAGCCGGCTTGAGTTCTTGTGTTAACTGAACTTTATAAGCCTTAAGACCCAAGTCTTTATGCAAAATACGGTGTAATGACGTTTGTGGAATGCCTAATTCCAAAGAACGACGAGGAATGGACAAACCTGGGTTTTCTTCAACACTTTGGGCTACAACAGCAATATTCTCAGTTGTTCTTGAGCGACGTGCACGGGTTTTATTCTTCACATCACTAACTTGTCCCAACAGCTCGAATTTGTCCACCAATTTCTGTATTGCGGTCCGACAAGGTGCTTCACGAACGACCCAAAAATGTTTTAGTTTTACGAACCGTCTCTGCCAAATTTTCACCATTTTTATAGTGAATTTTAATAATTTCAATGCTTTACTGAAGCGTGTATCGTTCCATTTTTATTAATAGCGTAGTTTCTACTTGTCAAATGTCAAAAAATGTCAGCTTCAAAAGTGACAGCTACCGAAATAGCGGGCTATTCAAAATAACACCTCTTATTGGAAAACCCTTTATTACCGTTTTTTTTATAAGCAATGTCTAGCCACTTGCATTTCTCTTCTTAAACAATTCGACCATTAAACTCGTAATGGGAATGCCCATCAGTTTATTTTCGAGCCCAACTTTGTACTAGTTAATTCAGAGATTCTTTCTTTAGCCGTACTAAACCAATGTGGGGTGCTCTACTGGACTCTATATTTCCCTCTAATAACAATATCCAGACATTAAAAACCAATGTGCAACGGTGTCTCCTTTTGAATCCTTTCTAACTTTCATAAACGCTCGCACTTTCAAATATTTTAAGGACACTCAAAATCCCTTTAGTGTACGTAAAATATAAAAAAAAAAATATTTTCTACTTATTTAAAATACTTTTACTTTTACTTTTTAATATAATATTTGATTTATGTTTCTACTCCTTGTTTATTTTTTAAACTTTTTGTATTTTTGCTTTTTTTTATATCTTCATTCTTACATTTTTACTTGTGACTTATAGGTACTTGTGACTTATAGGTACTATAAGGCAAGTTATGCATTCGTAAAAAATTGAGATTTTGATCAAAGTTGACATTACGATGAAAGCGAGTCTCAAAATTCTGCCTGCCTGTTTGTTTCGGCTCGGCCGATTTTCGTGAAGCACGGTGGATATAGTTTTTAAATTTTTTCCCCCAAACGTTTTTTTTTTAAGAACAAAAATTACTGAACCTGCCATATGATTTTTTTCGAAATCTTATAAATATTTATATTATTATTTATTTATTATTATTATTATTTTTTTTTTTTTTTTAAGATTAAAATTTTTTTTTTTTGAAACTCAATATTTCGAAAGCCCTATGCTCGATTTTTTTAAAAAGTGATAACTAAAAGTTACTTAATACAATCTACAAGATGCGAGAAAAAAAATTATTTTACCTAATAATAACTATACCCTGCAGACAAATGTTAGAAAACGGTTTTCGAAAATAGTATTTTTCTAGACAACGGCTCCGACTATACCTACCATAGAACCATTTTTTCAAATTTTGAATTTCTCACTATCCGCATAACGGATTTTATTGAATTATTTTTATAGAGAAGCTTCTAAAAAAAACATTGCATTTCAAAACTTAAAAAAAAAATATTTTTTTTGAACTTTTGAAGAAAAATATTTTTTTTTTTTTGAAAATTCGATATCTCAAGAACGACTCAGTATTTTTTTTTGGCAATTTTTTCTTTATTCGTACAATAATACGAGTAAAAACTTTCATTTGGAGTACCAAATTTGTTTCTTAAAAATGTTTTAAAAATGTGTTTATAAAAGCTTATTTTTTTAAGAAGTCACTACAACGACTTATAATTTTTGTTCTGGCATAAGGTAGTATTTGCTTGAAGCACATGGCATGCTGAAATGAATTTTATACTTAAAGCGCTGTAAGGATGAAAGTGTTAAGTATTTTTTGAAATTTGGATTTTTTCTTACAGATGAAAGTCTTATCCGGAAACTTAAATTTCTGACTCATCTGTACTCTTCTATCGCCTATAGATGCATATTTAGCCAAAGATGGAGTAGTTATATGCAACCAATTTGGTAATAAACTTTGTGGATGAATGTGTTTAATGCTTGTAACTCAAATGTTTAAAAATGTGTCTTAACACTTTCATCCTTTCAGCGCTTCACTTAAGAACACTTTTTCTCTAATAACAAATCGTTTCTGAAATTATTATTCTATTACATAAGAGCAAGTTTGTACGACCTAGTCGTGCATTTAAGTTTCATTTTTGTTCTATCTGATTATTTTTTTTAACCTCGATTATTTTTTTTAAGTGACATTAGATGTGATTGGATGTCGATAGCATCATATTTAAATCATGACTGTATCCATCAGATAAGTTATCAAAAATAATATCTTTGAAATTCATTTGAAGTCAAACCACCGGATTTAGCGGATCATTTTTATTATGTAATAAATAAAATACTTTAAAAAATTGAAACGATGCGATGAACAAAACTATTAATTACACTCGAGAAACCCCGGTATCCTGTTCGAAGCCTTAAGTTCCACGCTGACGCTGTTCGTGGCTACCAGTGTGGGACTGGATTTCATTCGCTTTTTTTTGGTTTTTGGTGTCTCCTCCTCAAATTTGTCGGGCTTTACACAAGATCTGCTTGTTTTTTCTTCGTGATCAAGTCTTGTGTTTCCGGCTGGCAAGTTTTTCTTGTAAAATGCGTTTAACGCTACTCCTCGGGGTGGTTCGTGGCCGAACGGTATTGAAAATTGAATATACATATTTTTAAACTAAATCATTTCTAGGTATGGTGAGTTGCATCCTATGTACTACCTTTGTACGAGTATATATAACCTATAGTATTGTTGCGAACAGAGCTTTATACTCCTAAAGCGCCATCTGTTGGAAAATTGCATATCTACTTTATGGAAGAAACAAAAAGCTCTTTTCCAATGTCAAATGTATTTCCCCTTATTCCAACCATCTAGAACAGTGTTTTTCAAACTGGGGGGTCGCCAAGAGATTCTTGGGGGGTCGCGGTCGCAAGCTGGTAAGACTAATAAACAAATGTCCTGTGCTAAAAAAAAATTAAATAAAACAAAAAAATTTTTAGTGCGACATATTTGAATGTTTATTTTTTAATAAACGTTGAAATCTAGGATTAGTTTTTGACACTTTTAAGATTAAATCATTTTCCAAATTTAGTCTGTTTCTTTTTTTAGTTTTAATGTCAAAATTTGAAGAGAATGTGACTTCACACAGGTATGAAGTGGCGAATGGCAGTAACAACTCCAAGGCCTCGCTCAGCTGAGGATACTCTCCACTTCTCTTCTCTTTATCCAGAAATTGTTAATCGTTTTCAAATTGAATTCCATTCTCAGTATGCCATCTGCACGCTGCAGCTAAATTTATAAGATTTTCTTTCATCTTTACCAATGGTAGATTGGCGAGTTTGACTGACATATTCAAAAAAGGATTTAATACCCATCTTTGTCCATCTCCACTTTCAGAATTCAGTTCCGGAAAGTAACTTAATAGTTTCTTCTCTAAATTATGGTACAGAGCATGAGATGAATATGAGAGCTCAATGATATCGATTCGTCTGATGAAATTTCTTCGAGAATCTTTTGAAAGCAGAGAAAATAATCAAAACTGTTTGTTTGTAAAGACTCTGACCACAAACGAAGCTTTGCGAGGAATCCTCTGAATTTATCTTTTGCAGTTATAATGCTTCTCTCCCTTGGAGGCTCTTATTCAATATGTTTAAGTGGTTGAAAAGATCAGCAAGAAATGATAATTTTAAGAGCCAGATGAGATCAGAAAAATAAACCGAATTTCCAGATTTTGAATCTTGTAAGAACATCAATAATTCGGCTTTCAATTCCAGAACTCGTGTCAATACCTTTTTTTTTGACAGCCATCTGACCTCTGTGTGAAAAAGGAGATTAGAAAAGATTTTGTCCAATCAATCTCGTAGTTGCGAGAGCTTTCTAAAAATATATCGTACAAACACTGGCCAGAGTAGTATTAGCAGGAAGAACTTTGCAATCTTCTTCAATGTTTTCCTCTGCTTCAAAACGAACAAATAAAACAAACTGTGCACAGTCTGAAACATCAGTAGATTCATCCAGTTGCAAGGCAAAATGTGGACTCTTCTTTAATTTTTCAATTGATTGTTCATGAATGTCAACGGCCATGTCACTTATTTTCCGCTCGATTGTATTGTCAGAAAGTGGTATATTTTTAAGTTTATCTGCCTCCAGTTTGCCAAAAATAATTTCAACCATATCAAGGGCCGCAAGCAAAATAAGATTCTCAGCAACTGTATGAGGTTTCCCTACTTTGGCGACTC
This sequence comes from Chrysotoxum bicinctum, assembly GCA_911387755.1. NCBI lineage: Eukaryota > Metazoa > Arthropoda > Insecta > Diptera > Syrphidae > Chrysotoxum > Chrysotoxum bicinctum. The sequence goes on along the minus strand of OU426989.1, from coordinate 129,728,308 downwards.
GGTATGCTACTTGATAGCTAGCTAACAACGCTTTCTCATTGGCACTCGATAACTAAAGCTAATTTAAAAACAAAAAGAATCTATCAAACAAAACAGTAAATCAAAATTACAGTACATACATATGTAGCAAAATAAATCAAATATGAAAAAAAGCGTAGGAATTTTTCGCGAATTAAAGCCGGTCAGTACAGTACTTGTACATACCCTTTTACGTATGTACATTGTACATATGTATTATGTATGTATACATTTAGATTTGGATCGTGATTACGTTCAAACAAAAATAAATATTATTTTTGATCCAAAAATAATAAAGGGCATTCAAATAAGATTTATTTCTATTACCTGAACCACAGTACTTTGTTGCTGGTTAAGGGATTTCAATTTTCGTTCGAAAAATTCTAACGGCTTATATCAGCCGTCGGCAACCTTGTTAAGTAGTCGGGCACAGTTTTAAAATCCTAAAGTTCAGCGGGCACGACCCAATGAAAAATCAATTTTTAAGTATGGCAATAATATTAAATAAAATTAAATTTATTTCATTTATTATTTAAATTCAATGTGAAGTTTTACATTGCAAGTTATCAGCTAATTCATGATAATTTGGCACATAATTCGATATGGCAGTTCTTAGGCATTGGTCCAAATGAGCAGCTGCAAGGGTGGTTCGGTACTTCGATTTTATGAACTTCATATTTGAAAACACACAATTCCAAAAATATGTGGATGCGCAAAGAGAGCTCAATTTTAAAGCACAATTTCTTAACAATGGGTAATTACATTTGCTAACCAAACTCCAAAATTTTTCATCGTGATAATATGACTTTAATTCGATGTCATTTGTCAAGTTTATAATTTCCAATTCTAGGTCCTCTTTATTTGAAATATCGAAATAGTTTGCAATTTTAATAGCAATATCGTCATCCAGTTGGGTAAAAGAGTTAATGAAGAATATAACGATTTTTTCTAAATTATTGAAATCTTCAAATCGGTTATTAAATTCTTACAATAAAGAATCGAAATATTTGGCAAATTGATGAATTGGGGCTTTTCCATCTCAATAATTTTGAATTATTACATATAAATTTGGAAAATTGGAACAATTGTCCTTCTCCACATGTGTTTTCCAGAGTTTTAATTTCATTCCAGTTCTTTTAATTTTAATGTTAAATCAGTTATTACTACGTTTTCACCAAGAGTAAATCCGGGATTTAAGTTAAATCTCCTTTAAATCTCGTAGATTTACCATACAAATATAAATCACCTCAAATAAAGATTTAAAATAAATCTCCTTGAAATCTTCCCGCAATCAGAAGATTTGCAAAACAAACAAACAAACTTTATTTTGTAGAACTCACCTATGTACGAGTAAGCCCCACTTTCTTCATTGACAATCAACACAAAACAGAAATATCTATCAAACTTGTTGTGTTTGGTTATTTACTAAAAGGCCAGACACTTTCTAGGATAAAATCTAAGTTTTTATACGAAAATGAACTAATTATTTTAATTAACATAACAACTTACAGAAAATGGCAGAAACAAAAAAATCACGCAAAAGCTGGGGACCGAAAGACGAAAAGCTTTTAATGGAAGTGTGCGCTAGTATAATGTTTCTCAAGCACTACTGGCGTTTTTTTCTATAAATATGGATTCTTCTATCCAATGCACCAAATTAATATCCCTTTCATTACATTTTTCAGAATCAAAAGGTGTGATAACAATAGTTTTAAAGCTGTAATACTCATTTTTATAAAATGTTTATTGAAAATACACTAGATTGCTCAGAAATTGTTTTTCCTATTTCTCATCAACTCACTTAACAAAATATAGATGTCCTCAGTAAAAATATAATTTAAAATATCATAATGCGGGCATTTCAAGACTATCTCACGGGCACCTTGGTGCCCGCGGGCACTTCGTTGCCGACTCCTGGCTTATATGCTTCTTTGAAATGTTTAGTTAAGAGATGTCGCATAGGGTTTCATACTTTCCGCAGATAAAACTTCACAACAAAGAGCACATTGAGACTTATTATGTAAAACTGTGAAACCATATTTAAGATAGTTTACGTCATAAAGTCTATTTTTTTTTTGTTGCTTCCTCCCCTTCCACTTGCACCGGATGTGCAAGGCTGCAAGGGTCTTTTGAGAAACTTGTCCATAATCACTCGTAAACAACACAACACAACACTTAATTTTTAAATAAGTACTTACTCTCAGTTTAAAAAAATTAAATGACAAAAAATTAAAATTACTGCAAGGCCTGTTACAATTTTGTTTTGGCAATTCGGGAGAAAATTTCATCGCGAATAAGTAAAATCTTGTGTAATTAGTCCGGGCTTGGAAGGGGTTCATTGTATGTAGCTTTTTAAATAACTGACACATTATAATGGGGGGTCCCCAAAATTTTGTTACTACCAAAGGGGTCGCGTACTCAAAAAGTTTGAAAAACACTGATCTAGAACATTCCAAAACGAGAACCTTCGCGAATTGGTTTCGAGAACAACTAACTTGTGTAATAAGAGAGTGCTCGCGGTGAGGGGTGAGCTCAAGACAGTTGATTTTTGACTATGAAAGGGGGCAAAAGGTTTGTTTATTGGATTGTGGAATGTGTTATTAAACAAATGTGATTTAAATTTGAATAAAAGTAGTTAAGTTGATTATAAATTGGGATTTATTGTTTTGATTTGGAAAGTGTAAATAAAGAAGAAGTACTAAAAAGAGTAATAAGTTTTATTTAACTAACCTAGTAGAAATATTACAGTATTTCAAATGGAGCGTGATTTTGTATTGTGAATTCTAGACTGGTGTTGGCGCTGAAATTAGCGCTAGATTTTACAGTGGAGTGTAGAATAACATACAAAACAAGTAGTAAAAATAATAATATTTTATTATTGAATGTTAAATGTTTAAGATGTCGCAACAATCCTTCGTCTTCTTGATAGCACTATAAACTTTATATACAAAGGTACCACGAAGATTGTTCTACATTTTTTTTTCTTTTGACGAAGGAAATGAGGTAGCCATGTTTTAAACGAAAACAAAATGAAACAGGTTAAGTTCGTTGTTTTCTTTTCGGATCATTTCACCGAAATGGCTTTTCAACCAACCACAATGAATAGCCAGGTAGTGCCACTTAAGGTTCTTGTAGGACAGTTTTTTTCAGTGTATTTCTGAAAATGATTTTGCGTTAATAGTGACAACTCGTTTAAAGGGTGAATAAATTTACGGCAGGTTAGCTATCTACCTTTTCAAAGAAAATACTCAATTTATTTTTAAGATAATAAGCTTATAGATGTGACGAATAATCACCTGTGCTGGGCTTGTTTATTAAATCGTAATAATGGGCCAGTTTACCTTTTTCAAAAAATTAAATCTGATAGTTATATCTTGTAGAGAAGTGACGCAAGTAACATTCTTAGAGTATTCTATAAGACACCCAAGTTTTAAAAACATGTTCTTAAATTGTATCTTATTTATTTTTGTTCAACAATTTTTGATATACATAATTGGATTTTCATATTCTCCTTGTTTTTTTTTTCGGCCCTAAAAGTAATCCCGATAGTAAATTAGTAGGACGATTATATCCGTAAATCGAACAAAATAGGTCCTCATGATGGTTCTAAGTTCATCCAATTATCCACACAGAAATAAAGAAAAATCACCCCTCCTTGCACAAATCTATAAATTATGACATTTTGCCCAAATTCTTCTCTCTATATCCAGAAGGAGAGAAACACGTTACTCCTTTTGAATCAAATTAAATTAATTTCATGACTATTGTCAAGAATTAAGTGGAATCCTCCTCAATTACTGTCACTTTTGACATTCGGAGATGCCGTTAGCCCGAAAAGGAAGCAAATGTTTTTCATGCCTACAAGACTAAACTATATGAAACAAAAAAGCGACACCAAGCTACCTCGTTCGTTTTCATTTATTCGGCATCCATTAGAGTAAGAAGGCGAAGCAGCAAAAGCCATTAGGCGAACCCATTCATTAGTATTAATGGTAATTTGTCGAAGGCATATTGCCAGGGCACCGAAAGAAACGAAGGCCAGGGCGCGGTGGTAGAAGTATTATGATTGCACAGACATTCTCATGATAAAACTAACCGAGGAATAAAATATCCTTGATGAGTCTATGTATATAGTTGTAATTTTTATTTCTGAAAGAATAGCCCTGGCAATGCAGAAAAGGCCAGAGATCGGGAGGGAAAACCTCTAAATTTTTGTTTATATTATGTTTTATGTAGAAGAAAACCACTTTGAAAGAAAATGGATATTCTGGGTGGATAATGAGTTTAGAGAAAAAGGAAGCAATCAGCTGCGCTAGCCTTGGAGGATAGTTCAAGTAGCAGAAGGGGGATTGTTATGGTGCCGAATGCAGAATGTGGAGGTTATGGGCTTCTGACCTGGATAATTGGAAATCGCCAGCGCAGCAAATGCTTTTTTGCTGATTTTTAAATTTTTAATAGACATTGTATTGTTGTTCCCAAGGAAAAAGAACGTTGTCAAAATCACGAAGAGGGCATAAAAAGGAATGCCATAATTAAATTAGTGATGATTTGGAATAACGAACAGTTTTACACTAGAGAATATTTTTAAAAGTCTATGATATCTGAACACAAAAGGGAATGCATTTTTATGATCTGAATTAATATTTCAGTCCTTTGACTGTTTTTCTTTTTACTTGTGTTATAGGTACTATAGGGCAAGTTCTGCATTTGGAAAAAAATTGAACTCGAGATTTTGATCAAAGTTGACATTACGATGATAGCGAAGACGAATAAAGTGGGTTCCACAAATCCGTCTGTCTGTCTGTACCTCGATCTACAGCCTAAGCCACTGAATCTATTTTCCTTAAACTCGGTACTTAAGGGTCTTCGGTGATTCCCTATAGGAGAAATTGAAATTAAATTTTTAGCTCTAAGAATAACGGCAACCCCATACACCCTTCATACATAATTTAATTTATCTCGAAAACGACTATAACTATTTTGATAAGAAAATTTCAGTACGAGCCCTTTTATGTTTAAAATAATATTGTAGATAGAAATTTTCGAAAAAAATTTGGAATTTTTTGAAAAATCAATATCTTTAAAACGTTCGAACGATAATTTTTTGAAATTATTTCCGAAAATCTATATAACTAAATACATACTTAAAATTGGCATCCCAAATTTTGTTTTCGAAAAATTTTAAAGAAATTTGTTATATAAAAAATTACTTTAATAATAAAACGATTTTTAAACTTTGTTTGTATAAATTCATACTTTTCCGGAAATCAGGTGGCAATTCCATGCACTTGAACATTTTTATCTCATTAAATCCATGTTTTATTTTTATCAAATGTATTTCAAATTCCAAAGTACTTTTACATAAGAGCAAGTTCGTGCGATCCAGTCGTGCATTTTATTTTATTTGATTTTATATATTTTTAAAGGATGGGAAAATCTTACAAGGAAAAGTAAACTCAATCAAAGCATAGACTTGAATTCACCCCTTGATTTCTAGATCTTGATTTTTGTTACTAATGTAGGAAATTTCAGTTAAGCCTATTTTTATGATGATAGAGGACCTGACGAAAGTATGCTCCGAGATTAGGATTGTATGTATTTAGAACTAGCCTAGCTGAACCGATTTTTTTTTGATTTAGCATATTCATTTTATACATATATTTTGTTAGAAGAAAAATTGATTTTTTTAAATAGGGTCACCTGCTATTCTCGAAAACGTCTTAAAGATTTAACAAAAAATATACTATACACATGCATAGTAAAGTTATTTGATACATAAAACTACCAAAAATGAATAGCGGTGGTATCTTTCATTGAACTGTTTTCTTGATTTTTGAAGCTCGTTACAATAAGTCTAGCTAATTCCACGCCTCTTTACCCCCAAATAGCACACGTGCTGGGGTTCATTTTAACGAGTACGAAGTCAATATCAGTTGCATGTCGTATCGGAACATATTCAAATTATGTGATGTTAAGAAAATGAAATAATAAAATAAAATCAGTATGGTTAGGACGACTAGGATGAAACGAAAAACAATTTATGATGATATGATGAAACAAAAAAAAAACTTTAAGAAATATTCGTGATACTTTTACTTACTACAAATTAAAAGTCATCCAACGCATCGAGGTAGAGAATTGATAAAGAGCAGATCTTTGACAACTTTCAATCAAAAGCAGTGTGTATGGGTTACACTTGATGATGAAAAGTAGGAGTTCGTAAGATAAACTCAAATAGAATTTAAGACTCAAACGTTTTTCGAAAAACAAAAAGTTATTTGAAATGCAAGTAGATAATTTATAAAAGATGAATTTAGAATAACGCAAACCTTAACAGTCAGAACCAACGAAAATTGTCGTAGGCCAAAGTGCCGAAATATATCTGTCCCAACCTTCAAGAACTACTGACAGTTATATCTTACACCAGTGGCGTAGATAGCTTTTCGCTAAGGGGGGGGGGGGGGGGGGATGGATCTAGTTCGCTCTTTTTTTTTAAGTTTTAATAATTAAAAAAAAACAAGACTTCATTGAATTCATTATGTATGCCATAAAAAAATTATATTTTTAAAGATAATATATTATACGCATTAATTTGAATATGAACTATAATAAATATTGATATACAGTGCCTTGCATAAGTATAGCCGCACCTGTAAAAATGCGTTTTGTAGAAAATTAAAATGGGAATGACACTTTACTATCTTTTTTATTGAATGGCATCACTAATCAAGTAAATGGAAAAGAAAAAAAGTTTATATTGCAAAAGTATAACCGCACAATGCAAACCTCTCTGAAGCTTCATTCAGTTATGTGCTTCGAAATGACAAGAAACAATGCCGCGTGGTAAACATTTAAGCGATACGGGAAAAGTCAAAATTCAAGCTTTTCGGTTAACTGGCCTAAGCTTAAGGGCTATTTGTAGGAAAATTTAAAGATCCGATCGTGTCGTCCGAAATTTCTTACAAGATCCAGAATCTTATGAGACGAAAATAAGACCCGGGCATCTGCAGAAGCTGACACGTCGAGATAAGAAGCGTTTAATAAATGCTGCATCCAATTCGGCGCATTTTTTGCCAGACGTTCGTGACGAATTGGGCTTAGGAATTTCGGTTTCAACGGTTTTTCGTGCCTTAAAAAGCAGTAAGGTGATTGTTCGGTGCAAAATGATGCCAGCTCCAAATTTGACAACAGTCTACAAAAAAAGTAAGAATTTGCCCAGTAAAACATGAAACGGAATTGGAAAACTAAGTAACATTCCATTAATTTACACTTAACTCTTGTTATTCCAAATGGCATAATTCAATGTTTGTTTTTTTTAGATTATTTTAGATTATTTTCAGTGGCGAAAAAAAGTTTAATCTTGATGGGTCAGAGGTCAGGTGATTTTAACGGATATTGGCACGATCTGAGAAAGGAAAAAAGTTTGTTTTCAAGAGGAACTTTGACGGTGGCAGTTGTAAGGTTTGGGGAGCCTTCTGCGACCGTGGTAAGGTTGCACTTGCATTCACCTCTGCAAAGATGAACAGTTCAGCTTGCACCCAGGTGCTTCAGGATAATTTTGTACCCTACTTAAGACGATTTCGTCGAGTTCGGCACGTCTTCCAGCATGATAATGGCCCAATTCACGTTAGTCGCCAAAGTTTGGGATGGTACGAATCGAATAACATACATTTTATGGTGTTCCCGGCACGTTCTCCAGATTGTAATCCTATTAAAAATTTTTGGGGAATTTTGACCCGCAAAATGTATGCCCATAATAGGCAATTATACAGTGTTGCTGAGCTGCGAGAGGCGATTGTGGAAGAATGGAACTGTATTGTCAACAGTATATCAAAAACAATTTTTAGATTGGTCGAAAATAGGGGCAACAATGTACTTTACTAATTTAGCCGAAAAAATTTACTTAAAATAAAAAAAAACAGATCAAAATAAAAAGCGGTTATACTTTTGCAATACAAAAACAAAATCTGTTTTAATTTTTAACCACCAGAAGAGAAAATAACGGAACTTTTTTTTCTTCTCAATTTACGTAATTAGTGATGCCATTCAATAAAAAATAGTAGAGTGTCATTCCCATTTTAATTTTCTACAAAACGCATTTTTACAGGTGCGGTTTTACTTGTGCGAGGCACTGTAGTAAGTAAAATAATATTAATTTAAAAAATAAATCACAAAATAAAATCCAGTTTTCTGTTCTTTTTAGATAAAACACTTTTGATCTCGTCTGCTAGTATAGGTTTTTCGCGAAGAATAGCTAGAGCAGCCAAACCATTCAAACGATCCTGCAAATAAGTAAACATCCAAAGCTTATCACACTGTTATTAAAATAGACATATTTTTAATAATCTCACTTCGTTGGTGATGCTTCTTTGTATTGTTTTTATTCTCTTTACTGACTGGAGAAAGTTCTTTCGGGAGTTGACGTTGAAACCGGCAGTGTAGCTAATATCTTTAATTAAATATATATAGCTGGATGGAAGTGCTTATTCTTGCACGTTTACCTATTATCAATTGGTGAGAGACGTAAAAAAAAATTCAGAGTGCGTTTCTTTAACTAATTTGGTTCATGACTGGTTATGTTGAACAATTATCGATCCCAATGGGGGGGATATATACCCCTGATCCCCCCCTATCTACGCCACTGTGTTACACCAACATAACACATGTTTATGAAATTATTTTAAAATTAGAATTATTAATTTGATTTATTTTATAATTATTTAGCTCAAAGCCTTGGTAGATAGATCTCAATTCTTTAATTTTTGATTATGTAATTTATTTATGAATCAATAAAGTCGTAATAATAATAATAAAATATCTGTTCCAAAGAACAAAAGGAGTTACGGTGTGAATCAATCAATCTAACTTTTACAACATTTTTGAAAACTGCTCAAACACTTTATACTCTGAAACTTTAAAATAAATCCTGTACATTTGAGCTGCCTTCCACTGCTCAAATTTTCCTCTACTTTTTACTTGCGACTTATAGGTACTATAAGGCAAGTTATGCATTCGGGAAAAAAATCGAACTCGAGATTTTGATCAAAGTTGACATTACGATGATAGCGAAGACTAAAAAAGTGGTTCTCGCAATTCTGTCTGTCTGTCTGTCTCTCTGTCCGTTCGATTGCAGCTAAACGGCTCGGCCGATTTTCTTCAAACTTGGTAGATATGGGTTTTAATTTTTTCCCCCCGGATGTTTTTTGATTTGATTTTTTAAGACCAAAAATAACGGTACCTGCCATACGATTTTTTTTTCGAAATTTTATAAACATTTTTTTTCTCAAAAACTGTTCGACAGATTTTAAAAATAAAAACACAAGAAAATTTCATTTAATTAAAGCTAGGTATTTGTTGAAAAAAATTTTCAGAAAAATGGTTACTGAGGGTACCCCCCATGGAACCATTTTTTTTGTTTTTGATTTCCTCGAAAACGGTACAAACGATTTTGATAATTTTTTTTTGCTAAAGCTCCCCAAAAACCTGAACAGAATTGTGTACTCAAGTTTTCAAAAAATTTTTTTTTGGAGTTTTAAAAAAAATTTCAAAATTTTTTTTTCAAAACTCAATATTTCGAAAACCCCTCGCTAGATTTTTTTTTAATCTTGATAAATAAAAGTTTCTCAATATAATCTACAAGATGTGACAAAAAAAAATTTATTTTACCTTAAAATAAAGGTACCTACCATACAAATGCTAAAAAATTAAAAAAAATGGTTTTCAAAAATCGTATTTTTCTCGAAAACGGTTCCGAGAATTTTGATAAAACTTTTTTCTTTCAATTAATTTTTACGATCTTTATTTTAATAAAAAAAATTTTGAAATTTAGATATTACAGCTTGTACCTACCATAGAACCATTTTTTCGAATTTTGAACGTCTCATTATCCACATAACGGATATTAATGAAAATTTTTATAGAGAAGCTTCTAAAAAGTCTAAAACACATTGCATTTCAAAACTTTTAAATAAATAATTTTTTGAATTTTTGAAAAAAAAAAATCTATTTTTTCTTTGTTTTTGAAAATTCTCAGAAACGGCTCAATATTTTGTTTTGTAAATTTTATTTTTATTCGAACAATAATAAAAACTTTAAATTGGCGTACCAAAATTTTTTCTTAAAAAGCTTTAAAAAAGTTTGTACATAAAAGCTTTTTTTAAGAAACCACTACAACGACTTATAATTTTTGTTCTTGCATAAATTCATATTTGGATAGTATTATGTTTTTGTCTCTTATTACTCAAAGAATTTAAAAAATAATTTAATCCTTATGAACAGTTTTCTCTAATAACATTCGTTTTTAAAATTCCTAGTCTGTTACATAAGAGAAAGTTCGTGCGACCCAGTCGTGCATTTTATTTCTTTTCAATAAGCCGGAAAACAATTGTCAATCTACAAAGAATTAAAATTTCTACTTTGGAAAAAATAACACTTTGAAAAATTGCTCGAAAGTAGGTCTTTCACCGTTCAAAGCTAAATTCTTCAGAAAATTGGTTGTGACACTAATCTGTTTTCCCCTTTATTCAATTACCACAGGCCAATTTTATCACAGTGTCATGGTTTTGTAACCACTTAAGGCTAGTTTCCCATTATCGAATCGCGTCTGCGGTCATCTCTTTTATTTTTCTCTCGCGAACTGAGTACTGCAGAACTGTAAAAGCTGAATGGATAGATCCAAAAAAATACCATAATTTCACTACTTTTCAAAAACGTACAATTCCTCAAAAAGTAATTTTTAACCACTTCTGACGAATTTTGAATCACTACAATCACTATTTCGGTTTCATAGTAAAACAAATGTAGTTATTTGCCGGGAGATTATAAGTTTTAAAATAGGAATAACGCCGAAGGCTGGGTTTTGTTGCGGTAAATTTGACCGTAACATCAGTTACATTTTTATGTTTATAGTAATGCAACCAAATAACCATTTATTTTGGAGGACATAATAATAACCGCAAGTCAAGAGATGGGTTCAAACAGTTAAAAACATAAAAAAGTAAATTCTTTAAGGCAAGTATAGGGTAAGACATCCAGTGACCGACACCCTTAAAAGAAATTTTGAGTTTGAAAATTCATAACTTTTCTTTCGCTGGATCGATTTTAATGATTTTTATATATTATTATAACTGTTAACAATTTCTGTTATAATATTAAAAAAGGATATATGTAGGAAATTCTAAAAATAAATAAAACAGAAAATCTTAATAGCTTACCACTTTCTTAGTTACGGACACAATATTTTCAGTAACCGACACCCGTAAAATACTAGTTGTGGACTAGAGGAGTTTTCGGTAACAAGCTTACATAAACTTGTTATGCACTGAAATCGAACATTAACAAGTTTTTATTTTACATTTAAATTGTTTTGACACCCAGCTTCATCTGCTTTAGAAAAAAAATTCGCAGTGTCAAAGTTAAACACACAAATAGGAAAATATTTTATGCAAACCTGGGAGAGAATTTACAAGAGTTGTAACTCCGATAGAATTAATATTTAAAAATGGGATGATGAAGATTTCTTCCAATGGTTTCGTCTAACCAAGCAAACAGTGGTTAAGGTCCTTGAAATTATTCGACCAGATTAGGAGTACTCTTTTCAAAGGTAGACAATGTTAAAAATGTTAAATTAAGATAGCATTTCAGTAAAATTTGTTTTGTGTTTTTAGGTCACGGTGTATTTCTCCAATCGCACAACTGCTGATTACATTACGTTTTCTTGCACTTGGATCAATGCAAATCTCTATTGCTGATTTTGTTGGTGTAAGCATCTCCTCCGTTTACATTTATTGCCAAAAGTAAAACCTGAAAAGTCGGAAACTATGTTGGAAATGACTAAAGCTAGCGAGAAGTTCTATAAATTCGCTCGATTTTCCACGAGCGATAGGCGCTATTGACTGTACGCATGTAAAAATTCAATCTCCTGGTGGGGAGAATGCAGAAAATTATTGCAATCGAAAGGGATGGTATTTTTTTTAATGTACAAACGGTGTGTTCGGCCAACATGAAAATTATAAATATTGTCGCACGCTGGCCTGGTGGATCACACGACCAAACTATTTTCAATAACTCTCAACTCAAAATGAAACTAGAGCGAGGTAAATTTAACAATTTCATAATCATTGGCGACTAGGGTTATCGAAACACACTTTATTTTGCGACTTCCTTTGTCAATCCTGATAGTGATTTGAAAAATCTATATAACGAAAGTCAGATTCGTACACGGAATGTCATAGACCGGGCTTTTGGAGTAATAAAAAGAAGATTTCCAGTGTTATCTATGGGCATGCGATTTAAACAGACAACTGTCCAATTAATCATCGTTGCCTGCGCAGTTTTGCATAATATTGTAATCGATGAGAACCAAATTTACCGCCGACTGAATTAGAAGGATCTGACGAAGATCGAAAACAGGTGGATTGTGTATTTACTGATTTTAGCAAAGCCTTTGATAAGCTTTGTCACAAAACTCTAATTAATAAACTAATTGGTTTAGGGTTCAATGAAAACTTTCTAGTCTGGATATCATCTTATTTAGAAAACAGGAGGTATAGTGTTACTTTTCGTAATGAGCGTTCTGATCAATTTTTGGTCAACTCAGGTGTTCCACGGAGTCATATAGGCCCATTACTATTTGTTCTATATATCAATGACTTGACATCAATTATAAAAAATTCATCTGTGCTTATCTATGCCGATGATATCAAAATTTTTAAAAGAATAGCCTCCATCAGTGACTGTGAACAACTTCAAGAAGACATTTATAGGTTCAGGGAATGGTGCAATACTAACCGTCTTTTGTTAAATATTGACAAGTGTAAAACAATGTGTTTTACGCTTAAACAAAATGTGTTAACTTACAACTATATGTTAGATTCTTTTACATTATGTAGAGTGTCCGTTTTTTCCGATCTAGGTATTATTCTAGATTCTAATTTAACATTTATTGATCACATTAACTTTATTATTAAAAAAGCTAATAAAACTTTGGGATTTATAAAAAGATTCTCCCGTGACTTCGTGGATCCTTACGTTCTTAAGCTTCTCTAAATATCTTTTGTCAGACCAGTACTCGAATATGGCTGTGTAGTCTGGGCGCCCTACTATTAAGTTCATATTAACAGACTTGAAGGAATCCAAAGGAGATTCTTACGATTCTGTCTTCGCTTTCTTCCTTGGCCACAAAGATCGACACTGCCCCCCTATAACAATAGACTCATCTTAATAAATCTCCCTTTACTCTCAAAGCATAGACAATATCTACAACTATGTTATATTATAAAATTAATCAACGGATCAATAATATCTCCATCAGCTCTGTGCCGCTTGAATTTTAGTTTTAGTCAAGCTAGCTTGAGAAATCAACGGTCTCTATATCCTTACTTTAGCAGAACAAACTATGGTATGAACAGTCCCTTAAATCAATTGATTTCAGTTTTCAATAAGTATAATTTTTTAATTTCTTCAGTTAATGACAATTTAAAATGTAGTAAATTTAAAGAAAACTTTTTTAATACATAATTGTTTGTAAATTCATATTTGTAATGTTATCTAGTTTTAAGTTTTGTAACGTTAGTACTTTAACGGATTAAATAAACAAATAAAGAAATAAAGAAATGATGACTGCGACGAAGATTCCAAATACAAATGCAACTGAAGGAAATGATCGAAATAATGCACGTGATCTTTTACTCAACAATTACTTTCGTACTCTGTAAAAGAAATTATAAAAACTAAAAACTACAAACATAAAAAACAAATGTTTTTTATTAAACAAATAACAAAGAGTATTAACAATAAAAACATGTACATAAATTATTATTCCGAATCTGTTATTTCATCGCTTTTCTCTTTGATATAGTTTGCAATTTTTATTTGGCGCAACTTTACCTTACTTTCATAATCCTGTTTTTGGACATCCAACATAGCAATACGTGCTTCGTGTTCCTTCTGTTGTTGGCTCAAACGTTCTTGATGCTCAATTTTACGCATTTCCAATTCTCTCTATCTTCTTTGTTGCTGTTTAGTCGTTTCAATTTACCATATGCTTGTCGGGCTTACGAAGCATATTAGGATTATAGTGCGACCATGATTCCTTTTCCAATTGCTCTGGTATTTTGGTAGGCAAAATTGGCTCTCCGATTAAAATGTCATCTAGAATTGCAATTCTATCAACAGCAGTATCATTTTGCTGAACCTCAGCCGTTTGCATCTCAGTGGAATCAATTGGCTTTTCAACATTATCATCATCAAATGTTGGTGGCGTACCTACCATGGATAGAAACTGATATTAGTTTTGCTAATTCGGCCATTCCCTCAGTTTTTAGGTGCCACTCTTGCATTTATTTTCCAGTACCAGTTTCTTGTTTTTTTTCAGCTGCGAATTGTTTTCAAAGCGCAGTTTTCATAATTGCATATTTGTCCTTGAGAGCCTTGTTTTGTCGAGCCTGTAATAAATGCATTCAATTAAAAAAAAAAAAAAAAAACGAAAAACAAAATTGCATTGCATTACTTTCAACATTCTAGCATGACCACTTGAATTCAACTACAATTACAATTTCGTCTCAAAAGCGCTGTTTTTCTTTCAGGTTGCAGGCATCAGTTTTTTTATTTTCTTTGACCTTAGAACGTCGTAAAATGCATTCAAGAAGAATATTTTCTTCCGATTCTGTAAAATTTGAAGTCCTTACACGTTTTGTCGACATTTTAATAATATATCAATTTCAAATTATTTTAAATATTCAAACTTTTGACAGTTGATTATACACAATAACGTAAAAATCCCAGGGATTTTTTAAACAAACATTTAATTTTAAAAGCAAGGTATTTAACTAAAGAGGAGTGAATAAATAGAAAATTTAAATGGAGGATACTTAATTGCGCTAATACCTTAAAGCTAATTTAGCTAACTTGACAAAATACTGTTTTTAATTGAGTGTGAATAAATTAGCCCGTTGTATGAAGTACTATACAAACAAATTTCCCTGTGTGTTCTTGCTGTGGCGTTAATCAAATATATTACAATAAGAATTTACTTCCGTCAAAATTCTAGTAATGGTTCCATTTTTACTATAATCAGTTTTGTGAGAGGCTTGATGAAAAAGGGGCACTGATCTAAGAGAATGGAGTTGAAGTTGTCAGGACAGAAGAGTTAGTTCTACCAGACAATACTTGAAGTAAAATGATAAGCTCAGCTATTTCACAACGTTTTTCTATTGCTAGCTAATGAGATGCAACAGATCTTGATATTACTCTAGAAACAATTTTCTCCATTAATGTGGAAGTCTCGGTTCGTGGGGGAATATGTTAACAGGAATATGTGATTGCTTGGCATTTACCAACATTTCGCTCGAAATTTTTCTTTAGCCACCAAATAGAAAAATTGTTCGAATTCCTCTGCAATGTTCTATCACAGGTTCAACGTTATTGATTGTCTGCATGAAAATAATCAATTCCAGTTGGCTGCCTTACGGGACGCCAGATTTCTCAGTTAAAGGATCTGACATTAAAGACGGTCTTGTTAGACCGAATATTTACGGTCCAATAAGTATGATTCCATCCATTGAAACTAGGAGAAAATTCAAGAGGTTTTAATTTGAATGAGATAATTTTGTGTGAAATTTTATCAAAAGGCTTGCTAAAGTCCAAGTCTTTAACATCAAAGTTATTTTGTTTAATTGAGTTTAAAGTACAAAAAATAAATTCTGTTAAACACCACTATGTTGGCTGTTGTTTAGCGGAAAATATTTGGTTAGTATGAAAGCAAGCAGTATCGCAGTTAATATTTTTGAAAAGTTTGGCAATGTACGATAATTAGGTGATTGGTATACAGTTAGAAAAATCTGCTTTAAGAACCTTTTGCGAATAGGAATAATGTAAGACTTTTTCCACATTGATGGATAAAATCCCCTGAGAAAAAGACAATTAGTGGCATCTGTTTCAGAGGAGAATTCGTCTTTAAGTTTGCTTATTTTGTGAACCTTATCATCGACGTTAATGCTAATAGATACCCATAAAATTTGGTTTCAGTTATTTAGATACGAGAAGTAGTTATTATCTGGTTCGAAATTTTCAACTGAAAAAGTAAGACCCAGAAAGCTTGCAAATAAATTAATTATATTTTTTTAATCTGTAGCGTACACTTTAAAATATTTGATGCATAAATATAAAGCATTTAATGCAAGCCCGTCGTAATATGAATATGAATATGATAGTGTAAGCAGACCGAATTAAAACATAATTTTTATCTTCGAATTCTGAACACCTATAAAAGTTAAGTCCAGTATCGAAAGCCCACTTGCATATTTTTTCGTCGGAAATCAGCCTATCCTAGTTCTTTCATTTAAGGGCATGTTTCACGAGGAAAAATAGGTTAGAGTTTTGCGCTAAGCTGTATAGCTTTCACAATATTCCGAATTTTTCAATGAAATAAACTGTCATCGATTAGAAAAATGTTAAGAAAATACTTTTGCTGTTTAAAAAAAAAAATAAAAAAATTGTGTGCGCAAAAACTGCCACACAAGTGGAAAAATCATACATTTTAGTACGGTCCTTATTCAAATGATAGGAAAATTCGGAAAATATTACTTCTTTATTTCTTTTTATATTTTTTTTATAGAAACAACATATCCTTACATCGAGTAGTCCTCTTTTTTATTCTGTTTTCTTATTTACTCAAAAAAAAACTATGAAAAACGAAGGAAATTTGCATAGTGGTATGAATGGTCTACCGGATAAAACTTCATAAGTATAAAAGATAACGAAGTCAAATTCACTCTTATACAAAGCCAATAAGTATATGATAGTGTGATAAATCTAATAAAAAAAAGTTAATAATTGTTTTGTGTGTGTAACTATTTAAAAAATGTAAAAAAAAACTAATTTGCCATAGAATTTAAAAGTATAAATTATTAAAAACCAAAAGTAAAAGTAAGTCAAAAGTTGAATAAATAATTATTCAACACCCGAAGACAATATGGGAAACTTGTGGCCAGTTTAGTTCAGTTCAAGTATATAACTTCATTTTATTTTTTATTTTATTTTATTTCGTGATTGTTTAGTAACTGTAAGATACAATATCTTATAAGATAGTTACAAACTAATTTTACAGAGTTGAGCAAGAAATACGTTAAATTAATATTAAAATTCAAGCTAAATTAAGATACAATTTTAGAATTTCAATTAAGTACTTAATGAAAAATGTCTTCTTAAAACTTTTTTAATTCTTGTTGTGTTTTGAATTTCTGTTATATTGCGCGGTAAGGAATTCCAAAGCCGGATTGAATTTACAAAAAATTGGCGCTCGGATGTTAAATATGAATAGCGAGGATGAATCAATTGACGAGATCTATGCAAGGTAGAAAAACGAATTTTGTTAAAACAGTATTGTGGTTGGCGTGTAGTCAGTATGTCAGAGAGCAAAATCAAACTCCGGAGTTCAATATAATTTTCAAATTAGCAAAATTACTTAATCGATCGTATCTTCGTAGGCCAAAGACATAACGAATAGTACTGTTAAAGGCAACATTGAGTTTATGTTTACTTGCGTAGTTGCAGTTGCAGTAAATTTCGCACCCATATGTCAGAATCGCTAGTATTAAGGT
The DNA here is from genome assembly GCA_911387755.1 of Chrysotoxum bicinctum. Classification (NCBI taxonomy): domain Eukaryota; kingdom Metazoa; phylum Arthropoda; class Insecta; order Diptera; family Syrphidae; genus Chrysotoxum; species Chrysotoxum bicinctum. The sequence continues at coordinate 129,710,690 of OU426989.1, read as the reverse complement.
CTTGGCAAGAAGTAAACGTGTTTTTACTGGCGTAAAAGACTGGGTTACCCATAAAGCACGTAGCACACCATATACTTTCCCAACAAGCCCATTTATGTGATTGTCCCAAGTCAAAAAGCGGTTGAAAGTCACTCCGAGATTGTTTGCAGTCTCAACGTACTCGATTGGAGCATTGCTCAACATAATCGGCGGAAAATAATTAAGATCTAGAGTATTACGATTTGTAACTACACATTTAGATTTCATTGGGTTCAAAATAAGACCATTTAAATGGAACCAATTTAAAATTTTTCCAAGGTCTTCATTGATACTGTAAGCTCCATGCTCAATGAGTCCAAGAGGACAACTGAGATATAACTGAACGTCATCAGCATACATATGACAGGAACAGTTATCAATCAAAGAGGGAAGTTCATTGACATAAATAGAGAATAGTAGAGGACCCAGTATGGAACCCTGAGGAACACCAGCAGCAATTGGCAAGAAATCGGACAGGCTGTCCCCAACTTGAACTGCTTGTATTCTGTTACTCAAATAAGAGTATATGAGCTTCGTAGCACAAGGAGAAAAATTAAAATTCTGCATAAGTTTTTTACATAAATTGACATGGTTAACTGTGTCAAGAGCCTTTGAGAAATCAAGAAGAACCAAAAACGTTACCTCATCCTTATCCAACGCTTGTCTTATGTCTTCAGTGACATTCAAAAGTGCTGTGATACAGCTGTGCTTTTTACGAAAACCAGACTGTTTAGGTGTAAGCATTGTGTTCGCTGTAAGATAAGCATTGATTTGTTTCTGCAAAATTTTCTCAAAGACTTTCGACAAGTAGGAAAGGACTGAAATAGGCCTAAATTCAACTCCTTTTGCGTTTTTTGGGAGTAATATGATCTTGGCTACCTTCCAAAGGTCAGGATACACTCCTGACATTAAAATTGTATTGAAAGCGAACGTTAGATAAGGCAACACAATTGGCAAAATCATATACAAAAATTTGGGGTGAATAGAATCCAATCCCACGGCGTTTGACTTTAAAGAAAGCAAACCTTCAACAACATCGGCACTATCCACACGGCAAAAACCAAAACCAAGATTAGCTGTCTGATCGGTAAATGTTAATATTTCGGGTGTACCCGACAAAGGCATCAGTGTCAATGGCAATGAAGCAAAGGTTTTATTGAGTGAATTAACATCTACATCCTCAACTGCCACATTTCTCGATTGTCCAGTACCAAAGTTACGTAAGTTCTTCCACAATTGTCGCCCATTCAAGGAAGTACTTAGCTGTTACAAAAAAATTGAATTTTGGCTAAACGTATTTCAGCAACAACTCTGTTGCGAAGCGAACAATACGTTCGTCGCAACTCAATCAACCGATATCGCTTCCAATTGTTATATGCATCATCCCTTTGGTTGCATTAAGAATCGTATGTTACTCGTAAACCATGATTTATTATTTGGTGTTAGGATTTTAGTTTTTAGTGGTACGTGAGTGTCATAAAGTTGTTTTATATTTTCAGTTAAAACTGCATCTGCTCATTAGAAGATTGCATATAAAAAATACGATCCCAACTAACGGATCTAGTAGTCTCTTCTACAAGTTGACAATTTACATTGTTAAAATCGCGAAATATGATTTTTTTGATAGAGTAATCGAAGCTAAAATTTATCGTTAAGAAAATTAAATCATGCTTTGAGAAAACAGGTGCAGAAAGCTGATCATACAAAGCTACGTCGTCAATGTTACTAACTAAAAACAAGTTTAACAGTGAATCATGCCCACCAGAGTAATGAGTTGGTGTGCTAGTGTTTACCGGTCTTAAATTAAACGTTCGCATGCTATCAGACAGAATATTAGAGTTCAAGATGTTGCAGTTAAAGTCTCCACATAAAACAACATTGGGGGAACCAAGCGAGATTTCTTCTAAAAGTGAAAATAAGGGTGAAAAGTCAATTTGTCGATTTGGTCTATAGATTGCCCCTAAAAGTAGATTACCCTCATTTCCCACTAGGTCAACGAAAAGATATTCAATATTGCTACCTGCTTGGGATGAATGTTTAAGTTTACATTTAATAGACGCTTTAACATAAATTGCCACATCACCCCCAATACGATCCTTTCTATTAAAACGAAAAACGCGGTAACGCTCTTAACAACACAGCTCATCACTAAATTCATCCCTTAACTATGTTTCAGTAAGACAAACAGCATCTACATCCGAATCAACAAAGATTTCACGAAATTCATCAATTTTCGGGAGCAAACTCTGTGCATTGATGTGACAAACCCTGAGACCATATTTCTGCTTGCTCAGAACTCTCACCATCGAACGCAAAGTTCCTATAGTGTATTCATAACTGGTATACACAACAAGAAGAAGAAAAGCAATGAAAAATAATTCCAATCAGAAACAAAATACTCGTATGTATTAATTTGTATAAAAATGAAAAGGAATTTAGAAACAAAGTAAAAACTATTGTTCTTGAACGACGTGAAATCGGATTAATAAATAATAAAAATAAGTCGTACACTTTAAATGATTTCACAAATTTCTTTTTTACTTTAAAAAACACACAATTTACGTAACGAACACGAATTAAAGGGTTTTAAAAGGGAGTACCTTGAATGCATTTCGGAATGATTCATTCCATCTTCAGCATCACGACTAAATCAAAAAGTGCAGTGCGTGCTTTGATGTGTATTTTGATCTCTAGTTGTTGTAGGTGGTATTATATAAATCGAGAGAACAAGTTCGATTCTATATTACCGTTGTCCAGATTCATAGAGTTTGTGTCTTTTTGTATGTAAAAACTCTCGTATGCGTCGAGCTTTCGGTCGTCTATAATCTCTTTTACAAGTTTTACATTATCAATATTCAAACATAAATGATTATTGTTTAGTGCGTGATAAAATTCACACATGAAATCGAGAAAGATGGTAAATTACCATTCCTTGATTTAGAATTGAAAAGAAAGAACAAAACAGTTGAACTAGCTATTTATCGAAAACCGACTAGCACAAATAGAACAATAACAAATGACTCAAATTGTTGCATTCAGCATAAACACGCAGCTTTTCATGCAATGGTACATCGATTATGCAGTTTAGATCTCTCGGTGATGAACTACATGAACGAATGTAAAATAATAAAACAAATCGCGCGAATAAACGGATACCACGAATCCTTGATTGATCGTCTTATCAAAAAACACACTGAAAAGCTAAAAAGATATGAACTCTCAACTTTGTTTTCACAAAATCGAAAGCTTGATGAGAAAAATATTCGTGTCGCGTTGTCATACATATGTACCAGTTTTAACTAATAAATTAAAAACGAAATTCCGCGAATACGGTATGGAAATTGTGTACACAAATCAGTACAAACTATCGAATTTATTGGGTTCAACGAAAGACAAAATTGATAGTTTAAACAAATCGGGAATATATGCAATTCAGTGTAGTGAACGTGAAAGTGTTTATTATGGCCAAACAAAAAGAAATGTCCTAACGCGTTTCAAAGAACATAGAACGTACATTCGTAACAACCAGCCATATAGTTAGATCTGCATTAGCAGCACACGCACTAAACAATAATCATTTATGTTTGAATATTGATAATGTAAAACTTGTAAAAGAGATTATAGACGACCGAAAGCTCGACGCATACGAGAGTTTTTACATACAAAAAGACACAAACTCTATGAATCTGGACAACGGTAATATACATAGAATCGAACTTGTTCTCTCGATTTATATAATACCACCTACAACAACTAGAGATCAAAATACACATCAAAGCACGCACTGCACTTTTTGATTTAGTCGTGATGCTGAAGATGGAATGAATCATTCCGAAATGCATTCAAGGTACTCCTTTTTAAAACCCTTTAATTCGTGTTCGTTACGTAAATTGTGTGTTTTTTAAAGTAAAAAAGAAATTTGTGAAATCATTTAAAGTGTACGACTTATTTTTATTATTTAGAAACAAAGCTTTAATTTAAATCAAAATGAAACAAATAAAAAAGAGAAAAAATAATAAATAATCAAAATTAAAGTATTAATTAAAAATTTAATTTAATTGTACATACTAACAATGAAATCTTCTTTCAATAAAAATAAAATCTAAAACAAAAATCTTTAAGATAATTCATTTGATGGAATAAGTATCGCAAGCCATTAGGGAATTGTTAGAATCAATGCCAGGCCACGGGCAAAATCTTCAAACGTTAATGATTACAATTTTAATCTTGGTTGGGTATAGTTCACATTGGATTTCTGTAAAAAAATCGATGTAAGATGAACTGAATTTAACAAAAATTGCGTATTGACAAGGTCCTCATAGTCATCTGATGAGTCTATGTGAGATCGCCTGGACGAAACGCCAATTTTTGTGGACTAAAGGCCAAAAAAAGCTATTTTGAGTAATTTCATTCCATCTGACCCACCTACCTAAGTTATCATTTGATCACAAATCGTTAGAAAAAGGATCCAAATAGTTGAGGATAGTGAATGTGGAATATCCATCAGGCTTTTCTCTGAAAAATTTGCCAAAACTGTCTACGATCAGTGATAGTATCAAATTGCATACATATAGCAATTAAGAGAGAGCATAAAATTCATTGTACGAATCCATTTATGCAAGGAATAGTCGGTTTTTGTCGGAGATCGTAAAATACTTTTGCCATAGAGTTTCTGCATCTCTTTTGTGTACCATAGTCGTGAATATGAACATTTTGTTTCGAGACGTACATATAAGACAGGGTTGTGAATTTTTGAATTAAAAAATCCTTAAGTCATAACTCTATAGATGACTTGTGAATTAAAAAAAATTTAATTCATAATATATTTGGAGACTTATGAATTAAGAAAAATTTAATTCACAACCCCCAAAGTGACTTATGAATTAAAAAAAATTTAAATCCTAAGCTACTAAGTGACTTATCAATTAAAAAAAAATAAAGTCATCAGGGAGTTAGTGACTTATGAATTAAATAAAATTTAATTCACAAGCCAGTTGGTGACTTGTGAATTAAAAAAAATTTAATTCATAAGTTAGTTGGTAGATTGGAAATTTTTAAGCTTGTTTTGACTACATAATTATTTAATTATTAACGAAAGCTTTTGGAGAGATTTTTGGGAGTGTCCGTTTATGCAGTCCTTATAATCCAATTAAATAAAAAGCAATATTGATAAAATCTTTGTGTTGAGCAAATGATGGGTTATTATTATTATATAAATTTCGTCAGTGCATATTTTTATGCATATGCCTTTAAATTTTTTGGTTTTCATATTTAACATGAGTTGAGTATTTGATATTTTTTGTAAAATTGTTTCAAGTACCTGAAACTCATCCAATGTGTATTTTCAATAAAATTTAAATTTCCGTTTTCTTAATTAAGCACTTCGAAACTTTTGGTACCTACTCAGTAAGTATAACATTTAATTTTAATTTTTAATTTTAAATATCTTTTTAGCTTTCAAATCTAGTTCATAAGATTATCACGCTAGCTTATAAATTATCCATTTCATAATTTTTCTAATCAGCATTTATCCATTAACTTATGAATTAAATTTTTTTTAAGTTGGTTTTGAATTAATTTTTTTTAATTCATAAGTCACTTACATGCTGATGATTTAAATTTTTTTAATTCATAAGTCACTTACTTGTTCATGACTTAAATTTTTTTAATTCATAAGTCACTTAGTAGGTTCTGAATTATTTTTTTTTAATTCATAAGTCACTAAGAAGCTTATGATTTAAATGTTTTTAATTCACAAGTCACCAACTGGTATAAGATACTTACTGGTTAAAACATTCAAAAATTACTGGATGAAAGTTAGTGATTAACGTATAAATACTACCGTTTTAATTGTAATTAATAATTAAATTAACTTAAATTTGATGTCTTGGACCGAAATAAATGTATGTTAAATGTACCTACTTTGTGTATATATGTATGTATCGTGGAATTTTAGACATTCCTGATCAAAATATATGTCAATTACCTTATAAGTAGACTCTGTAAAATCAGGGTGCACTGTGGCGTATACGTTCTTTTATTTGCGATTTGTTATATGAATAAAAATTAGCACGGTAGCGTTTTGTGATATAAATGAAATAACAATTCAAAGCAAAGCTGGTAAATAACTTAAAATATATGTTTCTTTTTCTTGGGTTTTGAAGAATTTTGTAGGTAGCATTTATTGCACTTTTAGATTTCTCAATTTTTCCTGTCATTTGTTCTTGTTATTTGGACACCCAGATATGTGAACTTATTTACTACCTCTACGTCGTGGTTTGAAAATTTTCATTTTTCGTTTAGACAGTTCCTGCTTGCATTGCGAAATATCATTATTTTCGACTTATGGCGGTTGAATGTCAGTCTCCATTTGTCGCAATGTTCAGCCAGCCTGTTTAGCATTAGCTGAAGGCCATATGGTGTCTCAGACAGTACAACATCAGGATCATCAGCAAACATTCAATGGTTTGTTATAAGTCTGTCAGACAACTTTGCTCCTCCGGTAAAAATTTCGTTTATATCGCCTATTAACAGTGGGCTTAAAACCTAATGTCAACTTCAAACTCTTCCGCTGTTACGACTCCATTTAATATATCTGACATAGTATGAGCGCATAAAATCCTTTTTAAACACGTGTTTAGTAAATTTCGACATTTTGAGATAAACACAAGATTAAGCAAGTCCTTCTTAACATCCCCATAATAGGTGTATTATTGAAACCTGTAGATTTTATAATTAAGGCATAGGTTCCTTGTGAGAGTTTTTGAGCTTGCAGCTTTGCTATCTATGCATTATGGAATCTTACTTTTCGTTTAATATATTTTGAAAAACTGGGAACTAGTCTACAAGTCTTTGTCATAATAATCTACTATTTTACCTTTGAGTTCTTTGAACTCAATTTAACTCTGTTTTTTTTTTTTTTTTTTGAGAGCTCAATGCTATCATACAAACTATTGTTCAATAGCTTATTGTTAACTTTTCAACATCATCATGCAAGCACACCTTTCGCATGAACAATCAGAAAAAAATGCACATTGTAGGTAAGGTACATTCCATCCGTTCATCTAATTTAATTATTTTAACTAACACATCTCGACGTAATCACACAAAAAAGCATTTCACAATTCTAATTATTCGAGGTGCATTCTCTCTAATTATAAAGATAGCTCCGAAATGGGTTTCCGCACACGTTAACCTGAATAACAGATGGCACTCAGATAAAAACGGAAAAAGCAGAACCAGCACCACCAAGTTTCAATGGTTTTCCATATAAATCCCCAGTGTTTATTTTTTTGTTCTTCTAGATTTGTATCTTTTAGCGCATTCAAAAAAAAAATCTTTCATTTCCACACGCTTTAATTACGTTTTTCGCACGTAACCATGCCACCTTCATTTGCCTCTTATGTGGCTACCAACAACTTAATTGTTGCCTCATTAATGCGGATGAAACATTTTTCCAACATTAGCAACTGTCCTTTCACAGTTGCAGGGAAATATAGGGATACTATTTAGGAGTAGGAAATAAAACCATGAAGACTTTCCACTCTCGCACACAAAGACGTAGGGTGTTTGTGACTGAGTATAACTGGCTTCTCTTTGAATGAATAAAACAGAAAATGAGGTTACCTACTCTAACGGTAAAGGTAGTACGAGTATACTGTGTGCCTAGAGGGGTGTTTATGCCTTGCATTAATGATGGTCCAGCCATGCCTTAAGGTTTCAGCTTTCTCATCTAAAGGGTAGTTTTGATGGTTTGTAGGTAGGTACGTAAACCTGCTCTCAGGTATTTTTATGGACGGTGATGTTCTACATAACAGTAGAGGCTTCCATTGAATTTTTCTTTTAGAATTTAAATAGGCATGACAGGACATCAGGACACGGCTAGAACTTTTCGAATATGCAAATACAGGTACAACCATAACCTGTGTAGTGTGTATCCGCAGTAGGGATCTTTTAGTTTTATTTAATTTTACTTTAATGGACACTTTGGTTATGCTACTCATTTTGGTCTCCAGTAGTAGGTGCCTTTATTTGGATGTGGATCATGTGTGCACCCTGGTTGGCGTAACCCGTCACGGCTTATGGGACTTATGTTTTTTTATGAAGCAAGTTTTTCTTATGAACCCAGAAGCATGAACAATAAACCGGCTTTGTATATTTGAACATACATATTTGATATTTTCTAGAAAAAAATCTGAACTCTGAACAAATTATTGTAATATTCAAAGAAAGGTGAAGTGATACTCAAAGTTTCCTTCCGTACCGACATTTGAGCTATCGTTATTTCTTGCTGCTCTGAAAGTCATTAGATGTTTTTTGAATAGCAAGAGAAATCCTTCATCGAATTTTGAACGGTTAAAACTGACTGCTATTTATTTGCTAAAATTGCAGTATACTTCTGTCATTTATTAGAATTGATATGCAACACTATAAATAGACTGCATTGTTCAGTTTTGAAGAGGTTATACGTACAAACATGAATTCAAAACTTAAAAACAAAAATAAAATAACCATGAGGGAAATCTACCTCATGGCCATTTTGTTTTTATTTTTACTTGCGACTTATAGGTACTATAAGGCAAGTTATGCATTCGAAAAAAAAACCGAACTTGTTTTTTTTTGTTTCTTTAATAAATGGTATGGAAAATAAAATGCACGACTGGATCACACGTACTTGCTCTGAGGCACATGTACTTTGAATTAAAACAAAAAAAAAACGTTTTTATAAAAACATGTATGTAATCTATATTTATTTATTGTTTGCTTAAACATCTCCTTAAATAGTATGAGAATAAACAATAGAATGACATCTGATTTCTAGAGAAAATATGAATTTATGAAGGAGTTGTTGTAGGAGAGTTATTTGTAAATTTATTTTTGGATTTTGGAAAAACCAAGTTGGTACGCCAATTTTTTTGGAAATTTTTTTTCAAAAGCATTAGATCCGTTTTTGAGTAAGGTAAGATTTTTCATAACCGTCAGCTTAGACCTAAACGAATTTCCATTTCTCCTCTATGAAATCAGCGAACCGCGTTTGAAGTAAACCCAACTAACATTTCAGTTTCTATTAGCTTAGAAATATGGACATACTGGAAGTTTCAATTTATATAATGCTTCTAAAGAGCCTTCTTCAAAAATAATTTTCTTATAGAAGTCACGGTTTCAATATCATCTTTTTTTAAACCTTTTGCAAGTAAGACACAAAGTTTTTCAGAGACTAGAACCAATTTTTCGGATATGGTTTTATAAATGAAAATAGAGAAGCTGGAACTTGTATAAAGATTACAATGTGATATGATATAGAAGTTTACATCAGTGAGTTTTCAAAAGGTTTCTATAACAATTTCCTAAGAGCTATATAGAATACGTCTCTTAAGCCTAGCAGACTTTAAAAAAAAGTCTTTAAAGAAAATGACAATGTTCAAACTTCTAAGAACTCTGCAAATGAATCTTAACAGAAACTAATACATTTAATCTTAATTAAAGTTAGGAATATTAAATTGCATGCATCAACTAAATATTTGTACACATTTATTGTAATCCATCTATGTACTTTTTAGATATTATTCAGGCAAGTATGAGAGTATAAATCGAGTATCGAGATCCCTATGATATATAGCATAGACAATTAGTTTGATTGTTTGTCTTGTGAACCTTAAGGCTAGGCGCGCACATTCAATTTTTAGTTGCAAAACTGTTTGGTTGCTTCTAGAAAACAAATGTCCGCGCAGGTGCATATAATTATATGTTACACAAAATAGCGAACTCATTTTAGGCAATCGTTTGTTTTATGTCAAAACACAAACTTTTTAGTTGCTCCAACCAAGCAGTTGCGAAACTAAAAATTGAATGTGCGCGCCTACCCTAACAGTCTAGCGAAGATTTAAGAAAAAATACCTTCGAAAGCAGGCAGCTGAATTTCAGATCAACCATTCGGCTCTTAAAAGTTGAATTGCAATTATAAACGAGTGTTTCGAAACAGGTGGGAAGTTATAACCTAAATATTCGAGAACTTTTTTGTTTTCAAACATATAATATAGCTGCATTTATATGATTATCTTCATTTTGATCTTCTGTGCCCATATATTAAATATAAATGTGAATTTCTTTGGAAGAGGCATATATGTAAATCCAGCATGATATCTCTATATATCCCTCAAAGTGGAAATGCGTAAAACTATAGATGGGTGAACTGACCAAAATGTTTGATTGTTTTATTACAAATAATATAAAGAAATATTACATGAAAATAATTCACGATATTGAAGAAAGGCATAATGTATACTTAACATAACAAATGTCAAACTAAACGAAATACAAACATTTTACATATATGAATGAATGAATCGTTTTTAAGGACACAAATCAAAACAAAGAAAGAGTTAAGTAAAACATAAAACAAATCACTATGGTCAGCAATTAAAAGATATTTTGTGCGCTCCCATTAGGTATGAAGATTAGGGCTCAATACTGAAAATTAAATAAACATTTTGTAGGTAAACCCAACAAAGGAAACTTAAGACTTTTGCTTAGGTTTTGTTTTTCTTGTGTGAACGTGGCCTTGGCAAAATTGTATATCGCAGTCTTGTGTTAATTTTGAAGTTTGAGAAAGAAATAGTCTGATTAAGTTTTTGCATCTTCCAAATAATATTCAATATGGCCCAGTGCGTAGAGAGATGGACTATTACACCTGAGGTGCCGAGTTCGATCCCCAAATAAGGTATAATGTCATTCATGTTTTAAAATTATTCCAAATACATTAATTAATAACAATTCCAATGTGATACATAGTTTCAGGTTCAAAATTGATTAAATGTCGGAAAAACGTCTTCAAAGAAATATAAATTTACTTTTATTTTCGTATTTTTCAGGCTCGGTAAAAGTTCGAGTGTAAGCTTGTTAAAGACATAAAAAGCCGTGGGTTTGTAATTTTGGCGAAGCTTTATTGAAGCCATCTGGCAAAACTTGAACTTCATTTCAATTTCGAATAGGACTCTGTTAAACTTCTAATAGTTCATGCACGAAGCTGGCACCTTTAAAAGATCTGTGCATGGTACTTCTAAGAAGATTGTCAGAATCACTTATAGAAGTACATAAAAGGTTTTGTGAGCTTGTGTAATATTCTCCTTTTTGTTCTTAAACAACCTTTACAAATGTATTAAAGAACTTCGAAAATATATTTAGTTAGACCGAATCGAAGCTGAAATGTTAGTTGGGAATCCCTCCTCCAGTGATTTAGGCTGTAGGTCGATGCATCGACATACAGAGAGACAAACGAAATTTCTGGGCCCTTTTTTCGAAGTAAAACTTCTTTTCCGGCATTGGGGGTAAACCAGGGCCGGAGCTGTATGGGTTGCAGCCCAGGGCCCCGAGGTCACAAGGGGCCCCCAGACCCCGTTGAAAACAATAGGCGTTAATTTGAATTAAAAAATATTAAAATTAAAAAACCTACAATAAGGTTGGCAATGGCAACCCTGAGATCAATCTACTAATGTATAGTCCCCGGCAAGCTAGATGGCACTATTTTAGAGAGAGAGAGTAAATTCGCGTCGCTTTTACCTGGAAAAAGCACTGCGCGAACTTACTCTCTTTCTCTCTAAAATCGTGCTCAGTTTGATGCCGAATAGTGTATGTGCGCGTCTATGGATCGGAACGGGGATTCCCCGTCATTTGTTTTTGATCGGTGTATTTTTTCTACTCTTAGGTTAGGTTAGGTTGTTGGGCTGACAATTGATGTAACTATCGTCAAACTTAGATCAATGTAGATCCATTGTGTTACCCGTGAGTGTAATCACTGTTTTCTGATAAAAACCTATGTGTTCTTTTAATCAGGCAAGCCATTTTGAGGCATTGACGAAGTTCAATATGTGAATTCCTGAATATTAGAAAGATCTTCTAAATGGTCAAAGAAGTAACTACCAAGCCATTTCCTTCTTTGGTGGCATAGTGACGGGCAATGACAGAGAAAGTGTGATGTGTCTTCATGAACCTCTTCATCACCATATCCTCTACATAGGTCATCTTTACTTAGTTTCATTTTAAATTTATGATATTTTAGTAAATTATGTCCGGTGATTATGCTCGTAAGAGAGCGAAGGGACTTCTTACTAAGTTGCATAATTTTGTCAGTCCTCTGCTTGTTAAAGCAAGGCCATACTTTCCTAGTGGTATCACAGGTGTCAAGTAGACTCCACCTTTCATTGGATTTCTTTAGGATTAAATCTGAAATTTTCTGTTTAATGTTGCAGAGTGGGATACTTACCATCTGTTTTGCCAATTCATCGGCAATTTCATTACCTGATATGCCGCTGTGCCCCGGTACCCAGCAGAGTCTAATATTGTGCTGCGTGCCAAGAACCTTAAGCTCTTCGCGACAGCAAGAGACAAGCTTCGATTTAATCACAGTGGTAGAAATCGCTTTTATTGCCGCTTGGCTGTCAATGTAAAAGGTGATATTAGCCTGTGGTATCGCCATCATTGATACCTGTCTAGCAGCTGTTGTCACTGCCAGGACCTTCGCTTGGAAGACACTGCTATGATCTGGGAGTCTAAGTGAGTTGTTTAGCTCAAGACGTTCTGAGAAAAAGCCTGCACCAACACCTGTGTCCATTTTGGAGCCTATTTCTGATTCACTGGTGTAGGGTTGGTTGTTTAGCCATTCCTCTCTGCTTGGAAAGGCAGTTTGGAATGGTTTATAAAAGTTAAGCTCGGGTGTTGTATAATCTGTAATGATGATATCACCCAAGTATTTCTGAAGAATTTGAGCATGTCCTATTGCGCTGTTTTTCCAGGTATTAGTCTGTCTTAGCCTTAAGGCGCTATATGCTGCGGATTCTTGTACGAAAAGGTCTAGGGGTTTCAGGTTGAGTATCGCCTCCAACCCTGCAGTTGGTGTGGATCTCATGGCACCCGTAATCCCAATGCACGCGAGTCTCTGTACTTTTGCTAGAGTTTTGAGGTTCGTGCCTTTTTCCTTTGCATTCCACCATACCAAATTACCATGGGTTAGTATTAGTCGGATTATCGCCAAATACATCCACCTGATAATTTTTGGACTAGGTCCCCAGGATTTCCCAGAGATTATGTTACAGGATCAGAATGCAATCATTCCCTTTTTCGCTCTTTCCTTAGTGCTAAGACTCCAGTTTAATTTCCTATCTAGAATCACACCAAGATACTTTGCATGATCGGAAATCTTCAGTGGGGTGCCTTCAATTGAAAGTATTCTGAAGCTTGGTATTTTCCTCTTATTTGTAAAGAGGACTAATTCTGTTTTTGACGGGTTAACCATCAGGCCGCACTTTCTAGTCCATCTATTAACCTTAGAAAGGGCGTATTCAATCTGTTCGCTGATAGTGGGTAAGAATTTACCTGTCGCTAATAACGCAAGATCATCAGTATAGGCTACTACCTTTTTATCTACTCTTACGAGGGACTTCGCGCCGCTCTGCTTAACGTAACGCCTGACGTGATTTTGTTTTTTCTTCTGCACTTCTGTTCTCGTCATCAAAGTGACAAACTGACTGTGTTAATTGTTAGAACTGTGCTTAATGAGTCAGTTTACTAATGAGTAAGGGATAACTTAAAAGTTATGTCTAAATAAGTAACATCTGTTTATTAATACAAGATTTCTTGCTTTTATTTGGTAAATAAAAATATTTATAAATCATGTTTTTCTTCTTAATGGTATTTTTAGGGTTCTTTTAAAAAAAAATGAAAAACGAAACCCTTATATGATCACTCGTGCGCCCTCACTCGTGTGCCCGTCTGTCTGTCACAGTTAATTTGCTCGGAAACTACTGGACCAAATTAGGTGAATTTTGATAGGATGTTGTAAGTATGAACAAAAAAACAGTTGTGCAAAGTATTTTTTTAATCAGAGTGATTTTAATAAGGTTTGCTAATGTCACTGTGTCATATATCAATAGAAAGAGACATATAGCAAAAAATTCAAATTTTTAATGGATTTGCAAAACAAAAATATTGAAAACATAGATTTGGAAAGTGAGCGTCATATTATTGATTATTATCCAGAAGACGTAGACGAGCATTTAGTGAACGAGTGCATTCAATTAAAATCGTACTTACTCCAATCTAAGACAGAATCGTATACCTCTTCCAGTGACATTTTTAAGCTCATGTATGAAAATAAACTTATTAACGTCTTCCCTAACTGCTATACCATTTTAAAGGTTTTTTTAACTTTGCCAATTACTAGCTGTGAAGCAGAGCGCTCTTTCCCCAAGATGTCCTATGTAGAAAATAAATACAGGACAACAATGTCGAACCATCGACTAAATAATTTTTTTGACATGGCTATTAGTTGAGTACTTAGGTAGGCCACTAAATAGTTTCAGCCCAGGGCCCCACAAATTCACGATCCGCTTCTGGGGTAAACAATTTCCTATGGAGTTCTCAGTGTCAAAACAACACCTTATCCGTCAAAGACAGCGACATTGTTTTTACAACAATTATTGTTCGAACTTTATTCGAGGTTATTTAAAACACTTTAAAAAATACATTTTATCTCCGGAAGAGAATGTTCTTTTAATGAAAAACAGCAACTTTTAACCAACAAAACAATTAAAAACATAATTTCACAAAACACGCAATAAACGCGAAACGAAAACCACTTTCCTTTGTAAAAAAAAAACATAAACAAATACATTTTTTATGGTTTTATTTATTTAAAACATTAAACACTTCATACTGAATCCTTACTATTTAACTTGAAAACTAAGCACTAAAATTTACAAAATAATTAATGCGAAATATAAAATAAAAACACTTGTAAATAAACTTTATGCTTTCTGTTGTCAAAACTAAACTAGCATTGCCTTGTGCAAAGAATTTTAAATTCGGTGCCAACATAAAAGCAGCATTGCCTGCAATTAGAAGAATCCTTTGGCTCAAACACAATGAATGCGATAAGAATAAAATGCACGACTGGATCGCACGAACTTGTTTTTAAAAGTACTTTGGGATTTAAAATACATTTTATAAATATTATAAATTATGGATGTAATGAGATAAACATGTTCAAATGAATGGAATAGCCCTCTGATTTCCGGAAAAGTATGAATTTGCGCAAATAAAGTTCAAAAATCTTTTTATTAAAGTAATTTTTTATATAACAAATTTCTTTCAAATTTTTCTAGAACAAAATTTTTGATGCCAATTTTAAGCGCATATTAATTGTAGATTTTCGGAAATAATTTCAAAAAATAATAGTTCACACGTTTTCAAGGTATTGATTTTTCAAATAATAAATTGATTTTTTTTTCAAAAAAACAAAAAAAAAATACTTTTTTTCGAATATTTTTATATACAATATTATTTCAAACTTAAAAGGTCTCCTGGTGAAAATTTTTGGTGAAAATTGTTAGAGCCGTTAATGAGAAATTCGAAAATCAAAAAACCGTCCTATGACAGGTAGCGTTAATAACATTTCCCTCCAAAATTTTTTTTTACCAAAATGTAGTCCATATCCATATTATAGTATTACACATATTTTTTACTTGCGACATATAGGTACTATAAGGCTCGAGATTTTGATCAACATTACGATGATATTGAAGACTAAAAAAGTGGGTCTCGCAATTTTGTCTGTCTGTCTGTCTGTCGGTTCGACTACAGCCTAAAAGGCTCAGCCGATTTTCTTCAAACTTGGTAGATATGGGTTTTTATTTCCCCCCCCACACGTTTTTTTCTTTTTTTTTTAAGATCAAAAATAATGGTACCTGCCATACGAATTTTTTCGAGATTTTATAAATATTTTTTTTTCTCAAAAACTGTTCGACAAATTTAAAAAATAAAAGCACACAAAAATTTCATTTAGTTAAAGCTAGGTAATGGTTGAAAAAAAATTTTTGATTTTCTCAAAAACGGTACCACCGATTTTGATAATTTTTTTGCTAAGGCCCCCCAAAAATTTTAATAGAATTGTGTATTCAAATTTTCAAAATTTTTTTTTGGATTTTTAAAAAAAAACTTCAACATTTTTTTTTCAAAACTCAATATTTCAAAAATCCCATGCTAGATTTTTTTTAAACTTGATAAATAAAAGTTCCTTAATATAATATATACCTAAAAATAAAGGTACCCACCATACAAATGCTAAAAAAAATTAAAAAAATGATTTTCAAAAATCGTATTTTTCTCGAAAACGGCACCTAGAATTTTTATAAACTTTTTTTTCTTTCAATTAATTTTTACGATCTTTAATTTAATAAAAAAAAATTTGAAATTAAGATATTACAGCTTGTACCTACCATAGAACCATTTTTTCGAATTTTGAATTTCTCATTATCCACATAACGGATCTTAATTAAATTTTTTATAGAGAAGCTTTTAAAAAGTCTAAAACACATTGCATTTCAAAACTTTAAAATAAATATTTTTTGAGTTTTTGAAAAAAAAAACTATTTTTTTCTGTTTTTGAAAATTCGATATCTCAGAAACGGCTAATTTTCTTTTTGTAAATTTAATTTTTATTCGAACAATAATAAAAACTTTAAATTTTTTCTTAAAATTCTTCTTTTAAGAAACCACTACAACGACTTATGTATAATTTTTGTTCTTGTATAAATTCATATTTGCATAGCATTCTGTTTTTGTCTCTTACTACTAAAAGAATTTAAAAAATTAATTTGATCTTTATGATTTTTGTTTGAAGTAAAGTAAATACACTCCCTGAGGACAGGGCTCGCTAAGCCATCAACTATGAATATTTCAGGTTTGCACATGAATGAAAAAAAGTTAGTGAATTCTTTGGGCATATCTAAGGAAATGGCTAGAAGAAATTACGCATGACTCTGCTCCAATAAAATAACTTCCAAATTTGTTCTAATTGGCAGTAAGCTCTTTTGGGTCTAACCTAACTCTCAAGCTTATTTATTAAGTACCAATGAAAAAATTGGTGGGTGTAAGTTTATTTTCAGTATGTATTGCTTTGAATAGTGTTTGAATAAATAAAAAGTAGGGCAAGATAATTTTAGGGTACATTTATTACTCTTTTCTTTAGCGACCAAAACCTTAAAACGCCTTAAAATTAAGAACTTTAATATTAGGGAAATGGGAGTAAGAAAAATGTTTTGAACCAGTGATTAATCATAGTGATTAATTGTTACTTCTTTCTCTTCATTAACTTCAAGCCAGCGCTGTGTTGAAACATTTAAAGGGTAATCATAATCCCTTGAGCGCGGGTAGATTATAAAAAAAAAAAATTTACATTATTTGTACACATGTGCTAGTTTGCATTACTTTACCAACTATTAAACACTAACAAAAATCTTTTCTGAAAGTTAATAAATAATAATTGTAAATGGTTTCTAATCCTTAGAAAGTAATTTTCAACTCTGTAGAATGAATTTAAATTTCTTTAAAGATTGATTAAAGTCCTGGAAGGTTATTTACACTTAATATATGTGATACTTTTTTAGAAAATTCTTATGCCTTCTAAAGAAAATATACATTTGCAAATAATAATTTTGGTTTATTTCAACTTTGTACTGTTTTTCATATCTATTCTGGGTAATCAAAACCTCATGCACAAAAGAAAATAAACGAATACGTCCCCCACGCGTATGGTTATACAAAAAAAAACTTTGTGAATCTGATTACAGTTCATTTGACCGAAGTCTGTAGTCTCCCATTTACAGTAAAAATACCTGACTTGTTTTCAACTTATAGTATCATAACTGATATTCCCAAGTATTTTCGTGTTTAACAGGGTGTTATTTATTTATCTATATTCAATTATTTTGAAATTCAAATAGTGAATGACAATCAAACTCATTACAATCAATACAATAATACTTAATTTTTAAAGTGCTTTAACTTTTCTTAATTTATTGGCTAATTGAAATAAGCAACTAGATTAAATTTTAAGAAAAAAATAAAGTAAGTTTTCTGTCTTGTTGAAAAATGCAAGAAATTATAATAAAAAAATAGCAATTTTTTCTATTAAGTATGTTTAATTACCAATAGAATCCTTAAAGTTTTACGAAAATCTTTGATAGTAGCTATTTGAATTCAGAAAAATTTGAAGTTATCTTAACTAAGGTATATAAATATAAGTTACAGTGAACACATCACGTGTTGATCAACATCCTAGTTTTTATATATAAAAAAATATTTATGTAACTTTGTTTAAACAAAAATTAAATAACTTTATTTCAATTTACATATATGTATGTTGTTTTACTCTAAGAACGTGTGACTGACTTGGTGCCTACAATCAGACAGAATGAATATGTAACGGAACCGAGGTGTAGTCGGCAGGGACTCTCGATAGGTTATTCCCTGATCTCTCAAAGCAGAGGTGCTAAAACCCAAAACACAAGCACATGGTTGGAATACGTCTATCGAAAATCCCTAAAACCTTTCCCTCTTTTACCACCAATACAACCCATAGCTTACAGGAACTATGGGCTGGTCCGGGCAGCAGAAGAGAAAGGGTGTCCAGGCAACGACAGCGGTGGCATGCTAGCATATAGCACGTCCTAGCTCGTCGGTGGGGGGGGGGGGTCCTTGCTATCGTAGCTCTGAACGTTCGTTACGAATTACATGCCGGAAGAAAATACAAAAAAAACGGGTTCAAATAAATGAAGCCCAAAATCGTCCTTGTAGGTCACACGATGATCCATTTCTTTATAGCGAGGAGAGAGCGAGCTGAAATTGCCTCTCTGAGGTCATACCCACCCACGCATCCCAACAGGATACAACCATGGCTATTGTGTCCTCCTATTTACAATAGCCCCAAAACTGGTTTACTGAAAATTTACTCAAACCATAATCAAAAAAATTCAAAAAAACCCAAAATCAAAAACTTCACAGTCAAAACTAAAATACTATACCGTCGTCATCATTATCTTCATTTCGTCTTCAAAGCTCCCGAAGCTTACCATGTCACATCCACCCATGACTTATTTAATCCTGTCTCATGTCGAAGTGTTTCTCCTAAAATCCCGAGCAAAATCAAAACTTCCCATAGAAAAATATTCACCCAGGAGCGGAATTGTGATTGAGAAAAATAAATTTTAGCAAATCTTCAATGTTTTAAACCAACAGTCAGTAGTGTATTTAAAAAGGGAATATAAAAAAAATAAATTTTGATTATTTATTTCAAAAAAAGAAATTGCAAATTATAAAAAAAAATTTAAAATAATATGAATCAAAATAGCAAAAATTATTAAATACATTGGAGTATCAAACAGGAATTTGAAAATAAATAATTAATTATCATCACCCTAATGTCTCAAATCTCCTTTCGTTTTTTTTTTTTGCTAATGTTAAATTATAGGAATTTAATTTTGTAAGTTAGTCCGTTCTTTCTCTTAATTTCTCTTTTGTAGGGTACTGTTAATGTGTTTGGTTATTTTTATTTTTATAATCTTTTATATTTTGGGTTTCTTTTTTTTCGTTTGCATGTTCTTTTTTTTCGCATGTAGAACTTTATAATATATTTGAATTATAGAAAATTTAAAAAAAAAAATAATGGAAATGAAAAAAGA
The DNA here is from genome assembly GCA_911387755.1 of Chrysotoxum bicinctum. Classification (NCBI taxonomy): domain Eukaryota; kingdom Metazoa; phylum Arthropoda; class Insecta; order Diptera; family Syrphidae; genus Chrysotoxum; species Chrysotoxum bicinctum. The sequence continues at coordinate 129,691,158 of OU426989.1, read as the reverse complement.
AATCAGGAAAATCGTTCAAATATTCAAATTAATATGATCATAAGACTTACCAATGAATTGTATTTATTATGCTTTTGTAAATTACTGCTTTGATGAGGTGCACCGCTCCAAAGACACTGATTTAATTAAATGTTTTTTTTTTTTTTACCTGTTTAATAAAATTTTTATTTTTTGTAAATTCAAACATTCAAACGATTTACAAAAACCACTGATTATAATTTTTTTTTTTATTTATTTACGTAGAATTTTTTTTTTCATTAACCTGAAAATAACTATCGGAAGATAAAAGAATTCTATTTACTATTTAAACGAAAACGAAAGAGAGAGCGGATAAGAGAATTGGAAAAAATAAAAATAATAAAAAAAGTCTAAATTTAAGTTAACTCTGAATATTGTGGATTGGTAGATGTTGTGGATGGTGATGGTGACGTCAGGTTATTGTCGAAGTTGAATGGCTCGATGGATGAGAAGAAGCAGCATGTATTGGATCGTGATGGTTGGTATTTCTATTATGTTCTCTTTTTTTCACATTATAGAGCGTTATTCTTTTTTCAAATTTTCTTTTTTTTTCAGGAGTAGTTTTTTTAAATTTAATATTTTTTTTGTTCTGACTATTATTTTTTTACAGGATAGGTAATTTTTATTACGGGTTTTCTAGATAAACACACATATTTTAATTTTGTTTGTACCGGTTATTTTTTTTTTTGCATGGGATTCATATCATTTTTTTATTTCATTTCATTTATTAATTTTATTTAATTATCAAATAAAATTTACAAGAATTAGTTCTAGTTAACAAAAAATATATATATAATATGAATAATTAAATAAATTAGTGACATTTTATATTTTATTTTTTAAAACAGTGTTAAATGTCACATCAGTTCGAATTATATAACTTCAGTGAATAACAGAAATTAAGTGTTAAGTGGGCGAACTCATTTTTAATGACTTTGACTTAATATTTAATTTTTATTTTTGTTTACTTCAAAGAAAATACATAAATCATTACTTTTTTTTTTTAAATTCAATAACGGAAAATATAATTAAAAGACCAAAAAGCCATGATATAAAGGAAACGAAAATTCATTAATGCTGTATTCAGCAAGTATAGTTACAGAAATAATAATTATTATTAATTAAACAATTAATGGCAGCAAATCTTTAATTTGCACGTGATTAAACATAAAAAGCCAATTTTGTACTTTTTTTAGGAAAATCGGCAAAGATCTAATGGATCTAATGGATCGTATTATCAATAAATAGGAAACATAGATGCTTATTTTTCTTTTGTTTTAATTTCGCATGACCTACTATTATGTATGTAGGTAGGGTAGGTAATTATTATTTTGCATGTACTTTTTTTTTTACAGATATTTATCACTTGCATGGACATATGTATATAGGTATAGGTTTTATGTTTCTTTTTCTTTCTAGGATAAGCTTTACGAATTTTCACATGGCGCTTTCGGTTTTTTTTTTTATATTATATGTAGCTTTTCTATAGACAAACGTTTTTCTTTACAGGTAATTTTCTTACACGTGTTTTTTCTCTCCTAGGATAAGTTTTACAATTTTTTTGCATGGCACTTTTGCAGTTTCATTTTATTTATACATATTTTGAAATTTCTTTTTCGTTTAGCTTTTTAAAGAATAAATCCAAAACTATACACACGCGTTTGTTCGCCTTTTTTTGTTTTTACGATTTTATGATTAAAAATTTTTTTGCTTTTTTTTCTCGGTTTAATTTAAACTTCATACGCGCGATTTTTGTTCGTTTTTTTTTTTGTCATATGTCCTTAAAATATTGTTTAATTTACTTTTATTTAGAAAAAAAATGAACAGTTTATATATTTTCTTTATCCAAATTAAAAAAAATGTCGACTTCGCGCGGGGACGGAATTGGTTCGTCGTCGTCCCGTGAAATTTAAAACCATACAAGAGAATGATTCGAGCTCAGAGACCCCTTTTATAGGCCGTCGCCAAGCTTTGCCACGTCGGAAATTTCGAAGAGAGCACTTTAAAGATGGCGTCGATATCGAGGCCGGAAGAAGTCAATTCTGGCCGAGTTTTAAACTTAAAAATCACATATTTGGTTTCAAAAAATATTTTGGAATTTTTCAAAAATATATGTGACCAAATATCGAATTTCCAGTCTAAAATCAGTTCAAAATTACTTACCGGATGTGCTCAAACTGTACTGACTGTTGGGTTCGAAATTGGTTTAAAAAAAATACTGAAAATCGTTTTGGCATATTTCGTTTCCTACAAATATACCGCTTATATATAAGTTACAAATGCTACAAAGTAAGACTTAAAACAATAGCCAAAATCAAAGCAACATGACATTATCTTCAATAGACAGTGAATCAACCAAAGCAAAGTCTCTGAATTCTACCGGATGCAGCTGTATTCAAGATAACCTCAAAAAGAATCACGCCCCCAAGACCACAAACAACTTCACCAGGACCATAAACAACTTCAAGATATCCACAATACTCACAGATAAAAAAAAAAACAGTATAAATAAAACCCATTCCATTTTATTCACTTATGGCCAATTTCATAGACAAACACTAAAAGCACTTTTTTCAAAAATCCTACTAAGTTTTATCAGACTCTTAAATCTTCCGAGTTTCACCAATCTATAAAAGGGAAATTTTAGGGAAATTTTTGATAAAATTGAGTTCTCCCTGCATCCCTGAAAAAGAAATTGATGTTTTCTTTCTAATAAGCGAAATGTATGAGAAAGAATAAGAAAGCATTATGTGTTGAAACAAATTAATGTCAAGAAATGTAAAAAAAAAACGAAATGCAAAAAATACTTAATTATTAACAACTTTATTTTTGCATTGATGAGTTTGTATCGGTTCCAGGCGACCAAGCGAATTCAACAAACTGATCCACAGATGCCTTGGAAAGTCCGAACCGCATTTTGAAGTCATAGTCGGAGGATAGATTTCTGTGAATTCGGAATACTCTTGCTCGGCGAATAACTATGCGTTGCACTTTATCGTTGGATGATGATTTTGTATTTTATATTTCATTCTAAATAAAAAACAGGTCATTTAAATATCAGTATTAACCTATTCATTTTGTATATTGAAAAATTGAAAACTAAAATATTACAAAACAATAATAATTTCAGCTGCTATATCCAATTGTTGTTATCTACATCTGATGACATTTCAATGACACTTTTAAAATTTATTGAGCCAAAAATGGGCATTTAGCTTATAAGGGTGTTTAAAAGCTTGTTTAATTTAGAAGCACTTGGTGAAACCAAAACATATCATTTTAAGGTTTAGAAGCCTGTTAAAAAGTCCCTCGTGAAATCGGGCATTAGAGTTTAAGATACCGATGTTCTAACAACATCAACAATTTTTTTTACTTTCAAATAATTTAAAAAAAAAAAAAAATCCCTTTTTTTTAAACAAAATTTATACAAATTGATGGTTGAGGTTGAGGTTGCGAGAGTAGTTCTCAAAATAATCCACTTTACAACACTAGTATTGATCGTTAAAACGTAGATATTATTTTAGAAACAGGGTAAATACTAAAAGTTTTATTTTTTTATCTATATGCCCTATTGCACTACCTTCTTCGGTCCATGTACTGATGTTCTCTGTGTCACTGCTAACGCAAAAAATATTAAAGTAATAATGGTGCAGATTTAAAAACATGTTTAAATAATTTCAGTAAGATTATTGTTATTATTTTTATTATTATTGTATAAAGCTTTATTTGCCAACATTGTTGGTTTTAATATTTAATATTTGTACAAAAAAGAATTTTCTTATAAGTAACTATATACAAATAAATAGTTCGTTAAAATAGTTTAACAATTAATATCAATTTTTCAATTACTATCTTGATCGTTTTTGTTTCATAATATAATCGATTTATTTTATCTGGCGTAAGCCTCTCCCATTGCTGTCCAAATGAATCTATTTTTTGCATCATTGTACCAGTTTTGATTAAATTTGTTTAGATCGTCAGCCCATCTTTTTTTCGGTCATCCTCTTGGTCTCTTTTCATCATTTAGGGTCCATTTTGTAATTATTTTCGTCCATATTTGGTCTTCAATTCTTGACAAGTGTCCAGCTCGAGTTATCACGTCAATTTCAGTACGATACTAGGTTATAAAGAATGATAATATAAATCTTAATCGAATTTAGCGTCATAATTTCTCTTAAAAATAAATAAATAACTTTGGTGGTGCAATAACTCTTAACCATTCCTGTATTCATTTAACAAGAAATAGAATGGAAGGAACCTACAATTTTCTGCTGATTCCGGTTGGCTAATGAGCAGCACTTTTCATGACAAGAGATACTCCTGATGGATTTGTCAATTCCTCGCAAGAGGCATTAGAAAAATGTTTTGCAGCGGCTGAGAATCGAACCCAAGACCTCTTACACTTTATTTAATTTAAAATTATTGAAGGCTTATTTTATGTTTTTAGTAACATACAAACTTCATATTAAATTTTTCAAATGTCAATAAAAATTATTTTGCTTTGCACATTTTCTTAGATAGGTTTTGGGGTAGTTTCTTAAGACAAAATTAATTTAGCGCGGTAGTTGTGAGTTAAAAAACTTTTCTTCATTTAGCATATTAATAATTAATAATAGTCTCCTAAAGTCCTTGTGGAAGGATATGTCTCAAAGAAAGATCAATTTGGGGTGTTTAAAATGATTTCTCTAAATTTTCCGTCTTATTTGTGTAAAATTGTCCAAAGTTTTCTGTCAAGAAGATGCTTTAAGGTACATATTAATAGTGTTATATCGAATTGATGTGTTATTGATTTTCCTGTATCTCACGAGAAAAAGAACAGCTTGTTATTTTGCGAGCAACCAATTATAAATCCTAGAGCCGTTCCATGAGGTCGTCAAGCGAATTAAATCAAGAAAGCGACCCAATTGCTTTTCAATAGAAAATAAAATATTTATTCATTAAGTTATTTTCCAAGCAATTCATAACAATATATAGCCAAGAGCCATATTAAAAAATTACAAATTGCACAAAATAAGCTTTTGAAAATGATGCCCGATCGTCCATGGCATCACTCGATTTTGGATCTCCATGATCGATGATTGAATTGATAGAACAAATAATTCAAAAACTAACAACAACGTTTCCGAACCGACTTGAACTTGCTTTATAATCAAATTAATATTTTAATTTAATTAATACATATTCCCAATTTAAGCGACCAATGATATCATATTTGTAATATATTTACTTACCTATGTATTTATTAGTTTATGTATTATCCATTCATGTTATTATTTATTTATTAACTTGTTTATGAATTGATTAATCTATTTTTATATTTATTTATTTATTCGCATATTAATTTGCTTAAGTATTTATGTTTTTATGTAGTAGCCATTGGCATAATCGTTAGTGCGTTGGACTGTCAGAAGGTCTTGGTTCGATTCTCAGCTTCTGTAAAAAGTTTTTTTCAGGGATGCACTGTCTCTTGCGAGGAATCGGCAAATCTTCCAAGAGTAGCTCTTGTTAAAAGTGCTGCTCATTAGCTGTTGGGGATCGGCAGAAAATTGTAGGTCCCATCCATTCCTGATAACACGCATACGGGAATGGTTGAGAGTTATAAGTCACTAGATCCTGGTTCTCTTCGAGCTGTTGCACCACCAAATTTATTTTTATTTATGTTTTAAATATATTTTTTTATATTGTATTAATTCACTTATTTCCTATTTATATATTTATTATTTATATGTTAATTTATTTAAATGATTATTACATACACACATTGTATCCCCTTCTAGTTCTAAGTATTAAGTCATTTTGTATTTCTAATGAAGGTTTGTATCGTATTTCCTGTAATAAAATTTAATCCAAAATCAATTCAATATTGATATGTTTCAGTTGTAAGATATATTGTAGTTGCTTTTATTAAGTTAACTACAGATTTACTTTGATTTTAGTAACTGTAACAATTTTATACTAATAAATTTCAATTTCAAGTTCTTGTATATGCTCCAGAAACACCCTATTCGAGTTTGCGATTGATACGAAACCTGTATTTTTTTTTTTAGTTCTTTAAATATTTTTCTGAGGTTCTTTGAGTAGAATATAAATGTTGCTATAGTAAGACTTTCTTGCTCGACTTAAAAGATCCATTCTTCTCTTGTTAAGTAAATTTTCATTTAAATCAGAAGTGCTCATCAAAAGACACCCACAAACACGGAAACACATTCCCAAAAATAAAACAAAGAGCATTGCTGGGTCGCATGTACCTACTTGCTCTTTTGGTTTGAGATGTTAATTGGTTTACCTAGTTTGGAACTTTTTAACTTCAATAATGGCTTAATAAAAAGTAAAATGCACGACTGGATCGCACGAACTTGCTCTTATGTAAAAGTACATTGGAATTTAAGATACATTTTATATATATAAATAATGTTCAAATGCATTAAATTGCCGTCTGGTTTCCGGAAAAGTATGAATTTATGCAAATAAACCTTAAAAAATCGTTTTATTATTAAATACATTTTTTATATAAGAAATTTCTCTAAAATTTTTCAAGAAAAAAATGTGGGATGCGAATTTTAAGTATTTAATAATATTGGTTTTAGCAAATAATTTCAAAAAATAATCGTTCATAGGTTTTGAAGATATTGATTTAAATTTTTTTTTTTTTTTAAACCCAATTAATATTTTTTCGAATATTCTTATAATATTATTTAAAACTTAAGGGGACTCCTGCTAAAAATTTTGGGTTAAAATCATTAGAGTCGTTAATGAGAAAGTCGAAAAACAAAAAAACGGGTCTATGGCAGGTACCCCTAATAACATTTTGCCCCAAAATTTTTTTTGACCAAAATGTAGTCAATGTCCGTAATATCACACTTAATTTTTTTTATCAAAATCGTTAGAGCCGTTTTCGAGATAAATAAGATTTTGCATTACGGGTGTATGGGGGTACCGTTAGTTTTGGAGCTAAAAAAAAATTTCAATTTCTCCTCTAGGGGATCACCGAAGACCCTTAACTACCGAGTTTGAAGAAAATACCTCCGGTAGTTTAGGCTGTAGTTCGAGGTACAGACATACAGACATACAGACATACAGACAGACAGACGGAATTGTCGGACCCAGTTTTTTCGTCTTCGGTATCATCGTAATGTCAACTTTGATCAAAATCTCGAGTTCGATTTTTTTTTTCAAATGCAGAACTTGCCCTATAGTACCTATATCGCAAGTAAAAAGGAAAAATTATGTATGGTTATAATAATTTGCCTTTTAAAAGGTTTTCGAAAGAAACTCTTATCAAAGGGCACGATAGTGCCCAGCCAGCATCACTACACCCTTTTAACAGGAACAAGCTCAGGGGATATTCAATAACCTTCTAACTGCAGAACCAAAAAGAGGCTGGGTGAGACCCACACTGATAACTTCCCATTTGTTTAAAAAAAAAACTATTAATTCAATATTTGTCAACATTTTACCAATTGTACAAAATTATACTATGTATAAAATAAACTAAATTAGTAGTCAATATCACTACTAGTTCTCGAGAAATTTGAGTCGAAAAAAAATTTTTACCAATTTTCAATAGAATTTTATATAGTTTTTTTATTTTTTTGGTAAAAAACTGTAAACTGATTTTTTTTTAAATTTTCACTAGTTGTCAAACACATTAATCGTTCTTGAGATATCGACGACGAAAAATGGTACCAGAACGTACGGACGTACGAACGTATAAACGTACGAACGTACGTACACACACACACAGACATCTCTCTAAAAATGATTGATATAGCCTCTAAGGACCTTGAAACGTCGAGAAATGTCAAAAATTCCAATTTGACAAATCGAACCGACTACAATAACTCCCTATGAGAAGTTAATAAAGTCAGAAACTTAAAATTCACAGTATTTGCGTATGTGTATGTTCAAACACAGGCGCCTCATCAAATTTCAACTCTTTAGGTTCAGTGCTTTCTGAAATATGGGACCTCAAAAATCGTTAAAACACTAACTGACAGATCATCTCGACCAAAACGCGGACTGTTACGTTACATTCATAAACATATTTCAATACAAATTTACCTGAAAATATATGAAACTGAATACTTTTTTAATATCTATTATTTTTTTCTCAAAATAGACTTCCTAACTAACATTTTCTATTAATTTAAAAATCAGTGAGGCCTGTCATTTAAACGCTAAAATTGTTTTAGCGTTACATGAATTTGGAAGTAGATTTTGAGGTTGCATTACATAATGCAATAAGTCTGCTCTTTTAGTGTACTATTTCAAACGTTAGGTACGAGGTTTCTGAGATTAAGAAAGGAAGTAGCAAATAAAATATTAATTACACTAAACACTGTATTTTTAGATTCTGTGGAAAGAAAAATGTTGGGACTGTTACGTTACATGAAAAGACTGTTACGTTACACGTGTGATCTTAACTCTTTTAAGAGTTAAAGTCAGCATCGAAAATGGCTAAAATTGTATTTTTTTAGAGTTATTTGGTTTTCTTATCTTTAGACATTAAAAAAGGGTAACTTTTGTAACATACAAATTAAATAAAAAAAAAAACTTTATTTTTCATTATAGGTAAGTACATATCGAAATTGTGGTGATCCATTAATCCACTAACTTACTTTAAGTATTTCCATTTAGTTTTAAAAATAATAATATTTTACTTTATTTAAGATAAATTCATCAATCACTCATTGTAATAATTCATTAAGTTTGTTTATCGAATTTAAACAAACTTTTAGTATAAATAGTGCTTTGGAAAAAAATATAAATCGATTCTAATTTGGAATTCAACAACTTTTCAAACTTTTCCGTCCTTTTTAAACTACGAGTATTTACATACATACTCGTATATACAGCCTTATCATCGTATCGTTACGATCGTAACGTTTATTTCCTTCATGGTATCTGTTTCGTAACGGAAAAAACCGACGTTTACTAACGCGTGTATTTGACGTAAACGCCAATAAATTAATAAAGTGTTGATTCGTGTCAAATAAGCAAAGAAGAATCATGGATAGTGCAGCAGTGTTATTGGAAGCGGAAAGATATAAATAAAGAAAATTAAATAAAGAAAAAAGAATATTCTTAAGAAATATATCAAATATTTTCTAACTCAGATACAGCGTAATTATAAATTATAAAAGTTTATTCGTTTTTAATTTTTCTTTGGAAAATTTTCCACTTATAATTTGCTGTCGGAGAAATCGGAAATCAAATATCTTCATAAATCGCATGAATTCACCATGCGTTGCTGCCATTTTGACATTTCATCGGCATGCAACGCAAGAATTTGACATTTTCAACGCACACAAACTTTATTTTCGTAGATTTTTCCGATTGTCCTATCGGAACAGCTACAATCATACAAAATTCGGAAATCGGAGAAAATTACGTTCCGATCGGGTACGATGATAAAGCTCATAGTTTTTGTTCTTTTGGGTCTTACTAAGCTTTCCCTAAACATTAGAAGTATGATTGAGGTTATGAAATCAACATAGTTACAATTTTTTAATTTGAAACGAAAAAAGACTGTTACGTTACAAACTATTTTCTGTTCTAAACAACGGCATTATTTAGTACACAACAGAATTATTATTTTATTTTTAAAATAGACTAAAACTACTCGGAGAAAATATGGTTTAATTAATATGTTGATATAATAGAAGCTGGAAAAATAAACTTTTAAGGTTCTTGGACTGTTACGTTACATCAAATATTGCGGTGGGTTTCTTTGTTATTTTAAATGCTGATTTTAATTTGTTTTTCCAAATATTTAAGCCCTATACTTTCAACAAAACTTACTTAATGTGACCAAAACGGATAAAACTTAAAAAACTAATTTTGAATTAATAAAACTTACCATTTTATTTCGTTTTGTATTTTAATTTTTTTTTTTTAATTTCAAGGAATCAAATAAAAACGTGTTTATCGCGAAGTAAGTAACGAATATTTCTTTGAAATTTATGTTACTCGTTACTTTGGGATGTATAAAAAATAAAAATAGCGAAAATCCCACGAAATTTGAAATATTTTTTTTTTCTTTGTGGTTTCGTTTTTCGCGTTTTGGTCCTCCATGCTACTTTGCTACTCCATGCAAGAACTTGATCAATGAACCCTCCAAATTTAAGCTTGTACTAATGACAACATTTTCCCTCATTACTTAGAGTTTCGATATTACAATATTCTAATTTAGAAATTTTATATTTAACTTAGGCTTACTTTTCGAGCTCACTAGTTTTAACAGGCTGACTTCTTACATACAGGGTTTTTGTAAATATGAGAACTTAACTTTCGTTTTTAAATTTATGTTTTTATTTGTGATACAATATTAATTAAGGTAAGTAAAGGTCCTATTGTCTAAACACAATTAGCTTAAATAGTTGAATATTTTACCAAAAAAATGGATAACATATGGATCAACATTATTATTGATTTTACCTTTAAGGACCAAAAGTATAATTTTATAATATCTAACAAATTTTAAGCGATCTGATCCATCTGGTTGGTATGTTCGGTCTGCCTAAAACCTCTGTTCACACGAAGCCAATACTTACCCTATAGAACAAGTTCAAAAGAGGCAGTGTTAATAATTGAAAACCTCTCGAAAATAAATTCCTGGAAACTGTGAAACGAAGAAAGACGAAAGTTTTTTTTTTTAATTAATAAAGTATAACAATTTTAATCATTCTCGCGTTTCCATCAACTTCATGATTTTTTCGGAAAATAAGTGGGTGGGTCGGGTCGCTTTATGGACCTTGACCACTCAAATATTCCATTAAATTTCTCTCAGCTCAACCAATAGTCTAATTAAAAATAAGGAAAATGAATTGAAGATATTTAAGTTCAGGAGAGAAGGGAAACGAACCCATTGCCAAAGAAACTGACTAAAAGTGCTGAAACGAAAAATATTTAACAAAGCCTTACCCGCTGACAGCCTCTTGTCAGAGGATTTTTTTTTTTTTTTGTAAGGCAGAGGATGGTTTGAGGAGAAATCACTTTTTCTGTCTGCTTTTGTTTGCTCGTCCTTTGATTTGATATCAAAACGAAACGAAAAATTAAAAAGCTAAAGTTGAAATATTCTGCTTCAAGGAAAACGAAAAAAAAAATGTTGGCGTGTGTCGGTTGAGATATTTTTCCCCTCAACCTCAGATACGGGCTTTTTGGTATATATTTAGGAAATTATTTTTATTTCTCTTCCGGCGACAAAGTCAAAAGTGTTTCATTTTTTGTGTGTAAGTTCTTTTCCATTTCGTGTTATCGTGTCTAGACTGAGACTTAACAGCAATAAGACCGAAAGAATGATTTTGTTTATATAATTACAACCCACTTAGCTTTTGAAGCCATGCGAAACACTGTTGGGTAAGAAAAGTATGCATTCACAGTTCGTTGGTTTTGATGTATGAGCTAAGTGAAAAATGGTGTCATTTAAAAATGTATTTGAGTAATATGACAGAAATACTTTTGACAACTTCATTTTAAAATTCTTTTTGGGCTGCATGTTGTATATAAGTAATACAAGTAAGCATTATCACAAACTCCAAGATTGAGTTCATTTTTAGAACACGCCCATTCAAATGTCATTTTTGAATAATATTGTTTTGATCTTAAATGTCTTAGAAAATGTGCTGCTCTGTAAGAGATAAGTTAAGAAGGATGTTGAAGCTTCAACTCTTCATTTCATAAATTAAGCTTGGCGTTCGAGAGTATGCATTTAAAGGAACGCTTTATGCTTCTTTTTGGCCGTTGGGTGCACAAACTAAAAACTTTATTCAACGCCGAAAAGCAGAAAACATCCATTCTCTAACCGAAACCCCAGCAATTTGATATCTGCTACATAGCCTTCCGTATATCCTTCCGATTTGAAGGTTTACTATAAAACTGCTGACAGCTTACGCACTTAAATAAACGATGTTTTTATTAGTTCGATTGCATATGACTATAAAGTAATAATAGTGACAGAAACCTGGTTGCAACCTGATATCTATTCTCCGGAGTTGTTTGATTCGTCATATGCAGTTTCCCGAATGGATCGTTCTCTGGAGTCTGGATTGGTTCGAGGGGGACGAGCATAAATTGCAGTACCTCCACTTGATAGTAAACAATTTAATTTTCAAGAGATTGCAATTCATTTTGAACAATAATGGGTATTTTGTTATTAAGATCATTTTTTAAATAATCCTTAAAGATTGTTTCATAGTTATACATTACACCTAGAAACAGCTTAGATTTGTATGTTGTCATTAAAGAAACAAAGCAAGTTTAGTAGTTGGAACTAAACACAGAATGCCAACCAACTATGAATTTATGCATGAATAAAAACTATAAATCCTTGAGAGGTTTTTTAAAAAAATAAGTTTTCATGTATAAAGCCCCTTTTAGACGATCATTTCAGTTTCAGTTTCAGTTGAGCTATCAGTTAAGCTTTCAGTTAAACTGATGTCTAAATACAAAAACTGAAGCGTTTAACTGAGACTGAAACTGAAACTGATGAAATTCCCATAAGTTTTCAGTTCAGTTATCAGTTAAACTGATGTGTAAATACTTTTCAGTTCAGTTGTCAGTTCAGTCGTCATTTCAATTTTAGTTTGCGGTGATTTATTAAGCGACAAAACTATAGCTATTGCAATAAGGCTTTCATCGTCCATTACGCAATGTATTTCCTCTGATTTTCGACTGCTCACAAGTAAAATGAAAGCTCAACCGAACACTTTACTGACGTCTAGATACACTGCCTTTTTTAACTGAACTGACAACTGAACTGATAACTGAAGAAACAACTGATCGTCTAAAAGGGGCTTTAAGTAGTGAGAAATACAAAGTAAAGGAGACAGTTCGATCTACTCATGCTTTTATATAAATCAATTACACTTACATCATAAACCATTATAACTTGAGGCAGAAGTATTAGCTCTAGAATGAGTCAATGCCAATCGATGATTTAACTGATATTTGCTGGATCACTACATTGCTGACACAGGCGCTATTTTCTCATCGCAATTGACATAGATATATATTTTTTTCTGCCCACCACCACAACGTAACCTCCACCACTTTCACCCAAGGCGACACATCGCTCGTAACGACAGTGGTCTTGCCCACTAATTTCAGAGTTCTACTATTTTGCCCCGAAAGACCAGCTTTATGGTTTGCACTACTGGAAACCCAATTTACAAATCCGAAATCGATACATTTTCTCGCATAATTTCCTTGATGGACACTCGTTCTGAATGCGAAGTTGAAGATTTAATTTTGAAAAAAAGAAAGAATTCTTCAATTGTTGGATAAAAAAGCCTAGGAAATCGCAACACCTACGACATCTCCGAAGCCTGGTACCAGATATGTACGAAAAAGTACTAAAAGCCCGCTGGTTGTCCCATCTCCCAAAACAAACATAGATTTGCCTCGTGGTGCAGAAATCTGCTTCCGTGACAGCCCATGGAGATCTTGCAGACAAATTACATGAAGTTCATCCTCCAAATAATGTAGCAGCAGTAACTCCTGTCGACATACACCAAAAGCTGTCTGATATCGCCAAAAACTAAGAAACTGCCCTAACACCAACAATTGATGGCCTCTAAATGTCAAGTCGACATTCAAGTTCGAGAAGCAAAAATTCACAAGGCAGATTTAAAAGCACTTACAGATGCGACTCCCGAACCAGGCAAGTGACACTTAACCCCAATGTATGTAGGTATCATTCCAGCTACGGCCAAAAAGCAATAAATTACGCAAGTTGTTGTAGTGACGGTACACGACTCTCACTCTCTTCTTCTCGCCTTTTTGCTGCCGAAAAATCGTTTGACAACAGCTTCCTAATCGACTGAGAAGTCTCAGTCTATCCACGACAACGCACCAAAGCATCTTCGACGACACTAACATACCAACTAAATGCTGCTTATGGATCAATAATTCACACATATGGAACTGTCACGATAACCCTTAACTTCGGATTGCGCTGTGAAATGAAATGACGTTTTATTGTATCGTATGTTAAACGTCCTATTATTGGAGCCGAATTTTTGAGTCACTTTGGTTTGCATGTCAACCTAAACCAACAATGCTTCATAGATCAGACTGCCGATTAATCAGCAGTCGGAGCTGATATGTCAGTACGAGCTATTCGATTTTGCTGGTCATTAATGTCGCAAAATCGCTTTTTGATAAACCGGAAGCGTATTGCCAAACTGTATATCAGTACAGAGCTCCGACGCTCTATAATAGACTACAGAATGCTCATTCAAATTGAGAGCATACTATATACTGTGTCAGATCAAAAGCAGGGGCCAAATTACCGCATCAGTTATCGAGTAATACGTGACTGAATTATGTGAGTTTGGCATTACCGCTTACGTTATCGAGCAATAAATTACTCCAATTTGACATTTTCATTCGATCATTGTCACTGAAGCGGTAATTCGGCCCCAGATTTTTCTGTGTTGGTATACATTTTACTCAGGAAACTAAGAGCAAAGTACCTGTGATTACAGAGCCATCGTTCACGTTGATGTGGTTATTGTTTGGTTGGTGTGTTGTGTCGTGACATAAGGCCAAGTGACAAAGGCCAAATTTGTTTGTGACTTAAGGCCAAACATAAAATGTTTTGTCTTGAGCAACAGTACCATGTGTGGCCCGCTTCGCGGGTTTTCAGGATTTTAACTCCCTTTTCGGGGCTCACACCCGCTCACGCAATCCCGTTGCTCCGCTTAGGGTAAGTTCAGTCGCCAGGCAGGCGCCTGTAGCAACAGTTTTCCTGAGCAGCAGTACATAACTGTTAGTTGTTTACTCCAATTAATGTAAAATACAAAACTGTTGCTACAGGCGCCTGCCTGGCGACTGAACATACCCTAAGCGGAGCAACGGAGTTGCGTGAACGGGTGTGAGCCTCGAAAAGGGAGTTAAAATCCTGAAAACCCGCGAAGCGAGCCACCCAAGGTACTGTTGCTCAAGACAAAACATTTTATGTTTGGCCTTAAGTCAAAAACAAATTTGGCCTTTTGTCACTTGGCCTTATGTCACAGCACCACACGGCACACACCACACACAATAACCACACCAACGTGAACGATGGCTCTGTAATCACAGGTACTTTGCTCGATCTGAAATAGTATATAGTTTGCTTCAGCTTTTTTAATATTTTACAAGCAAACTGCATGTGACCACAGAGCGCTCTGTGGTAGCATACAGTTTGCTCTACAATACTTTCAAATTCGGTGAGCAGAAAATGGCTGAGCACAGACTAAGGAGATCTGTGCTGATATACAGTTTGGCAATACGCAAACCGGAAGTACCTTTTCTAGGTCCTCAAGAGAAATTACTGTTCTCACTGAGAGAGTTTCTACAATTTTAAACTTTGCACAATCTCAGACAGGAAAAAAATTTTTAACTTTTATGGGTACAATTGTACCGAAAATATATTAAAGATGCTGCACATCTTGGCACCGATGACCAAGATCTAGAAGTGTTGAAGATTACTTTAGAGCTCTTTTAGCATATTCAAATATCAATACTGAATAGTCTTTAGTAGCAGATGCATCGGAAGAAGCAATTGGAGCAGTCCTGCAAAAGAGCTCGCGTTGTCCCTGATAATGGCAACCCAATTTCACGCAATCTACGAGGCAGTGCAACATTTTTTACAGATCTTTGAAGGACGACACGTGGCAATGTACACGAACCATGAGCCACATATAATACATAAATATGGTTTTTAACAATGCCCGGAAAACACCTCACCCAGGTAAATCAGAAGATTGGTTTTATAAGCGAATTTATAATGCAATGGTGGAAATAAAGTTGTTGCGGACAATTTGTCGTGAATATAGATGTGATAGCTTTGGCGGTTTCGACTGAAATGTTGGCAAAGCACAAGCTTATGTTGAACAACTTCGTAATTCGTCTTCTTAGACTTCTATGACCTAAAGTTGACTTGTATTCCGATATCTCCTCTGGATCACTTCGTCCATTCGTGCATTAATTGGCACACCTTGGACAACGCTCTTCGAGAAAACATAACTCAACGTTACGTGTGGCTATCGATGAACAAAGATTATGCAAAATGGACCTAATGCTGTTTGCCATGCCAGGTAAACAAAACCACGCGCCACACCGTCCCTTTGATGCAGATCTTTGATCCACCGTCACAAAAATTCGAGCATATCCATATAGATTTGATAGCTCTATCAGTTTCGAAAGGATTCAATCAGAGCCTTAGTATTTTCGATAGATTCCCACGAAACACAGAGACTGTTGCTTTAGAAAATGGAAACGCATAAACTATTAAACTGTTGTTTGAGCCTTGATTTCATCATTGATTTCTCGTTTTGGTGTCACGTTTTTCGAATAGTTTCAGATCGTGGTCGCTAATTCGTATTAGATATTTTCAGAAACCTCATGAACATTCTCGACTGCAAACAAATCAAAACCATCCTCAAGTCAATCGGCTCGATAAACGTTTGCAAAGCCAGCTAAATCAGCTTTATTGTGCCATTGAGGACCATTGTACTATACCTTTCCAGTAGTCCTTCTTGGATTAAGTGCTGCTTGGAGAGAAGACCCAGGTTCAACTCTTGCAGAGCTGGTTTACGGAGAACCAATTCAACTTCTATGTGAATTCCTGCACTCGTCAAAGACAGACACCTCGGCTCTAGAATTAGTCACATTCTCCGCAACCACTTCAGAGAAAAAACACATAAACAGATGACTTGTCATGGCCGGAGAGGAACTTTTCTCTTCAAAAACCTCCCAGATGCATCTCATGTTTTTGTTCGACAATCAATCGTCTCATCCTATACCGACTTAAGCCTTCTATAAGATGACTTGAAGACTACGTTAATTTATGTACATACGAGTATATAAGCTATCATGACATGAATGCTAGTCAGTCTATAAACATTTTCTCACTGAACTCTAAATTGAAAAAGTATGGAATAATTGTTTTGGAATTCCTACATATTATATGTATTTGAATTCACGCAGATGGTCGTAACTCTTTTTACTTGCGACTTATAGGTACTATAAGGCAAGTTATGCATTCGGAAAAAAAATCGAACTCGAGATTTTGATCAAAGTTGACATTACGATGATAGCGAAGACCAAAAAAGTGGGTCTCGCAATTCTGTCTGTCTATCTGTCTGTCTGTCTGTCCGTTCGATTGCAGCTAAACGGCTCGGCCGATTTTCGTCAAACTTGGTAGATATGGGTTTTAATTTTTTACCCCCGGATATTTTTTGATTTGATTTTTTAAGACCAAAAATAACGGTACCTGCCATACGATTTTTTTTTAAATTTTATAAACATTTTTTTTCTCAAAAACTGTTCGACAGATTTTAAAAATAAAAACACAAAAAAATTTAATTTAATTAAAGCTAGGTGTTGAATGGAAAAAAATTTCCGGAAAATGGTTATTGAGGGTACCCCCCACGGAACTCTTTTTTTGTTTTTGATTTTCTCAAAAACGGTACAACCGATTTTGATAATTTTTTTTTGCTAAAGCTCCCTAAAAACCTAAATAGAATTGTGTACTCAAATTTTCAAAAAAAAATTTTTTGGATTTTAAAAAAAAACTTTTTTTTTCAAAACTCAGTATTTCGAAAACCCCCGGCTAGATTTTTTTAAACTCGATAACTAAAAGTTTCTCAATAATATCTACAAGATGTGATAAAAAAAATTTATTTTACCTAAAAATTAAGGTACCTACTATACAAATGCTAAAAATTAAAAAAAAATGGTTTTCAAAAATCGTATTTTTCTCGAAAACGGTTCCGAGAATTTTGCTAAAATTTTTTTTTTCAATTAATTTTTACGATCTTTAATTTAAGAAAAAAAAATTTTGAAATTAAGATATTACAGCTTGTACCTACCATAGAACCATTTTTTCGAATTATGAATTTCTCATTATCCACAAACGGATCTTAATAAAAAATTTTATAGAGAAGCTTCTACAAAGTCTAGAACACATTGCATTTCAAAACCTTAAATTAAATATTTTTTGAATTTTTGAAAAAAAAAATTATGTTTTATTTTTTTGAAAATTCAATATCTCAGAAATGGCTCAATATTTTTTCTGCAAATTTAATTTTTATTCGAACAATAATAAAAATTTTAAATTGGCGTACCAAAATTTTTTCTTAAGTTTGTATATACACTGCCCGACAACCGATTAGCGCCCCTTCTAATCTTTATGTTTAAATGCATATAACTCGGAACTCTGAATATGTATTGTGTTCAATCTTTTTATTTGTCATGCTCCTTTATTTGCCCTCGCTCTAAAAAATAACTTGAGTTCTGGAAATTAACCATTGATTTGTTTTGCTTTGTTCTGTCAAATAAGACAAAAATTAATGTATTTTTTTTGCGACAGCCGATTAGCGCCTCTACGCTTAACTATTAATTTTTGCGTGTAAGTTGTGGTATTTTTCTTGTTTAAGTTAACAGTGGTTTATTTTAATAATTATCAATTAAATTTAGTAATAATGGGAAAATCAAAAGTATTAAATGGGTCCGAAAAGGCCAAAATAAAGGCTTATAGTGAGTGTGGCCAATCAATCTATTTATTTATTTATTTATTTGATTTTTATTAAAACATTACTCAGTAAGATACAGTATCTTATTGCTTAGAGTAAATATCAGTACCGGAATACTATTAGTAAATAAACATAAGTAAGTTGCAAGAGGGACTTATAATTAATTATGAACAAAAGTTTTCAAATAGGTAAGTATATTTCAGAAAATAAAAAAAATAATGAGAAATACAATTCAATTAAATGATGCTATGGAATATAAAATATGAAAAATAAAAATAAAATTAGAGCTTAAAATATAAAATGAATTATAAGTATATGAAGAAAAAAAAAAAAAAAAACCAAAAAAACAAAAATCATCATCACAATGAACACAATAAGTTCAATTAAAGTGAACCAAAAAATTTACCAAGTGCCTTTCCAAACTGGGACGTACAGCTTATCATTCTTATAGAACGAGGGATAGAGTTCCATAATCGAATGGCATGTACATAAAACTGACGTTCAGATACGAGGAATGAGCAGCGAACTGGTAGGAGATCACAAGATCTTTGGGATCGTGGAAAATTAATTTTATTAAAAAGGTATTCCGGTTGGCGAGATTGTAAAACGTTATGAAGCAAGGTTAATGTTTTTAATTTAAATAGGTTATCTAAGGTAATACCATACAATGATCTCGAATAAGAAGAGATGTGGTCATATCTTTTTATTCCGTAAACATAACGTGCAATGCTATTAAAAGCAACGTTGAGTCTCCGCTTATGCTCGAAATCACAGTTACTGAAGATTTCACAACCAAAAAGCATAATTGGCACAATCAACACCTTAGCCAATATTAAACGGGTTTTTAGCGGTGTTAAGTAATGAGAAGCCCAAAGCATGCGAAGACCTCCGTAAACCTTGCCTAATGTTATGCTAATATGGTTGTTCCAAGTAAGTGTTTTATTAAAAGTTAGTCCAAGGTTTTTTGTAGAGTCAACATACGCAATAATTGTATTATTGAGATATACTTCGGGGAAAAAGGAAGTGTCCATAGGTGTTCTTGAAATTACTAAGCATTTAGATTTCAAAGGATTTAAAAGAAGGTCATTTTTACGGGACCAGATTACAATTTTATACAAATCGTCATTGATTTAATGGACACCATTATCTACCATTCCAAGTGGAAAGCTATTAAACAGTTGAACATCATCTGCATACATATGTATGGAAGATTTCAGAGAGCAAGAGGGAAGATCATTGATATACATTGAAAAGAGTAAAGGACCTAACGTAGAACCCTGAGGAACACCTCTTAACAAAGGAAGAAAAGTGGACAAAGAGTTGTTGGCAAACACAGCTTGGAATCTGTTAGTTAGATAAGAATAAATTAAGTTAGCTGACGGCAATGAAAAATTAAAATTATCTCGAAGTTTCCTACAAAGTATTTTATTATTAACAGTATCAAATGCTTTAGAGAAATCCAACAATGTAAGGATAGTAACAGCATCATCATCTACAGCTTTCCTTATGTTCTCCACTACTTCGATTAAAGCTGTCGTGCAGCTATGTTTCGTACGAAAACCTGACTGTTTTGAAGATATC
The DNA here is from genome assembly GCA_911387755.1 of Chrysotoxum bicinctum. Classification (NCBI taxonomy): domain Eukaryota; kingdom Metazoa; phylum Arthropoda; class Insecta; order Diptera; family Syrphidae; genus Chrysotoxum; species Chrysotoxum bicinctum. The sequence continues at coordinate 129,671,041 of OU426989.1, read as the reverse complement.
ATTTTGTTTACGTTTAAGAAAAAACGAATTTGTTTATTCATTAGCCTTTCCATAGCTTTTGAAAGAAACGATAATATAGCAATTGGTCGAAAATCACTACAACCTCGATTTTTAGGAACGGGTATAATCTTAGCACGTTTCCAAACCGAGGGAAAGGTACTAGTCATGAGAATAGTATTAAAAGTATAGGTAATATATTTCAACACATAAGGTAGTATGGCTTTCAAAAAAACTGGATGTATACCATCAACTCCAACAGAGTTAGATTTAATTGATAAGAGGCTTTCAAGAACATCAACCTCATCAACTGCCGAGAAAGAGAATCCCGACCGTCGATCACATAAAGGTTCTTCAAATGAATATTGTGAATCACTAATACAATTAGGAGAGTCGCCAACACAATTCAATGAGGTAAAGTTTCTATTAAGTTCATCACAATCTAATGTTATGACCTCATTGTTGATTAGCTTACCCACTCCAATTTCTTTTAGATTTTTCCACAACTTCTCTTTAACAAGAGAAGGGTTCAATTTTGGTGCATAAAATCGTTTTTTTGCATCACGTATTTTACAAATTACTTTATTTCGAAAGACTTTATAGACACTATGCAATTCATCAAGCCTAAACCTTTTCCAACGTTTGTATGCTAAGTTGCGTTCTTTTGTAAGATACTTGACATGATCATTAAACCAGGTACGATCTTTAGTTAGAACTTGTTTAGTTATCACGGGAACATGTGAGTTAAAGAGATGGTTAATATTACTTTTAAGGAAAAAAACTTGGTCATCCACAGATGGCATACCATATATACGAAACCACTCAATTGAGTTCAAATCAATTTCTAACTGCTGTCTGTTAACATTTTTGAAATCTCTAAAACTATACGTAGTGGGTGCATGTGTAGGTGAACATTCAAAAGTTAAGTAAATTAGGTCATGATGAGAGAAACCAGGAGCAGACAGCTGGTCATAAAGAAGAACTTTGTATTGGTGGCTAACAAAGAACAAATCAAGTAAAGTACTACTGTCCTTACTGAAGTGAGTGGGTGTTGATATGTTAACTGGAAATAGATTAAGTGATGTCATCCTATCAGTCAGTTCTGAACTTTTAAGGACATCACAGTTAAAATCTCCCGCAATAACTACAAGAGGTGAAACGAATGTCAACTCATCTAATACAGAAACCAAGGGCGCCAAATCAAAGTTGCGGTTAGGACGATAAACTGATCCTAACATAATTCTGTTATTGTTACACTTTATTTCAACGAACAAGTATTCGATTTCATTACCTGGCGCTGATTTGCGTATTACCTTTGAATATAATTCTCGGCGTGTAAAAATTGCAACACCCCCTCCTACACGACCACTTCTATCGGATCGAAACACATTATACCCTTCCACATTGCACACGAAATCACTAGACAACCAGGTTTCAGAGACACATATAACGTCTATTCCCGAATATTCAAATAAAAACCGGAATTCATCCAATTTTGGTTTCAAGCTCTGTGCATTAATATGACAGATCTTCAAACCAGTATGCCGCCCACCTAAAACTCGTATCATAGAGCGCATAGAAGTATGATCACATTCGAAAATTGACTCCCCACCAGCGTTGCCACAAAGTGCCCGATCGGGCCATTTGGCCCTCTGTTTTACATTTTGGCCCTTTGCCCGGGCCAATTAGAAATGGCCCCCAAATCTAAGTTTTAGAAGATTTAACATCACATCATATCGTGCTTAGTAATAATTAAAAAGCTTTACAAAATTAAATATAAACCATCGCAATGCATCGCCACTACAATGTGTTTCCACTATATACAAATAACCATACTTAAAATGGAACTGAATTCATTAATTTATCTCGTTTAATGATTTGATTTTTTTCACGTCAGTTTCGTGCAGCGTGTTGACTTCTCTCATGTCATTTACTTTCGTCATCTACCAAAGCGTTTATGTAACTGAAATATCAAAAACTTAATCTTATAAATTATATCGTAAATTTCCCAATAATGAAGATCTTCTGATAAAATATTTGCGTTTTCAAAAAAAAATTGATTTTTTAAATATGTTTTAATAAATACAAGGACTACTTAATTCGACCTGAATCGAGTCTAAAACTTAACAGTACATTTTTTTGTCATTTATCAATGATTAAAAATGTTCAAATGTTATCCCCAATTGCATGCAATATTCTGGAAATACATCTACATATACATTTTAACAATTTGCAGACTTTTTTCACTCCGTTTATAACCCTCAAAAGTATTCCCTCTAACCTTTCTGCAATTTCATGTTTAAATTCAATCAATATCGGTCACTTAAACTTAAGTAACAAAGATGTTGAAATAGTCTCAATTGGACTAAATGATGATAAGCAGCCAGGACCCGATGGTATTCCTCCCAGTTTTTCAAACTGGGTAGCTGCTCTATCGGGGCCATTAACTTTATTGTTTAATATATAGTTATTTTCCTGATGATTGGAAAATTCCTATTCGATACCAAAAATTTTGGAACAAATTGTCTCTGATAGCTTGTACTTAAAGAAATTATTTTCCCACTTCAACATGGATTTTTTGCTGGAAGGTCAACAACGACCAACCTCGCAATATTTAGTAAACAGATTATTAGTAATTTTGAAAATGGTTTCCAAACAGATGTCATGTATACCGCCTTTGCTAAGGCGTTCGATAGAATAAATCACCATATACTAATACAAAAATTGGAATCTATCTACTCAAATATTTTAAAGTCTTTTGAATCCTACCTAAACGGAAAAAAATAATTTGTGGGTATTAATGACGTACTATCAGATCTAATTGAGGTCACATCAGGAGTAGCACAAGGAAGTCACTTGGGCCCTCTTCTATTCTGGCTGCTGATCAATGATATCACTGATTTCTTAAAAAATGTTTCCTGTTTGATATTTGCGGATTACATTAAAAGATTCCGTCGTGTTACATCAATTAATGATTGTCATTTACTCCAATTTGATCTTCATCGCTTGTCTGAATGATTTTTAGCTAATCAGCTTTTTTTGAACGTATTAAAGCGTCAATCTTTATCATTTTTTAGGAGCCTATCATCTATTCCTTTTCAGTATTCTATAGAAGATACGGAACTCCCAATACTTAACGAAAAGAAAGATATCGAAACTCCGCATTAAATCCCATATAGACAGTGATTGCTAAGGCTAACTCTATGTTAGGATTCATTAATCGGAACTCTAAAGAGTTCACTGATCCTTTTACTCTTTGATCTCATTTCTTTGCGTATGTAAGGTCATCGTTAGAGTATTGCTGTGTAATTTGGGATCCATTTTTTCAAGTTCATTCTAATAGGATTTAAAACATACAAACATACAATATTCATACCCCAACTTATAAAACTCAGTGTCAACTTCTAGGCTTACAATCTCTTGTCGCTCGTCCTAAAAATTTTGCAATAATATTTTTGCGCGATATTATTACATCCCATATAAATTGCCCTTTTCTTTTGTCTCTTGTAATTATGTTTTCCTTTTTAATGAACCTCATCATCGGGTAAACTATAATCTAAATGAACCTTTAACTCGATGCATTAGAGAAGCCAACAGTATTATTTGTAATTATGTTGATTTTTTTTTCTCAACAAAGTCGAGAATTTTTTTAGAAGCACATATTGCTTATATCTAATTCGTAATCTGGTGGTATTAAGTTATTATTTTAGATTAAGCTTATAATTTTATTTTGTTTGTTCCACTAATTAATTATTTTGTTTTTCTATTTTTCCATAAAAATATTCTATTCGGTAGTCTGTAAGATTATATGTATATTAATTGCATAAAACTGCTTGATGAAATAAAAATAAATAAATAAATCGTATAGACATTTGGTTTTTTTTTCGCCGCTTATTGTTTGTTCGTTGGCTGTCCATTCATATATTGAATTAAAATATGAAAAAAGTAATATAAATATTTAAATAATATTACTGGTGTGATTTCAATTTTTTTAAAATATCTTAAGGTAATTCCCAAGAAATCAAATCAGACGACAGAGTCAACATCTGCTTCTGCCTATAGATTTAAGAAATGCGTTGAATAAATAAATAAGAATAAATATAATTTTAATATATCGTAGTTTAATGTTTTAAGGACGGATTTGTAAGTAAAATATTTGGCCCCAACTTTTGTCAAATGGCCCTCAGAAAAATTCGAAATGGCCCTCTATGTTTTTTCATTCGCGGCAACGCTGCTCCCCACGACGATCATTAGAATCAGTCATTTAAAAAACAAGAATAAAGAATAAAACTGGACACACTTTGTCAGTGCATAAAAAAGAGAACACAGCTGCGACACCAATTCTAGAAAGGCAAAATCGTAACAGATACCAAAATGATGATGAAGAATATTTGTAATATGAGAAAAGAAATGGAATGATTAAAAAATTGTAATTCATTATAGAAAAAAGTTTAAAAAAAAGTAAATAAATGCAAAAATTAAAAGAAAAATGAAAAAAATGAAAAAGACAATAAGAGAATTAAATAATAAGAAAATCTTTAAAACAAATTAAAGTATGTATATTAATGAAAGAAGAAAAAAGCAAAAAGAAAAATAAAAGTAATATATGCTTATAATAATAACAAAAATAAACTTTCGATCTTGAAAAGTATTTCTAATGAACAGCTCCTATAGTCATCAAGGTATCATGGCAATGTCATCCAAAAATTTGGTGTTCTCTACTAGAAGAGGATTATCGTTTCGTTGCCTTTTAACATACACTACACCTCTCAATGTAAATGCCGAGAATAGTTTACCATCTTTTTTCAGTTTTAATGCACTACGTAGAATTGATCGATTCTTAATCGTGAGACATTCATGCATAAAAACAGCGGCATCCGAAGATTGTCCTAGGTCACGTAGTGACAGCGTTTTTTTTGTTTTTGTGCGATGATTAGCAATCGAGCGCAGAATAGTGCATTTATCACGTGGTGAAAGAAATTTAACCATCACAGGTGGATTAGGTGTAGTTTTTATTCTCAAACGAAAAATATCTCGAATAAGAAATGGCTTTATACCTATACTGTGGCACAGATGATTAAACATTTGTTTTAAATTCTCGTCTGGCAGTAAGGGAAAACCATGAATAAGAGCATCGCTTTCAGTTTCCCTATATCGTTGCCGTTCTTCATTTAAATCAATGCGTGCATATAGCTGTTGGAATGCGTCATCGTGTTTTTTTAACTGCTCCTTGAGTGATAGATTTTCTTCTTTTATGACGTCTATTTCGCCTAGTTTACTCTCGAGTGTTTTAATTCTGTTGATTACGTCATCAAGCGAAGTCCTAAGTTTTCCGACATCGGTTTCGATTTTCATCGTTATTCTCTCTTCGAATTCATATACAGTCTTGTGCAAATTAATTGGGACAAGCAGATTTTTGAGCATCTTTTTCATTTATTTTGAATAATGTTTATAAATAAGTATAAAAATATGAAACTAGTACTTTAGATACCCCCCTTTAGCATCTATGAGTCCTTAAATTTTTTTCGGCATTGATGAAATTAACTTCTCGCATATATTTTTCATTTGTTGGTCGTGGAACCAGACCTCAATAATTGCTGAAATTAGTTTGTTTTTAGTCGTACAGTCTTTTTTTCTGAGCCTCGCTTTTATAATAGCCCATAGATTCTCAATCGGATTGAGATCAGGTGAGTTGCCAGGCCACTCCAGCACCTTAATATTTTTCTCCGCGAAGAATTGCTTCATTTTTTTAGACGTGTGACACGGAGCAACATCTTGCTGAAAAATGGTTTCCTGCATCGAAGTTCGTCTTTGGATAGCAGGAAGGAGCATATGCGTTAGGACATCCGCATACTTGGCGCTGTTCATCATGCCTTCGATGGGCTTTAAGCTTCCAGGACCCTCAGACGTGAAACAACCCCAAAACATAACTTTTGGCGGGTGTTTAGGAGCTTGGACGATATGTCCAGGTCAGAGTTTTTCTTTGTCACTTTTCCTCACGACATTTACCCTGCATCCTTGAAGTTCTAAATGGCTCTCGTCCGAGAAAATTACTTTGTCCCAGTGCTCTGCAGTCCAATCCTTATGCATTTTGTCCCATCTTAATCTTTTTTTGGGCATGGCGTCTGTTTCCTTAATGGTGTTCGAGCCTTGGGGCCCACTTCTAAAAGACGCCTTCGAACTGTTGATGAATCCACATGTACTCCAGCTGTCTTCAAGTCCCTTTGAAGCTCACCACTTGTCTTTCTAGGATTTATGACGCTGTTTCGGACCAACATTTTGTCGTCATTGGCCGTTGTTTTCCGTTTTCGACCAAATTTGCCCTTTCTCCGTGTTTCAACTGATCCTGTTGCTTGTGCAATGGAATTATCTTACCGACGCTTGATTTTGCTACATCTACAGCAATCGATATCTCCCTAATGGTTTTTTCCTGTATGTTTATGTAAAGCCATGACTTTTGCTCTGTTTTTCACCGAGATATCCATATTTTTCTTGAAGTCGAAATATTAATAAACAGAGTACCTAGTAACATGATTTCAAAAATAATGCCATTCTTTTCAAAACCCTTAGAAAAAATGCGACCTACCTTCAAAAAGTTATCAGAAATATTTAAATAAAACTAATTCATGGAGCACTTACCAAAATATTCAAAAAGTTAACGCAAAAATCAAAGCCTACTAGCAAATTCATTTGAAAATTTGTTTGCCCCAATTAATTTGCACAAGAATGTAGTTTAGAAGTGAGCAACGAGATGATATATTCACTTTGCTTACGCAGAGCTTCTTCGGAGAGTGACATTCCGATTTCGGGAGTTTTGTTTTCGGGAGAGAGTTTAGTTGACAGATATTCTGAAGAGTTTTTAGGCTGCTTGGGATCTGGAGACTGCTGCAGTTTGTTAGGAGATGATGATAAGACTTTCCTATTTCGTTTTGAGGACATGTTCACGTATAAAAAAAAAAAGAAGTAGATAAGTGTATGCAGTGATGGTGTGATGTTTAATGTAAAACAGCTCGAGAAAGCTCTGAGGCAGCAGGGGGTAACGTAGGCAAAAGGTAAATCAGAGATAAAGAATATTATGCAGGATGGATTGGTGCAGTTTTATAATGGATTAAAGGCCACACTATCACGGGAATTGACTTGTATTATTAAAAATAATGGATAGTATAAAGTGCTTGAAATGTTGATTAGCGTTGTCTTTAATTTATATCACTTTTATAGCAGAGAAAAACCTTGGTACGTTTAGAGATAACGCTTGAAAATTAGAATGTATCACCACAAGATTAGACACGTCCACTCAGCAACACATGTTAATCGAAACTTAATCCATCAAATTTCAACAAAAATTAACCGCAGCCGTAAAGTTATTTCCTCATTCTTACACAATGAGCATAACTATGGAAAGAACATGAAAGGCCGGCCATCTTCTTTGATTTCAGCAGCTGACAAGCGAATTATTTTGAGGCAAGCGTCCAATTCGCACGACTCTGCAGCCAAAATTAAAGAAAAGACCGGTGTAAAAGCATGCGTGCGGACTGTGCAAGGAATTATTTCTAATGCTGAACATTTAAAACGTCTTAAAATAAAAAAAAAAAAACCGCCTCTTAACCAACTTCGAAAGACTCAACGCCTCGATTTCTGCAGGGCTCATATGACCTGGGCGAAGGAGTGGAGACTTGTAGTCTTTTCAGACGAAAAAAAATTTAATTTAAAGGGTCCAGATGGCTATGCTTTCTACTTTCATGATCTTCGAAAGGGCGCTAATCGGTTGTCGGGCAGTGTAAACGTTTTTTTTTTTTTAAGAAACCACTACAACGACTTATAATTGAATCGGTGAATGTTAAAACAACATAAGTAACACATTTTTCGAAATCACTTTTATTATGGTTTTGCACTGCTTAGAGGTAGAGCTATAGGTTGAGAGCAAAACTAGCATAATTTTATACCTGAAACACACAGAAATTCGAGCGCGAAATCAGCATTTAGTGTTAAAACAACATATCTGTTCTGCCATTTTAACAAATGAGTGCTAAAACTCATTTAGTACATGCAATTAATTTTTTTTTATACCCAACGCTGGCAAAACGTAGTAGGCCAACTGTTGTTTTTACTTGCGATATAGGTACTATAGGGCAAGTTCTGCATTTGGAAAAAAAATCGAACTCGAGATTTTGGTCAAAGTTGACATTACGATGATAGCGAAGACGAGTAAAGTGGGTCCGGCAATTCCGTCTGTCTGTCTGTATGTCTGTCTGTTTGTCTGTCTGTCTCTGTCTGTCTCTGTCTGAATTTCTGTACCTCGACCTAGAGCCTAAGCCACTGGACCTATTTTCTTCAAACTCGCTAGTTATGGGTCTTCGGTGATTCCCTAGAGGGAAAATTGAAATTTTTTTTTAGATCTAAAACTACATAACGGTACCCCCCATACACCCGTAATGCAAAATCTTATTTATATCGAAAACGGCTCTAATGATTTTGATAAAAAAAAATTAGGTTTGATATTATGGACATGGACTACGTTTTGGTAAAAAAAAATTGTGCAAAACGTTATTAACGGTACCTGTCATAGAACCGTTTTTTTGATTTTCGACTTTCTCATTAACGGCTCTAACGATTTTAACCAAAAATTTTCAGCAGGAGTCCCCCTAAGTTTAAAATAATATTGTATATAAAAATATTCGAAAAATCATTTGTTGGTTTTTTTTTGAAAAATTTTTTTTTTGAAAAATCAATATCTTCAAAACCTATGAACGATTATTTTTTGAAATTATTTCCTAAAATCAATATTATTAAATACTTAAAATTCGCATCCCACATTTTTTTCTTGAAAAATTTTAAAGAAATTTCTTATATAAAAATTTAATTACTTAATAATAAAACGATTTTTTAAAGTTTGTTTGCATAAATTCATTTAAATATCATTTTAAAATAATGTTAAAATAGATTTTATATTTTTCATTATTTTGTATTTTAATGAATTTCTGGCTCTAAGCTGTGTTTTTGTTTATTTTTTGTACTTGCTTTTTTTTTTAATAAAATACTGAAATCTTAATAATGTGTTATTTTATATTCAATTGATTTCGCTTAGACTTACGTGGCATATTGAGTATAAAAACAACATACCTTAACGTATTTGAGTTCTCTTGGCTCTCAACAAAACGTTGGGTGTTAAAACAACACAAAAAAACAAAGTTAGTTTTTTAAAAATCTCCTTTACTAAAAAGCTTTTTTTAAAACTTTTAACTGTTTACAACTCGCAGAACTACCACTAATCAGGTTTTAAAGTTAAAATTGTCAATGAGGCCGCGTCCTCAAAAATATAAGGTTTTTTGTCTCTCCTGTAAAAAAACAAAAATGTCACTTATGTTGTTTTAACAATCACCGATTCAATTTTTGTTCCTGCATAAATTCATATTTGCATAGCATTCTGTTTTTATCTCTTACTACTAAAAGAATTTAAAAAATTAATTCTATCCTTATGAACAGTTTTTTCAAATAACATTCGTATTTAAAATTCCTAGTCTATTACATAGGAGCAAGTTCGTGCGACATAGTCGTGCATTTTATTTCATATATCATCACTATATACAATTTTTAAAACATCTTTAATTAAAAAATCTGTGACACCAATTTGAAGTTTTAAATAAATACAACTTGAATTTAAAAAATAAATCATCCTCTCGTGTTTGAAATATCGAATTTTCAAAAAAAAATTAATTCCTGTTCAAAAATTAAAAAAATAAAATGCACGACTGGATCGCACGAACTTGCTCTTATGTAAAAGTACTTTGGAATTTAAAATACATTTTATAAATATAAAACATGGATTTAATGAGATAATAATGTTCAAATGCATAAAATTGTCGTCTGGTTTCCGGAAAAGTATGAATTTATGCAAATAAACTTTAAAAAATCGTTTTATTATTAAATAAATTTTTTATATAAGAAATTTCTTTAGAATTTTTCAAGAAAAAAATGTGGGATGCGAATTTTAAATATTAAATAATATTAATTTTAGGAAATAATTTCAAAAAATAATCGTTCATAGGTTTTGAAGATATTGATTTAAAAAAAAAAATTTTTTTTTTTAAAACCCAACGAATATTTTTTCGAATATTTTTATATACAATATTATTTTAAACTTAAAGGGAACTCCTGCTGAAAATTTTGGGTTAAAATCCTTATAGCCGTTTGTTGAGAGAAAGCAAGAATTTTTGTTTCTCTGTTATTAAAGTTCGAAACAAAATACGATTTTGTTGGATTATGTAAAAAAAATCAAGATTAAATTTGAGACACGGTCTTCACAGTAGTTTACTTTATTAAGAATTAGATAAAAAAGTATATTTTTACAGCCGGAAATAAGACTAATCTGACAGTTTTGACACTTCATTTAACTCTATTTACAGAAGTAAAAACATAGAATAAGTTACAGGATGATTCAGTTTCAAAGAAATAATTAAATGGTTTACTGTCTTAGTATTTGAAATGACATTATAGTATTTAAGACCCAACATTCTCCCCCCCTTGAAGGACCCTAGGTTCTTCTATAGGAAGTCGTCGAATTTTGGTAACAGCCCGTTTTACTTCACCGCTGGAGGTTTTGAGTGTGACAACTCTTACGACACTGTCCTTTCCAGGATGTACTTGGATAACTCTGCCTAATCTCCATTTTAGTGGCGGAAGATTTTCGTCCTCAATTGTAACCAGGTCATCGACAGCTATTGGAAAACCAGATTTTTGCCATTTAGTGCGCAGTTGTAGGGTTTGCAAGTATTCTCGTGACCATCTCGACCAAAACTGTTGAAAATACCACTGTAGTCGTTGATAGCGAGTTAGAGTGTTGACGTTATCGTGTTTTAACTGTGGCTCGACTGCTGCGGTAAGAGGGGTTCCAATCAGGAAGTGACCTGGAGTAAGAGCTTGGATATCGTTAGGATTCTCGGATAAAGGTGTGATTGGCCTAGAATTAAGAACAGATTCAATTTGTATAATAATGGTATTAAGTTCAGGATAAGTAAGAGAAGAAGTTTGTAGAATGCGCTTCATATGAAACTTTGAGCTTTTGACGGCCGCTTCCCATAAGCCACCGAAGTGAGGAGACCTAGGAGGTATAGTTTTCCATTCGATTCCATCAGCTGCACATGCTCTTATGATTTCATCTCTGTTCTCTCGCTTCATAAACATCTCATACAGCTCATGCAATTGATTTCGCGCTCCGATGAAATTTGTAGCATTATCACTATGTATGATTGAACAAAGTCCCCGTCTACTTATGAATCGTTTAAGAGCAGCCAGGAAACTATTGGTTGCAAGATCCTCCACCAATTCAAGATGTACGGCTCGGCTGACGAAGCAGACAAATACCGCAACATAGGCTTTCATTGGTGATGTTCCACGTCGACGAAAATGGATGCTAAAAGGGCCACAGAAATCAACTCCAACTATATTAAAAGGCCTTGACTGCTGTAATCGTTCATGAGGTAAATCACCCATTACTTGATAATTTAGCGATGGCTTTGCTCTGGTACAACGAACGCATTTGTGTACTACCTTGCGCGTCACCATCTTTCCATGTATTGGCCAAAAGCTGTCACGAACAATGCTGAGAAGCGCCTGAGGGCCTGCATGCAAATTTTTCTCGTGAAGATGACGAACTAAAATGGTGGTGAAAATATGATCCTTCGGCAATAAAATCGGATGCTTTGCATCATAGCTAAGAGTAGAGTTAGAAATTCGACCTCCTACCCGAAGAATTCCATCGGAGTCCAAAAATGGTGATAAAGAGTTAATGTGACATTTTGCAGATAATTGCCTTCCACTGGATAAGGTCAAGATTTCCTTATGAAAACTTACGAGTTGAACATATTTTACCAATCCCTTAACAGCTTTGTTAAGTTCATGAACGGTAAGAGGTCCGAATGATTTGATATTCTTTTTCGTACTATTATTTTTGAATCTAAAGATATAAGCGATTACTCTCAGCAGAGCATCATAATCGTTGTAAAATTTGATGGTTTCAATCAGATCAGCTTGTATTTGAACGCTTAAAATAATTTTTTTTCTTTTTCGCTCTAGTTGAAAATCTTCGAATGTCGAAATACGATCAGAAGTAATCCACTCATTCTCATTCATTTCTAAAAAAGAAGGTCCATTAAACCACAATTTGTTGTTAATTAATGCTGATGGGTACGACCCTCGGGATATTATATCCGCAGGATTTAATTCTGATGAAATATGTCGCCATTGAGTAAATTTAGAGTTTTGTTGAATAATCGAAATGCGGTTGGCTACAAACGTCTGCCAGTTGCATGATTCCTCGGCAATCCAATTAAGAACAATCGACGAATCCGTCCAATAAGTAATATCATGAAAACTTGAGCCGAAAATCTCCTTTAGCCGCCGCACTAGTTGAACCATCATTACTGCGGCACATAATTCCAAACGTGGTAATGTAATTTTGCGCACTGGTGCTACCTTTGATTTTGCACATAGAAGTTCAGTTCTTACCATACCAGTTTCATCTACAGAGCGTATATAAACACAAGTACCAAAGGCGTCTTCAGAGCTATCAGAAAAAGCATGGATCTGATAATTATCAGGATGCCCAAAAAATACACGCCTGCTTATCTGCACTTCATTAAGTTCAAACAAATTTCTTCTGAATTTTAACCATGAATGATGGCAGTCCTGGGGCAATGCTTCATCCCACGAAAGCTTTAGACGCCAGAGCTGTTGCATATAAATCTTGGCGAGAACGATCACAGGATTTATCAATCCTAGTGGATCAAAGAGATGAGCTATATCTGACAGAACAGTTCTTTTTGTTATGCGCTCTGAGTGCAGAGGGGCTATCTCATAATGAAAACTATCAGCTACTGGATTCCAAAATGTTCCTAATGTTTTTATAACATCGTTACCCTTTATTTTGAAACATTGTTCACGATCTGACAGTGGAATGTTTTCTAAAATCTCCATAGAATTTGCACACCACTTCTTAAGAATGAAGCCGCCTCGGTATAGTAATGATATCAATTCCATTTGCAGAGCCTTTAATTCATCGAGAGAATCACAACCTGTGATTAGGTCGTCGACATAAAATTCAGAGTTGATAGCCTTTGCTGCCTCAGGAAAGTTTCTTTCTTCATCTATGGAAAGTTGTTTTAATGCACGTGTTGACAAAAATGAGGCGCAAGCTGTGCCAAATGTGACAGTGCATAGACGATATATTGCAATCTCACCTTCTAAGTTTCTCCATAAGACATAATGAAATCGTCTGTCGGCCTCATCTAATCGCACTTGGTGATACATTTTTGTTATATCAGCTGTCATTACAAATTTGTGTCTGCGAAACCTCAGAGCAATAGAGAGTAGATCTGGCTGTATAATGGGACCAACCATAAGAATGTCATTGAGTGATTTCCCAGAGCTGGTTTTTGCGGTGGCATCACACACTACACGTAGCTTTGTGGATGAGCTTGTTGGTTTGATAACACAATGATGTGGGAGGAAGTAATGTGGACTAGTGAGGTCCACGTCGTTTGCCAATTCCATATGTGAGTTTACAAGCATTTCATTCATAAAAGCTGAATATTGTTTAAACAAGTCTGAGTTTTTTTGGAATCTTCTTTCCAGAGAGAGAAGTCTTCTTTTTGCAACATCAAAAGAGTTTCCTAATGAGCTTGGATTTTGCTTAAATGGTAGTCTTACGTTAAAACGGCCCGAATCTAAACGTGAGTAGTTGCTCACAAAGTGATTCTCACATTTTCTCTCTTCTGTTGACATAACTGCTTGTTGAAGATCAAAGCTTTCGATTTCCCAAAATGCCTTTATAGAGTTGTTTAGTATTTCATTGGAATTGGATTGGAGAGGAGTTTCTACGATAGAAAGACTGTAGCTGCATTTCACTGAGTTTATTGGCTTTGGAAGTTGACCTGCTACTACCCAGCCAAACAGAGTGTTTTGTAACAAAGGCAAGCTCGATCCTAATTTAATTTGGCCCACGCATAATACAGTGTAAAATAAGTCTACTCCAAGCAGCAAATCTATACGCTGAGGAATATTAAATAGAGGATCAGATAAACGAATGTTCTTTGGAATGTCCCAGCCATTGATATCAATTTTCTTATCAGGTAGCAGCCCAGTGATTTGTGGTATAACCAGAGCTTCTATTGTGGCTGCAAAACCATTAATGCAAGACCTGATGTTGAGCACAGCTTTGTGTTTTGCTAACGTTACAGTATTGTTGGCGCAAGCTAAGGAGGTGTGAGATGGAAGACGTGGCGCTCCTAAGCACTGCATGAGTCTTTCGGAAATCAAATGTGTCTGGGAACCCGAGTCCAAAAGCACACGACATGGTATAATCTGTTGTAATTTGTTTGTTATATTAATGACAGCTGTTCCCAAAATGCTATTGTCAGTGCAGCTAGAGTACATCGAATGAGTGGTCGGAAGGGGACCATCAGCAGCAGCAGAAGCACGTGGAGATGAAGAGGAGTGACTACCTGAACTAAGTGAGGCTTGCGGTACAAAAGTCGAAGCGTTCTCTACAAGGTGCAAAAGTGTATGATGTTTCTTTCCACAATTACGACAACCACTAGATGGGCAATTAGCACTGCTGTGTTCATTGCTCTTCAAGCAATTGTAACATAAGTTGAGATCCTTTATTTTATGGATCCGTTCAGGAACAGAATGATTAAGAAATTTGTGGCAGCGATAAATAAAATGTCCGGGAATTGCGCAAAAGTAGCAGGCAGTTTTTGTGGCAATAAATGTTTTTACAGTATTTTTTGAATTAGGTTTATGAGGTTTTTGACTATCATATTTTACGGAAGAATCAAGATTAAATAATTGATTGGTTACATTACCTTCTAAATGCTGTGCCCTCTTTTTAAGAAAGTCGGTAAGCTCTTGAAGACTTGGTAGTTGGTCAATTGATGCTTCATCATTCCATTTACTTAGAGTTGACGGATCCAGCTTGGAGGTGATAATAAAAACAATAAGATCGTCCCAGTGCTCTACCGGTCGGTTTAGGTTACTTAAACCGGTCATATGGTTGCTAATCTTGTCGACCAAGTTTCTTAATTCGACCGCAGATGCCTTATGAATCTTGGGATGGTTGAAAATACGTTGAAGATGTTCCTGTGCTATGATTTTTTTGTTCTCGAATCGTTCCCTTAATTTCGCTAATGCCTTTTCGTAGTTGTCGTCCTCTATTTTAAGCCCTTCAATTGGTGCAATCGCAGAGTCACTTAGCTTCGAAAGTAGGTAGTGAAATTTAGCTTGTTTGGAAAGCTTAGGATTGTTGTGCACCAGTGATAAGAAGCGATTGTACCAAACCGTCCACTTAGTCAGGTCACCTGAAAACAAAGGAAGTTCAATGATCGGTAGCTTTATTGAGTCTAGTGGATGAGAATTTTGTTGGGATACATCCATTGTGTTTTCCTTTCCCGTTTGCTTCATCTCGATGAGAACTTTAAGCGTGGCGACGGTGGAGAAATACATTTCCTCGTACTTAGAGCGCTCCGGGTTGGAAATTTCCTCGTAATCGGTATCTTCAATTTTCACTTGAACTCCATTAAAAGTGGCAAATGCAGATTCCAGGGCTTCCAAACGGACTTGCAGATCAGGCATAGATATAGCTGAAGGATTTTCCTTGGCCTGAACAGCGAATAACCTCAATCTTTCAATTTGGTCGATGGTCACAATTCGTCGAGTTTTGAGAGCGTCAAGGATCTTCTGCTTCTTCTGGCTGAATTTAAGACCTGCAGCATCAACGTTTTCAAATCCTGCTCGTTGTTCAGAGGTAGTTGATTTCGTTGTAGGGTCCTCTTGTTCAGCCATAATTTATGCAAATAAAATATAACCAACACGTGTGGTTAAAGCAATTTGTTGAAATTTGTGATAAATCACGTCGGGGTCACCAAATAATGTTGAGAGAAAGCAAGAATTTTTGTTTCTCTGTTATTAAAGTTCGAAACAAAATACGATTTTGTTGGATTATGTAAAAAAAATCAAGATTAAATTTGAGACACGGTCTTCACAGTAGTTTACTTTATTAAGAATTAGATAAAAAAGTATATTTTTACAGCCGGAAATAAGACTAATCTGACAGTTTTGACACTTCATTTAACTCTATTTACAGAAGTAAAAACATAGAATAAGTTACAGGATGATTCAGTTTCAAAGAAATAATTAAATGGTTTACTGTCTTAGTATTTGAAATGACATTATAGTATTTAAGACCCAACACCGTTAATGAGAAAGTCGAAAAAAAAACCCTAATAACATTTCCCCCCAAAATGTAGCCTATGTTTATAATATCACACCTAATTTTTTTTATCAAAATCGTTAGAGCCGTTTTCGAGATAAATAAGATTTTGCATTACGGGTGTATGGGGGTTACCGTTATTTTTGGAGCTAAAAAAAAAATTCAATTTCTCCTCTAGGGAATCACCGAAGACTCATAACTACCGAGATTGATAGAAAAATGTCCAGTGGTTTAAGCCGTAGTGAGAGGTACAGACATACAGACACACTGAAACATGTTTTTTGTGTACTAAATTTTCCTTAAAATTTTTATAAAAAAAAATTTTTACGCAAATTGTTAGTATTTAATGAAATACATTTCAAAACGTAATTTAAAAATTTAATCGTGTATCGGTTTTCAAGATATCGAATTTTCAAAAAAAAAATTGTATTATTTTTTTAAAAATCCAAAAACTATTTTTTCGAAAAAAATTTTATTTTATATTTTTTAAAATGCAAAGGAGCTCCTGCATAAAAATTTCGGTTAAAATCGTTAGAGCCGTTGGTGAGAAAATCGAAAATCAAAAAAACGGTTCTATGACAGGTACCCCTAATAACATTTCCCTCCAAATTTTTTTTTGACCAGAATGTAGTCCATGTCCATAATG
This sequence comes from Chrysotoxum bicinctum, assembly GCA_911387755.1. Classification (NCBI taxonomy): domain Eukaryota; kingdom Metazoa; phylum Arthropoda; class Insecta; order Diptera; family Syrphidae; genus Chrysotoxum; species Chrysotoxum bicinctum. The sequence goes on along the minus strand of OU426989.1, from coordinate 129,654,134 downwards.
TCACACCTAATTTTTTTTATCAAAATCGTTAGAGTCGTTTTCGAGATGGGGGTATGGGGGGTACCCTTAGTTTTGGAGCTAAAAAAAAAAATTCAATTTCTCCTCTAGGGAATCACCGAAGACCCTTAAGTACCGAGTTTGAAGAAAATGCCTCCAGTAGTTTAGGCTGTAGTTCGAGGTACAGACACACAGACATACAGACATACAGACAGACAGACGGAATTGTCGGACCCACTTTTTTCGTCTTCGCTATCATCATAATGTCAACTTTGATCAAAATCTCGAGTTCGATTTTTTTTCCAAATGCAGAACTTGCCCTATAGTACCTATATCGCAAGTAAAAATATTTATGTATACTTTTTGAAATTATTATTTGCTTTGATATGCAATATTTTTCTAACTTTTTAAAAGAATTTTTATATGGTAAGTACTGTCAGTAATATCTTAATTTAAATTTGTTCTTATTTGCTTAACTGTCTTAAGAACTAAGCGAACCAAAATTTTTTCGTTAAGTTTTTAAGAAAAATGTTAATACACAACACTATTAATCTTTTTAAGAGCTGAAGTATCAACAAATTGGTCAAAATCAGTTGTACCGTTTTTGAGAAAATGGAAAACAAATAACTGGTTCTATAGGAGTTTTCACCATTTTACGAAAAAAAAAGATAATCTTCTGAATAAATCTTTTTGAATAAATGTTTAAACCCTCTAGAAAGTTGTCAAGAAGTTGATTATGTATACACTGACTTCTCGAAAGCTTTTGATCAACTGTCTCATGAGATTATCAAGTCTAAACTTCACTCATACGAATATCCACCACCTTTCATCAAGTGGATATCGTCATATCTTGAAGATAGGTTATATCAAGTCAAATTCAGAAATTCATACTCAAGAGAATTTATTGCCAAATCAGGTGTTCTGCAGGGAAGCCATCTGGGACCACTACTCTTTACATTGGCTATTAATGATGCTCCTCTGTGTGTTCGCAATAACGAAATTCTAATCTTTGCAGATGATATGAAGATTTATAAAAATATAGTATCTTCAAATGATCGGGCCTTATTGCAAAATGATATTAACCATTTTTCCTTGTGGTGTGAAAAGAACAGTCTGAACCTCAACCCGACAAAATGTCAAACTATGACTTTTTCTAAAAAACGTTTTCCTTACTCTCATGAATATGTTATCTCACGGCACATTTTAACTCGTGTTATGACTGTAAGGGACCTTGGAGTTCTTTTTACACCCAATTTACATTTGTCTGCTCATATTAATAAAATCGTGAACAAGGCCAATTCAATGTTAGGGTTTATTAAGCGCTGGTCTAAAGAATTTGTTGATCCCAGTGTCACCCGGGCTTTATACAACTCCTTGGTGCGTCCCCATCTTGAGTATGCATCGCAGGTTTGGACTCCTCTTTATGATATTCATATTGAGAGATTAGAATCTGTGCAAAGAAACTTTACTCGTTTTGCCTTGAAAGGACTTCAATGGAGTGATCCTTCGTATGTCCTCTCTTATGACCAACGATTATCTATTCTTCAGATGCAAACTTTGGAACAAAGAAGAACAAACAATGATTTGGTATTTTCCCACCAGTAAATACAAGGCGTCACAGATGCACCAGATCTTTTATGTTCGGTTTATTTTAATTATCGGGGAGGAGGTTATAATCTTCGAGGCCTCGATATGATTAATGTCCGAACACATAGAACCAACTATGGCATTCATGAGCCCTTGACACGTATGGGTAGACTTGTAAATTGGAATTCAAATATTTTTGATTTTAATATAAATAAAAGTAAATTAAAAAACCTACTCAAAACCAGTGGTCCACGCTCCTAAATGTTCTTTGTTTCATGTTATGTTATTGTTTTGTTCTTACGTAATATTATTTGTTTATTTTTCATGTTTTCTTGTGTCAGTGTTAATTGTAATAGAGTTTGCCTACTAACAACTAACACTGCACTAAATGATGAGCCGGTGGTATAACAAAGTTCTCTGTGTTGGCTAACCATTGGTCGAAAGACGGAGCTTGCTATAAGCTTTCTTCGACCAATTCCGATAGAGTAAAAAAAAAAAAAATCTGTGAAACAGTTTTAAGGGAAAAATATTTTCTGAATTTCCGAAAAATATTGTATGGTACCGTTATTTTCTGTCCAAGAAAAATCCTAGCTTTAAAGTTCAAAGAAAATCGGCCAAGCCGTTTAAGCTGTAGTCGAAAAGACAGAGAATTGCGAGACCCACTTTTTTTGTCTTCCATATTATCGTAATGTGAAGTGAATGATCGATATCTCGAGATGGTTGTTTTCTTAAAAATGCATTACTGGCCATATAATGCTTTTACATCTCAAGAAAAAATGACACATTTTCACTTAAAATATACTGGCGACAAATTTAAAGTAATCTAGTATCTAGGTATTAGGAAAAAACTGCTAAACAATTGGTTAGTTTAAATAAAGTTTACTTACTTTTTCAAAATTTAAAACGCCTTTTAACTAGTACTGCGATAGGGTTTTTAATTAATCTTTTAAGCCCTGTATCATAGTATCATAAAACAGTTCTTTCATCTTAATAATTTGACTAAAATTTTGCGCTATTGTCTTTAGACGTTAAGATTGTTTTGTATTAAATTGAAATATTCTTACGAACTACAGGAGCTGAAATTCATTTAGTTTTCGAAATATATTCAACTGACTTATCAGAAACTTAAAAGTACATGATGCTTTAAAGATTAATTTTATGTTTTTGTCCGTTCAGTTTTAAATTTTAGCTAAGAAGTTTCATGCAATAAAAAACTTTTTCCTGTATATGATTCGCCATTCCGAACACGTACTTTGGTATACGTGCGACTCATTCATGCATTTATTTAATTTTTGATTCGTTGTACTGAATCTGTGAACTTGAGCTAAAACTACTGCAAAAGCACTATGTGGGTCGGACAAACAGTTTGTTACAACCAAACAAACCACCTCAGAATTCTCGGGACGCAGATTAACAGAAAGTGAACTAATTTCAGAAATTACATCAGCAGAATATCCTTTTAGCTTTTTAAGAGGTAATGGGCTGGCATGAGGAGTGGACGGGAATGAGCGTTGCACATCAGAATTTGCGTAACTTGTTTTGCAAATTCCGCTCAGTAAGTCCCGCTATACTATTTGTTTCCACAGAAGCATAGTGGTGGTGTTATTGATGGCGATTTAATGTGGTGCACGCCACGCCGTTAATGTTTGTCTGCACATTGCTGCCGTTGCTTTTGATTGTGAGGGAATGCTATGTTGTCAAATCGATTGATTGCTATATTTCAATCCTTGACACACAACCAAATCTGCTTAAATTTGAGAACAGCGATTGCTCTGGTTCTGGATGTTGGTACAGATATTGTTTATTTATGGAAGGGTGTAGCCGAAACGAGAGGGGAAACTTTGCATGTATGAAAAACTGGCGTTCATGTTTCATCTTTATTTCCATTCAAAATCGATTGCGTTTGGGATCAGCGATGATAATTATGGGGACTTTAATTCATCCCTGATTTATTCATCGCTGTGGTATATAATGTGTATATTAATTTTATTGGAAAACATTGTTCACTTCAGAGCACGATTAATATCGCATACAGATTATTGCTAATGGAAATTTCGTCATAATAAAGAAAGTAAGTGCTCTTACACGCTTTCTGTTCAGAGCTTTATTTTTTAATCCGGAGAGAATTATATGGGTTTTTAGATTTTCCTTTGCCATAAGACGGAAATGGAAGACATGCGTTTGAATTTAATTTAACAAAGCCCAGGAAATACGAGTCTTGAACGAATAATTAATTTAACAATTAATCTGTTTTATTTTCGGAATCACAAAAAAAATGTGTTATTGAAACGTATGCATACAGAGAAGGCATATCTCCATAAATGGTTGTTTTTTTTAAGTAAATGGTTTTCGTTAATAAGGGCGGGTTGATGTTGGTATCGAATAATACAAAGTGTGTGTGAGGTATTAACAAAATTCATTTTTTATTTGACAGGCTCGTGTATGCCATTATATACGAAATATTACACTCATCCGACTGGTTCAATTTTCAATCGCTCTTCTGCATTTATCCGGCTGAGTTTGAACGATAGCCTGTGGTAAGTTCACCTTAAGGACATCGGTCATCGCATAAACTAGCAGTTCAACGGAAAATTTAATTACATTATTTCTTATTACAACTTCACAACGACGCTTCATTGAGTCGACAAGCCCTTCACAACTTGGCGGTGTTATTTCAAGCCTTCTCAACTGCGCCTCATAACTTTTTGTTATTTTTTTGGTTTTGCATTCCAGACTTCCAGTTGTCCACCCAAAGATTCTCAATAAGTTTGAGGTCAAGGCTCTGAGCAGACACTTCCATAACCTCAATCTTGTTGCCCTAAAACCATTGCTTAGCTGTTCTGCTCGTCTGGTTTGCATTATCCTACTGAAAGATCTATTTAAACGGCATTACTAAGTTGGTATATGGTAGCATAATATTTTGCAAAAGTTCGTCGTCAGAATGCTGGTTTCTTATGTTTATTATCCAATTTATTGGAATTTATTGGATCAACTCCATAGTAAAAGAAAAGCATCCCTATGCCATGATACTAAATCTTCTATGTTTTTGAATTTTTGTGATTTATCTATTTATCATATTCCCTATATAGTGGTCGTCTTAGATACTGCCGAGATCCTTTACCACCATAAAGAACAAATTTAGGCTCGTCAGTCCAAAGAATAATCCTCCACTTTTCAGGAACCCATCCCAAATGCTCGCGCATAAACTATGGTTATGTGATTTTTACTTGCGACTTATAGGTACTATAAGGCAAGTTATGCATTCGTAAAAAAAATCGAACTCGAGATTTTGATCAAAGTTGACATTACGATGATAGCGAAGACCAAAAAAGTAGGTCTCGCAACTCTGTCTGTCTGTCTGTCTGTCTATCTGTCTGTCGGTTCTACTACAGCCTAAACGGCTCGGCCGATTTTCTTCAAACTTGGGTAATTTTATACTTTCGCGGTCCCCTCGTTTTTTGGTCCCCGAAAATGTTCGTTTTTTTGTGCAGATTAACAAAAAAAATATATGAACTCCGTTTGATGCTCTGTCAAAAAGTTATGAACGATTGTATGTGAAGAAGTGCGTTTATAATCACATTTAAAGTCATAGAACTATATGAAATCTTCAGGTAAAATATTTCTCATAATTTTTTTCAGAAATCCACCGTAAAAAGGAAGATTTAAAAAAAAATCCATCGAAATCGTATGATTTTTCGATTTTATAGAGCCAAAAAACGAGGGGACCGCAAAAGTATAAAATTATCCAAACTTGGTAGCTATGGGTTTTAATTTTTTCCCCCCACACTTTTTTTTTTTTTTAAGACCAAAAATAACGGTACCTGCCATACGATTTTTTTCGAAATTTTATAAATATTTTTTTTTTCTCAAAAATTGTCCCACAGAATTCAAAAAAAAAAATTGAAAAATTTAATTTGGTTAAAACTAGCTAATGTTTGAAAAAAAAATTTTTTTTTTGGTAGACCCCCTGGGTCCATTTTTTTTGTTTTCGATTTGCTCGAAGAAGGTACAGCCGATTTTAATCATTTTTTTATGCTAAAGCTCCTCCAAAGTTTGAACATTATTACATATTCAAATTTTCAATTTTTAATTTTTTGGATTTAAATATCGATTTTTTTCAAACTTGGCAAAAAAAAGTTTCTTAACATAACCTACAAGATTTGAAAAAAAAATTTGTTTTATCTAAAACTAACGGTACCTTCCATACAAATTTTAAAAAATGTTTTTCGGAAATCGTATTTTTCTCGAAAACAGTTCCGAGAATTTTGCTAAATTTTTTTTTCTTTTGATTAATTTTTTAGATCTATAATTTAATAAAAAAAAAAAATTGAAATCTAGATATTACTGACTGTACCTACCATAGAACGATTTTTTCGAATTTTGAATTTCCCATTATCGGCAAAACGAATTTTTATGAAATTTTTTATAAAGAAGTTCCTAAAAAGTTTAAAAAACATTGCATTTCGAAACTTAAAGAAAAGTATTTTTACAATTTTTAGAAAAAAAAGTCATTTTTAGAAAAAAAAGTCATTTTTTTTTTTGAAAAATTCGATATCTCAAGAACGGCTTGGTATTTTTTTTGGAAATTAGACTCTTATTCGTACAATAATAAAAACTTAAGGTTGGCGTACTAAGATTTTTTCTTAAAAATGATTTGAAAATTTTGTACATAAAAGCGTAATTTTTTAAGGAACCACTACAACGACTTATAATTTCTTGTTCTTGCGTAAATTCATATTTGCATAGCATTTTGTTTTAATCTCTTACTATCTACTAAAAGAATTTAAAAAAATCATTTTATCCTTATGAACAGTTTTCTTTAATAACAACCGTTTTTGAAATTCCTAGTCTATAACATAGGAGCAAGTTCGTGCGACCCAGTCGTGCATTTTATTTTTACTGCGGTGAACAACCCACAAGCTTCTGCGCTTCCTAATAGGTCTTGGGGTCCATAATAAACTTTTGAATAAGTTTCTGGTGCGCAGTTTTTAGATTGAACCACTTCAAAAGAACAAGATCAACGGTTTCAAAACTAATTCGGTGGAAATATAAAATAGAAATATAAGACTTACTTTTTATTAAATCTTAATCAAAACTGAAAAAAAAATTAAACAGAACCTGACAATCGCTGCTATTATTTTGTCGCCTAAAATAGTGGCACCAGATAAAGTTAAATTTAACAAGATAAGAGATAATGTACCGTTAAATTATTACAGTACAGTAGAAGTTAGAAAAAGTGGCAGTATCTTAGGAATATGAAAAATTATAATTTTTAAGAGCTAACACTGCTATTATTTTGCTTGGCATGTGCGTGCAACTTCACCCCCTAACAAAAAGTTAGGTTATATGGTTCGACCCTCGTTTTGATAATAAAGTTTTATTATTTGGTATAACCTGCATAGGTCATTTGGTATCACTGAATAATAAACAACAGATTTGACAGATGTAACCAACACAATATGGCCTCGACATGCCGCCAAAATCTACGCGCTCAAATCTAAAATCCCTTTATTACTATTCCCATTATACAAAAAAATCATTTTAATTTTATTTAAGTGTTTTTGGCAGTATATTTACGATTAGGTATCCTTATTATACAATCAGATAAAGCAAGAGAAAAGGAAAACCATCTGAAAACTGCTATTGAAATCTAAAATAAATTTTTAATTAATTAGGACTTGTCAATCTTATAAGTTGTTTCAAGAGCCTGGTGAGTTGTTGAGGGGTAATTCTTTAAACTATGCTGATTGTTATTCGTCTTCTATTTTATTATAAGATTTTCGGGGAATCGTAAAACAATCAAATAATTTATTTCATAATAGAATGTCAATATGTCAAACACCAAAGAAGCTGAACCTTATCAAAGTTAAAGAAAAACTGGGACACATCCACATCAGTTAAGGAAAGTCCAATTGAATATGGGTCGTATATCTGCGAGAAGAAGAGTTGTTGAAAAAATAAGAGAAGTGGAGCATTGGTTGCTATAAGTTTAATTTTGAACCAGTAGTATTGATTAGCAACAATGGCAATGGTGGCTCAAATCTACGATCTTTAAATACAAAAATTAAACCAAGACTTTTAAGCTGATACTATGCAAGATTATACCAGTATTAATATTTGGATCCAAAGTCTGAATGCTTAATGAAAGCTGGTGTAATATTCCAACTTATCAGCTGGGCTCGATAGGAAAATTCTTCTGAGAACTGTTGACTTTCTATGTGAGATAAATAAAAAAAAATTGTGAAATATTCTTATACTTTTAACAATTTCCGTACGCATGGAAGAAAAGAGGAAAGGAATGCAGAATAGAAACTTTTAGGATGAAAAGCACTTTGTTATATGAGATATTTTTGGAGGATTTCTGAATGCAACATTGCATTTCTTACCGCTGAAAGAAACATCTTAGCCGAAATAGTCAATAAGAAATGTCAATATGGGCAGCTAGAAGCAGGTATGACAAAAATAAAGGTCGCTATACACTTATGATCATTTTGGGCGAGAATACCAATGAATAAAACAATGACTACAACAGACTAGAATTACAGGGGTAAATGCAGGGCGTGGTGGCCACAGGACTGGTCGTTCCGACGAGAACATCGCGGTTGTGGCTGGCGATGTCGCTGAGAACGAAAAAAAATCAACCATACGATGGAATTACTGTGAAGCCATCCTCAATCTCAACAACGAACGACGATTTTGTGACGAAAATCATCATGAGCGTGAAGTGGATGTTACCTCAGTAATTCGCATGTGATGAAAGACTTCTTACTAACGGAATTGTATGAGCGGGGCTTGATGAACATATGGTTTCAACAAGACGGACAATGGATATTGTGAATGAGGAAGCGTTTGCTGGTCGCGTAGTCTGCCGTTTTGGTGATTTGGCATGACCAGCAATATAGCTCGATTTAACCATCCTAGACTTCTTTCTTTCGAGCAACTTGAAGTCAGATGATCAGTTTTCACCGGAAACCTTGAGGGATGTCATGGCAAATGTGATAAAAAATGGCACAAATGTGTTTCAACACTTGTGGCATCCACTTGACGGATATCATCTTCTTCACTTAACACACAAATTTGTAAAGTCCAAATAAAGATTACCATCACTCAAAATCATTTTTTTTATTTAGTAAAAAATAAATTTAAAATCAAAATTGGATGATTAATTTTGCGTCACCTTGTATATATTGCCACATTAATAACACTTCTCAATTAAAAAAATAATACATTTAGCGAATGCGAATATATGTATTTTGTAGAGATAACATCGACTCACATTTTTTTTTTTACCTCTTTGTTGAAGTAAATAAAAATGTTCTCAAACATAAATAGAAAACTTTGCCTAGAATTAGTTTAAAAAACAAAACATTGCATTTCAGTATAATGAACATAGTCATATACAAATCTATCTTGTAACAAGATCTTGCACAAGATCGGGGTGCACTCCACAAATGGGAATCAAATATAATACACAATAAAATTTCTCTAGCATTTTAAATTTTTTCAGCAGCAAGTTTGTTTTCTTTTTTTTTAACACACAAATAATTGTAATGTATGTAGAAAAATAATTTTTTTTTTCAAATGTGTATTTCACAGATAGACACTTTTGTGGTTTTCTTGTACTTATTTGACAGATTGACAATACTTAAAATTAATTATTCTCAACTTAAAACATAATGGTTTCACAAAATTTAAGTATGACAACGCAGCATCACAGCTATGGATGAAGGCAGCACTTGTAATAAGTTATGGGTTTAAAAGTATGGTCACGTTCATTGTGTACAATTCCGGACTTTCCTTAGGGAGTAAGGCCCTCTCAGTAACAGAACGCACAGAACTTCAAATTTTCAATAGGGCAATCCTCAATCACTTAATTCCTTCTGTCATATTAATTGCAAGTAATAAAGTAACTGAATTAAGCATTTAAACTTTAAATTTCTGTATTAACTAGCCCTATTGTGCTTTTTCAAGAATTGTAAACGTCGGTCGCTTCACCCTGATGGCATCCTTTGATAGTTGAACAACGAACTTTATTATAAGTCTCACTACTCGAGGAGCAACAATGTATATACTTACTTTGAAAGTTGGAAAGATAGTAAGTGAAAGACTTCTGCAAACCATTTTTGTATTTTTCATGAGTCAAGTGTCTTTCCTGGTAACTCTCTTACATTCTGCATCACTGTTGCCATTTCAGAATATTCTGTTTTTGTTTCTTTGTATAATTATAAAGGTCATTTATATAACAAATAGCACAATGTGTTTGAGTACATAGTAAATAGGATTATGGTTGTTTCTTTTTTTGTGTCGGTGTTGCCTGATTCACTGTTGTTGTTGTCTTTGTTCATAATGATAGCATTAACCTTGCTCCTCTGTTTTCTCGGGCCGAATACAATGTTAAAGAGTAGCTGAAGATGATGCCGACGACATAAATACCATTAAAATTCTCCAATTTACATCTCAACCAAAAAACACTCAGCTAATGTTGTTTTTATCTTTATTTTTGCAGCACGAGCAAAAGTGGGACAAGGGTGGCATCATTTGTGAGCATTCAGGCAAAGGACCAAAGATAAATCAGCTGTAAGTATCTTATTAGTTAAGATTAAATGATATTATAGGGCTTTTTTGAAAGCAGCACGAGGCCAGGGGCCTTGTTTTTTGGCATTTATAAATATATAGATATATTTTTGTAATCCTCCACCCGGATAGGATAGACGATGGACATACACAAACATTAACCCGACTCTGAATAAGGATTATAATGGAGAGCCAAGGTTGAGATTAAAATCATTAGAACAGTTAAAGCTCAGGAATTACAAAATCATTGCTGCTTAAGCGAAAGACTCGTTTTTTGCTTTGTACGCTAAGATTTAAAACTTTGAAGCAACACAAATTCTATACAAGCAAGACGAATATGGAATCACTTAATGTGAAAATGGTGTCTGATTAATATAATTTTGATCTGCGTAATTAATTGCTAGTATTTATAGTTTTATAGTCAATTACATTTATGTTGTTCATATAGCATTGAGATGGGAAGAAAGATAGAAATGGGAAAATGAAGAGGAACCAGGAGCAAGGACATCCACAACGTAAAAGTTTATTGTGAGACCTTTATAATTAACATAGCAAGAGTGATGGGGAAATAAGGGGAGGAGGAGGTATCTATGAATATTGGTCTTGAATGTTTGCAAATTAAAATGTCAAGGAAAAACAGTGCGGGGTAAATTATTCCATAATAGTGTTATGTGATTTAAAAATGAATCACTGTTTTGACGGTACCTCCAAAATTAAGCTCGGGTGACCTGGGTTTATAACACAGAACGACAAGTCCACTAGTCAACTATTACTTGTTCAACTATGTTTGTTCAACTAGTGAAAATCATTTCGGTAACACAAATAAAACCCGTCAGTTGATCAATTAAATCAACAAAAATAATTAGAAAGATTTCCAAAAAAAAGAAGAAATTTGTCCAAAATACTGCGCTACGAAATTGGACCCGCACATTAGGAATGTGTTTTGGAAAAATTGTAAGAAAAACGTCTGTATACTTACCATGTACAAAATGCAAAAGTATCGTGCTTGATATTATTGGGCGTTAGTCTAAAATTATTACTGGTCTGGACATTGAAGAGTCTCTGGACTCAGCAAATTATTGTAAGAAAAATATAATGTAAGAGTAATACTTCATATCTTTATAACCTAATTAGAAATTGGACAGGAAGAAATCGAGTAGCCAAAGGGAATTGTCCGATGATTTAAAAAAAAAGAAAAGAAAGCTTACTATGGCACGTTTGGAGCTTATAAAATGTAAACTTGGAAAAAAATGAAAAACTACAGGCCTATTGCCAGATTACCTGTGATTCATAAACTTTTTGAGGCTCTTATTTGTGAAGCTTTATGTTTTTATGTTAAGTCATTTATTGTTCCCTATCAGCATGGCTTTATAAAAGGTCGCTCTACTATTACTTTTCTAATAGAATTAGCTGAAAATTGTATTGATTCATTTAAAAACAATAAACAAGTAGATTGTGTATTTAATGATTTCAGTAAACCTTTTGACAAGCTGTCACATCGTGTTTTGCTTTTTAAATTAAGAAAATTAGGATTTAACGAAAATTTTGTAAAATGGCTTCAATCCTATTTATTCGATAGATCTTATTCGGTGTTATTTAACGGTTGCGAATCAAATAAGTTTAAAATCAATTCAGGAATTTCACAGGGTAGTCATTTACGCCCTATTCTTTTTATTTTATTTTTAAACGACTTACCATTGGTGTTAAAATACTCTAAGTAGGTACCTCATTTACTCCGACGATGTAACAATCTTCCAAACTATTTCAAATACTCGTGATTGTGAAGAATTGCAATGTAATTGTTTGTTTCTTAATATTGATAATGTAAACCTACATATGTACATATGTGTTTTACAAGAAAGTTTGAAAGTTGAAACAGTAATGTCTATTCTTGGTGTCACATTTGATCGCAAACTCGAATTCATTCAACATAATAAACTCCATTTCAAATAAAGCTAATTCAATTCTTGGTTGGATAAAAAGAGAGTCGAAACAATTTTCCGACCCTTTCGTGACAAAGCAACTTTTTATATCTTTTATTCGACCCATTCTAGAATACGCTTGTCAGGTTTGGTCACCTCATTATGAATGTCATAAAAATACACTAGAATAGGTGCATAAAAGATTCATTAGGTTTGCCCTCAGGGGACTTGGTTGGGATAATCCTTATGATCTCCCACCTTATAACAACAGACTTAGACTTATTGATATACCCAGTCTCGAGAACAGACGTTCCTATTTATGTTTCGTTTTCATTGTAAAACTAATCAACGGTAACATAGACTGTTTGCACCTTCTGCTTAGTATTAATTTTAATATTCCTCAAAGAACTTTGAGGAACATACCGGAGAGTATACTTATTTCAAACTATAGTACCAATGATGAAAAATGTTCTCCATTAAATAAAATGTTTAAACTATTTAATTTTTACAATCTTAAATATAACAAATTGTTTGATAAAACAATAATTTATTCATGTCAATTCAAAACAACAGTTTTCTATGAAATTGTTAATATACACCTTTGTAAGAAATTTTTGTAAAACTAGCAATTTAATTAGGTATGTAAAAAAAATAAAATAAAATAAAATTGGATGGTGCTCCCTCAAATCTTACGAAAATTTTGGTTCATGGTGAAGTTGATAAATATGCTGCTCAAGATGATGTGTCAAGTGAACTAGACACAGAAAACGATAATGAATGCCTTGACAGTGTCTTATCAGAAACAGATATTACGTTAATATTTGAAATCGAATGTGTCATCAACCATGTTTGTAAGGGATGAGCACTGTCACCTAATATTACGGCATTGGGCATTTTCCAGTTTTTGATACAGCTTACTATTTTGCAGTACTCTTACATCATGAACACTGCCCGGCAGTAAATTTAGTAAATTTTTCTATCCTATAAACTTAAGATTTTGTTGGCAGCACAGTTCACACCATAGAAAATAACTGCACTTATTAATAATTCAAATATATTAAACAAAATTTAAAAAATAAATAATAATGTGTATAACACTAAATATATGTATATTTTTTTTAATTTTTGTTCTTACATAAACTAATATTTGCTTCAGAAATCATATGGTATACTGTTTGTAGGTCAAACTACTAAAGTAGTGTTTTTATTCATTTAAGAAATGAATTTTATCGTTATGAACGTTTTTCTCTAGTAACATTAATTAATTAAAAGTCATCTAGATTCGTCTCAGAGCCACTTCATTGTGGTAAGATAAGATATCAAGTCTTTGATCTTCCATTCAGACAGTAATAACTTTCCGAATAGTTGGGCTCTCATTTTGGCCAGAGCAGGACATTTACAGGGGAAATGAATAACTGTTTCAATATCCTGCTGATCCCGCAGCTACAACCATCAGGGCCGGATCTACCTAAGGGCTGTGTGGGCTGCAGCCCAGGGCCCCGAGGTCACAAGGGGCCATCAGACCCCGTTGAAAACTATAGGCGTTAAATTGAATTAAAAAAAAATTTAAATTAAAAAACCTACCATAAGGTTGGCAATGGCAACCCTGAGATCAATCTACTAATGTATAGTCCCCGTCCCCGCCAAGCTAGATGGCTCTATTTTAGAGAGAGAGAGAGAGAGAGTAAATTCGCGCGTCGCTTTTACCTGGAAAAAGCGCTGCGCGAACTTACTCTCTCTCTCTCTCTCTAAAATCGTGCTCAGTTTGGTGCCGAATAGCCGAATAGTGTATGTGCGCGTCTATGAAACGGAACGGGGATTCCCCGTCGTTTGTTTTTTATCGGTGTATTTTTTCTACTCTTAGGTTAGGTTAGGTTGTTGGGCTGACAATTGATGTAACTATCGTCACACTTAGATCAATGTAGATCCATTGTGTTACCCGTGAGTATAATCACTCTTTTCTGATAAAAACCTAGTGGTATCACAGGTATCAAGTAGACTCCACCTTTAATTGGATTTCTTTAGGATTAAATCTGAAATTTTCTGTTTAATGTTGCAGAGTGGGATACTTACCATCTGTCTTGCCAACTCATCGGCATTTTCACTACCTGGTATGCCGCTGTGCCTCGGTACCCAGCAGAGTCTAATATTGTGCTGCGTGCCAAGAACCTTAAGCTCTTAGCCAGCCCAGGATTTACCCTTAGGCCAACCAGGCCCAGGCCTGGGGCATCACGAAAAAAGGGGCCACAAAAGTAAGTAGAAGCAACTGAATCTTTATTGCTCATACGAGCAAAATGGACAATAGATTTTCACAAATCTTCAAATTCGGCAAACGGCAACGCTCAATTATTTTCATATATGTACCTACAAATAAATACATTTCATTTTCAAGCAAACAATATACATAGCACCACATGTATTTGTTTTCTTAAATAACATAATGTGCTTTTACTTTTCATTACTTGCTTGCAGTTTTCGTTGTTTCTCTTTTGGTTGTCTTACTATACAAGTACAACACGCATATATTGTATGCGGGATGCGGCTATGCTTCATACATCATACCATATATAATACCATAAACTAATAAAGGGTAGATTTGTTAAAACTGTAATTTCGTAGTAACTGTTTGTTCATTTGAAACCACTGGCTAGTTGCAACTGTTTCATCCGTTTAAGGGCCCATACCCATAGACAGAGTATATGTATCTAAATTAGGGTTGCCATCCGTCCGTATTTTCCCGGACATGTACTCTTTTTTCACTGTGTGGGGGAGGTCCGGGATAGTTTTTTTGATAATTGTCCGGGATTGTACTCCTTTTACCCATTGTGTATCTATTTACTTTTATGCTACTTATAATTAAATAGTTATTCAAAAATGAACCGAGGCCCATTAAAATTAAGTGAACGAACAGTTCCAATATATGAGAAAAGAAATTATAGAACAACTGCCCAACTTATTGTTAAAGCTCTTACACAAAATAACTTATTATCAAAAGTAAGTGGATTTTGCGCTGACAATTATTGCAATACCAATTTGGGTGGAAGACAAAGGAAAGGTTCGAACAATGTCTATTCGAATTTAAAATCTTTAGTCAACCAAAACATGATAGGTGTAGGATGTCCACCACATTAGTCAATGCGATCTACCATGGATGTAATACTTTACCAGTTGACGTCGATATCATTATTGTAAAAATATACAACTATTTCTCTAACTACACAGTCAGAACGGAAAGACTTCGAGATTTTTCTGAATTTCTTGAAAATGAATATAAGCCTTTCTTATACCATTCGAAAACCAGATGGCTTTCTCTCTATCTTGCTGTTGAACGTCTTTTACTTATGTACAAGAATCCGCTAAAATATTGCAAACATTTTTTTAAAGACGACTAAAGCGAGGCGTATTTATTTTTGGTTCATTCTTTCATGTCAACATTCAACGTCAATATTCAAAAACTTGAAAAACAAGACATTGCTATTATTGAAACCGTTGAAATTTTACAAAATACTGTCAATTATATTTACGAGCGAATCGATAACGATTTTGTTCCACTTAAAATTAAATCTATTTTGAAGAAGCTTGATGATTCCAGCTGTAAAGAAAACGTTATTAAATTCACGTGGACAAAAGATAGAAACAAACTGTTACCTGATTCCGTCAAAGGAATTATTTTAACAAAGGATTTAATTTAACAAAAAAGCAACAGTGATATACTTAACAGTATTAGATGTAATGAAAAATACAAAAAGCACTGTAAAGGCTTTTTATTAAAAAAAAAAACAAATAAAGTTCCTTTTTTTATACCTCAAAGATGTTTTGTAACTTAAAAATGTGATTTTTAAACTAAATATTTATTTTTATTTAAATGTTAATACAATTTTTTGTTTCCTCTTACAATATAAATGTGTTTATTCTGTCCTTGTTTTGTACTCTTTTTTCAATCCTCATTTGTCCGGGAAAGTCCGGGTTTTTGAAACTCCAGTACTAGTTTCATCTAAGCATATCTGGCTACCCTAATCTAAATAGATATACTCTGCTCATAGACAACACGAACACAAACACGTTTGCACACGTAAATTTCTGTTGGTTGTGGTCTCATTTTTGCACAAACTCCTTGAGTGAATTCATATAGCATGTTTGCGACGACACCGTCGCAACGGTATGCGCTGAGTTCAAAAGCGTTGTGTTCAGGGTTCGTACTTTACTTCGATCGAAGTAGATTTACTTCTGTTTTGAGAAAAAAAAATCTACTTCCTCACTCCTTTTTCTTCTTATTTTCACATTTGCACCGAATATGAAGTCCGAACCCTGGTTGTGTTTGAACAGACATGCGTGCGCTTCGATTTTTAGGCAGACGAACGAGAAGTTCAAACAACTTTAAATAACCGACAGAGATGGACGCTGTGGATTGCTGTCCTATCGCAGTTGATTTTTTTCCTGTCGTACAATCGCTTTACAATTTTTTTTCTGCATCAACTTGTAGATGGCAAACGTTAAAATCTGCTCTTCAAAATGATAATGTGATAAAATGAAAATCACTCTCAGATACACGGTGGGAAGCTCATGCTGCAGCTACTTTTGCCATCATTAAATCATATAATAAATTTATTATTAGATACTTTAAACGACATTTCTGAAGATAATACATTAAAAGGAGGGAAGCTGGTGATCTACTAAACAAGATGAATAAACTAGAATTTGCCTTAATGCTTGTGATTTGGAACGATATTTTACAAAGTTATCAAAAAGTCAGTAAGGTTTTGCAAAGCGAAGACGTAACACTACTGACATGCGCGAATTTGTATAGATCATTGTCCGATCAACTGGAGAAAATGCGTGATAATTTCGACACTATTGAAATGCGCTCTAAGGAACTTCTACCTGATGGCAGCTACATGATTACACGAAAACGAATTCGCAAAAAAATGGCTAACGATGGTAATGCTCCCCATATAGATTTAAGCCCGAAGGATAAGTTTCGAATAAACGCTTTTTATATTATTATCGATAAGTTAAGAATACTAATGGATCCCAGAGGTCAAATATATAAAGAAATTTCTTAACGATTTGATTTTCTTTGCACAAGCAATGAAAAAATCAACGTTTTAGCCTGTGCCCAGCGTTTGGTGTCAAATTATCCGGAAGATTTAAATTCAGAACTTGCTGACGAGTTAATACAATTCCATCGTTATGTGATGCATAAAAATGGCAATAATTTTAAATTTTTCAATCAAGCTAATTTATACATATAAGATTATGTAGGAAGATAAAATTACATCAGCGTTTCCGAACGTAGACACGGCATTACGTTTATTTTTAAGTCTGATGGTGACAAATTGTTCAGCGGAAAGATCATTTAGTCAATTAAAATGCTTAAAAAGTCCTTGTCGAACAATGATAAGGCAGGAAAGACTTGATGCACTATTTCTGCTCTGTATTGAGAGTGATTTGCTTCATGAAATAGATTTCGATGAACTTATAAAAGACTTCGCTGCTAAAAAAACGAGAAAACAATATTTCAAAAATTAAGTAAAAATCTGTAAAAAAAAAAGGCGTATACATATGTACATATTCTTGTAACTACCATTATAAATAAAATTAATTTTAGTTTTATGGAATTCGTTGTAATTTGTTTTCTTAAGTAGGTATTTAATTTTCTATGAAGTAAACCATACAATATAAGAGAATATATGCAAAGGGGGCACCATTTACTCTTCAGGCCTAGGGCCCAAAAAAGCTAAATCCGGCGCTGCTCTTAGCGACAGCAAGAGACAAGCTTCGATTTTATCACAGTGGTAGAAATCGCTTTTATTGCCGCTTGGCTGTCAATGTAAAAGGTGATAGCTGCCTGAGGTATCACCATCATTGATACCTGTCTAGCAGATGTTGTCACTGTCAGGACCTCCGCTTGGAAGACACTGCTATGATCTGGGAGCCTAAGTGAGTTGTTTAGCTCAAGAGGTTCTGAGAAAAAACCTGCACCAACACCTGTGTCCATTTTGGAGCCATCAGTACTAGATTGCTATTTCTGATTCACTGGCGTAGGTTCAGCCATTCTTCTCTGCTTGGAAAGGCAGTTTGGAATGGTTTATAAAAGTCAAGTTCGGGTGTTGTATAATCTGTAATGACACTATCACCCAAATTAGGTGAAATTTGATAGCATGGTGTAATTATGAGCAAAAAAACAGTTGTGCAAAGTATTTTTTTTAATCAGAGTCATTTTAATAAGGTTTGCTAATGTCACTGTGTCATATATCAATAAAAAGAGACATATAGCAAAAAATTCAAATTTTTAATGGATTTGCAAAACAAAAATATCGAAAACATAGATTTGAAAAGTGCGCGTCATATTATTGATTATTATCCAGAAGACGTAGACGAGAATTTAGTGAATGAGTGCGTTCAATTAAAATCGTACTTACTCCAATCTAAGCCAGAATCGTACACCTCTTCCAGTGACATTTTTAAGCTCATGTATGAAAATAAACTTATTAACGCGTTCCCATTACTATACCATTTTAAAGATTTTTTTAACTTTGCCAATTACTAGCTGTGAAGCAGAGCGCTCTCACTCCAAGATGTCATATGTAGAAAATAAATACAGGACAACAATGTCGAACCATCGACTAAATAATTTATCACTTCTTTCGATAAATTGTGATAAAACAAAACACTTCACAAGTAGCACAAAATGGTATAATTTCGGTATCACATTTCTTAATTCATACTTTATTCCTTCTTTATTAGGTATGTCAATTTATGCCTACTTAATTCCATCTTAATATGATCTTAATAAGGTATTGTTTTAAAGAACTTAACTTGGTGTGTTAACTCTACTTAAAGCATTCTTAAATACTTCTTAAATTGGCATTTCTTAAATCGGTTGTTTTTGTTACTTAATTCCTTCTTTAATCCTTCTAAAAACATTCCTTTTTTATTTTGGTATTAAATCGGTATTTTTCAAATTCTTTAATACGTATTTAAGTCTTCTTAAAGAGTATAATATTAAAAACACGAGAGAATTATTTGAGTAGCACTTTGAGACAAGATATTTTAAGTGCCACAGTGGCACAATAGGTAGAGCACAAGCACGGCAAGCGAGAGGACTTGGGTTCGAATCTCAGTGGAAGCACAGAGGTAAATTAAAAAAACTAACTTTTAAAACTCTTTCATTCCAGCAAAAATTCACATAAAGACTAGAATATAATCAACAATAATAAAAAAAAACAAACAGATAATAAAAAAAAAATATTTTTATTGTTTCTAATAATTTTTTTAAGAATTGCCGTAGCTCTTTAAGAAGGAGTTAAGAAGTATTTAAGAAGATGTAAGGAACTATTTAAGAAGGAGTAATGAAGTATTTAAGAAGAATGATTTCCCGATTTAAGACCATTTTAAGACTCAATTTATCTTCTTATTTCCTTCTATCGGACCGCCCACTTGCGCCTTTTCTCTACTTAATAGGAACTTAAATCCGTCTTATAGAATATGTCAGATACCGATTTAGAATTCTTAAAGACTTCGTTAAGTAATTCTGTGCTACTTGTGTTGCAATGTTATGACCAAATTAAGGAATTTGCAGCACAGAAATGCAGAAAGGTTGATTTATAAATTATAATTTATATAACATGTCATACACATAATCTGTAAATTTCATTTACTAATTCATAATAAATAAATAAAATGTTTTTATTGTTTTTTTATATTCTTATATAAATATATCACTATTTCGTTTTCACTCTCACCCAAAGGTTGCCTGGGGGTCAATTCTCTATCTGTGAAACTGTGAAGTGATAAGTTTTTTCACAACTTCACACACTATCTGATTCGCAATTTATGAAAAAAATTAATAAAATGTCAAAATATTTTCAAATATTAAATTTGTTTTCATACTCAAACGATTTTGTGAAAAGCCATGTAGTCCAGTCAAATTAAATTAATTAATTCGAAATATCTACTAAAAATACTGCGTCGAATTTTTTTTTATTTCTTAAATAGTACCTATTGGAGAGTGTAAATCCGAAAAGTTCGAACAAAAAACGCCCGTGCGTTGTCCGCCATTTTGAAAAAGGCTTTGGAAAGCGTGAACTCGATTTTCTCGGCTCCTATCATATATAGAGCTGTATTTTTTTTTAGGTTTGTACGTTAAAACATCTTCTTTAACTTTTGTTGAGAAAAAAATTTTAAACCTCTTTCCAAAAAAAAGTTATCGACGAAAAACTGTCGAGATTTTGAAGTGAAAAATGGTTTTTAACGTTTATCTCGCCTCATGTTCATCTGATCGAAAAAATACTTGAGTTGTTTTTAATAGATCACTTCATTTCCTACATTTTGGTATATTTAAATTTTATGTGCGACAAAAACTGTAGGAAATATAACCTGTCAAAATGGCCAATATCCTGCGAAAATTAAAAAAAAAAAGAAATTTACTCACGTTTGAAAATTTTCAAATTTGATTATGTTCATTATGAAATTTAAAGAAACAGTTCAAACTCTTTTCCGCAACACCACCGAGGTAGAGTTACGGCGCATTTTTTTTAATATGGGGTCTCCAGGAGGTATAATCCAGATCGAACGATGTTGATATCAACGTTTTGGGAGCCGCCGGAGAAAAAGTTTTTATTGCGTTGTTCAATGGGAAGGAAAATGGGTCACTAGATTCTTTGGGATATAGCGACTTTGTTAAAACGTCAAAAAAACTAAGTTTAATCTATCTTCATTGCCTCCTAGTGGAACAGCTGCTCGGCAACACACATTCCGTACCTACCATCAAGTACAGACTTGGATCGATATGCACCATGACCCACTAAAATGGGGTTGGAAAAGAACTTCGAGAGGATTAGAGCCAGTTACAACCACTCAGGATCCAGCTCCACAAAGCATATTGCAAACTATACCCTGCAAATGCAAGGGCCAGTGTGTCCAAGCTTGTGGCTATCGGAAAACTGGTCTGAATTGTTCCTTATTATGTTTCTACTGCAGTGGAAAAACATGCGAGAATGTTTCTACCTTGCAAAATTTACTGGAAGATGAAGACGCATGTGAAGATTTTTCCTCACCTGAAAACATTGAAGAAACTACCATTGACGATCCCAGCACAAAGTTAATATGATCATTGATGTCCGCACGCCTAGCCCCAAAAAAAAAGGAGATAAGAACGACATGAAAAAACTATGCCACATTGAGCTATCGATAGGCTGATATTGAAACTAAAACGATTTAATTAGCACGATTTAATCGTGGATTATACCTCCTGGGGACACCACTTTAAAAAAAAAAACGTGCCGTAACTCTACCTCGGTGGTGTTGTGGAAAAGAGTTTGAACTGTTTCTTTAAATTTCATAATGAACATAATCAAATTTGAAAATTTTCAAACGTGAGTAAATTTCTTTTTTTTTTTAATTTTCGCAGGATATTGGCCATTTTGACAGGTTATATTTCCTACAGTTTTTGTCGCACATAAAATTTAAATATACCAAAATGTAGGAAATGAAGTGATCTATTAAAAACAACTCAAGTATTTTTTCGATCAGATGAACATGAGGCGAGATAAACGTTAAAAACCATTTTTCACTTCAAAATCTCGACAGTTTTTCGTCGATAACTTTTTTTTGGAAAGAGGTTTCAAATTTTTTTCTCAATAAAAGTTAAAGAAGATGTTTTAACGTACAAACCTAAAAAAAAATACAGCTCTATATATGATAGGAGCCGAGAAAATCGAGTTCACGCTTTCCAAAGCCTTTTTCAAAATGGCGGACAACGCACGGGCTTTTTTTGTTCGAACTTTTTGGATTTACACTCTCCAATAGGTACTCTTTAAGAAACAAAAAAAAAATTCGACGCAGTATTTTTTGTAGATATAAAATACTAATTTGATTGGACTACTGATAAAATATGAAAATTACAAAAACAAAATTATACTCAAAAATGAGTATCGTGTATCAAAAATGAGAGCGTTTCTCATTTTAGTACTGTTTAGTACATGTTTTGACAAACTTATCAGAATGAGTTTTAGAATCGCATTATGTGAGTTCATGAAATGTAAAAATGAAAAATGGCTGTGAAAACTGAAATGATAACTTGTTTATCACTTCACAGTTTCACAGATAGAGAATTGACCCCCTGAAAGAGATTGCTACCACAGCAATAAGGTCGCCGTTTGCACAACTAATGCTTGCGTAGATTTAAGTAACATTTAGGATTTTTTTTGTGCAATAAAGAATATATAATAATAATATATCACTATAGATACAGTTTTTTGACATGGCTATTAGTTGAGTACTTAGGTAGGCCACTAAATAGTTTCAGCCCAGGGCCCCACAAATTCACGATCCGCCTCTGACAACCATGAGTATTTTAAGGAACGCCCACCTTCCCTGAATGTTCCCTTATTGACCAGTACCCAGTGCTCAGTACATGTTGCAAATACCCTGGCTATGCCTTGCCCGGTTCTGCATATTAATTTATTTGTTCGTGACTTATTATAGGTGGGTCAAAAATTTCTAGATAAAATCCAGCTGGTTAAACTATTTGAACTACGGTTGAGTTCTGTGAGAAAACTTGAAAAGATTTTGTCCTTCAAAACATTAAGAAAAATGTTAACTTTTTTTGCAAGTGAGATACGAAGGGCTGATCCTTCCTTCTATTCCACTGTGAACCAGAAACCAAATAAGAGTG
The DNA here is from genome assembly GCA_911387755.1 of Chrysotoxum bicinctum. NCBI lineage: Eukaryota > Metazoa > Arthropoda > Insecta > Diptera > Syrphidae > Chrysotoxum > Chrysotoxum bicinctum. Next base: position 129,631,376 of record OU426989.1, on the reverse strand, counting down.
ACATTATAGTTAATTTTTAAACACGCTCCTCCCGGAATTTATAACCAATTAAGAAGATGAAAAAGCCGAATCAGAGGCCTTAACAAAAATGGCCGTATTCCGGTTTTAACTTGGATCTATTTTAAGTATCTTCCATGTTTTCTTTATTCACAGCACTACAGCTTGAAAGATACTGGCAATCTCAGGTAGCCGAAAAGACCTTGAGGCTTTTAAGGCCACAACACACCATATTTAAACCATCAGTACAGATAGTTGGGTCAAAGTCAGTCATCAAAACGTTATCCTTTCAGTCCTTTCTTAATGGAAGAATGACTTTAAAATCCTTATTAATGCCCACAGTATAGTGATGTCATAGTCAGTCTTTGTTGAAAAAATATCTGCGGGGATCTAAAACAATAAATTTGGTGGTACAACAGCCATAGCTGGGCATTAACTCGTTAATCCGTTAATCGTTAATTAACGTTAAGTTAAAATTTTGATTAACGGATTAACTTTTAAGTTAACTTTTAAAAATGTTAACGGACACGTTAAATCCGTTAATCCACGTCAAGTCCATTAATCGTTAATCCAATGCCTACTATTTACCGCGCGGCGCGAAAACCAGGTTCAGACAAGTATGAGACAAGTGCCGTGTGGCGCGTGACGCGAGTGAAACAAAAACAGCTAGGTACGTATTATATTTTGACGGCGCGTGCGAGTGAGAAAACTGCGAAGAGATTCGTTTCGTTTGATCATTTCATTATGCCGGTCGTCCACTATGTGCGCGATAAGTTTCGTTGGATAAACGAATTACAACCTCTTACACGTAATTCACGTTGAGCAACTAACAAAATGCGTTTGGAACCCCGTACACATAACTGACCAACTTTCCCATATGTTGATTAACCCCGCACACCTAGTTGATCAACTCTTAAAACTTATTCCAGCTCCATACACCTAGTTGACCAACTTACTCAAATGTTGAATAACCTCGTACACTAGTTGATAAACTTGTTCGATTTTGACAGAAAAAAAAGTTTTTCGAGTTGATCAACTGCGTTTTCCAAATGGTTGCTCAACCAGTTGATGAACGAGTTGATACCTTCGTACACTTAACCAAGGAACCATGGATCACTCGTTGTGGAACGCGTTGAACACACCACGATAAACAAAAAACTCAAACGTCAAACCTGAAATAATTTTGACTTCAGTTCGGTACATACATTTATTGTCGACGCACGCCTTCGCTTTAAAATATTCTTAAATTTATTCCGTATGAGTATGATTTCCTCTAAAAAAAAAAGTGGCTGCCGCATTAATAATATTAGAAAATGAACGACAATGGAAGAAAAAACAGCCAAGACGATTCTGGGTAGATGATTTTTTCTTGAGTCGCGAAGAAAATTGTTTTTTCAATGAAATATATGAGAAATTAAAATCGATTGATCCCACCGCGCCCGTGAATTCGAATTCAAAGTTTAGGCAATTGCATTTTCGAGGAAATTTGAGACCAAGCCAATTCCCTGGCATCTCGGTTTTTATAAGAGGGGCTCTTAATGTCCCATATATTGGGCTTTTTCTCAATTTCTGAAATCATTTGCAAAAGTAATTCTCTGGTCCACTCAGATTTTTTATCACCTTCCATGACGAAAAACCAAAATAAACTACAGTTTGCAATTTGCAACAACTGCAAGTTCATGGCAACGCAATAGTTCAACCACGTAGACACATTTCACTGCAGCCAACGCAACGCAACACAATATTACGTCAAGAAATCCCAAAGAAAATTAAAAAGTTGATCAACGCGTTGAACAAAATGTGCAACACATTATCTTGAAAATGTGGCTCAACGTGTTGATCGAACATTTTCAAGGAGCAACACGAGCTCGTACACTGCCCGTACACTTATTGCGCAATTCGTTGAACAGCGGCCAACAAATAGATCCAACCCGTTGGTTGAACAGAATTGAAGGCACCGTACATTAGAGTTGAATGCGTTGAATTCGAAATTTGTGCGTTGATCGCCTAGTGGACGACCGGCATTAGAAAAAAATATAAAAAATGCAATTTTTATCACATGTTAACGGATTAACGATTAACGTTAACTTGCGTTAATTCTTCCGAAATTTAACGCTTTAACGTTTAACGAAGCTAATTTTTTTAGTAGCGGATTAACGATTAACGAAGTTAACTGTTTGATTAACGGTGCCCAGCTATGACAACAGCTCGAAGTGAACCAAGACCTAGTGACTTACAACTCTCAACCATTCCTGTGTGCGTGTTACCAGCGGCTAATGAGCAGCACTTTTCATGACAAGAGATATACTCTTAGAGGATTTGTCAATTCCTCACAAGAGGATCTGCGGGGATCTTTGTAATAATGCTGACGCTCTGTCCGTACAAACTGCCAAGCTAAAAGAGAACCAACAAAAATTTCACTTGAATATTTTGTATTGAATTCCCTATATTCTGAAATTCGATTTCAATTTATTATAAATATAAACATACATCTATTTTTGTGAAATAGTTGATTGAGAACAATTTTATAAATTTATTTATAAAATTATCATTTTTCAAATTGTATGTAAATAATGTATATCCTGCACTTCAATGCAAATATTTTCGATGACCTCTCATTATCGATATGATGTTGACCTATTATCCATTGTTTATTGTTTTATTCTTGCCTTACTAACAAAAACATAAGACCAATTTCAAAATATACCAAATCATTACATATTCTCTGGTATGGACTTATATGGAATTTCCTGAAAATCTGTCATACTTCCGCTACCCGGTCACACACTACCCCTTTACTCAACCATTTGTATAGTGATGGCTCTGTTTCACATGGATATGCATGCACCATCCATCCAGCTAAAAACCACACAATATCCTGGTTTTCCACCGTTTTGCCATTTAAGCACGAGGATAAACAAAACCACAGACAAGAGAAATATACAGATGTAGAATCGTAGAACAAAACCATGTTCAAAAAAAGTTTCAAACTTAGCATACCAAAATCGAAACCTAGCATACCTCATACTAAAACATGCCTGAGAAATTGACATCCTGCAAAAAAACTAAACATACCATTACGATTACACAAAAAACCAGTTCCTTCGAACTTCGAACCACAGCACAGTGACGGTCCACCGTCCACGGCACGTTCACGAAGACGAAGACGAACCATGATCAACGCAACACAAGAACACCATTGCTTGTGCGTTTGGGGGTTGATTGGAATTTTAAGAAGTAAGTAGTAGTAGTAAAATTGCCAAAGGGAATGGTTGTGTATGTCTATGGAAATTTTTATAGCTTATGGTTCAGGAATGGTTGTCTACGGATAGTTTTTTTTTTTCAGCATATATTATTATGTATGTATCTTTTATCCTGCCTTACTTTTTTTACTGATTTTGATTACAAGGTATAGTTTGGTTTTTAAGAACAAGGTATTGTTCTGCATCTCTATCTCTTATGCATTTCATTTTTGTAAATAGGTATAAAGTAGGTATTACCTGTTTAGATTTTTAAGGACAAAATAAAGTTTTTCTGCAGCTTTATTTTTAATATTAAAAATGTTTTCAACTGATACTAACTAGTAAGCACAGGTACGGATACCGTGTAAAATGTTGTATTTCCTCTTGTGGAGCTAAGAGGCAGGAGAATCGATCCACAAAATTTTTCAAATTTCCAGCTCGGGAGAAGAACGAAGTTCTTTTCAGAAAGTGGCATGATGCCTGCAATTCAAAAGATGTCCTCCATAAAAATCTTTATTTATGTGAAAGACACTTTGAAAAAAATTTAATATTAAAAAAAAATCTTAAAAAAGAGTCTGTCCCCAGCTTATATCTTAAAAATATTTTAAATTCGTTCGGTTCAAATATCGCAACCTATTTGAAACCAACTTTTAATACAGAAGGTTCTGATGTAGACCTAACCTTACCGGAGTTTCAATCAATATCAGACGAATATTTTCAGAAAAATGTTAGTACTGAATATTCTTCACAAAAAAATGACCAAGACTGCCAAGACTACAAAAATGAAATTTTAAAATTAAAACTTAAAATATACAATTTAGAAAAGAAGATAAAAGACATACGAAAACAAAGCAATTTAAAATATATTGCCTTGCGGCGCAAAATAAATGTATTGAAAGTAGGAAGCTTGTCAAAAAAGAAAAATAGAGAAACAACCACGAAAACGGTATCAATGTTTATTGATTCATTGCCTGTGGTAAACAAAAATGCAAAAACTTTTGCAAAAATGTTAATGACCAAGCAAAAAACCTATTCTGAAGACGAAAAATGGCTTTCTCAAAATATATTTTTTAGAAATGCTGCTCTTTATAACTTTATGAGGCAAACTCTTGAATTCCACCTTCCTCATCCCACTTCTTTATACAAGTGGATGGATATAAAACATCTTTCGCCAGGCTTCCACGAAGAAGTTTTATCAAAAATAAAGAAAAAAGTTGATGAATTACCTGAAATGAGTAAAAATGTAGTACTTATTTTTGATGAAATATCGATCGAGGAAAATGTAACGTATAATAAGTTTAAGGATAGAATTGACGGGCTTGTTGACTATGGTGATGGGAAAAGAGAACCAATCAGAGGAAAAACTATTTGCGTTTTCATGATAAGGGGACTCTGCTCCAATTTCAAATAAATTCTTAACTATGTTGTTACAGCGACATCTTGTCCCGTGTTAGAATTAAAACAACAAATTTTTAAATGCTTGCATATTTGTGCGAACCTGGGAATATTTGTACGGGCGCTTACATGCGACCAAGGATCAACAAACCGAAGTCTATTTTTACAACTTGGAAACAAAGAAGGAATACATAAAAACATCGATAACAATTGGTTTGTTTATGAAGGAAAAAAGATATACCTTTGTTTTGATGTACCTCATCTAGTAAAGTCCATCAGAACAAATCTTATAATTTCAGACTTTTGCTTTCCTAATGGAGATGTTATAAGCTGGGACGTTTTAAGAGAATTATATGCTATTGACTCTCAAAATCTTGTAAGAGTTTGTCCGAAAATCACACAAGCACACGTGGATCCTACAAATTTTCAAAAGATGTCAGTTAGCTTGGCTACTCAAGTATTTTCACACAGCGTATCATCGGCAATCTTAGCAATGCTGGAAGTTTCGGGTTTTTCTAAGACCGTTGAGGGTAAGGCCAAAGCCACGTCAATTTTTTTCAAAAAAATTGATAAAATGTTTGATATTTTAAATGGACACCCACCGTTAGTTAAAAACAGCATTAATATAGAATTCTTAAATGAAGTGAAAGATTTATTAGCGTCATTACAACTTACTAAAAACACAACCGTTCATTGCTTTAAGGGAATGGTTTTAACTATTACATCTTTTCTTTCATTGGCCGATGACTTATTTACCGATTATCCCGATTTTTCTTATTTTTATTTGAACAAAATGAACCAGGATCCACTGGAAAATTTCTTTTCACATGTTCGTGCCCGAAACGCAAACAAGAGAAATCCAAACGTTTTTGAATTTTAATCAATTATAGCCAAGATTATTTCTTTGAATCTACTATTTACATCTAAATTCTCCAACTGCGAAAAAGATTCAGATGAAATTCTTGATGTTGACTGGTCTGCAGTTGTAAATACAACATTTGAAAAGCCAATTTTGGATATCAATACAGCCAAAACAGAAGCAAAATTAAGTCCTGACTTTGACATGATCATTTGTTTTGATTCAGATGAACGGCCATCTGTCTCAAACACTATCAAAAGCATGTCCATTCGATACTTTGCAGGATACTGTATTTATAAGCTGTTTAAATCGATGAAAGAGCCATGTCGGAATTGTTCTCAAACATTACTTAAAACGGATAAAACACTAACCGAAAATTCTGAATTTCTTATGCACCACAAAGTATACTCAAATTCAGAATCAGACTTTGGTAAACTTTTTCCCCCGTCCAATATATTTTTTGAAATTTGTAAGCTACAAATAAATGTTTTTGAAAATATATACATCAAAAGTCCAGAAATCATCAATATAAAATCCAAAATAATATCTCTATGTATTAGAAAAACAGATAGCTTTAATCCTGAGTGGTTTAAAGATCCCATTTGTAGTAAGCACCGTTTAGATGCCCTTTCATTTATGATACTAGTTTTGCTGAGAAAAAATTGTATTTGGACGAGCAAAAACACAAAAAAATCGGGGCAAAAGGGAAAATCACAAAACAAACGTCTTGAAAATTTAATGAATATTTAAAATTGGTATGAAACTGCTTTTAATAATTTTCTTTTCATTTTAAAAAGAAAGTTACAATTATATGTACCTAAGAATATCCCCTCATAAAACTGCTTTGAATATTGTTATTTTACTACTACTACTTCTACTTCTACTTCTTAAAATTCCAATCAACCCCCAAACGCACAGGCAATTGTGTTCTTGTGTTTCGTTGATCATGGTTCGTGGACAGTGGTGGTAGTGGGGTGTGTGGAGTCACAGTGGTTCGAAGTTCGAAGGAACTGGTTTTTTTCTATGGAGGTATCTTAATCGTAATGGTATGTTTAATGTTTTCGAAGGATGTCAATTTCTCAGACTTGTTTGAGTATGAGTCATGGTAAATTTAGATTTTGTATGCTAGCTTTCAAAGAAAAAGGAAGTTTGATCATCTTATTAAACTTCTATTATCATACCGCAAGCGAAAAATAGTGTAACTGGTGCCATCTACATTAAGGAACTGAACTAAACTCGATGTAGCCCATATTCTACATCTGTATATTTCTCTTGTCTGTGACAAAACTAAGGACAATATTCACTGATGCGAAATTATTTCCGGGAAATTTAGAGAGCCAAACAGAAATGGTAGAGCACCTAAACAAAAACAACAACATAATGTAAGAAAACAACAAAAACAACATCATAAACAGATGGTGTTCCTGCTGCTGCTTCTGTTGTTTCCATTCGGTTATTGTAGTGATGGTCCTTTGTCGCAAAATTGAGTCAGTGTTATCTCTGATGGAAATACTTTGTTGTAAACATGCTATGTGATTGTGACCAAAGAGAGAAAATATTCATAATAAAGTGGAGATTTCAGAGCATCACATTATGTTGGCAATGCCCAATGCCTATTAATGCACAACCCAGCTTAGTCCTTCTGATAGTTAAATGGACGAAAAGAAACAAAAACTTTTGTCATGAACGAAATGTATCTGCTGTCGATAGGTTCATAGAGGTGACCTAGTTCCATAGATAGGTGATCTGGTTATAAGTATGTTTGAGTATGCGGAGCATTCGCAGCAGTATATACTTTTTGATTTGTGGGTAAGTAAGTCAATGCGTCATTGAGCAAATGCGATAAACAAAATTACCGGAAACAATATAGGATAGCGAGAGCATGACTTTAAGGGATACGTACAGTAGTTTCTCTGGAGAATGAATTTTTAGTACGCCTCGTTTTTCAACGATTAAGTATGAAATTTTGAATGTCTAGCCTACGTCGTATTTGAAAATGTTTGAAACAAAAATATACTTACATAGGTATATGTATGTAGAGCTTGGAATTAATTTACAAGAAAGTTTTTATGAATTCAAAAAATTGCAAATTAATTTAATAATGATTATTTTAAGTTTTGGCAAGTGCTTTGAAATTAGTTTAAGCAAATAATTTTCGTCGTGTTCTGTTTAATCAAAACTTCTAATTCGGTTGATAGTTGGCAGAAAAGGAGATCCATGAAATTTCATTTGCACTTCGGGTTGCATTTTCTTCTTTCTCTTCTTTTGCGATGTATTAATGGAATTTGGTGTCTTCTTTTGCGATGTATACTTTATAAGCGACTGTTAAGATTTTAATAAAAGCGAAACTAGCAAGCAAACAAAAAATTATCGTGCAAAAAGAAAAGTTACAAGTAAGAATAAAAAGACACGTCTTGCCTAATTGAGAGCTTTATTACAAGTGATCTTTTTCTTATCTTAATATTTAACAGTTTTGTCAGTCAAGGAGAGTACATTACATATAGTACATACAATAGGTACATAAACCATTCGATTTAACAGTAGGTATAAGTAATTATGCAATGAATTTATAGAAGAACGTTATGTATAATAGTTGAGTACTAAAAGTAAAAGTAACGAGATGAATACAGGGTGATCGCGTTTAATTATTTCTTGATTATATTAAATAAAATCTCTTACAACTTGAAGCTTAGAATATTGTAGTCATGAAATAGTGTTGCCATTGTTGTGCTCCTACAATCCGACCATCCTTAGGTTCAGCGGCTCGATGAACATCATCATCTTAGATACTTTTTAGTCTCAATTTGGCTTTAATCTCAATTCGTCTTCATCTAGATTTATCTTGAGGCTCACATCGGGTAGCTGTAAGTCATCTCAGGGGAACTTCTTAATCATCTCGGTAGGTGTTTTTGTCCTTTCTGGTTTCATCTGGGTGTGGGTCATCTCTGGGTTCATCTCGGTTCTATCTATTCTATATTTGAAAGTCATATCAAGGAAAATTCGTTTTGGATTCTGGGTATCTTTGATGTTCTAAGATTGTTTTTTTTTTTTTAATTCTCTCTGATTTCATTGTAGTTTTCTTCTTCATCCGAACTATCATAATAGGTGATCCATGGCTTCATATTGTCAGCGCTGCTGCTAGTCTCTTTGGGCCCTTCAGTCTCTCCGATTTTTTGACGTCATAACGTTCATTTCCCCCGATACTGGTTACCCTATTTACTCGTTACAAATTTGTTATGAATTTTTATAAGGTTACCGAATTGCTTTCAACGTATAGCAACAAGATGATCACCAATGTTGTAAATTTTTGCGGATTTTTTCGACAACATCAGCAATCCTCAGGTCTCTATATTTACGCATCTTCACACCAAACATTACTTGAAAAGGACATCTTATCGTAGTTCTGCTAATGCTAGAATTTAATAACTTATTGACTTTGTTAGTTTATTTGTACCAATTGTTAGGATTTTAAAAAGATAATTTAGTTAAAATTGGTATAATAGTTAAACTTGGCCGTTGCCTCTAGGAGCTTTTGTTCTAATCTCCAAATGTCCACGATGTTCTTAAGGAATAGTGCAAGGGAATCCTTCTTGTTTCCCTTGCTTCTTCTCCGCTAACACACCTTTCGACTTTTTCGCAAGGATTTGGAATCGAATACTTTTCAACTTTTTTTCACCGAAAAATTACCTTAATCGCCTTTTCAATCAATTCTTTTTCCATGCATTTTGGGATACACATAAGTTGATCTCCTTAATTGATATAAGAATCCATTCTGTGTAACAAAATTCTTCTTAAGCTCTTGTTTTAAAATCAAAGTAATCCTCTCATCTTTCCTCTGTCCTCCTTTGATTCTACCAAGGACCTCGCTATGCACGCTCATCACCAAAAAAATGCCGATTGAGCTTGTCAACATGTTTCATCTTAGTTCCTGCGCGATGTTCTAAAATGTTATTGTAATCCTGCACGAGCGATGCCCGTCCAGCTATCACCGTTCTCTATCTCTGCGACCCAACATAAAACACTAAAATCCTCGTCCCCACGGAACAGAGCTCGCTGCATATTGGAAAGTTCTTTTGCGATGTATTCTTCAGTTTGGAATATCGTAGGTATGAAATGGTGCTGCCATTGTTGAGTTATCTGCTGTTTTCAAGAAAATACTAAGTCAAAGTTAATTAAAATGCATTTTAAAAAGTTTGTGAGCGATGCAGGCGAAAGCTGCGAGACAAGTCTCAATGATGGCAGTACCACAAGCTGATATCTGCTTTTTCATTAATAGGCAAGCAACAATTCTCTGAAATGGCGACTGGAATTTATTAATTAAAATTCTGTCCTCTTTCGATTATTTTATACGATTTATAATTCAATCAAAAAAAGTTTTAATTGAGATATTACGGACTGTCCCTACCATAGAACCATTATTGTAAACCGCGAAGGGAACACCGTGGCCAGTGGTTGATTACAATTATAGGCCACGGCACACCCAAAAATATCATCTGGGACTTGATTCATCGTTTTAAGGAAATCCTTATGTTTTGGAATATCCCTCAACATCATTTTAAGGGTTTCGCATTCAAAAACACTTTCCATCTTCTTCGCATTTTGAATTGTCTTTTTTTCTGACAAATCAAGTGTATTTTTAACGCTTCCTTTTTCAGAAATTGAATTGAACTTATTTAAAACAAAGTCTGATGACTATAATAGACCAAGAGCCGTTAGCAGGTGGGGGTGGGGGTTCGAAAATGGTATTTTTTTCCAATTTTTGTGTAGAGGGTATAACCACTTTAATTTATATAGAAACAATAGAAGATTGTTGACTGATTTAAAATATATAGGCCTCAGACGATTCAGTTTCAGCCTTCGCCCTGACAGACGGCTGTCAGATTTGCAAGAAAATCAACTTTTTAATTTCAAGGTATAACCAAATAAATGATACACCAACAAATCAGAAAAATTCTCCTGATTATTAAAATGTCAGCCTCAGACGTTTCGTTTTCAGCCTTGGGCCTCTCAGACGCCATTTTAGTTTTTTTCAAATACGTTTTTCGACTAAAACCCTCAAGAACTTTTTTCTTTTCAAAAATAACTAAATAAATGATACACCAAAAATTCAGAAAAATTCGCCTGATTATCAAAATGTCGGCCTCCGATGTTTAGTTTTCAGCCTTGGGCCTCTCAGACGCCATTTTAGCATTTTCAAATGCGTTTTTCAACTAAGAACCTCAAAAACTTTTTTCTTTTCAAATATAACCAAATAAATAATACAGCAAAAATTCAGAAAAATTCTCCTGATTATCAAAATGTCGGCCTCCGATGTTAAGTTTTCAGCCTTGAGCCTCTCAGACGCCATTTTAGTATTTTCAAATGCGTTTTTCAACTAAGAACCTCAAAAACTTTTTTCTTTTCAAATATAACCAAATAAATGATACAGCAAAAATTCAGAAAAATTCTCCTGATTATCAAAATGTCGGCCTCAGACGTTTAGTTTTCAGCCTTGGGCCTCTCAGACACCATTTAAGGGCATATCGAAAATCTATATTTTTATATATTAAGGTATATCAAAGGGCACGGTAGTGCCTAGCCAAGTTCTGGCACTACACCCTTGTTTTAGATTCACCCAAGTTATGTTCCAAATGAAAATATCAACAACTGTGAAAACCAATTTAATTAAAAAAATATTAACCAGTCATTTTTTTGGCAGATAATGACAGTTAGCGCTGCTTTTCACTGCAATATGGGCGAAAAATTGATTAAGCTGTTGCGACTTGACGTAGGTTATGCAGTTAAATTATGTTGGCATAGTACTACTCTTAGCTCGAGATAATATGTCATCCATCATGTTCTTCGCACGACTGAATAAACGTTTGTATTCTAAATTGACTTATGTATACGAACAATGAAATGTCAATGCCATTGACAGGAAGCATTCGTTAGAGTCTTCTGATAATTACTTCACAGTTGAGCGTGCTGCTATAAGTTTCCTTTCCCATTCACAAGCGGAATATGCCCTTTTAAGAGAAAACTTTAAGTTTATGCAATCCTATTTATTGTTTGTTCAGAAATAGTGCCCTTGGAAAAACCGGGATTATAAATAAACATAAAGAGATGGATGAATTGAAACAATAATACTGGGTAAACAACAATTAAAGACAAGATGTAAAATACCATGAAAATCATTTTAAATAAGGCAATTGTTTTGATCTAAAAACAAAGTCAGAGATCTAATCTCCTTTTATTCGAATGGGATATTACAGTGAACATTGGAAAACGTGAACTAATTAAAACCGAGGGTGTTCATGTTTTTGAGATTGTTCATGTTTTGGAATGTAACATTTTATGATTAAAATAGTATTCCTACCGTATTGTCTTACTACTCCTCTTAAAATAAAACATATTTTCTTTCATTTTGTCTTCTTTTTGCTTGCAGTAGTATAGATTTATAATTTTTTAACATTTTTACAAATAATGGTACCTACGGATTCATACTGGTACATACGGGTTATTAAAAAAACTGATTAGATTTCATTTTTAAATTAGAACGTTTTACAAATAAGAGTTTTATTTAACAAACAATTTTTTTAATTTGTGTCTGTTTTTTTTGCTAACATTTTAATAACTACAATTTCTCTTAGGCGTTTATGTCGCTTTGGTCAAAATCAAAACCTTCATCTGAACACCATTCCAAAGCCTTTTTAAATATTTCATATTACTCATTGTCAAATTTATGGGGCCCCCGAAGTCTTAAAAAATTAATTCAGTGCATTTTTATGTAGAAATGTTGAAAAAATGTCTGTTCACGTTTTAGAGCTTTTCGATTTGTTCACGTTTTAGAGCAGTCAATGTAAAAATTACGATGTTCACGTTTTGGGATAGTTCACGTTTTGGGGGGTTCACGTTTTTCAATGTTCACTGTATTTGAGTAAAAAAAAGGTGGTAAATTTTAAAGTATCTTCGTTAAAAAAATTATTTTCGTAAAATTTGCGGTGCATCACCAACGAACATTTTGTCATAAGTTATTTCCATTATTAAGGTATTGGTCTAAAAATCTGACCTTTTACAAACATGCATCCGACCAGGATCCTATAACAGAGCACGTAAAGTGCTTGTTAAGCAAGTTAAATTGAACAACGGTTTAAAATATTGTTTTCTGGAACTTTGCAATTGTTTTGGTTAATTTTGACATGACAAAAGAACAAGATTTATCAAATGACGCCCTTCATCGCTCGAATATGATTTTCGAAGAGCTTGAAAGTTGCTATATTTTTGTGGATGAAGCTGTATGTTGGAAATTTCGTAAATCCGACGGTTCTTTAACTGGAAAAAATAGTTTAAAATAAAAACCAATACAATTGCTGATGCATTTCAATTTGAAACTTATTCTTATAGTCAAAAAATTAGAACCAGTGTTGGCGTTTCCAGATTTCAGAAGAATTAAAAACGAAAAATGTAAAAGAAAGAGTAAAGTTTTTGTATCTACTCTCTAGTAGATTTAATCAATAATTGATTTAATCAATTGCAAGTTCATGCGACCATTACTCTAAAAGACATGACAATTGGGCTTACCAGTTAGATGCTATCATACACTTGTTAGACGTAATATATTTGTTGATGGTTACTAAAACAAATAAAATTTATAGCATTATTGCAGATTTCATGAAAACTACGGAGTTATAAGTCCACAGGCCAAAAGCAAAAACAAATGATTCCCAATGATGATATCCTACTATTTGGTAACTTTAACCTCAATCATTTTTAATTGACCTCATCGGACGATGGATTGTATTATGTTCCTTCTAAATCTATCTCCAGTCTCTTCATAGATAGCCGTTCTCAAGCTTCTCTCTATCTCTCTTTCAATAAATAATCTTCAAATGAACCACAAACAACCGCCAACTTCAATCTGTTATTGACCACTCTGTTATACCTGATTGTAACTATTTTAATTATTTACCCAATATTTTCTTTGGCTCATTTGACTTATTCCTTAGCTTAATCAACGTAATTATGAGTTTAATCCCCGCCATAGTTCTCAAAAACTGCTCTTCCAAACTTCTTTTCCTCTCACAAAAATCTTAAATTTATCCCTATCTCACGGAGAATTCTCCAAATTATGGAAGACCACTTTTATAACTGTAATGCATAAAAGAAAAAAGAAGTCGACGTTGTCTCAAGCGATTTCAGTAAGGGCTTTGATACCATGTCACATATACCTTTCCATTTTAAACTGTCTACCATTGGCAATGAACCTATCTTCTTAAAATGGATTTTTTTCTAACCTGTAAAACCGTTACTACAAACATCGTTTCCGATGTACCTCCTTTAGCTAATTCTTAGTTACCTTCGAGGACCCACAAGTCAGTTACTTATATCCTGTCCTTTTTATTCATGCTTACCATTAATGAAATTGAAATGGTTACCCAATACTCCCATGTCTCACTCTACGCTGACGTTATCAAATTCTTCAAAATTCAAAACTTTCCTTGACACATGATTCGTCTTAAACTTGATATCAATAGTTTTTGTCTAGTGCCTGAAAAATTGCTTCGAGATAAGTATTGCCTTATGCCGATTAATCACTATAACTTTTTTCCCTATTTTCTCCATTATCAACCCATACTCGTAGCAACGCTGAGTCGATTCCCGACCTTGGTTTATTTATGTGAAAGAGACTTTCTCACACATATTGATGAGATTATTCTTTAATAAAACTCAACACTAGGCTTTGTAAAACGATTCTTTAACCCCTACGTGCCTACGTGACCCGATCCTTTTACATAACCTTTGTTCACTCCCTTCTTGTCAATTATGGTTCCCTTATCAACAAATTCATATGTATATCCAGAAATCAAAGCATTCAAGGTTGTTTCCCACGTTTTGGCCTTCGTGGTCTGTCTTGGAATAACCCTTTGATTCTGCCTCCGTATCGAAACCGACTTTTTTAATTAAATTCAACACACAATCTAAGAAATCCTCTTCTGTTGTTTCTGCCCACCCACCGTACCTCTTGTAGATCCAACGAACGTTTTACTCGCATGCTAAGGAGGATTAATTGTTACATGAACTGCTTTGACTTTCAGTTCACCCTGACGAAAACGCCGTCTTCTTAATCTTCCCCAATCCTCGTTTTTTAGTCTTACTATATAATAATAGCTATATTTAAGTAAGATTCAGAATAGGGTTATATTAAGCCAAATAAATAGGGGCGTTGCTCACACCAAAACTAAAATTAAAAGTAAGGTTCAATTCTACAAATACTCGTATAAAATATTACTCGATATGGCTTCATTCAATTCGTTTTGGGATTCCATATAAACCTCTCCATGCGCACACGGTAAATATCAGTTTTGTACTCAGGGATCCCAATAAATAGACTTAGGAACTTAAAAAAATAGATAAATATGTCAATATGTGCCTTTCTGAAACCAAATGAAATCGATTTGCGTCAAGAGATAGTTCGATACTGTTCGATGACTATGAGGTTTTCATTATTGCTGTCATTGGTTCACATTTATTTATTGGACATAATCCGAATACGAACCAAATACAGACCAAACTGCATGAAACCGTTTATACATATGTGAAACGATCTTAAGATAGACTTGTTCAGCAAGCCAAGATGTAATTTTTTTCATTCGCAATTTTATTATTTCAATTACAAAAATGATCTTAACTATTTGAACAAAGACGGTTCAACTAATTGACATATAGTTCTGTGTTGTAGGTCCCAGGGCGAAATAAAACCAGTTTTGATCCTGCTCATACAATTGAAATATTTTTTCCAATTAATTTTATATGGAATAAAAATTGTCATATTTTAATATAGAATCAGAAATAAATCAAAATTTAAAATATTATTTTAAAGTAATGGAAGGTTTATTTTTATACTTTATTCTGAAAATAAGGTTAACAACGATTGTGGAGGAAATCGAAAACAGAAACATATAAATGTTCTTGGCATAACTTAAAGTCTGAATTCGATTAAAGTAGTAAGTATTGTTTGAAAATTGGTCTTTCAAAAAATACTTAAAAAAGCATTGTGCTAGATACAAACGTGTATATCTAGCATTAGAATGTAATGGTCTCGAAAGTCGCTCCAGAAATGATTTATGAATCCTCAAATGAGTTACTTTACTGACAATTCATGCTTTAGAGAATTTTGCTATATTAACTTGTTAGCTCTACTTGGCCTTCGAAAACTAGATTGTTCTTGCAACCTAGAATTTGAGCCAAGTTTAACTTCTTCTTTAGCTGCATCATAATTATGTTTTCAACCCTTGATCTACTGATCTATGTATTTTCACTAATATGCATTCCAAAGAATTATTGTTGCACTTAAATACCTTGAGTATATAATTAAAAAAAATATATTTCCATTAAAGATGTATATTTCTTTTTATATATCCCATCTCGTGAGCATTAAAATACTTAGAACATGTTATTTTCTTTTAACTAACGTGAAAATATTCTAAAAGACCTAAGCTGCAACAGTTCCGAAAATAGATACAAATTCCAGAATTCAAAATATATACCCATAAACCTGATTCAGTTGTGACTAAATAAGAAAAAAATACATATACATTAGACTGGGCCAAAAAAATTGACTATTTTGTTTTTGAAAGATATATCGAGAATATCATTCAGAATGACAAAAAAAAATTTTCGTAAAAGTTTGAGCCCTTAATATCAATTTTAAGAGGTCTATCATCGCTAATTTTGATTTTTAGTCATAATTTAAGTTTTGCGTCAGAACTGACAAAACATTGAAGTATAAAAAATTCATTTTGACTTACTTTTATATAAAATTAAATTCCCTACAAAAAAGGTCTAATTGAAAATTTTCGTCAGACAAGCCGTTTTTGAGTAATTAAGCTTAATAAATTGTTATTTTTTGTTAGTTACAAAATTCCAAATTAAAAAAGTAAAATCGAAAAAACAAGAAGAAGAATTTCGTAACTTGTTCGTTTAAATTCTTATTCTGCCGCAATCCTGAACTATAAATATAATTTGAACTTTAATATTGCAACACACATCGTTCACAAAAAGACCTCGACATAATTTTCAGTAACCACATGCATTCATATGTATGTTTCATCATCAAGTACATGGTTAAATATTAAAACTTAATGCAAACATTTTCAAATCTTAAAAGTCATTCCTGCAAAATTTTGCAATTTAATGAAAAATAAGACAGGATTTATTAATAAAACACAAAAGAACTACCAAAAATTCATAAGATTAATATTTGTTGGCGGTAACGGGATGAGGCTTTTAATATAAAAATCCATTATGTCTACCAAACCCTTAATGCATGCCCATATTTCCTTTAAGACGCTTCCTCAATCAATTTGATATTGGTTCTATAGGAAGATATTTGAAAAATAAAAATCATATAACAGAAACGTTTCCTTTGCGTCGCATGTGAATCCTTGCATATACATACATACATATATAAAAATCCCTTCGGTAAAGTACACTTATAAAGGCTCATCATCCGTTTGAAGTTTATCCATATTTATCTGAAGAACCATAGGCATAAGCCCGCAACGAGCTATTTTTCTACTAAAATTTTGAAAGCGCAAAGTCGGATACGACACATAACAATCCTTATCAAAGTGCCTTGGTATTCACTACACAAAGGTCAGCTCAGTGTCACTTAATGCTCATTCTGAGTTCAAAAGCAAATTATATACACGTGATGCCAAAAACCACCACCAAAAACAAACAACGCATGTATGAAATTAGTGTATTGCGTGCAGCGTCTCGTTACAAGAATTTTAGACAAAAGTACGTATACGCCACAGTGAACAGAATAGTATGACACAAATTATTTTTTTTTGTTTTTTTTTTTGTGGGCCTATTGTTTTTTTTATTCCTACCATTTAAACGTATCTTTAAATGTGAAACTTACGAAACAAAGAAAACAACTTAAGGTTCTTTAACCATTGAATTTGTACAATGGAATAGCATGCCGAAAGGGGCGAGCGGATGGAAAATTAAGCGAAAGGAAATGTCTTTCTTAAGTCACATTAGTGTCAAGAAGTTTCCCGCATTCGTCTTGTTCTGCTGATATCAGGCATACAAGTGTTTATATCATTAGAGAAATACGGTTTTGTGTTGTTCACATGTCGGTGTATGTACTGTACATATGTATGCATCGTCATGTGTATATAAGATTTTTTTATTTCAAATGAATAATTGCCGAAACATGACGAGAAATGTTTATTTTCTTAAACCAGATTGTTGTTTATGGGATAAGCAAAAGCACGTGGTGCGCATAATAATCAAGAAGTATTTGAATGTGGATTTTTAAAAGAAATATAATGCTTGGAAGGATAAAGAACCTTCAGTTAAGGCCATTATTAATAAGCTAGATCTTACCCGTATATTGGTGTTCAGTTTTTTGTTTTGTTTTTAATAAAATCAACTTTGAACAATGGTTCGTGAGGAGTTTTAACAAAAATTTAAAAATAAATTTTATGTCTTACAGCGCTCATTTTTTATTCAAAAGTAAGAAGCATCTCTTTAATAAGACGAATAAACTTGACGGATTTTCAATTTTTTGTTCTGAGCTTAGTCAAGTTATATACTATATAACATACTAGTGACCTATATTGAATTTGAGAGAACAAGACCTGTTATTTTGAATTTAAATTTAGATTTTAATACATTTAAGTATAATGACACAGCTTTAGATGAAAATACAATTTTAAAAACAAAATTACAAAATTTAGAAAACATAAAAACAATAAAGTTGCAACAAGTTTTTTGAAAATCGGTTCAGTAGATCCGGAGATTAACTGTCCGCAATGGGAAAATGTGTTTTTTGATAAGTCGATGTTGGCGCCCTCTATAATTCGGCGAAAATTAGACAAAAAAATTTTAATAAAGTTTCCGAGAAAATTTTTTTCAAAAATCGTGCTTTTTATTGGCGTTCTAGACCGTACTAGTACCTTAAGTGCATATTGGAATCTTATAAAATTTTTGTTTCATTTAAAAAGAAAGTAATGGGTCACAAGCCAGTTTGGTTTAATATACATCACAAGAAGCTTAAAAGTAAACTTAATAAACTTGTAAAAGAAAAAAATTTAAATAATCATAGATTTCAGGAATATTTGAGTTGTAGGAGGAAATATGAAACTTTAGAAAAGTTCTCATATCAACAGTATTTATGGACCATTGAATGTACCATTAAGAAAAATTCCAAAGTCTTTTGGTCTTTCTTAAACATAAAAATAACGCCTTTTGGTCTACCGGCTTAAATGATATTTAATGATAAGGTACCAGTTGATGAACAAGACGTTTGTAATATTTTTGCTAAGTTTTGCAAACCTTAGGTGGAACAACGTCAACACTTGACAAAATAGATCTTGCCAAAGGCTTAGATCGCCTGATTAAAGCTAATCAGATTGTACATTAGTTCTGAAATAGGTGCTATGACTAGACTCTATCTAATAGGTAGGTACAAATGACTTGGCTTCTCCTCAAACGATTTTTGCAGAAGTTGCTTGAATCGAGTGATATCGCTCAAAATGATTTAGCAAGTACGGAAACACTTTTCTTAATCCATGAGATATCAATGAGATATCAATAGCTGTGTTTTTTTGGAAAGGTTATCCGTAGTACAGTAGGATTTTATATGAAAAACAAATACAACATCCGCAGTAGGATCACTGCTGATAAAAAGAGAAGTGAAATCCTGCTGCGGATAGAGATTTGACGTTTATTCGAGTGTCGTCAGTGATCCTACTGCGGATATTGTATGTGTTATTCATATAAAATCTTACTGTACTACGGATAACTTTTCCGAAAAAAACACAGCTAATATTGCATAAAAGAGCCTTTTCTGTGTATACGTAAGCTTTTCATTTTAAACTTCTATTCTGTAGGCTTTAACATAAGAAAATTGTGTCCAACCAGCGGTTTTCGGTCATGTTTGCTTGTTACTTTTTGTTAGTAAATATTTAACATGTTTTAGAAATTATATTATTTTATTAATTACAACCGTTCTTTCTACGCGCTATACGTGATGGTCCTGTGACGAAATATTATCAGAAATCTAAGGGTACTATGCACGCTGTGGCCAAAGAAAGAATCCACAAGTATTTAAGAGAAAATAGAATTAGAATTATGACACAAAATTTCAAAAAAAAAAAACTATTGATCGATTCACAGGATCCGATTCGCTGGTCTTATCTGAAAATCACAGGAAAATTTCATCAAAATCGATCACGCCGTTTTGGAGTTCATAAGGAACACACGAGTACACACAAAGATTTTTATATGTACAATGTAACGGGTGATTTTTTTGAGGTTAGGATTTTCATGCATTAGTATTTGACAGATCACGCGGGATTTCAGACATGGTGTCAAAGAGAAAGATGCTCAGTATGCTTTGACATTTCATCATGAATAGACTTACTAACGAGCAACGCTTGCAAATCATTGAATTTTATTACCAAAATCAGTGTTCGGTTCGAAATGTGTTTCGCGCTTTACGTCCGATTTATGGTCTACATAATCGACCAAGTGAGCAAACAATTAATGCCATTGTGACCAAGTTTCGCACTCAGTTTACTTTATTGGACATTAAACCAACCACACGAATGCGTACAGTGCGTACAGAAGAGAATATTGCGCCTGTTTCTGAGAGTGTTGCTGAAGACCGTGAAATGTCGATTCGTCGCCGTTCGCAGCAATTGGGTTTGTGTTATTCGACCACATGGAAGATTTTACGCAAAGATCTTGGTGTAAAACCGTATAAAATACAGCTCGTGCCAGAACTGAAGCCGAGCGATTTGCCACAACGTCGAATTTTCAGTGAATGGGCCCTAGAAAAGTTGGCAGAAAATCCGCTTTTTTATCGACAAATTTTGTTCAGCGATGAGGCTCATTTCTGGTTGAATGGCTACGTAAATAAGCAAAATTGCCGCATTTGGAGTGAAGAGCAACCAGAAGCCGTTCAAGAACTGCCCATGCATCCCGAAAAATGCACTGTTTGGTGTGGTTTGTACGCTGGTGGAATCATTGGACCGTATTTTTTCAAAGATGCTGTTGGACGCAACGTTACGGTGAATGGCGATCGCTATCGTTCAATGCTAACAAACTTTTTGTTGCCAAAAATGGAAGAACTGAACTTGGTTGACATGTGGTTTCAACAAGATGGCGCTACATGCCACACAGCTTGCGATTCTATGGCCATTTTGAGGGAAAACTTCGGAGAACAATTCATCTCAAGGAATGGACCGGTAAGTTGGCCACCAAGATCATGCGATTTGACGCCTTTAGACTATTTTTTGTGGGGCTACGTCAAGTCTAAAGTCTACACAAATAAGCCAGCAACTATTCCAGCTTTGGAAGACAACATTTCCGAAGAAATTCGGGCTATTCCGGTCGAAATGCTCGAAAAAGTTACCCAAAATTGGACTTTCCGAATGAACCACCTAAGACGCAGCCGCGGTCAACATTTAAATGAAATTATATTCAAAAAGTAAATGTCATGGACCAATCTAACATTTCAAATAAAGAATCGATGAGATTTTGCAAATTTTATGCGTTTTTTTTTTAAAAAAAGTTCTCAAGCTCTTAAAAAATCACCCGTTACATATGTATGCATGTGAGCTAGATATCATTAAATTTTTATATATTTTGAAAGCCCATGTATGCCATTAAGTATGTAATAAAAGATGTTCATTCAAATGTCTGCTGCGGCTTCGCTGGGTGGCGCGCATCTAAAGTGTCCAATTGTCCATAACGCTGACATATAAATCTTGCTGGATTTATCTAATGGCATTGAAAGTGTTGGCTTTCTGGGCAGTGGTGGCTTGTGGTTCATTGGGATTATACTGTAACTTAGGAAAACCCTACAAGAATAAGTCCAACGCAGTAAAATCGTACGATCACGCTGGTAAATTCAGATCAACTCCGCGAGAACATGTTCAGAAATCACTCATGCCAATGTCCATTGTGGCATCAGCTGTATTGCACGTAGCGCCGCCGGCCGTCCTGTTGAATTCATATGCCATGCCGTCGATATTCCTATCATCCAATTCGGGCTAAAAGAAATTGATTAAAATCGACCGATAGGCGGGTGATGACCTGGCCATCGTCGTTCTCAAAAAGGTATGGACCGATAATGCTGCCAGCCAAAAATCCACACCAAAAACACTGACGTTCTCTGCATGCATTGCAACTTGGTGGATCTCGTGTGGATTGTGATCGACCCAAATTCAAAATTACGGATCTTAGGTCCGTGTTCCGCAAAAAAATTAAATTTAAGAACCTCCCACTGGTTCTATAATGAAACACAAGTATTAACGTTATAAAATGTATGTATATATTTCAGGTTAAACCGGTTGAGCGTAATAACTAACGGTCTTACAAGTTCGAGCGTATAATTAGAAGTGCCAAAACATTTTTCTATTGGATATTGCTTTACTTAAAACTGAACTGCAGAATTGCAGTTCCCACAAAATTATTATTCTTAATGCTAAACTGCAGAATTGCAGTTTCCACAGAATGGGTAGCCTTGAACTTCCCATGCATACTCGCTGGGTCATCGCACCTAAGCTTTGAATCGAATAACGGGAAAGCAGGAGGCGCGTGTGAATTCGTTGCCTATATTTTATGCTGCGATATATGTCTGACCGTGGTAACTTCAATATTTATTTATTTATTTATTCATCAATTGATTGCCAAGATCTGCTGATTACAAAAAAAAAAAAAAATGTAAGCCATGAACAATATTAGTTTGGGCAAAATATGTACAATACAAATAAATAAAATACATACATACAACAGTTTTAATAACTTACATAATATATACATAATTAAAAATTAAGATAACAATTAATTATAACAAACAAAAAGAAAAGAAGCAAATATAAAAAAAAATCAATTACATAGCACGAGTATTCTTTTCTTAAAAAAATCCCTCTTCATAAAAAGATCGATTTCATTGCAAACTCCATTAAAAAGTTTTAAGGAACGCGTTATTGGTTCATTTAACCCATAGTTAGTCCTATGAGGGACGATGTAGAACAAATCACTTTTATTTCGAAACATTCGTATAGGGACATGGAAGGGAATTAAGTAAAGCAATTCCATAGAAGATATTCGATTATCTATGACATCTTTTACAAATAAAATACATTGGACTTCCCTGCGACATTTAAGTGTTTTCAAATTTATAAGAGAACATCTTGCCATATAGTTTGGTAAGGGTCCGAGCCAATTACATAAATTTTCTTAAGGCATAAGTGGTGAACCTTTTTTGAATTCTCTCTATTCTAAAAATATTATTTTCATAGAAAGGTGACCATACGACACAACAATATTCAAAACAGGTAAAACTAAAGACATAAATAAGGTCTTTAGCATATACGCATCCTTAAATTCATTCGAATTACGTTTTAAAAATCCTAACAAGGAATTACCTCTGGAGACAACATAATCAACGTGCACTCTAAAATCAAGTTTAGTATCAAAATGTACGCCAAAGACCATTTATAACATTAACTCTGCAAAGGCTAAAATCATGGAATTTATAATCAAAATTAATAAGAGATGGAGATCTTGTAGCACTAAAAATTTTACACTTGGAATAGTTCAATTTCAGGCGATTATAGCTACACCAATTTAAAAGATTGGTTATGTCCAATTGTAGAAATAAACAGTCGGTAAAAGAAGATGTTGGAAGGAGAATCTTTACATCATCTGCATACATCAATCAGTTGCAACATCTCAGTACAGAAGGTAAGTCATTCGTGAAAATTATGAAAAGCAATGGGCCCAAATGACTCCCTTGCGGAAGACCCGATACAACTTCAATAGTGTTAGAAGTGAAGTCATCTAATTTTACAATATGCTTTCTATCGGATAGATATGATTTTAACCATTTTATGAAAGCTTTATTGAAGCCCAACCTTGTTAATTTTTGCAGGAGAAGACCATGATGTATGCGGTCAAACGCTTTTACAAAGTCGTTATAAAGAACATCAACTTGCTTTCCATTTTCTAATTGACTGCTACAAAAATTTGTATAAAGGGTTAAATTTGTGCAAGTTGATCTACCCTTTAAGAAACCATGTTGATACGGGGATATTGAATTTTTAACAGAAATATAAAGTTTTTGAGTTACCATTTTTTCGAAAAGCTTAGGTACTGTAGATAGTTTAGAAATAGGTCGATAATTCTTCGCTAAATGTTTAAGACCGCTTTTAAATATAGGATCAATAAATGAAATTTTCCATTCATCCAGGAAAACACCAGTCGAGATATATATATTGAAAATATGGGATAAATCGTAAAAAAGATAAGTTGAGCATTTTGATAAGAGAATAGGAGGAATCAAATCAAATCCAGCTTTGGTTGTCGTATCAATATCCTGTAAACTTTCCAAAACATCCTGTTCTGAGAAACTTTGTAGGGAAAAATCGAATAAAGGATTTATATCTGGATATAGCTCATCAATATCATCTATTAAATCACTGTTATATGAAGTTTGAAAGAATTGTGCAAAGAGATTGCATGAAGATTGACTATCATACGATTTTAGACTTTCAAATTCCATATTTTGAGGAAACGATGAATTTTTCCTTTTAGAATTTAAGTATACCCAGAATGATTTCGAATTGTATTCTATGTTAGCCTCCGTGTTATTAATATACTGCCTATATAAAAACCTATTCAAAAAATCAAATTCTTTTCGTAACTGGAAAAACCTAACCCGATCTTCTTGCGTATTTGATAATTTATAATGCTTAAATGCCTTGTTTTTGACATTTTCTAAATTTTTAATCCTAGAATTAAACCAGGGAAGCTTAAACGTTTTTTTCTTGAATGAGGTAGGAACAAAACGTTCAATGCCTTCAAACACAACATTTTTAAAACGATTATAAATATCTTCTAAGGATTCACTTCCCAATAAATTCTTCCAATTAAAAGAATTATAGAAATTATTGAGTGCAATAAAGTCTGCCCTTGCATAATTATAATATTTAAGTGTTGCATTGGCAGCACCTTCCACTTAGCTTAAACTATTATAATTTATATACAACTAGTTAACCTACTCAAAATGTCAAATAAATAAAATATTATTATGATTCTCAAATAAATCTTGAACATGGTGGCAGCGGAAATTTAAATATCCTCACTAAGAAGTTAAATTAAAAACGAAAACCAATATAAAATAATAAAATTATTGCGATCAAAAATAAAAGGTAAAATTCTTTAAATACAAAATAAAAAAGAGAAAAGCTCTAACAAAACCCGTAAAAATCCCTATCACATATTAAACCAACATCGCCGTCGCAAAGCACGTGTCATGCCGCCGAAAGAAGACGATAAGAAACAGCAAGGCAATTCGAGACCAGGTTTGATGGCTAGTTCCAGTAGACAGATGACACTTAGCCCACCAGAAGAATTTTCATTTGTACCTTCGGACTGGGAGAGATGGATAAAGCGTTTTGAAAGGTACCGCATGGGAAATGGATTACACGAGACAAATGATCAATCTCAGGTAAATATTCTAATATATTGCATGGGTGAAAAAGCCGAAGAAATTTTTGCTTCATTCATGCCATCTCCAATAACTTATGGAGATACAAAGAAAAAATTTGAGGAATATTTTATACCAAAAAGAAATGTGATATATGAGCGTGCAAGATTTCTTAAAAGAAAACAAGGCGATGAGACAGCCGAAGAATTCATTACTGCACTACATGCTCTCTCTAAACATTGTGAATGGGGACCATTGCATGAGGATATGCTTTTATTGACTCTTGTAGTAGGTATGAAAGATGAAGCCTTGAGTGATAGGTTACAATTAGATTCCAGTCTCACTCTGGAGAAGGCTGTCACATCATGTAGGCAGTTAGAAGAACTAAATCGGCCGAAAAAAGATCTTTTATCAACCTCGCCTGCGGCAGTCAATAGAGTTAGACGTTTTGAAAATAAATGCAAAATAAATAAAAATGATACAGTTCATGATAGAAACAAACAAAACAAAAATCAGAGCTGTATGCGATGTGGGTATGAGCGTCATGAATACGATAGGTGTCCAGCTAAAAATATTGTATGTAAAAGCTGCAAAAAAATAGGGCACTATGCAAAGCAGTGTCGATCAAGAAAAATAAATGAGGTACGGGAGGAGGATGAGAATATAGCAGCCGATGATGAAGAGTATTTTGTAGGTGCTGTAACTAGGAGCTGGTCAGTTAATTTGTGACTCAATGGAGATCGTATACAATTCAAGGTCGACACGGGTGCTGATGTAACGTTAGTACCATGGCATGTAGTTAAAAATATAAAGGGAATAAAAGTAGAAAAAACTGCAGCAAAATTATTTAGCGTAAACCAGGCGATTGATGTTATAGGGAAGTCGACTGTGAATTTACATTACGAAGAAAAAACAATTAAGGAAACAATATATATAACCGCGGATAAAATAACACCTTTGCTGGGAACATCTGGAATAGAAAAATTAGGTCTAGTAAAAAAACTATTTGGAGTAACAAAACGGAATTGGTTTGAGGAATTTAAGGATGTATTTGGAGGTTTGGGGAAATTTAAAGAGGAATATGAAATTGAACTAAAAGATAAGGTTACACCATTTGCTATTTCGACTCCTAGAGTTGTGCCAATACACTTGAGACTAAAAGTTCAGGAAGAACTCAGAAAAATGGAAAAAGACGGAATAATCAAGTCAGTGGAAAAAGTTAGTTGTTATTAGGCAAAACAGAAGCATAATTATAATATTCAAATGTCAAACTTACAGCTTTATGATGAATAGAGTTATTAAGAAGAGGGAAATTCGAAAGTGCTAAATCGTATTTTAAGTCATTGTTTATAAACACTAAATCTAAAATTCTTCCCAAACTGTTTTTTATATTATTGATTTGAAAAAGACCCAAAGCAGAAAATGAATCAACGACCAACATTTCTTTATCACTTTTAGTATTGAGGGGGATTAAAGTTTGTTCATCTTCCATGTAGCACCAGTCGATGTCACCAACGTTAAAATCACCAAGTATACATGAAGTTTGATTAGTCGTTAATTCATTTATTATTGCTTGAGCATTAGAAATATGAACAGAATATAAATCTATTCCGCTCATAGGACGGATATAACTAACAATGAAAAATAGATCTTTAATTTCAGCAGAATCTTTTGCACTTACACAAACACAAAGCTGCTCAATTTCATCAGCATCATTTAACAAACTGCGTTGAGTACTAATTAAAGTTGTTCGAACGGCAATCATTACACCACCTCCTCGATCCCATCCAGAATTAGCAGAACGATCTTTTCGATAAACATTAAACGACGAATCAAAAAGCTCAGATGACATAAAATTTGAATTTAGCCATGTTTCGACAATGATGATGACGTCGAACTCATGCAACGAAGAAGATGAAAAAAGCTGGTTAGTTTTAGTCCGCAACCCCCCAGCATTTTGATAATATACCCGCACTCTTCGGATAATTTAAGCATAGGCCTTGCGACATTTATTTCACCATCGTTTCCCTTCATCGGAAAATTTACAAACTTTTTTATTTGAACATGCTCAGGCCAAATTGATGAATCTAAAGGAGCATCGAATGAGTTAGTAGGGATTCCTAGCTTGAAATTAACGAAGCGAAAAGAAGTAGAATCAGCATCTTTTTTAACAAGCTTTGAACAGCGCATAGTGGACTTAGATATATTTAACTTAGCTGCAGCATAATCTAGTACATTATCTGCAGTCACCTTACTACCCAAACGAGAAAGATGCAAAAAGCGTAAACGAGGAACGGACGGCAGTGTTAATTCACCCTCCACAACAGGGGCTGTCCCAAACATTATTTGGCTCGAGCGATGAACTTTAGAGTTGTTTAGTTTAACAAAACTTTTAGTATCAGCACTCTTCTTAGGAGTAGTCCCAATATCAACATTGGCAACACCATCAACAAGAACAGCACTATCCACAGAATATTTAGCCAACAAAACAACATCAGCAGCACCCACAGCAACACCAGTACCATCAGGGGCAACAACAACAACCTCTTTCACACCAACACTATCCTCCACAACATCTCCATCATAATCACCATCAGCAACAACAACAATCTCTTTCACATTGGCAGCAGTAGTGGTAGCAAAACCTTCACCTACTTAAATCATTTTTGCTGAATATTAAGCTTTCATCATCATCAGTTCTATCAGAACTAGCGGACAGAGATGACGATGGAATAGGCATGGCACCTGCAGCGGTCGTTGCAATCCCTTTAGATGTCGAAGCATTTACATTATAAGCAGCTATAGCAAGATCATCACTCTGTGTGGAAGAGTGTGATTTGCTTATTGTTTTCGTGCTTTGCTTAGACGAGGAGAGCGGTCTTTTACTTTTTATGGCAAGTTTATTTTCACTACTTTTGAGCGCAGGAGATAAAGAGGGGGTGTTTTTATGCATAGGCGAGTGTAGAAAGCGAGGAGAGGAAGAAGTGTTTTTGTCTTTGAACAGCTGTAATTGTTTATTGTTGTTTGTTGGTGCGATAACCGTCGACGGCAGCTTGGCTTGAGAGCGTGTTATATGCGAGGGTTTCACAAGTTTATCGAATTCCGATTTGTTATCAACAAAGAAACGATAAAGGTCTTTTATTTTTGGTATGCAGCTTAAGAAAGAAATGTTTATGCATGTATTGCACTTTCAAAAAATATTTTCGTTTGATTCAAGAGTAGCTCGTATGGTTTCACTTATTTTTGTGCATTTGAATTGAAAACCGGATAAACAAACTCCGCAATAAATCAAATCACTTTTGGAAGTTAAGAAGTTACACTCCGCACATTGGATGTCCATAATGAAAAATATAATAAATAATATATAAAGAGGTAAAAAGAACTGAGAACGAGAACCGAAACTGCTTGTTAACGAACCAATTCAACCCCAAATGTTCCTATTCGCTCAATATGATTTTTCAACTGAAATTGGTGCAAACTTCCAATTGCATGGGAGCCCACTTAGTGAACAAACGGCATTTTCTTTGGTCATTACCTCTGATCTTCTGGGCCCGTTGAAGTTATACGGGTGTAGGCCCAAGTCATGACGGAAATTCGCCAAATTGTGGTCTGCGGAAGACCTAGTTCTTATGCGTGGGGCTGAACTAACTGCGGATTCTTCAACACACTTTCACGGACAAAGGCGTTTCATTGACGTGCGGGTATTGGCGGATGGTTTACTGAACCGTTCCACTCAAATTAATCCACCAGGTTGCGAATATTATTTTTGGAAGGGAGTAAAAATTGTGAATTGCGTGAAATGTCGCTCGTAGAGAAGACCCTCTTTCATGAAATAATTTAATCATTTGCACATTTTGAACCTCCATGTTGATTGAAAAGACAGACTAATGAAAGATAGGCAACAATCACCTGCCCAAGTTTGAAAATCTCTACTTTTTTTTTGTATATATTGCTTAATTTTGTATTCTAGTTTGTTTGTACACATATGATAGTTTGCATTAGTAGCTTACCAATAACACATGCACTTATGATTAGTCTCGTGATTATAGGGTCTCAGCTAAAAAATACAAATTATTAAAAACTATATTATAATAATAGATCCTTTTTTATAGTTTTCCACTTTGTCGATATTACCTTATATGGTTTTGATGGTTAAAGTTTTTGATCCAACTCAAAAGCTTCCAAAAAGTTTGGAAAAACTTGCAATCAACAATAAGAAAAAACTTTTTTGTTCTTGATTTTGTTCAAGAAAAATGTTCGAAGAATAGGCTGATGAGGTTTTTAGATATCATGTTTTAATTTGAAGTCTGAATACTTAAATTCGACATACCTTAATTCTGTTCTTAAAATATTTTAAAAGTTTTCTTACATGAAGATTTGATTATTAAAAAACCACCATACTGCCACATGTCGATGAATCTCACCAAAGAAATTTAAAACGACACAAAATTTCTGTTTACGAAGTCTGAATATGAAGCATTTTAAAAAGTTAATTTAAATTTCATGTGGCTTCTGCTCAGGAAACATTCGTTGGTTTTCGTGGAAGTATGATGGACATGCTACGAAACATTTTTTAAGTTAAATTACATTGCAAATTATTATTCAGGAAGTACAGACTTTCAAATGTGTGCAAGGGTTTTACTCAGTGTATATAATGTGTATGATACCGAAAACCTGAGGAAAACATAATATGAAAATAAACTGAACTCTTGCCTTTGTAGGTTTGGCTTTTATTTTTTAAACGGGTTTTGAATATAATTTAGAAATAGTGTATTCACAATGCCTTAATAAAGTTAATTATTTAATTATCGTTAGCACAAACCATTAGTCTAAAATCATTAGTCCATCAGAGATGGAAGGTATTACTTTATTACTTTTTGGATTATCCAATGGCTTCTTGGCCATTCTGAATTATGATACCTCGATAAAATTAAATTTCTTGGTTAAATTAAGTTAGGTGGCTGCCACAAGTTGGTCCGTTAATAAAAAGTGCAGAGAAAGTGATTATTCGTTTCTTCCACTTCCTCATTCATATAACTTTTGCAAAAATTGTTGGAAAATGTATGAAGGCGCGTTACGAGCCTACCGAAAAGAAGCAGTGCCATGGTATGATACCTATTTGGAAATAAAATACAATCATACCTAAAGCGCTTCAGATTCATCTTTGGACACATTTTTTTAATCGCTAGATAAGTGCCAATGATATTCCACGAAATGTTTGTTTTTTTCTGAGTATTTTGCTTCAACAATAAGTTTACATGCAGCGAGCGATGCAAAAATTAAAAAAATTGAACGAGGCCCTAGTGACTTTTAACTCTCAACCATTCTTGCCTGCGAGTTGTTGGTATGATTGGGGGGAACTTACAATTTTACATGCAGCAATAAGAATAAAAAAATTTACCCCATGTCGTAAAATATAGAAATAAAGCGCAGGAACAGTACCTTTGGAGAGTTTGTTGACACTGCAATTTCCTGGAACATCGCCACCTACAAATTGTGTACATTGAACTGCTCTGTGCCATTTTTATCAGAGAAGATCGCCAGTTGTTGTTCTAGATGTAGTAGAAATAGAGTAGAGTATGTATATGAGGATATGATTACATTAGAATTTAGAAAACGCCTCTATCAACTCAATTCACTATTTCTAATCGAGGAGCGTGGTGTCGATTAGATTGTTGATGGGAATAAATCTATGATAGCTCCGTTTCCTTACAGTTTCAACGCTCTGTTCGGAATTCTATCCTATTAGTGGAGAGAAGTTTGTGCTGCACCTGCCCAAAAGATGTGAGTTATACTCGAGCCTTGGATATACAGGGTGATTTGCATAAGGTGTGACAAAAAGCTAGGGCGTGTAGGTTGGACTTAGACAAAAAAAAAATTTATGGGAGGGGGGGGTCTATTTCCCCCCGTTTACGCGGGAGGGGCAATTTAAGAAAAAAATCACTTAAAACAGAAAAAAATTATTAAAAAATAACGGTGATACCTACAGAGTAATGCTATTGCATTTTGAAAAGCCAGAAATACATTCTTTAATTTTGTTTTTAAATAAAGTTGTTCGAGTGAATAGTTTTTGAAAAATTAATTATCAAAATCAAAATTTTGAAAAAAAAATGAAAAAATTTTTTTTAAACAATTTTTTTTCAAAATTTTACGTAATTAAGTATTATTTTTTTATTCAATATTCAATGCTCTTAATAATTTTTGATGAAACACAAAAAACCGGATGTCAAAATGTTTTGAAGTTTTTGAGAAAATCAAAAATAACAAAAACTACTTTTGTTCTAAGAAAAGCCTTTTATTTTAGTTTTTTTCGATTTTGGATTCTAAGGTGAATTTACGATTGAAAGGATTAACTTTCTTTTTACTATTTTTTTTAATTATCGTCCTATAAGCATACAATTATGTGACAAAGTACTGGATTAACAATATTTCACACATTTTTTCATTGAGAACACCTGCGTGAGAGCATTGGATTAATATTGACCTGCGAATGTTTTTTAAATAATGCAACGTTACACGCCCTAACTAGTGACAGAAAAATTCAATTGTGAAATAAGAACAAAAATGTTCCTGAATCTTGAAATCAATTAAAATAAGAAATACATGCATATTTAGATAAAATACATAATTACTGTTTATTTAAATTTTTAACTAAAGCTTATTACAAAAAATTTTCGATACGATCCCCATTTTGTAGAAGGCAAAGATTATAGCGCCTTCTTATTGCTGCACATAAATTTATACTTGATAAATTTTCCTGTAATTTGACTCCAGCCACTTCAATCCGTTGTTTCAGTTGTTCCAAAGATTCTATTTCCACTTCGTATACATAGATCGAAGTCACTAGTAAGGCCGTGGTTACGGCCAACGCTAGTAAGCTAGTGCGCTAGCCCACGCTAGTTCTCGCTATTTTGTGCTAGTGCGCTAGTAAGAAAATCGTGGACGATCGTTCACGCTAGTTCAATTCGCACTAGTTGGTATTTGATCGTATGGTCTATTTTGAGAGCATCATCAGGATATATTAAGTCATTAATTTGGAAAGAGAAAAGAGTACACAATTTTTACAATTTATTTATTTATAGTTACATACTCGTATATGTCTTGTCAAAGACATTTAAAAAATACCCAAATAGTACTAATTTGAACTTAGCGTGAGGTCGGTTTTAATACCAATCGGTTCTTTATGTCTTAATAAATTTCACGAAAAGAATTCGAGTTTTGCTGTGAAAATAGCTTTTTTAAAAGAAAAATGTTTTATAAAAATAAAGAACCACAACATCTGACCGCTGCTGGAAGCATTACGAGCTCCATTCCATCATTTATATGATTTTTTGAGGAAGGACGAACAAAAGTTTTTTGAGTACTACAGAATGACCACAAACACTTTTGACTACATTTTGAAAGAAATATATCCAATCATTAAAACTCAAGAAGCGAAATTATCAATTACATCTACAGAAAGACTACCCATAACCCTGTGCTGCGATAAGCAAAATATATATGTTTATCTTGTGTATTTAAATTAAGACCTTAATAATCGCTTTTGATATATGTAAACAGAGCTGGAAGTTAAAAAATACCTTTTTTCGCAATTTTTTAAGAAATTCTCCGAAAGGAACAAACAAATTTTTTTAAATCTTTAATGAATATTTAGGAAGAAGATTACTACATTCGGAATTCTGTAACGAGTTTTTTGGAAAAAAAATTATTTCGTAATTTAATATAGCCTCAAACATGCAAACAAAAAAAATCCTGAAATTAGGGAACAATTTTGATGTCGAATCCAGGGAATCAAAAACCTTACGAAAAGTTTAGTCTGATGGTCCCAAAAAATGTGATGAGTAGTGCTATAAGTAAATATTGTATTATTAGGAGGTATTTTCTACATTCACGAGTGTGAATAATTTGATAAGAATCTCAAAACAGGCTTCTTAATGCTATATATTTATATAGCTTTAATGTAGTCAAATTTACAGAAAATATACATGCATATTTTGGATGTATATATTTTTTTTTTGAAGCTCCTTAAATTAAAGTATTGGTTCAACCAATTTATGCTCAAAGATTATGGTAAAGTCAATCAAGCAAGTCATGTTTGATTTAAAACCATAGCCCGATTTTTGTGACAAAGGGCCTTCAAAGCATAGAAAATAAATATGAATTTTTAGAAATTTAGTTTAACACAGTTATAAGTTTTAGGTTTATTTATAAAAAAATTAAATATAATTTCTAAAAAAATTAATTCAATTTTATTCGTAAACTGTTTCTCTTGATACATACATATGTTGTCCGTATCGATAAAATTTAAATGCGCTGAAGTTGATGTGAACTTAGAAGTTAAATCTGAAAATCAATACCAAAGGTAATAAAATGTGAAAGATTTAAGCCAACTAGGAAAAACATAAATTCCTCATTTTATCATAATAAGTTAGTAAGCTCAGATATTTATACCCAAAAGAACTCGCTTACAGTTTTCCTAAAAAAATGTTTAATTTTAAATTTAACATCTTTAATTCCTTTGAAGATATCGTATTGAAATTTGGCGTTCAGCTACAGAATGGCACAGATCACAATTTCTGGTATTGCAAAAAATGTGTGCACAGCAATTTGAAACAGATTTGTGAAAAAAAATATTTACCACGTCCATGTGAAAAACAATTAAAAGAATTTGTAAATAAATTTTATACCCGGTGAGGATTTCTGAATTGTGTACGTGTAGGTTCCATCGATGGCAAACACATTAGAACCAAGCGCCCACCTCATTCTGGAAGCCTATACCTACTACAACTTCTGCTAAAAATTACAGCTTCGCAGCAAATAATACTCGCAATATTTATGGATATAGAATATTTTCATTTAAACAATTAATACAAAAATTGATTGCAGAATCTATAATATTATGTTTTTCATGCCTTTGTTAAAAATTAAAAAAAAAAATGAAAATATGAATATATAACTTGTATTTTTGTTATTATTAATCCGACTTTGTTCCATGCTTTTTGTATAGTTTTTCTATTTTTTGTAGTTTTTTGACCCTTCACCCCACAAGAATTTCTTTTTTTTTTACTTTACTTATCAATAATTGGATGTCCATCACTAGAAAAATTAAAACACTCTTCGCGCTAGTAAGCTTGAAAATCAAATGAGTTTTGATTTACTAGCCTACTAGCGTGGACTAGCGCGCTCTCTTTAGTTGCTATAACGCTAGTAAAAGAGTGCGCGCTAGTCCTTGCTAGTAAGCTAGTAGATCAAAACTCATTTGATTTTCAAGCTTACTAGCGCGAACAGTGTTTTAATTTTTGTCGGAATGGACATCCAATTATTGGTAAGTAAAAAGTAAGGTCCAAAAACTACAAAAATAAAAAAAGTATAAAAAAAACATGAACCGATTAATAATAAGAATAACAAATACAAGTTATTTATTCATATATTCATTTTTTTATTTTTAACAAGGCATGAAAAATATATTATTAGACTCTGCAATCAATTTTTGTATTCATTGTTTAAATAAAAATATTCCATATAAATATTGCGAGTATTGTTTGCTGCGAAGCTGTAATTTTTAGTAGAAGTTGAGACTACAGATTCGGCAACTGGACTTTGTCTATGAACATTCAATAAAAGACATCTTCAATATGGATGATAATATTATGCAATAAGCAAACGCTCTTAGCGATAACCCTTGCTACGTCAACACTTGTTTCTTTCTCTTTTGTTAATATATGCCACTTTGCAGCATTCAATAACTTTACTTTTTTTTTGTATAATGTTCATTGAAGGCTCGCTTCATCTCCTAATAAGACAAAAGGTATAAAATTTATTTGCAAATTCCTTTAAGTTTTTTTCACAAATCTGTTCCAAATTGCTGTGCACACATTTTTAACAATACCAGAAACTGTGCTCTGTGCCATTCTGTAGCTGAACGCCAAACTTCAATACGATGCGCCAGTAGCTAGATATCTTCAAAGGCATTAAAGATGTTAAATTTAAAATTATAATTTTCTTAGGAAAACTGAAAACGAGTCCTTTTGGGTATAAATATCTGAGCTTACTGACTAATTATGATAAAATGAAGAATTTATGTTTTTCCTAGTTGGTTTAAATCTTTCACATTTTATTACCTTTGATGTAATCGATACAGACAACATATTAAGAGAAATTGTTTACGAATAAAATTTTACTTATTTTTTTTTAGGAATTATATATTTAATTCTTTGTATAACTACTTAATTGTTAACTTATAAATGGGCACAATAGATCTCCAAGTCGCAGTGCAATACCCCCCCAGTACAACTTATAAATACGTTAAACAAAATTTCTAAGAATTCATATTTATTTTTGTATGCTTTAAAAGCCCTTGGTGACATAAATCGAGCTTTCGTTTTAAATCAAACATGACTTGCTTGCTGGACTTTAGCATAACCTTTGAGCATAAATTAGTTGAACCATTACTTTAAATTAAGAGGCTTCAAAAGAAAATGTATATACATACTGGTACATACAAAACATGCATGTATAATATTTTCTGCAAATTTGACTACATAAAAGCGATATAAATATAGCATTAACAAGCCTTTTTTGATATTCTTATCAAATTATTCACACTCGTGAATGTAGAAAATACCTCCTAATAATACAACACCTACTTATAGCACGACTCAAAACATTTTTTGGGACCATCAGACTACACTTTTCGCAAGGTTCTTGATGCCCTGAATTCGACCGCAAAATATCTCAGGATTTTGAGATAATAAATATAACCGAAAAGTGCAAAAATTTTTTTTTTCACATGTTTTAGATAAAATTAAAGTACGAAATAATTTTCCAATAAACTCGTTATAGACTTCCGAAAGCAGTAATCTTCTTTCTAAATATTCATAAAAGATTTTTTTCAAATGTTTAATTCCCTTCGGAGAATTGCCAAAAACTGTATTTTTGAACTTTCAGCTCTGTATACATATCTCAGTGATGGAACAATTGTTAAGGTCTTAATTTAAATCCACAAGATAAACATATTTTGCTTACCACACCGCAGGGTTATGAAACGTCTTTCTGTAGATATAATTGATAGTTTTGCTTCTTGAGTTTGAATGATTGGATATACATATTTCTTTCAAAATGTAGTCAAAAGTTTTTGTGGTTATTATGTGGTCCTAAAAAAACGTTTGTTCCTCAAACATTCATATAAACGGTGAAACTCGCCATGCTTCCAGCCAGCGGTCAGAAAAAGTTCGAGGTGGTGGTTCCTTGTTTTTATAAAACAATCTCGAATTCTTTTCGTGAAAGTGACATTTTTTAAGACATAAAGAACCGATTGATATTAAAAGCGACCTCACACCACGATGAAATTAGTACCATTTGAAGGTTTTTAAAATGTCTTTAACAAGACATACATATATATGTAAATAAATAAATTTTATTAATATTGTCCACTCTTTTCTCTTCCCAAATGAATAACTTAATATTAACTGATGATGCTCTCAAAATAAACAATACGATGAAATACCAACTAGTGCAAATGAAACTAGCGTGAACGAACGTCCACGATTTTCTTACTAGCGCACTAGCACAAAATAGCGAGAACTAGCGTGGGCTAGCGCACTAGCTTACTAGCGTTGGCCGTAACCACGGCCTTAGGGCGTGTAACGTTGCATTATTTAAAAAACATTCGGAGGTCAATATTAATCCAATTCTCTCACGCAGGTGTTCTCAATGAAAAAATGTGTTAATCCAGTACTTTGTCACTTTATTGTATGCTTATAAGACTGATATAAAAAAATTGTAGAAAAAAAGTTAATCCTTTCTTTCGTAAATGCACCTAAGCCAAGCCGACCCCACCATACTAAAAAAGTGGCAGGTCAATTTTAAACCAATGCTCTCACGCAGGTGTTCTCAATGAAAAAATGTGTGAAATATTGTTAATCCAGTACTTTGTCACATAATTGTATGCTTATAGGATGATAATTAAAAAAAATAGTAAAAAGAAAGTTAATCCTTTCAATCGTAAATTCACCTTAGAAT
Organism: Chrysotoxum bicinctum; assembly: GCA_911387755.1. Taxonomy (NCBI): domain Eukaryota; kingdom Metazoa; phylum Arthropoda; class Insecta; order Diptera; family Syrphidae; genus Chrysotoxum; species Chrysotoxum bicinctum. The sequence goes on along the minus strand of OU426989.1, from coordinate 129,594,370 downwards.
CCAAAAACGAAAAAACTAAAATAAAAGGCTTTTCTTAGAACAAAAGTAGTTTTTGTTATTTTTGATTTTCTCAAAAACTTCAAAACATTTTGACAACCGGTTTTTTGTGTTTCATCAAAAATTATTAAGAGCATTGAATATTGAATAAAAAAATAATACTTAATTACGTAAAATTTTCAAAAAAAAATGTTTAAAAAAAATTTTTTCATTTTTTTTTTCAAAATTTTAATTTTGAAAATTAATTTTTCAAAAACTATTCACTCGAACAACTTTATTTAAAAACAAAATTAAAGAATGTATCTCTGGCTTTTCAAAATGCTATAGCATTACTCTGTAGGTATCACCGTTATTTTGAAATAATGTTTTTTCTGTTTTAAGTGATTTTTTTCTTAAATTGCCCCTCCCGCGTAAACGGGGGGAAATAGAGCCCCCCCTCCCATACGATTTTTTTTTTGTCTAAGTCCAACCTACACGCCATAGCTTTTTGTCACACCTTATGCAAATCACCCTGTATAAACGCCTTATAAATGGTAGCCAGATCAGAGAGGGTGAAAAATACAGTCTTGGCCAAAATTATTGAGCACCCATCAATTTCGTGCGTACATACTTTTTACAAATTAAATTAAATACAGTTGGTGGTGAAATAATTTTTTAGTCTCAAATAAATTAAAAAAAACGTTATCTACGTTGTTATTGAAAATTCATCATCCGTTATCTCAAGATTAGTCATTTCCACATGTTCCTAGGTATTGATCAGTTTGCATATTTGCCTCTTCTTATGAAATTTCAAATGTTTTTTGTAGGCATCATTTTAAGTATTGCTTAGTATTATTGGAAAATGCCCAAAAAAACGAACTATGTTTAGTTAAACGTGCGCAGGTACAGCAGATACATAATCAAGTGAAATCTCAGGTAGAAATTTCCAAAACTCTGGAATATTCGCGTCGATCTGTCTAGTACTGAAAATTGGTACGAAGCTCCAATTAAAAATCGCAAAAAAAACTTCTTTAGAGCTCGCTGTCGAATTTTCAGCAGAAATTAAGAAGCCAATTTTTGCTGGAACTACTCGTAGAAGACTCCAAGAAGCTGGTATAATAGGCTATAAAGCCAGGAAAAGCCATGGTTATTTGAAAAGAACAAAAAGGTGCGGCTTGTATGGGCTCGAAAATGCCAAACTTTTACTAAAGAATATTGGTTAAATATTGTGTGGTCAGACTAATCGAATTTCGAGGTAAGTTAGATCAAACGATGTTGCAACGATATGTAGTAAATAATTTAGTATATTATAACTCGTAATGAAAATACCTAACTTTCAAAACTTCTTCATTTATGGTACGCTTTAAGATTTTTAGTACCGCTGTTGCAACCTTTTTTCCGTCGTCGAGCCGGTGAAGAATTTAGTCTGGAGTGTTTGGTACCGACAGTAAAACATGGCGGCGAGAGCGTTATGATCTGGGAGTGTATGAGTTCTTCAGGGGCAGGCGAAATATTTGTGTGTCACGATCGCATGGACTCTACATAAACGTACTGGAAACTGCTATCCTGCCCTCATTTTTCTTACTGTTTGGCGTTACAAACGTGAATGGAGTAAAGTTCCAGCAAGATAATGTACCTTGCCACAAAGCTGCATGCACAAAGACCTGGTTAGGGAAAATTGCGTCGAGGTTCTTGATTGGCCTACCCAGTCCCCAGATTTAAACTCCATAGAACATTTGTGGGCTTATTAAAGCACAAGATCAGGCAGAACACAATCAGCAACAAAGACGACCTAAAACGCCACCTGCGTGATGAATGAAGGGCATTAAGTGCAGAACAATGCAATAAGCTTGTATGCTCTTTGCCAAAAAGAATTGCTCTCGTGATAAAGGCAAAGGGCTGTCCAACTAAATATTGATATTTGTTTAATAAAAAGCAATGTTATACTTTACAAAGTGTTTGCATTTATTTAAATTAAACAGTTGGACCTAAAGTGAGAAATATAATGGGTGCTCAATAATTTTGGCCAAGGCTGTATCTTATATAGCTTCTTCGATGCAAGTACCATTCAAGAACAATAGTATTAGGGGTACATTTTGCTTCAACTACAATAGACAACATAGAGTTTTCGAAGCATTAAACTCCACACGGTTTTGTATACCCCATTTAACAATGTTGTAAAGATCGGATTTTAATGAGCTTACCATACTATCGTTGCAATTCAACTTCCGAAGTAGATCGACGTGAATTTGAGAACCAGTGGCTCAAAAGTTTCAGACAAGAGATCATTTATAAAAGAGAGGAAGAGTGTCGGAGAGTGTTGTTTATTTCCTGAAATTTTGTTAGATGTGACAGATGGTGGAAGATATCGAACAAAAGTGCTGGACATAATATATGTTTTTTTAGCACACATATGTAGGTCTCAAGCTTTACGTTATAGGAGGTTGACGTCAAGTCTACATCGATTTGTCAATCGTATTTACATTTTAAAAGTATTTTTAAGAGGGTTTTTTAAGGCATGAGAAGTAGCCTAAAGTAGCCACATTCGCATCTCGTTGTCCATATAGAAAATCACTCTACAATTTTTTATTTCCATAAATAAAGGTATATGAAATAAGAAAATTATTTCAGGTTTAAGTGGAGTGATTAAATTTAAGTCAATTTAAATTTCAGGCGACTTCAACTCCAAACAGTGTTTCGCCCAGGTACAACAGTGGGCTATTCAGTTAGATGCTGTCGTACCCTTCTAAGACGCGATTATTAGTCGACTCTTATACATTTTACAGCATTGATATGAATTTTATTTTTCTAAACCAGAAATAAGTTTCTTATTTCATATGCCTTCGTTGATTACAAGTTCTGACTACGGACATTAACATTCTAGGTGTCTGAATTTATTCAAATTCCTCTAGAAAAATTTGTTAATTTATTTACTTAAATCCATGTGTACTACATACTTACATGATTTTGAACACACAAAAATGCACTTTCATGAGGTTCGGTAGCTATCTCAGAAGCAATAAGTTATTTTTTCTCCCTCTCCTTTCTACATGACAGACAAAATGAAACAAGCTTAAAAATTAAAATTCTATCAATGCATTCAATTCTCCGAAGTGCTTAATAATGCAATCGAAATGCAATACTTAGTAATAACAAGAATTCAAAAACCACATAAATTCTCATACATTTTCAATAACCCGTTGACATTGTTCTTGGGTTAGTTTGGTTGGTTTTAAAATCCCGATATTGTGTCGTGCCCAACCAAGGATGGCAGTAGTGGCAGAAATACTGCAGAGCACCTGAAGCATCAGATACATGAATATTAAATACATCCCAATAAACACAAGGAACCCTCCGCCTCTTCCAGGTTTATGTGTTGGTTTGCACCATTCAGTTTTTGTTCTATGTGGGTTTGGTTGGATTAACCAACTTTTTGCGAATAATTGTTTTAGAAAAAATTGCACCTTCATCGACTGTAGTATATTGAATTTACCAGTGCTGTCAACTATAGTACTGAGAAATACTCATACTCCATAGCCTTCTTATGACGTGAACCTCTAAAATACTTAAATTAGTGCATACAAAAATATTTGATCCCATTGAATTATGTTTCTTCGATAAGAAGAGCACAGATTTGTTCAGCTAATAAACATGAAAGAAAACATCAAAAATAATTCATAAATACTTTTATTAATTTGTTTAGTTCCAAACTATATGAAGACTTCGAACACACATGAACATTGAAAAACGAGAAACGTGTTAGGAAAAACACCCTTTCAAGAGTGTTTTGTTTCTGTTTTTTGATCTTGTTGAATATTTCAATTTAAAATGAGGACATCTTTTTGGAAAAAATGTACAACTTTTCCGTCTGTTCAAGCTTAATTCAAATAAAACTTTTAAACAAAAATATTTAAAATCATTGTTGCAAAATTTTAAACATCCTTATATTAAGGTATTAATATGATGCTACTTAACAATTTGCTAAGTTTTACGTAGATTACTAACTCTTTCTTAATTTTGAATCGTGCTAAAGCTATGCTTCTGAACACACCTAAAGTAACGGTAGTTCATGCAAAAACACAAAGTTAACAGAACTTTTCTGGCGTTTGTAAATGTCAAAGAGTAATATGAAGTTAGCACGATACTAAAAAACTCAAATAGATATTCGATGATTTTAACTTTAATAAAAGCTTAGAGTGTGTAATGCTACGAGTTTATTAGATTAAAAATTGTAAAATCGTTATTTTTAGCTAGTTTCATACTAAAACAGCTTTAACATCGTACTAATTCAACTAAATTTTGCACAATTAAATTTATTCTTTAATTTGTTAAGACAATTCCTAAAATAAATTAAGTAAAGAAAATAAGGGGAGAGTACGATAACTTAGGCGCCAAAATTGATAACGGATTTTTGTATAAGGGTCAAATACAAGCGTTTTTACTATGGGAGCGGGGGGTCTATCTCGCCCCGTTTAGGAGGTAGGGGCGATCTTAGAAAAAAATTACTTAAATTGAAAAAAAAAATATAAAAAAACAACGGCAACACTTATAATAAAGTAGGTACTATACCGGATTTGAAAGCCAGATGTCTGTTCTATAATCCTAAATTTAAATTAAATTATTTATGTCAATAGTTTTTGAAAAATTCGCATGCAAACTCAAAATTTTGTTAAAAAAAATGAAAAAAAAAAGTTTAGACCAATTTTTTTTCAAAATTGTGAAATGAAGTGCTTAATTGGCTTTTTGTGGTCAATGCTACTATTAATTCTGAATCGAACACAAAAAACCGAATGGTTTTATGCCTCCTAGTTTTTGAGAAAATCGAAAATTACTAAAACTACTTTTTATGAAATTTTTGATTTTTGGTATTTACCTACGGTGATATCATTTTGAGGATTAATGTTAATGTGGTTCATTTGTAAGTAAAGTACAACAAATAATTTAGCGTTACCGAGAATGCACCACGAGGAGGTAGAATTTCATGACATTCCGCGTCTCAGTCAGTCAGTTTGTGAGTAAGTTAGGTGTTAATTAAATATAGTCAAGTCAATTTTTCAATGTTCAATGTATTATAACCGTGTTTACAGGCATTTTGGTCACAAAAGAGATAATTATAGCAAGCGCTTCCCGAATCTCTAGCCAATATTGAGGCCCATGGAAAAGTGTGCCGATAGATAGGTTTATATTGTATTCTTACAATTTTTTCACCTTTTTTTAGAGCTTTTTTCGAAGCACCGCCACATCCAACCGAACTTGAAATTTTTATATTTTTCTACCTTTATCGGTAAGTTGCAACACAGTAAGGGAAGTTGACGTTTTAGTTGGAATTAGACCAATTTCTTCTAAGATTGCGATGCTTTTAAAATATTTTTTTTTTTAAGTATTGAAAAGTTGTGTAATTTAGGATGAAGTAGTGGTTGCTTAGTCGCCATTCTTTATTCAAAGAAAAAAATACTTCACTCTTACAAAGGTTGAATAACGAATGACCTTGGTAAACAATAACCTGTACCACATTGGCATTAAAAATGTTAGACACAAACAATAAACATACATATTAATTAAGGAATTATATAAATTTGCTGCATTCGTAAAACCTAGAAAATGTGAATTTTTCATAATGTATTAAATTTTCATGTCTGAACATTTTAAATGTGTAACTTTAGTCTACGTACTCGTACATATAATTACTAGACATTGGATATAGGCCATAGGGTTAATTCAAAGTTTCTTTATATCCAGATTCTGTAAATGCAAAAGAAACCTTACATACACCCAATCTCGCACCTACCCAAAATGCTATAGTGTGCCCAAGAAGGGGAGTTGCAGGGGGGCAGCATGCCCCCCATACATACCTCACTTGCCGAAAATAAAATCCCATCTGATTTCTCGCTTGATATAATTTAAAGGAAAGAACATCTACACCATCCACCGCAATTTCCTAGACAAAGGATGAAAACAATTAATATTTTCTAAGAATTGTATTTTCCTTATTTTGACAAGTTTAAAGAACCTCTAGCATAAAATTTTTTTCGAAATTATTGCAGCCACTAATGAGAATATTAAAATCGAATAACAGTTTGTGTGTTGTGCGTTCCTCTTTCTGTCCGTCTGCATGTCTATTGTGCATCAAGATAAATCCTAGGCTGGTGGGCTACAGAAGAAAAACGAATTTTCGTTCTAGCTAATCTAATCTAGAACTGCCAGCTCCTATAAGACCATTTTGTTTTTTTTTTTAATTTTTCGATTTTAAACAGACTTCTTTAAATCTACAATGTATTGTTAAAAAACTGTGGTTGTAGAAATATTTTAGATTCTTGTAGAAAAAAATTAAGTATTTTTATCAATTTTTCCCCAAGTTTTCTTTGAAGAAACAAAACAATAAATTAATTTTGCATTCTAAAATCGTATGACTTTTTGTATAACGAAGAAATTAGATACTCGTATTTGTGGGGAACCTATCTTGATAGTTACACTTCCTTAACAAAGCACTAGCTTTGTACTATTCGGTTTTTCTCTTCTTATAGTATCTATAGTTATTTTATTTAATTTAAGTTTAAGTGATAAATAATCATTGAGACGATACAAGGAGTGTTTTCGTTACCTCTTTCATAATCTCTTTAAATTATGATCTTTCCAATACAGTAGTTGTTTAGCTATATAACATAGCTGTATTTTGTATTCGTCTCTATTTTTTGTGTATAACATTTGACATTGACTCATTACTCAAACAACAAATCACCATCCTAAGGGATAGGGTTTGAGAAGCTGTGTGTATTGCTCTTGAGATTATTTTTTTCTTGGACCAAAGATAAGGTTGAGTTAGAAAGTAATTAAGATAATGAAACAATACGAGTAGCTACGTTATACGGGAAGAAGAAAATGTTGCATATTATTGGGCTTAGCGGAAGCTGGGGAGACAATGGCTTTGGATTATGCTTCCATAATAGCACTGCATAGGATACGCTTCAAGAAGATAGGCACACGTCCAAATTTGAATCCAAAAAGATAAAAAAAATTATATTGTATATATATATGCAGGGGCGAACGCAGGTAGGGGTTTTAGGGGTTCAAACCCCCCCGAAACGACCAAAAAAATAAGGGTTCATTTTATTAAAGAAAAAAAAAAACAAAGTGTTATTTTCGTGCCATAAATTCTTCTGCTAGTGTTGTTTTTTCTTACGACTTATAGGTACTATAAGGCAAATAATGCATTCGTAAGAAAAATCGAACTGAAGATTTTTATCAAAGTTGATATTACGATGATAGCGAAGACGAAAAATGTGGGTCCCAAAATTCTGTCTGTCTATAATATGTTCGACTACGGCCTAAAAAGCTGGGCCGATTTTCGTTAAACTTGGTAGATATCGTTTTGAATTTGTTTCCCCCACAGTTTTTTTCTTTTCTTTTTAAGACCAAAACATAACGGTATCTGCCATACGATTTTTTTTCGAAATCTTATAAATATTTTTTTCTCAAAAACTGTCCCACAGAATTTTGAAAAAAAATTAATAAAATGTCATTTCGTCATTTTAGGTAATGGTTGAAATATTTTTTCCAAAAACTGGTTATTCTTGGAAGCCCCTTGAAACCATTTTTTGGTTTTTGATTTTCTCAAAAACAGTACAACCGATTTTAATCATTATGAAGCCTCTCCAAGGTTTAAATATTATTGCGTATACAAATTTCAAAAGTTTTATTTTTTGATTCTTAAAAAAATTTCAAAATTTTTTTCTGGAAACTCACTACATATTTCGAAAACCCCAATGCTCGATTTTTTTAAACTTGATAAATAAAGCTTTCTTAATATAATCTACAAGATCTGGTAAAGGTACCCACAATACAAAATGTTAAAAAATGGTTTTCGAAAATCGTATTTTTCTCAAAAACGACTCCGAGAATTTTGATAGTTTTTTTTGTTTCGATTAATCTTTACTTTTAGAGAAGCTTCTAAAAAGTTTAAAAAAACATTGCATTTTAAGACTTTTTTTAAAAAAAATATTCTTTGAATTTTTGAAAGAAAAAAATCTATTTTTTTTTTTTTTTTGAAAATTCGATATCTCAAAAACTGCTCAATATTTTTTTTGTAAATTAAATTTTTATTCGAACAATAATAAAAAAATTAAATATGCGTACCAAAATTTTTTCTTAAGTATGTTTTAAAAATTTTGTATACAAAAGCTTATTTTTTTAAGAAACCACTAATACGAATTACAATTTTACTAAAGGAGTTTTAGTATTTTAAAAAAGAATTTTGTGCTTTTTCTGTAATAACATTAATTTTCGAAATTCTTAGTCTTTTACATAAGAGCAAGTTTGTGCGACCCAGTCGTGCATTTTATTTTATGTGTCGTCTTCGTATTTTAACACAATTGTCTTAATTTGAATTGATGATTAAAAAATAGAGACGAATAGAACAGCAATTGCGTTTTTGATAATTAACATTATCTATAGGGCAGAAAACGGACTAACGAACGGAGCAAATATATACCGATACAGATATCCGTGTTAATCTTAAGGGCCGATTTATGGCTAATAAATGATTTCGATTTATATAATTTTGAGTTATTGATGGCTCCAAAGTCGGAGTGTGTTGAAAGTTACAGTTACAAATGAGTATCTAGCACATAGCACCCTCTGAGAGCGTTTTGATTATAATTATGTAGTATAGTTAACGTAGGTACCAATTGAGTGTTGCTGTCGTCCTTATGTTTTCGTATAACTCTTTTTCCTATCATCGCAAAAGTACAACAAGTTATAACTTCACGTATTAATACTCGTATATGCCGGATTTAGTTTTGCAGATTTGGACCACTAGGCGAACCTAGAACTTATTTTAACTCTATTGTTAGGTACACTTATGAAATCACTTACATTCTTTTTCTTCTTGTTGCATTAATGATATTTTACGAACCAAATGATGGCCTCCATCACAGCGCCGTATAGTAAAAGTCTATGTCTAAGAATTAATTCCGGAATAAAAAATGGCCAAATGGAAAGCACCAAAAACGCCCTCGTAGTGAATATTATCCAACTTTTGGTAACATTATTCAAATTTGCCAAATAGGTATCCGTTGCAATATCTTTACGATGTTTTGTTTTTGCGATTTAGCTGTATGAAATTGTTCCGAAATGTCCTATCCCTGAGATTAAATATTATTTAGTTATAACATATTTATGTTAATTACAATAAAGAATATGTAATTAACAAGTACCTACAATATAGTAATAAAATAATATATTTATGAAAATCTCATATTTTTTTGATTTTCTAAAAAACAGAACAACCGATTTTTTTTCATTTTTTTATGTTAAGGCTCCCCTGCAGTTTCAATATTATTGTCTATTCAAATTTTCAAACATTTTTTTTTGGATTTTTAAAAAAAATTTCAATTTTTTTTTTTTTGAAAACTCGATATTTTGAAAACCACATGCTCAATTTTTTTAAAAATTGATAAATAAAAGTTTTTTAAAATAATCTACAAGATATGAGAAAGAAAATTATTTTACCTAAAAATAACGGTACCCTCGAAAACGGTTCCGAGAATTTTGCTTAAATTTTTAGTCTATTGATTAATTTTTAAGATCTATAATTTAATACAAAAAATTTTGAAAACAAGACATTACTGACTGTACCTACCATAGACCGATGTTTTAAAATTTTGAATTTCTTATTATTGACATAACGGATTTTAATGAAATTTTTTTATAGAGATGCTTTTAAAAACTTTAAGAAACATTGCATTTCTAAACTTAAAAAAAAAATATTTTTTGAATTTTTGAAAAAAAAAAAATCATTTTTTTTTTGGAAAATTCGATATCTCAAAAAGGGGTCAATATTTTTTTGAAAATTTAATTTTCATTCGTACAATAAGAAAATCCTAAAGTTGACGTACCAAGTTTTTTTTTTAAATTTTATATTTAAAACCTTATTTTATTAAGAAACCACTACAACGACTTATAAGTTTTGTTCTTGCATAAATTCATATTTGCATAGCATTCTGTTTTTGTCTCTTACTACTAAAAGACTAAAAGAATTTAACAAATGATGATAATTTTATCTTTATGAACAGTTTTTTCTAATAACATTCGTTTTTAAAATTCCTAGTCTATTACATAGGAGCAAGTTCTTGCGACCCAGTCGTGCATTTTTTTTATGTACTATACTTATTGTAACATCAAATTATTTCTTTGACAAATATTGTTTTTTATACAAACCATTATATATTTTATGATCTTAAATATTAAAATACATACTCAAATAATTTCTACATGCATAATTACGAGTATTTAATTTTCTATAATATAACAATTCTTATGAAATTTGAAATAAAAAAAACTGAATCGTTTGGTCGATTTCAATAGCTAGGGACTATCGCAATGACTTAACACGAAGATAATCATGGTGCATCTAGTCAGCCATTTGTATAAATTAGGAAAGAGTATAACAATTAGTTTCGCAACACCGGAAACCATGTCAGTTGTAGTTCATTTAAGTAATCGATTAATCGCATCTTGTATATCCAAAGTATGAGTATGATCGTTAACAGGTCCATGCGCCATAATAAAGAATACAAAAGTGTGGCAGGTTAAAACATAGCGATATTTTAATCCGATTAAAGACCTCAAGATATACATAATTTTGATAATTTTTTTTTATTTCAATTAATTTTAACGATCTTTAATATTATAAAAAAAATTTGAAATTAAGATATTACAGCTTGTACCTACCATAGAACCATTTTTTCAAATTTTGAATTACTCATTATCGACATAACGAATTTTAATGAATTTTTTTATAGAGATAGTAGTAGTATAGTAGTAGTATTTATTTATTTAGTAGTATTTATATATTTACTTTTACAAAAGAAATGTTTAAAAAATTACAATATAATTTGAAAATGTATCATTTATGACGGCTTAGTTAAATTTAAATAATATTTTTCTTTTACTTTAACAAATTATAAATTATTTTTAATAAAATTATATAGTTTATGTACAAATATTTGTAATATATGTTCACTTTTAAGTTCTTCAGGTAAACTGTTGAAAAATAAAAGCCCTCTGTACATCAATGAATTTTGTGTGCTGCTTCTGCTGAATCTTGCCAATCTAAAGTTGTTGCCTCTTCTCAGATTATGTGGTTGAACGGTAGAAACAGATATTAAGTTGTTACTCAAATATTCGGGGAGCATATTTTCTCGAATTTTGAAAATGAAAACCATCGAGTTAAAAGTAAGATGCTGTTTGAGAGTCATCCAATTTAACGATTGTAGCATGAACTGTATTGGAGTGTATATATTGAACTTTAAAATCATTCGCATTGCTTTATTTTGAAGAATTTGTAATCTGTCTTTTATTTCATTTGAACACGTATATAAGAGCGTAGAACAGTAAGTAAAATGTGGTAACACTAAGGAATTATCTATATAAGAGCAAGGCTATTCTCATATTTACAACACTTCTCAATCTTTTCAAATAATTAACTTTTTTTGCTATTTTCTTACAAATATAATCAGCATGTTCTTTAAATTTTAAATTACTGTCTAACACAACTCCGAGGTATTTAAAACTTTTAACACATTCGATTTGTTCATTTTCCATAAAAACCGAGATATTAGTTCTGCAATTAAAAGTCATACATTTTGTTTTGCTAACGTTAAGCTTGAGTTTTTTTATTTTTAACCACCGACTTATATTAACAAGGTCTTCGTTTAAATGCGCGATCATTTCATCTATGTTTTTTCCACTTATGTATATGAGTGTATCATCAGCGAACAATTTTACTTTGCAGTGCTTCAAGTTATTTTTGACATCGTTTATATATATTAGAAAGAGATAAACTCCTAATACCGATCCTTGCGGTACTCCTAACTTTACTTCAACTGCCTCTGAAAACTCATTATTAACTTTTATTTTTTGTGATCTTCCCGTTAGATATGATCGAAACCAATCCAATTCTTTGCCTTGAATGCCATACTCCCAAAGTTTGTTTAACAAGATATTTCTATCAATGGTTTCAAAGGCTCTTTTTAAATCCAAAAATACGACTATGACAGAATTTCCTTCGTCAACGGCCTTTTTCTAGTAAAAAACCAAGAAGTTAAGGGCTGTTTCACAAGAGTGACCACCGCGAAAACCAGATTGCTCCTCTATTAATATATTGTTGTTTTCAAGATAATTGACTAGTTGGTTCGCTACAAAGCGTTCTAATATTTTTTCATCTGAACTTAGCATATTTACTGGACGAAACTCTTCACATTTCTTTGTATTGCACACTTTTCTTATAGGTATTATCACAGATTGCTTCCAAGTACTTGGGAAAACTCCAGTTTCCAATGAATTGTTAATAATTTTAAATAAAATAGGACCGATTATTTCTAACGACTTTATAAATTATATCACAGCTTAGTCCATTAAAGTCTTTCTTTTTATTGCACTTTTTTATAATATCACAGATTTTATTTATATCACAGTAATTGAAATTAAATCTAGCAGGTACAGGTGAAGATAAACAAGTATATTGCACATTTGGAATCGATTTATTTATTTCATCAACACTTTCTACAAAATAGTTATTGAATTTGTTTGCTATCATTTTCGTCGAACAAACTCTTTCTTGACCATATATAATAGATGCAATATTGTTTTCTTTATTTTGATTTAGGATCATAGCTTTGATGACTTTCCAGATTTTTTTCTGGTCCCCGCCTTTTGAAATAATTTGTCTTTCGATATACATAATTGTTTTTTGTAGCAACAATTGCATTTTTGAAACTATTTCTCTTTGTTTTATAATTATTCCAAGGATTCGATCATTAGAATAAGCTGCTCGATTATATGCTCTTATTTTATCTTGCCTTAGCCTTTCTAGTTCACTCGTAAGCTAAACAACTGAATTTTCATCTCTCACTATCTTTTTTACAGTCATTTTTTGTAAACAATCAACAATTTTTGAATGAAACAAAGCGGACAAATTCTCTACGTTCTCTACATTAAAATACAGATCACTAAAATTCACAGAGTTAAGCAAATTATTCATCACGTCTGTTTTGTAATTCACGAAGGTTATAGCCCTCATATTGCAACTGCCGCGTTTTTTACTATTATCTACTTCGATTCGAATAGTTTCATGATCAGAAATTTTTTCAGTATTGTCTATAATTACTTTCACATTGGATCTGTCAACACTAGTAAGCACGTAGTCAACTAAAGTTCTTGAATTATTTGTTATTCTTGTAGGTTGCGTAACAATTAATTTCATTCCTTGATCTGCAATAATTCTGCGCATTGAGCTTTCATTGGAATTAGAAATCAACATGTCGATGTTAAAATCACCTGCCACAATAACATTAAGTTCATCTTCCATTTGTTGCATCCACCAGTTCACATAAAATGTTTTAAAAAGACTTACCGGTGTACTTGGAGATCTGTATAAAATAACTACAGCCCATTTAATATTGTTTATCCAAATATATAATTTCATGCACCAAATAGATTCATTAAATTTTGACATGTTAACCATATTCACTTGTAAACATTTTTTTGAATAAACAATGACACCTCCTGTATAACGCGAATGCGATTCACATACTGTATGCACATAGTTGTTAATTTTTAATTCAGAATCTTCAATATCACTTGTAATGTGGGTTTCACTTAGTAACACTAACTCGGGTTTATGTTTTTTAACTAATAACTCGAGTTCCGATTTATTACATAAAAGGCCTTGAATATTCAAGTAATACAAAACCGTCGAATTCGATGATTTTTTTGTTTGCTACAACCAGCGCGCTTTCTCAATAGAGAGCTTCCTTCTATAAACTTCACAATTTTGATCAAACGCATGATGATTTATATCTAGGTCAGCATTAAGACGCGCGCAATTCACACATTTCAATATATCAGATTGACAATCTAAACCGTCTCCTTCATGCTCTTCACCACACTTAGAACACACTTTTTTATGCCGACAGTCCTTTGCGATGTGGTTAAAACCTAAACAATTATAACACCTTTTAACGTAAACTGCATCCTTTACATCGCACCTATCCCAACCTAAGCTCACAGAACCGATTTTTATTATTTCGTTGAAACTTTCACAATCTAGCTCCACAACTGCAGTAAAAGAGTTATATCTTCTGTTTTTATTTTTCCAAATTGCTTTTACTTTTAATTCTTTCTCTTTTAAGACTGCATTTTGCTTTTTAAGGCAATTTATTATTTCACTTTCATTCATCTCTTCCGAAAAATTGTTAATGCGGATCCGAGGCTTCCCGGCCATTTTATTTACACTATAAGAAGCGCCAAGTTTCGATTCAACGTCACCTTTGAATTTTTCAACTGAATTATCGTTATCACAAGCAACAATCATGGCTCCACTATTAAGCTTTTTAATTCCTGAAAGCTGAATACCGCTGTCCTCTGGTTTAAGATTTGATTTCACATCAGCTTCCGTTTTTTCTGCACTTTGAGGATTAATTGGTTTTACCACCACCGCGCTTTGTTTTTTTAGAACTTCAGCGAAAGAACCTTGTTTATTATTTGAGACAACTGCCTCCTTAACTTTTTTTATCTCAGCTATGACACTTTTTTCATTAAAGCTTTTAGCACCACTTTCTAACACTTTTCCCACCTTTTTGTCGAAGGATGCAAGATCATTTTTTATTTCATTTAAATTATCCAACACAATCTGCAATGAGTTAATTTTTTCCTGACAACTTTCGCATAAAATGACAACACAAACACATTTAGAAGCATTTTTTATTTTATTTTATATTTATTTTGTCTCCAAGTTGTGTGATAGATAAATTTAAATAAAATACACAAATAAATACAAATTTTGCACTATTGTTTATTTTTATTTTTATTTTAATACCAAAATTTTTTTCACAACTTTTAAATTTTACACGACTTTTAAAATTTATTTTATTTTAATTGATTAGGCGACGCGTTTCGGAGTGTACTCCATCTTCAGGCGATTAACTCAATTTGACATTTGTGTTATGTGTCATAGCCATTATTTGTTGTAAGGTTGTTGTATTTGTTGTTAAATGTATTTTAGTTTTGTCTTCTTTCTTGTGCTTTAATTTTTATTGCTGTGTCGTATAGTGGATTAAATTGACACTTAAGACAAATCCACTATACGACACAGCAATAAAAATTAAAGCACAAGAAAGAAGACAAAACTAAAATACATTTAACAACAAATACAACAACCTTACAACAAATAATGGCTATGACACATAACACAAATGTCAAATTGAGTTAATCGCCTGAAGATGGAGTACACTCCGAAACGCGTCGCCTAATCAATTAAAATAAAATAAATTTTAAAAGTCGTGTAAAATTTAAAAGTTGTGAAAAAAATTTTGGTATTAAAATAAAAATAAAAATAAACAATAGTGCAAAATTTGTATTTATTTGTGTATTTTATTTAAATTTACATTTAGAAGCTTGCAGAGCTTTCACCTCATAATTTGACAGATTCAAACACTTGAAATGAAACGCCTGGCAACATCCACCCTTGCAGACGACATACTCCGATTGACGAGTAGTCTTTTTACATTCTGCACAATTATTCATTTCACTCACAACACCAACACACACACGCTCAAGAGATTTTAACCGATGGAGCTTGCACAACCGTTCTTTTAATTTATTGTTTCAATGTTAAAATATTTTCAGTTTTTATTAAATAATGAAAGATTTTGATATGAATTTTAACAAAAAAACTTATGAAAACACAGGAAAACACCGTATTCTTCAATAGTAAAACACAATTTCCAATTAATACCGCCGTTTAACACGAGAAATATTATTAATTGTTTAGCCGCCAAAAAAACAATACTTTTTTTTAGATTTTTTTTAGATTTATAAATACATTTATTTCTTCAGAAGGTAAGATACATACAACAATTCATATTATAATAATGTATAAGTATAACTAATAGAAATAAAGTAGTGGCATTATATATTTTAAGAATAAAAACAGTGCTAAATGCCACTTCAAGCTTAACAAAAAAAACAAATAATAATAAGTGGGTGGGGTGACCCTTATTAAAGAAAAATGTACATTTCAAAATGAAAAGAAAAATAAGAAATGTTAAAAATTCAAATCAATTATACAAACCAAAAGATAAACCAAAAAGTTATAAAGAACAGAGAACAAGCTCTCTTTGAAAGACCAGAAATATTGAAGTCTTATATAACTGGAGACAACATTCTTTCCAACTCATCAAAGTGAAAAGTAAACAACCAGCCCTTTACAAGTTTCTCAAAACGATTTTGTAATATAAGTGATCATATCATGATCGGAAGTTTATTAAATAAACGAGGAGACATAACAGAATAGAAATTACGGAACTCACTAATGGTAAGGATTGGAAAATTCAATATTTCAAAAACGGCTCAATATTTTTTTTGGAAATTTAATTTTCATTTGTGCAGTAATAAAAAATTAAAGTTGGCATACCAAATTTTTGTCTTAAGAATCCTTTTAAAAATTTTGTATATAAAAGCTTTTTTTAAGAAACCACTACAAGGACTTATAATTTTTGTTCTAGCATAAATTCATATTTGCATAGCATTCTGTTTTTGTCTCTTACTACTAAAAGAATTTAAAAAACTAATTGTATCCTTATGAACAGTTTCCTCTAATAAAATTCGTTTGTAAAATTCCTTGTCTGTTACATAGGAGCAAGTTCGTGCGACCCAGTCGTGTATTTTTTTTTTTTTTTAATTTATAAAATATTTTTTTTCTCAAAAACGGTTTTATACAGTTTAAAAAAAAAAACACAACATTTAATTTGGCTAGAAAATGATTGAAAAAAAAGTTCCCAACAATGATAATTCATGATACTCCCCTTAAACTATTTTTGTTTGTTTTGATTTTCTCCAAAAAATTGGATTTTGTATTAAAATTTTTCTAAAAAAATTGGATGGTTTGAAAACTTTATATTTCGAAAATCCGAGGTCATTTTTTTTAAAGCTTGATAGTTAAAAGTGTTTCTCATGATCGGCATAACGGATTTTAATGAAATTTTGTTTAGGAAGCTCCTAAAAAGTTTGGAAAACATTCAAAATTCCATATTAATATTCGTACAGTATAAAAGATTTAAGGTTGGCGTTCCAACATTTTTTGTTTTATTTATTTATTTTTATTTATTTTTTTTTCAAAAAAAAAATCACATAGCATTACTAAAGCTCCAACTACATACTAAAGGAGTTTTTGCAGAGCCTTGGAATATTTGAAACTAATACAGTTTATATGACTTTGGTATTGTAAAAACGAATACGAGATCATCATATTTTAAAATTATTTGAACCTTTACCAGAAGGAACATAGATCCAATAATTACCAAGAGTTTTTCGATTTCGAAAAAAAAACCTTTAAAAATTATCTCGTCATTCTTAAAATTTTTAAATAAATAAATATCATCTTCTATCCAGATAATACGTTTTTCCAAAAATTAAAAAAATAAGTATAAAAATGTATTCCATTATTGAACACTCTGTAGACAAGCAATAATCCTCTGTTGGCTCCTTAATTGACAACCCAGGTGTAATCAAGATTGGAGTGAAAAATCAATACAAATTGAACAGATTTCACTGGGAAACGGAGAAAACACATGTGTGTCGAGGCCTTGGGGACTTCGCGTTTTTTAGGTCACCTGATCCCAGTTTATTATGAAGCTTTTTTATGATTATTACAAAAACACATCTTGTTTCTAAATATTTATTTTCGCTGATATACAAAAATTACTTGCAATAACCACAAAAAGCATGGTGTGATGGAATTCCGAAAATAAATAGCTAATACGTTGAGTTCCTGGAAATGCAGCTATTTGAGCATTGAACATGCAAATAATGTGTGAATTAAGGCGGCCAAATGCGGGACAAATTTTATGTGTGTTGTGAATGGTCCTAGCTTCATAATAATATATTTTATTGTGGTTAATTTGATATATCTGTCCTGCGTCAACGAAACGTTATTCGTGGTTGAAAATATAAAACGTTGTGCATGTCAGAGATTAATCAAATTACTCTCAATCAAATAAGAGGATGGGTATCGGGGCACAATGACACTGCACTTAGTATTGAATTTTCATACATATATGTATGTTTAAAAAAATACTCCAATAACAGGATTATTTGAATAGTTAATTTGTTTGTTTAATTGATGGTCAACAGAAATTACGTGGCTGCATGACCAGTTATTTTAATTAAAGGCTTAATTTATACCGTTGAGTGTTTAAGCATTTTATTACTGGGTAAAATATGATTTTATGAAAATCAATTACACTTCGCAGGTGTTTAATTCGTCATTTAATTAAGATCTGATAGTGTAGTAAAAAAAAACTTGGGGCCACTTGCACTTAACTAATGTATAAATAGCTACAACTAATTAAAGCTACATATTTCCATTTGAAGAAATAAATCAATGTTTTTCGTTTTAGTACTGGACTTTTTAAAAATTCTAAGCTAGCAGACAATAATATATTTCAGAATAAAGAAACAATCAAAAAGAAAAACATATTGAAAAACATATTGAAAAATAATTAAAATTTTACGCGTTCAGAGATGTCTTCAGAGTTTAGATATTTACTGTAAAGAGGGGACTATACGTTAAACGAAGATGCAGAAGAAATTTTTTTATATAATTTTAATTTTCAATTTCAATTTAATTTATTTATTAAGAGTCAAACTAGTTTAACAATACATTTGGATAATTAATATATAGAGATTATAATGAAACATATATATTCTTAGCAACTATACATTATAATAATGTGGAAGGGAAGGATATTTTATTTAATGGTGTATGTTTTGAGAAAATTTTCACAAAAACTCATTGGCAATTTAACTAAACCTAATTAAAACTTATATAACTACCTTTAAACTAACATAAAAATAGTTGCAAGTCAAGCAGCAATGTTTTTTAATATTAAATTATCTTAAATTGAACATAATAATACATCATATTTTCGTAAATTTTTGAACAATTTTCTTTTATAGTAGGGATGTTGAGAAATGCCAAGGAAGGCTTAAAATAGTCATCAAAAACTTATTTTGACAAACCTAAATTTTTTGCTATAGACACTCGGCACAATATTACCAACATGGGGATGCATATAACATAGAAGGTATAGGAAGACAACTTCATACAATTAATAATTTATTTTCAACGCTTAGATGGGACTATCTATTTAAAGTGGAAACAAGATTTTTATTAAAAATTGACCTTTCTTTAAGCTTGAAAAAGTTAAGCTTTTGTCTAGCTCTAGGGTAACACCCAAATATTTAATAGATTGCATTGTTCCCATTGAATTGGAGCATTACACACAGAGAGATTTATTTGTGGCAAGTTGCATTGCTTACGTTTTTTGTAAAAAAAAACTTGCTTGAGTTTTTAAGGGGTTTATTTTGATTTTCCATTTATAAAAGTAGATTTGAACACATCTAGAGCGTTTTGGAGGTTTAACAAAATTTGTTGACAGTTTTTGGAGATAATATAAATACATTAAGGTATCATCAGCGAAAATGATCTCTTGCAATAATCTAAAGTCGGAAAGTTGGCACGTAAATATTGTAAAGAAGGGGGAGAGCATCGAGCTCTGAGGAACTCACGCCTTGGGCTATTTCAACGAAGAACTTTCTTTCATTTAAAAAACTTTTAATAATCTTTATAATATACTTTGAAAGGCCCTTTATTAGAAGCTTATAGACAAGACCGTCATGCCAGACGCTGTCAAAAGGTTTCTCAATGTCAAAGGAAACCTTTCCAACAGATTTCTTGAGTTAAAGTTCTTTTTGTAAGCCTTTGGCAAGTTTTATTACCTGATGGGTCCAAGAATGTTCTCTCCTAAAGCCGAACTGTTCCGGTAGAAGGATATTTTTGGTTTCAACGATTTCTGTCATTTTAAGACAGATTGTAATTTTAATTTATTTCAATTTATTTCCAAAACAAAATTAAATTTACAAAGACACATTTAAATAAAATCTTTTAAAGCATCAATAATTTAAGTAACGAAGAGTTTTCTTAATATTCAAAAATATGAAAAATAATAAAAATTATTATGTATTTGGAATTTAAAATACATTTTATTAATATAAAACAATAAAACACGGGTTTAATGAGATAAAAATGTTCAAATGCATGAAATTGTCGTTTGATTTCCAGAAAAGTATGAATTTATGCAAGCAATGTTCAAAAATCGTTTTATTATTAAAGTAATTTTTTATATAAGAAATTTCTTTAAAATTTTGCAAAAACAAAATTTGGGATTTCAATTTTGAGTTTTTAGCAGTATAGAATTTATGAAACAATTTCAAAAAATAATCGTTCACACGTTTTGAAGATATTGATTTTTCAAAAAAAAAATTGGATTTTTTTCAAAAACCCAAAAAGTGTTTTTTTTTATATATTGTATATAAACAATATTATTTTACACTGAAGGGGTCTTAGGCTAAAAAAATTTGGTTAAAATCGTTAGAGCTGTTAATGAAATAATCCAAAATCAAATGAACGGTTCTATGAAGGGTATCGTTAGTAACACTTTTTCCGAAAATTTTGTTTGACCAAAATGTAGTCCATGCCCATAATAGCACACTTTTTTATAAAAATCGTTAGAGCCGTTTTCGAGATAAATAAGATTTTGCATGACGGTTGCTTATTGGCTTAGCGTTAGTTTTGGAGCTAAACAAAATTTTACTTTGTCCTCTAGGGAATCACCGAAGACCTTACCGAGTTTGAAGAAAATGCCTCCAGTAGCTTAGGCTGTAGATCGAGGTATAGACATACAGACAGACAAGCGGAATTACCGGACCCACTGTTTTCGTCTTCGCTTTCATAGTAATGTCAACATGGCACAAAATCTCGAGTTCGATTTTATTTTCCAAATGCAGAATTTGTCCTATAGTATCTACCTATATCGCAAGTTAAAAGGAAACTTGAGCATTTATCAAGGTGAAGTCTTATTGCCTTCTGCACGAGGCTTATGCGAAGAACGATGTGAAAGTTGCGCTCTATAGGTTCAATTTTAACGTTCCAAAGGAAAACCATTTCGTCGGATTCATTGATAAACGCAACCTCCACCATACAACACACTACTTCGTGTGTTTCGTCAAACGCTGGCTGGTCGAAAGAATTCTCAAACCCCTATGTTACTAAGTCCCTGGATGTCGAGTTTCTTGAACCTCAACTAAAGAGGTAAAGTGATTTCGTGGTCTTTAAATTGAACTGAACCAAGATTTTAAGAATTCTGCCATGAGTATATACCTCGACAACAAAAGTGCAATCCACTTGGCATCAACTATAGCAAGTACTTATAAAAATTTCAATATATTGATGTTCGACTCTCTCTTATAAAAAAAATTGGAGCTTGAATATTATCGCCAGTTGCAGCTGAAAAAGCATAAATACTATGCAAATAATATAGGATTATATTTAAAATTTAGTTTGAGTGGCGGTGTTGAAATACTTGATGAATTTATACTTGTGATCAAAATTATTATTGTGTTTAAGTTTTATACTGTTTTTATTGAAAATATTTGTAATAAATGTTTTATTCTATTTTATATTCTCAATTGAATAAGTTGTTGTTCGTTTTTATAATTGTCAAAGAGTTCTCGTTCCTTCACTAGTAGGTATTGCCTCCTGCTGATTTGACAAAGCTTCAATTCGCGTGAGCATCCTTGGATTAGGTTTATTTCGATGGTTTCTTCTAAATTATTCCATTTTACAATCAGAGCAGATTTCGGCCTTCGGAGTGTCTCAGGAAGGGCAGTTCACCTCTTTATCATTCAATGTTGTCATAACATGTTCAATGAAATTCAAGTCCGGGCTCATTACAGGCCACGATATTACGTCGTTTTCCACTTCTTGCATAAGTAGTATGCACTAGATTTTGGAAACCGGCAAGAAAATATAACGGTAAGCTTAAGAAAAAGAATAAAGCATTAAAAAGTGTTACTACCTTTGCTTGTAACTCTATGTAAATATAATTATTGCTTATCTAGGTTTCGCAGCTTGAAATTCCTTGCAAATTTTCAAAATTTTCCTGCAAAAAAACAGCTTTTATGTTTCATGCATAATTTTATATCTCACGATATTTTTTCATTTATAAAATAATTATACTGAGCTTAGCCAGTTTTGCAGAAAATTAGATACCAACATTAGTTGCCAAAATTATTTCTTTTATTCATTGTATGTTTGCTGCAAAACCGTTTGAATAATATTTTGCACTAAAATTAACATTTTTTTTGTATTTAAAAAGAAAAAACAATTGTTTTAAAACTTAATACTTTAAGAACTACAAACTCAATTTAAAAAAAATTGCCTATGTACATATTGTAATATTTTTACTAGGTTCATTAAATAAAACTTATTACTCTTTTTTTTAGTATTTCTTCTTTATTTACACTTCTCATCTTGGAATGTTCTAGATGGTTGGAATAAGGGGAAATTCATTTAACATTGGAAAAGAGCTTTTTGTTTCTTCCATAAATTAGATATGCAATTTTCCAACAGATGGCGCTGTAGTAGTATAAAGCTCTGTTCACAACAATATGTATATACAAGTGTTAAAACCCGTTCTCTAAATATTGATTTCCTCCAAGGCCTCTAAGAATTTTGATAAAATTTTTTCTGTCTATTATTATATTATTAATATGAGACAATTTAAAAGTGAAACATTATTCACAATACAATTCAAAGACTTATTTTTTGATAAATTGCTTATAGAGAAGGTTTAAAATGTTTTGAGAAATATTTTTTTTATTCAATATCTACAGGGTCAATGATAGTCGTTCAAGTTCAAACGGATAAAAGAGAAGCACTTCAGACGATTTTTTAAGCTCGCCTATAAAATTTGAATGTATTTTGACAATTAATGTGAGAATTTTGTAAGTGATGTTACCGAAAGAAAATGTGTATGCCAGTTCAGTCTTTTTGGACGTTAAACATACGATTACGATCGATAGCATTGCCATTGAACGGGAACCTCTGTTTTCTTGTCTTCAATTTTTGTTTCTGAAAACAATATAGGAAATTAAGTGCTAAGGATAATTTATAACAAGTAAAGAATCTTTTAACCTATATTTAAATTAAATTTACTGTACACTTATTACAAGCAAGCATTAAAAATAAATAAAAATGTACTAAAAACACACGAGAGTATCTTCAAAAAAAACAAGCTATACAAAATAAAAACTATTCACTATACATATATTCATATTTTGAAGACCTTGTCATAAGAACGTATTTCGCAAAACATATTTTTTTTAACACACAATGCGTTAAGCTTCTAGCGTGATTCATCATGCAATTTGTGATTTTCATTTTTCTTTTTGTATTTGATCTGGAAAGAAACTAAATCTGTAACGACGATGCACAGTGGGGTAGCTCATTCGCTATTATTGGAACGAATTCAAAAGTATTATTTCTTGTGTTTGAGATAATGCCAATTCTTATCAAAGTAAAGTAAATAAATGACTGGTGCCACAGCTAGTGATTTAAGTGGGATACACACTTCACGACTGCGCACACTAATCGAGATTGGCGTGTTTCATACGCTCCTTATTAGACCAAGTTATTTAAATTTTCGAGATCATTATCTTTTCTTTATTATATAAAAAAAAATACATGAATGGGTCGCCCTTATGTTTAGAGATTCGGAATTTTAAAAATTAACGTAGTTAGAGAAAAATGTTCATAAGCAAACAATTTATTTTAAAATGGCTAAGGATACTTTATTTGTTGGCGCTGCAAACAGAATGACACGCGATTTTTCAAGCAAATTTGAATTTATAGAGAAACAGGAAATACATTTTTATAAAATAAAATATACATACAATTTTTGAAAAGAAGGAAAAACCAAGTATATAAAAAAAAAATTGTATAGTTTTTGTGTTGATAACCATCTTATATATTGCGTCTTAGAAGGGTACGACATCATCTTACTGACGCGGCCAACTTGGGCGCGAAATGCATTTTTAACACATAATTTAAAAATTTTATGAAAAATTTCTTTTTTATAAATGTAACACTCACTAACGGAATTTTGACTAACCTTAAAATGTTTGATCACAATGCAAGCGCTTAAGAAACTTGGAGATGATTTAAAAGCAGATACCGATGAACTTTGGTTTTGAATGTTTGAATATCATTCCACATTCGTGTAGTGACTAAAGAAAAAATTTCTGAATTTAACACTGCGTCCGAAGTCAATGGTAAACTGATGGGTAATCTCTGAATTTAACAATACTTCCGAGGTCAATGTTAAACTGATGGGAATTCCCTGAAACGCGAGTTTTACGGTTGAATTACTTAAAAGGAGGAATGTATCTGGCTGGCTATTTCGCTAGAATACTGTTTATAAAAAGAAAAACGGTTATATAATAAACCCGAATGCCTTCAGTGAAATTGTCAAAATTCGAAAAAATGGTTCCTTCATAGGAAATGTCAGCAATTCATTAATTTCAGTTTTCTTTTATGGAATTATAAATCATAAGATATTTTATCAAAATTCTTGGTGCCGTTTTCGTGAAAAACACGGTTTTCGAAAAGCTTTTACTATTATTTAGATAGCATTAAAAACTCTTAATTGTCGAATTTCGAAAACCTCGGGCGTGTGGTTTTCGAAATGTTGAGTTTAATTTTGTTCTTAAAAAATTTGAATGCACAATACTATTCAAAACTGCTAAGCAGTTTAAGCATAAGAAAATTGATCAAAATCAGTTACAAAGTTCTTGATAAAATCGAAAACAGAAAGATGTTTCTATGAAAACTACCATTAACAACCATTTTTTGGAAGTTTTTTCAACTTACTAAATACAAAATTTTTGATTATATTTTTCAAATCTGTGAACAAGTTTTGAGCGAAATATATTTTCTATTTTTTTATAAAAAAAATTATACCTATGGTTACCTTTTATTTGGTTTAAAAATTAAAAGAAATAAAAGTGTGCTATCTTACAACTTTTAAAAAATTAGCTGAATTGCGAGACCCATGTTTTTTGTTTTCACTATCATCCTTAAGTGAAGGCTAATCAAAATAACGAGTTCGATTTTTTCGGATGCATAGCTTGCCATATACGACTATTACCTCTACCACAAGTACAAAACGTCAGCGAGACAGCATGGTATGGCGCAATAGGAACTCGAAGAATTTCAACACAACACACCACTTGTCACAAATATGGTGCTACACATGAAGTATGTGCTATCTCCGGCTTTATGATCGCAACCATTCAGTTCTTACTATAAAGAAAATAGATGTACGAGTTACAGATGTCTTGGCTTTCCTCAAGAATTTATTCTCATACTCATTCTAATGATTGCTTTTACTTTATTCGTAGAAGTTTTTTTCTATATTGGTAAGCCGTCAAATAGAGGCGACGAAGTAAAAAGTGCATAATTATCTGAGCATTCTACACGCTGCAATTATTGTTCAAGAAGAATTTAAATAATAATTTTTTTTTTTTTTTTCAAAAATTCAATTTTCTTCAACAGAGACTAGTATTTTCATTATAAGAAGTCCCATCTACAGATTTATTCGTACATTTTGCTTGATTTCTTCCAGCCCTATTTATTAACTCGTTTTAGCGACGCGGTTTAAAGTTTCTCCGACTTTACAACGCCTTTAATCTTGAAAAGCTTATTTTATAAAAAAAAATACACGATCATTAGAGTATAAGGTTTTTTATTTGGGCATGAAAAGAAGGTAGTGGCAAATTTGTGAACAGTGGTCACTCAACTCGTTGGTTATATATATATGAGTTTCTGTATATTTGCCAATAAAGCAATACCCCAGGGTTTGATTTGAAGCCGAACCGTCTGATGGAAAATTATGCTTCCTCAAAAATGAATTAAATGAGAATTAATACTGTGTTTATGTTCGTCGGTGTGTTTTGTGTTTCAGCGTCAGACATTGTCAGATATTTTCATGCGATTCTGAAAATTAAAAAAAAATTATTAAAAATGATAGAACGACGTGTTTAGTTTAGCTTGGTGGGTAAATTGGCTTCTTGGAAATGGTTGGTTAGAAACATATTGCGCTTCGTTTTTGATTTGATTCCAATTTGTAAGCTATTTTGTCCCAATATGCAACGGTCGTCAGGACTCTTATAAATATTGTTGTTGACGTCAGGTCCTAGAAATGAAAACATATCAGGTGGCGCCACAGTACAAGTATTAAATGTTTGCATGCTCAACTCATGCAATGTGGATACATACATACATATATAACATACATTTTTATGAAACTAATAGTTCGTTGTTCTATTTTCATGCAATAAGAAGTACCTACATTTTTTTTTTCTAATTTTGCTGAACGTATAAGATTCATTGCTTTCCCGAGACTGGGAGATGTGTTTTGCAATATAAAATGGATATTTCTCACGCAGGTATCGATTTTTCTTTTGGGAACAATCGTTCAACTTTTTTCTGTTTATCAAAGAAAAGTATCAGATTTGCTCTTGTGAGTTTTTGGTTTACAGTTTTTTTTTTCGAAATATAGTTTTTGAAAGAACATTTGTGTTCCTCAATGAAATATCTATGGTTCAGTTTTTTTCCGTTCGTAATATTAAATTGCAGAAATCGATTTTGTTTTCAGGTGATTAATTCGGAGTATACATCAGAGTTTCGAGTTTTCTTTGAAGTAGCAGGAGCCATTCCCGATTTCTAACTGAGTATTTAGTCATAAAGAGATGAAAAAAACACTTTTGCATTGGTTTGAAGTGTAAGTGAAATGGTCGATGGAAGGATGTTGCACATTTTTCTTCTCTTATTTTTTTTGGTGCTGATTTATAAGCATTTTTTCATGAAAGGGAAATGAAAATTGAAAAACTTTGGAATTTATTTTGTGTTGAAAGGATGGTATGTTCTATCTAATGAATACAAAAACATAGATGCAGAGGAAATGTTAACATATCTTTTTTCTCTTTGATATATTTTCTCTTAAGCTCGTACCTACAGTGAAATTTAATTTGGTTTAGAAGGAGTCTTTTCAATATTCTAAAGTGTTTCTTTTGCTCCTATAAGAAATTGTTGTATCGCAAACCAAATTATTTGCTAAGAACTGTGAGAGACATGCTTATTGTCAGTGATTTGATTCTGTTGATTAAACTTACCCACACAGTATCTACTAAACAAAATGGTCATTTAAATTTTTGGAGCTCTTGATTTATATCTTTTAAATGGCGGGTAAAGAAGTTTTGAGGAATGATGGCTTTTATTAACTTGGATTTTTTAAGAAGAACATTGAATTTATAAATTACTTTTTTTACTTATACGAAATGTACAGTTTAACAATGCTTAGGGTGGTTTATCAATTGATAACTCTTGAGTCACTGCATAAATTTATTTTAATTCTTCCTTGATCTTAAAGTCAAAAAAATTATCGTTTTGATATCAATATGCTCGTATATGTTTATCATACTACCTAACTGTAAATCACATATAGCTTGAACCAATTCAGTTGTCCAACGGTCGGTTGCGCAGAGAGAGGATTTAAGAGAACAAAAATGGTGCGCAAGATATTTAATGGGTATAGATTTTTCCTTAAATCTTACAGTGCCTAACTCAACTTTGCTTTGACAAATAGTTTACTGATTATTGTTTATTTCTATGTTTTATGATTTGTGGCTTAGCAACAGAAAGGTTCCGGGGGCGTTATGTTTATATTTATTTTATGGTGTTAGTGTTTATTTGATATATGTATTTATTATTTTTTGCCCTGTGGGGTTTTGGGATTAATTGTAGATTAGTGTTTATTAGTTAGATTAGTGTTTATTACTTTGAATAATTATTAAGTTTTTAAGAATTTATTTTACCTTAAAATAATTATTATCTATAAATTTGTACTTCAAAAATAAATATAAAACATAATAATAAAATAAAAAACAATATAAATAAGAATAATATAATTTAAATAATAAATTTTCATTTACATATATTTAGTTTTAAGAACTAATGTCGCTTTCATAGTCGGTTGAAGAATCGTCACCTGGATTAATTATAATTGAATCCGAAATTGTGTCCCACGTCAGGTCGTGAGAAAAGTATTCTTCCTCAGTTCTTATGGTACACACACACACACACTTTTCGCCAGTCTTCAGCCGTTATTTTTGAAAATTCTTCCTCTGCTAATTTTTGAACATCCAATAAATTGAATGTTGTGTTTCGTGAACCTACTCTTGCCTTGACAGTTGCCCAAATATTTTCAATGGGATTGAGATCTGGATGATAGGGTGGTAAACAGTGTTGTTCCTCTACGTGTCGACTTTGATTGTCTACATTAATGCGTAGACAATTGTGTCGACAATGTAGACAATGTAGACAATGTCGACTATGGTGTCGACAATGTAGACAATGTCGACTATGGTGTCGACAATGTAGACAAAGCATGCCAGCCAATCTGTCATTCTTGATTTCTCTGTCACATTGTTTACTTCATTTAAGAAAATTTCAGGTGTTAATTTGAGTTTTTATTCAAATATTGGTCGACGAAAAAATAAAGGTTTCGATCACCTAGGTTTTCTTTTAATGAAAAACAATAACAAATTTGTAGCATATTGTACAGTGTGCAACAAAAATCTACAAAATACTGCACAGGTAAATAAAAATTTGTTAAAAAAAGCATATTCATTATCCTAATAATAATGCCTTCATATTTATTTATGAAAGGAATGCCTGTAAGCAATCCCAATCACCTGCGACTAAGATAATCCGGATTAAGATAATCCGGCGATGTCTCTATGATTGTTTTGATTGATGACAATGATTTTGGCTCGAGCTCTGATTTATTAGACGAAACATAATAAGAAAAATTGAATGTCTACGTTGTCTACATTGTTGACATTGGCATGTAGACAATCAGGAATTGTATACGTTGAATTGTCTACACGTAGACAATCGTGTAGTCTACATTTTTTGTCTACATGGAACAACACTGGTGGTAAACGTAGAACCTCATGTCCCATGTCGTGATGATATCGTTAATCTTATGCTTTGGGTTGTGTGTAGCTCGGTGTCCTTTTATTAGTTCATACAGTTCAAGTTTCAACATCTGTATAGTATGCGGAATATTGTTTTCGGTTAGCCATTGTATTATCTTGGATTTCTTGCTAGCAGAAGTAATTTATTTTTCTTCTAATTTATTGTGGTACGAGGCGTTGTCCATTACAATAACTGAAGGTTCCTCCAAGTTATTCAAAACTTGTTCTTGGATCATTTTGCAGAAATTTTCGAAGTTCATGTTGTCGTGATAGTCTCCCGTTTTCGTTCCAGATTTGAATAAAAGTAAGGAGTTTTTCACGAAACCTTTTTCACCACCTGCATGCGCAATTATCAGCCTCTTTCCCTTTGAAATTGGCGTCTTTACTTTAACCCACTGCTACTGTCATCAGTCCAAGCCCGTGGCCTTGTATGTGAGCTATGAATATAGCTTTCCTCCAAATAATTGATATCATATCCTTTTGTTCTGTATTCTCAGATACTTCACTCGCATGAGTTTAATATCATTTCTTTCACATAGAAGTTTCCGGTTGTTTTGAGTTTTTTTTTGTAGCTAAATCCGTTCCTTCTTAGAATCCTGTTGAGAGACGTAATACTTAAGTTAAACTCCAGATCTTCCTATACTCGTTGTCTCAAGATTTTTAAGGATATCATCATTTTTTCCTCCTGGTGGAAGTTGTGCATTATACGCCGAATAGCTGCGATGTCAAATTCGTCTAGTCCAGTTTTCCACTTCGTATGCTGCACTTTTTTATTTAGTGACTGCACAACTCCTGTCTCTTCGTATTCCTTAATAATCCTTCTGATTGAACGTTCAGAAATTCCAGTAGTTTCTACTGTTTGCGTTGTTGCGTAACTCACAGGATTTTCAAGAAACGAATTCTTTGCTTCTTCCAGTTTGTCATTAAATATATCCTAACAACTATCTTACGCGCCTTTTCTTTTAAATGTATTTCAATGTATTATTCTTGGTTGTTTTTTTTTTAAACTGAATTGCAAACCAAAGCAAATATCATTTAAATACGTTAATTCCCTCTGATGCAAAAATTCATCAATTCAAACTCGTAAATACTAATCTAACTAATTAACACTAATCTACAATTAATCCCAACCCCACAGGTCAAAAAATAAAAAAATCTACACTAACGCCATAAAATTAATATAAACACAACGCCCCCGGAACCTTTCTGTTAGTAAGCCACAAATCATAAAACGTAGAAATAAACAATAATCGCTAAACTTTTTGTCATTAATCCTATGTCGCAGCTCGCAGGTAGTTTTTTTTGTCCAACCCAATTGCATATTGCAATGGATTTATTTTTTTTATTATAGGTGCACTGAAATTTTTCCCAATAATAAAAACAAAAATTATTAATTTTATTTTTTCGAAGTAAAGTTTACACCTAAAAAACTTTTCTTTTTATCTCACCAGAAGATGAAATAGTTTTTAAGACATCAAGCTATGAAAGAAAAATAAACCATGATCATAATGTATCTTATTCATAGAAAGTCCATCGCTGAAAATTCATTTCTATTTTACTGCGAGCGAAGCTATAAACAAAACTCACCTTCCTAAATGCTTCAGTATGATTATGATACTATGATCGCAGCAGCGTCATTAACAACAACGCCGGCATGTACATCTTTATTTTCTTTTTTTCAGTGATTTTTCTGTCTCTTTAAGAATTAAAGAGTAGAGCAGGGAAATTTAAAGACACCTGCGCAGTATACTATGATCGCAGCAGCGTCATTGACAACAACGCCGGCATGTACATCTTTATTTTCTTTTTTTCAGTGATTTTTCTGTCTCTTTAAGAATTAAAGAGTAGAGCAGGGAAATTTAAAGACACCTGCGCAGTATAATGGCCAACTGAATTGGTTCAAGCAACACCAGCGTCATTATCTTAATTAAAAATAAATCTATTTTAATGATAGTCATAATCACTTTAATGCACGCAAAATAATAAAAAAAATGAAGAACCAAAATATTTATCAAAATTTTATTCTTGGTCCAATATTAACCATCCATAATCCACCACTAAGTACAGTGAGATAATTCCGTTATTGTATTCCAAGCTCGCCAAAATAAACCCATATCGAATGTACCCAATAAACATGCAATGCAATCATAATAATATTGTTTTTTTAAATATTAAATTTCAATGAAAATCATAAATAAATGGCGACTGAATTTTCTCTATTAGTTTGTATTTGTAACTTTGGATATGGGTGATTCTACAAACAATGGAATAAAATGTAAAAAATTTCGGCACGACATTTTTGGAAGCCAAAAGTCGTAAAAGGTGTTCTAGTTGATCATTAGATTAGACCAGTCAAAAAATAAAAAATGGCGATTATAAGAAAAAAAATTGAAAAAAGGATGTTCAGGGGACTGAGTTTTGAAGGGGACCGAATAAATCTTTATTTTGTTTTATTTTCTCTTTAATATGACTTAGGTATACATTAAAATATAGAAATTAAATTTAATTAGTCCTCATAAACATACAAATTCATGGTTAATACATATAACTCATTTTATTTAAAGAATATAACATATTGTTATATTTTTGCTAGGTTCTTTAAATAAAATTTATTACCCCTTTTAGAATTTCTTCTTTATTTACACTTTTCAAATCAAAACAATAAATCTCAATTTATAATCAACTCCAATACTTTTATTCAACTTAAATCACACTTCTTTAATTACACTTTCCACAATCCAAAAATTCAGCTTTGCACACTTTCATAATTATTGAAAATAAACTATCCCCCGCTCACTGTGAGCACTCCCTTATATACTCAAATTAGTTGTTCTCGAAGGTTCTTGTCTGGGAATGTTCTAGTTGCTTGGAATAAGGGGAAATACATATGACATTGGAAAAGAGCGTTTTTTTTTTAGTTTCTTCAATAAGGTAGATATGCAATTCTCAACAGATGGCGCTGTAGGAGTATAAAGCTCTGTTCGCAACAATATTATCTATAACTTAATATTTTGTTTCTATTTAGAATCAATTTAAAATAAATTACGAGTAGATATATTGTTTTTTTAAATATTCGCAATGAAGTTCGAAGTTCAACATAACTAAAAATTTCTCAGGTTTCTGAATAGAATATCATTTGTTTATTTATAAGCCAGGGGACTGAGGCCAGAGAATTGAGTTCTTTCATGGTTTTTGCGCAAAAAGATATTTAGGTTTTACTTAAAAAAACAAACAAAAATATACCATATAATGTTACAGTTTTATTAAACCTATACTATAATGATAAGAAAGATGCCTGCTAACATACAAATTTGTTTTGTAAAAACTCACCAGAGGACTAATAAATTGAACGGACAATCCACGACCAGAAACAGAATCGAGTTGCAACACGATTTTATTTTAAGGAGACTTGGTCCTTAAAATTGCCAGAGCTGGAAATTCGATAAATATAGTAGTTATGGATTTTTTCGACTGTTTCAAATTCCAGGGACTGATATAAAATGCGAGGGACAAAGTTAAATTAAGTTTTTTTATAATCAAACCACTATACTCTGTCCAACAAAAATTGTCAGTTCAATTTCTAAAGCAGTGGCGCCTGATGCACCCTCACTACAATGCGTTAGGAAAAATTCCACTAAAAAAAGAGCAAGCCACTGACTTTTCTTAACGAATTGTTGTTGTAATTCTTTGCAAAAACTTGTACACCCCAACACGACCGTCGGCGTCGTATCCCACTGCTGATGAGATACTGTCAAGATCAAGACAAGAGTGTCAAGCGTCACTCAATACGATCGTGCGCTCTTTATCTACATCAAAACAGAGTTACCATTATCATTCTCAATTGCAAGCAAGGAGCTTTTTCAGTGGTTTTTATTAAGGAGCTTTTGGGATTTGAAGCTTTTGAGAACACATTTTAAGAAGATGAGTATGTTGAGTGTTGTCGTATTGCTATTCAACTTAAAAAAAACGCGCCTCTTATCTTACCGCTTGGCGTTGTGGGAAAAGGTAAATTGAATATTGTTTTCAGTAATTTTCAATCAACAGACGGTAGCCCTACGCGTTTTTTACTCTCATTTACGGCGATTTATAATTTAAACTACGGAATCCCTGTGAGAGCTTTAAAAGGCGACACACTTATGCATGGCAGTGCAACCAGAATGAGAGACATACGTCCTATCTTCCCTGTACTGACAATTTTTGTTGGACAGAGTATAACAGATATTTATCTAATTCGTAGTAAAGATGTATTATTATATGGCGTAACTTCGCTGGAATTCATCTTAGTATGAGACTTGAAATAAGAGAACGGTAATAAGTTTTCTTTGCGAAAACGCATTGGGGACACGTCAGGGGACTGAGAATCAGACACTTTGAAGAAGTTTTTGAGCAAAATAAAATAAGGTCACCCTAATAATATTGTTTGAACAGGTAGATATCAATCAAATTTAATTTCATAAAAAAATCCAATTTAAATAATTGAACGGATTTTAAAATATTTCTGGGGCCGCTGAAAATTCCATCGTTTGTAGAATCACTCATATATTCAAATCAAGCCACTATTTTTCCCACAATTAGTGTCTTTCACTTGTACCTTTAACCTATAGTATTATCATGGAGCGTGATTTTGTAGTACCAACGCTATACTGGAGGTGGCGCTTAAATAAGCGCAAGATTTTACAGTGGAAAGTAGGATAAGATACAAAACAAGTAAAGGGTGGTTAGATTTTAAGGGCCGATGTTGAATGCCACACCTAAACGTAGAGTTTTTTCTGCATTTTATTTGACATTTCTCAATTTCAGGCTTTCTCAATTTGAACGACAGAAAGATACACAATCGAGCAACGCGTTAAAGTTATTTAGGCTTATTGTGAAAATGGGCGTTCAAATCAAAATGCATATCGTGCACTTCGTGATTTTTTCGATCAATTTAATAATTGTCCAAATGTGCGTACAATCGGAAAAATCGTGCAAAAATTTGAACAAACCAGGTCTGTAGGAGATGTGAAAACAGCAGTGCATGCTCGTACAGCTCATACTGCAGAAAATATTGCTGCTGTTCGCGATAGTGTGGCTGAAGAGCTGTCCACCTCAACTCGTCGTCGTGCCCAACAATTGCACCTCTCACACTCGTCGTTTATGAACATTATGCATAAAGACTTGCATTTACACGCTTACAAGGTGCAATTGACTCAAGAACTAAAGCCTCTTGACCATTTCAAGCGTCGTCAATGGTCAGAATGGTGGCAAGAAATGGCAACAGTTGATGATCAATTTTCGAAGAAAATCATCTTCAGTGATGAGGCACATTTTCACCTCAGTGGATTCGTCAATAAGTCGAAAAACCAATGCACCCACAAAGAATGACTGTTCTGGGCTGGCGGCATCATCTGGCCTTATTTTTTCCAAAATGAGGCCGGTCAGGCAGTTACTGTGAATGGTGTTCGCTATCATGAGAAGATAACGAACTTTTTATGGCCCGAATTGGAAGATGGATGGATGTGAACGATATGTGGTTCCAACAGGACGGTGCCACTTGCCACACAGCTAACGAAACAATGGCCGTGTTATCTCACGTGGTGACGATGTCAATTGGCCGCCATGATCATGTGATTTAACACCGTTGAACTTCTTTCTTTGGGGTTATTTGAACGAAAAGGTGTGCATAGATAAGCCAGCAACAACTCAAGAGCTAAAGGATGAGATAATTCGGCACACTAACGGCATAGAACCTCAATTATGCCTTAGCGTCTTCGAAAATTCGGACCATCGGATGGAAGTGTGCCGCCGAGGTCGCGGCGGCCATTTGTTCCATACATAATTGAACCCTACCAATATTATCATAATAATAAAAAATGACAATAGTTTCCTAAATAATTTGTGTTTTATTCAATATCAACATCGGTCCTTAAAATTTAACCACCCTTTAGTACCTATGTAAATATATGTCGCAAGTAAAAATACTTAACAGTCAATAAAACGCATATACATATGTATATGTATTTGCAAAATCTTAGTTTTGGTTTAAAAAGTTTAAGTATTTACTTGTAAGTATAATCTGTTCGACTGGTTGACTCGAACTTGCTCTAAAATTTAACAGATTTAGAATATTGAAAATGAAGGTATTAGGGAAAAATGTTCGGAAGCATAGCATTTATTTTTAAAAAGGCTCAAACAGTTATAAGAAATATACTTGTATGTATAAAATTTTTAAGAAAAAATGTTGGTATAATCCAATTTTAATTTTTTGTTAGTGTGTAAATGAAAATTAAATTTAAGAAAAATCGATGACTCGTTTTTGAGATATCGATAAGATAGTTTTAAAAAAGGCCGATCATTGACGAATGTGCTCAGGCCCGGATTAAAGAAAATGGGGGCCCGGGGCTATTTCAAATTTGAGGCCCCCTAAAGAGATATAAAACCCAAGCAAGCCAAACCCTCATAACCTGGGGCGCTAGGAGTCCACGCTCTCAGAGACGATGCGTCGAGGAGTTGACGCATCGAAAATCCAAGAAGCTATTCCCCAAGTGCTCTAACCCCCGATAAGATTAAGAATTTTTGATACCCGGGGCTAATTATTTATCAGGGGCTCCTGTTTTTAACGTTTTTGAA
Organism: Chrysotoxum bicinctum; assembly: GCA_911387755.1. Taxonomy (NCBI): domain Eukaryota; kingdom Metazoa; phylum Arthropoda; class Insecta; order Diptera; family Syrphidae; genus Chrysotoxum; species Chrysotoxum bicinctum. The sequence goes on along the minus strand of OU426989.1, from coordinate 129,558,790 downwards.
AATTAAATGTGTTCATTTCGCAATCGCAAATAAAAAATCGCAAACCCAAAAGCGTTTAAGCCCACATAACCCAATTCGTAATTAATCCAAAAACCATGAACTCAAAACCGTCAGACTCTTTCTTTTTGATTTATTCAAAACTCTAAAAATTAAAAGTAACCAATTATGTTAATTAGGATTTATTAGATTGAATGAGTAAGTATACATTATAAATAAAAGATACGCGTAAAGTTGAATTTTGCACATGGAGCGTTTCGGAAAATTCAACTTTACCTACGTTGTGTCGAAAAATACGATTCAATACTTCTGCCGCAAAATTTGTGTCGCCATTTTTCGTTTGTTAAACTCAAAACGGACTCGTGGAAGTTAACAATTCTAAATTTTACCACACTAGTATTGAAATGTACTCTTACCCTCAATTCGCACATCTATCTTAATCGAGAATAAATATGGTACTCGAGATAATTAGTCCAGCATATTTCCGCACTTCGCAAAAAAAGATACGAGGTATAGAATTCAATTTGTTTTTCAATCTGGCAACCCTTTGCTGAATTAGGCTGCATGGATTGAAAATTTTTTGAGTTTACAGTTTTGGGTTAATAGGCTATGTGGGTTTGACTTTTTAGAGATACTAGCGAGTTGAGCTATGTGGGATTAATTGTGAGTTGGGCTATTTGAGCTTAACTTTTTTGGGGTATAGGTATAGCTTTCGAGTTTTTTTGATTTGAGATTGATTTTTGCTGAGTTAGGCTGCATGGATTTTTTTTTTGAGTTTACAGTTTAGGGTTAACAGCGACTTGGGCTATGTGGGTTTGACTTTTTGGAGATATTGGGGGCTATCGTAAACAAAATTTCCCTCGGAAATTGAAAATTGGAAAGTTTAATACTTCCGCACTGTTCATTGTAAGCTAGCGTCTGGCCTTTTTAAATGAGAGCCAAAGTCAATATGAAACTTAATTCCCAATATCTATAAATTCCAAGGGACATTTTCGAAATTATTCAAGATGACAATTTTGAAAGTTGAGAACAATTCCCAGGAAAATTTTATTCACGATAGGCCCCATTAGCGAGTTGAGCTGCTATATGAGTTTAAAGTTTATGGGATTAATTGTGAGTTGGGCTATATGGGTTTAACGTTTTTGGGGTATATAGCTTTCGAGTTTGGATTTTGTGGGGTCAGCTAATTTTGGTTTTTATTTTTGGGGTTTATTAGATTGTGCAGTTTGAATATCGCAGTTTTATGGTTTAAATTTCTTAATGGGATGGGGCCCTGGTTTCCGCGGGGCCCGGGGCTTCAGTCCCCCCTAGCCCCCCTATTAATCCGGGCCTGATATGTGCTATCTGTCGCTATGCTTTATTTTAGATCTTCACCAATGTAAAACTAATAAAAACAAAGTATAAATCTGAATAGAGAAAAAAATCATTGCTTAACAGGTATTTTTGTTTGTCAATAACTTGGAAACACTGCATTTACAATTTTATAGTGTGTTAAATTAATACAGACTAATAGTGATATCTCGGTAATTAAAACAACACGAATATGAGCGCAGTTGATTCATAATGTTGTGCTCGTAAGTGTCACACCAATAACAATTATACAAAATGTTTAGAAATTCTACAACATAGAAATTGTTAACAATTAATTGATTTGGAAACTACTGAGCTTGAACTTGAACGAACAACTTCATGTTACAGTTGTAACACGGTTTAATTAAAAAAAAACATAGTCAATCTCTTTATTGCTTATGTTTCCTTGCTTATATATGTATGTATATGGAATTTACCAAAGCCAGCTAAAAAGTGCTACCATAAAATCATTTGGAATCTTATGAAAAGAAGTATCCCGGATGTTAGAAAATTTCAAACGCTAGATATTTTCAACTGAAGATTTTCCAACTGTTAATTATGATTCACTATAAAATGCGATCCGCTGGAATGATGACCAATATTGTCCCCCACGAATCATCTCTTCCTAACCGAAATCTGTCCCAGACAATATTTTATAATAGCTAAGCCTGCTGGTTTTGAACCTTTTTTGTCAGAGAATTAACATAATCATTGGTTTCGACTTCAATGTCAGTAAATCTTTTACTGATACTGAGCAATAAAATAAATTTCTCTGAAAACATTCAAGCTAGAATAAAATCTCGCTTACAAACAATCATGGCTCGTTATCATCCAACATCAATAAAATTTCCCTATGTTATTTCAAAATACCTATAGGAAGAGTCTTAGAAGACCCCATAATCCAATTGGCAGCAATGTTAATATCCTTCTTATGATCCAATTTCCAATTTCGACTACTCTTGAAATGTCTAATTAAATATTCAGCAACATCACATAAACGAAAGGTCTACAGTATCATATTGTGTGGGTGAAGCTGCTGACCAAGTTTTTTTCTGTTTTTGATGGGGAGAGGGTGTTGGGCGTATGATATCGTAGAGCTCGAAAGATGATATCCTATTATGGTTGCTATTGCTTAAACTCGACGCAAACACATTCAGACATCAGATTGACACTAAAATACAATTTTTACGACTACCAGGAATCTTTCGTCCTATTTTGCATTTTTTTTTTAAATCCAATGTCCATCTGGCTCTTTGGCAGCAGGACTTCTGATGACATGGGGTCGGGCTTATGGTTGTGGAGAATAATTTTTGTTTTATTCAGCGTCAGCAAACATCTACATGGCACACTGCGGGAAGTGGAAGAGCAATCACGCTTCTGTTTCCACATCTACTATGATACTTATTCAAGGACACCCGTCAATAACAAGCAAATAGCATTTGATGTTTGTGCCTATCAGGCATCACATGAAACGCAAATGTTCGACGGAGATACCCCTACCCATATTAAGGCTTTTTTGTGTGTATTTCTGTTGGTGTTGTTGTGATGTGTATTTTTGTTTAGGAGTCACTATCATACCCAAAAAAGAAGGATACACAAGGATAAGTTATTGGTTGGGATTGAACGAAATTGTGTTGTGCCATTTGTTATGGCCCGATAAAATTTAGAATTAGATTGGGATGCAGTGTGGAATATGACTGACAAACGAAGACGGGTGACAGGCCGGCAGTTGTTAAGCACACTGACACTGAGAAAGGATAGGCTTTGAAAATTCATCATAATTTAAATCATATCAAAACAACAGGCAATGGCATGTCTGATGCTTTATTGGATGCCTCAGAGGGCTTCAGGATATACATAGATATGATCCTTCAAGGAAAGGCGTTCACACAACACAGGAAAATATTGTGTGATACCTAAGCCGTTTATTCTAAGAAAGTTGGTAGGTATGATGTCTTTAGCAGATCAATCCTTAAACTGCCTACCAAGAAGAGGATTAGAGGATTTGCATGATGGGAACTTTAAACATTATAAGAAAATGAAACAAACGTAAACCTATTTTATAAAAAGAAACCGCTTTGTAGAAACGATTTTCAGGTGGTGGATGGCAGTTCAATTCATTTCTATAAAAGTTTCGTATGTTTCTATTTTATCGATTGAATAAAAACCTATAACTTAGGATAAGGGGATTTCAGGTACATGTGTATTATATCAAGAATGATCTTAGTTCTAAATGAAATTTGTTTTTCTTCGAGTTTTTCGTCAAAATATATTCAGTGCTATGCTGATGCTGATGATTCGAATACAGTAATGTCTTAAGAGCTTACAAATAAATCTAACATTGAAAGCTTTATTTTTCAAGAGGTGTCTCTTTATTTCACAGACTGAAACAAAATTCAATTTATGTTGTGAATTCAAATTGATTAAGGAGCTGAATATAATTTCAAATTAGGGACACCTTGCTTTTAGTGAATATTTTTAACTTTACATATTGGCTTGTAGTAAAAAACGTTGATCAAAACTAAAGAGTTCATAGGACGTTTTGAATAAATAGGTTTTGTCGTTCTGTGTTGAAACAAGTCGATATGTTTTATCGACAAAGTCGAGACAAAACATAATCTGATTCATACCAAAAGCAATATTTTCAACACTTAAAACTAATTGTTAAAATTGTCTAAAATCAACACATTATTGAAGTTATTAATTTTCAGTTTTTTTTTCTAAATTCAAAAATCGTTCTTCTTACCATCGTTATGTCAAATTTGATTTAAATCTGTAATTCGATTTTTTTTCCGAATCCGGTGAGGAGTATCCTCATGTATGTATCTCCTCGTCACCGCATCCTCTGCATAAGTCATTCATACTCAGTTTCATCTTTTCCTTGTGATATGAAAACCCAGTTGATTATTACCGCTGGTGGAGATGCTCACGAGAAGAGAAAGAGACTTTTTTTCTCAGTTGGATGATAGGCGGTATTTTGTTTGCTGAAACTAGTCCATAGTGTCATGGCGAGTCCAAGGGTTTCTAAAAAAGAACAATGCACCAACACCAGTTTCCATCTTGGAACTGTCGGTAGATGCTATGATCGATTCACAGTTTTATAGGTTTATATTTAATTATCGCACTGATCAAAAACATTTTCATCAATTTCACCCAACACATTCGATCTAAATCTAAATTTTAAGGGCAGATATTGATTTTGAATAAAACACAAATTTCTTTTTATTATGATAATATTGGTGAGGTGCAATTATGTATGGAACAAAATATGGGCCAAATGGCCACCGCGACCTAGGCAGCACACCTCCATCCGATGGTCCAAATTTTCGAAGACGCTGAGGCATAATTGAGGTTCTATGCCCTTAATGTGCCGAATTATCTCATCCTTTAGCTCTTGAATTGTTGCTGGCTTATCTATGTACACCTTTTCGTTCAAATAACCCCAAAGAAAGAAGACCAACGGTGTCAAATCACATATGATCTTGGTGGCCAATTGACATCGCCACCATGTGAGATAACACGGCCATTGAATTTGTCGCCTAAAAAAGAGCCATTGTATCGTTAGCTGTGTGGCAAATGGCACCGTCCTGTTGAAACCACATATCACCACATCCATATCTTCCAATTCGGACCATAAAAAGTTCGTTATCATCTCACGATAGCGAACACCATTCACAGTAACTTCCTGACTGGCCTCATTTTGGATGATGTCGCCAGCCCATAAGCCGCACCAAACAGTCACTCTTTGTGGGTGCATTTATTTTTCGACAATCACTCTTGGATTACCATTCGCCCAAATGCGGTAATTCAGCTTATTGACGAATCCACTGAGGTGAAAATGTGCCTCATCACTGAAGATAATTTTCTTCGCAAATTGATCATCAACTGTTGTCATTTCTTGCCACCATTCTGACCCTTGATGACGTTTGAAATGGTCAAGAGGCTTTAGTTCTTGAGTCAATTGCACCTTGTAAGCGTGTAAATGTGTAAATGCAAGTCTTTATTCATAATGTTCATCAACGACGAGCGTGAGAGAGGTGCAATTGTTGGGCACGACGACGAGTTGAGGTGGTCGGCTCTTCAGCCACACTATCACGAACAGCAGCAATATTTTCTGCAGTACGAGCTGTACGAGCATGCACTGGTGTTTTCACATCTCTTAAAGACCCGGTTTGCTCAAATTTTTGCAAGATTTTTCCGATTATACGGACGATTAAATTGGCCGAAAAAATCACGAAGTGCACAATATGCATTTTGATTTGAACGCCTATTTTCATAATAAGCCTGAATAACTTTAACGCGTTGCTCGATTTTGTATCCATGGTTCAAATTGAGTTAGCCTGAAATTGAGAAACGTGAAATGAAATGCAGAAAAACACTTGACGTTTAGGTGTGGTTCACATTCAACATCGGCCCTTAAAATTTAACCACCCTTTATAAGTTATGCATTCGTAAAAGAATCAAACTGGAGATTTTGATCAGACTTAACATTTCGATGATAGACAAAATGAAAATAGGGGTTCGCGCAATTCTGTCTGAATGTCTGTCTTTTTTTTCGACTACTGAATAAACGGTGTATCCGATTTTCTTTAAACTTTGTAAATCGCATTTTTAAATTTTCCTCCACACTTTTTTTTCAGTTCAAAAATAACGGTATCTATCATACGAATTATCTCAGAAATTTTATGAAATATTTATTTTTCTCAAAAAACTGTCACAGTTTAAAAAAAAAATAGATGAAGAAATTCATTAAGTTAAACCTAGGTAATACTTTAAAAAAAACGGTAATTAATGGTAACCAACCAGTATGGAAAATATTGTGTATTCAAATTTTCAAAACATTTTTTTTTTGAGTTACGAAAATTTAATATTTCGGAAACCCTATGCTCTGTTGTATTAAGACTTGACAGTTTGATAGTTTTTGAATGCAATCTATAAGATAAAAGATAAAAATTATTTAATATAAAAATAACCTACAAATGTTAAAAAATCTTTTTTTCTCATAAACGGCGCGCGCCTAGAATCTTGATAAAATTATTTTTCTGTCGATTATTTTTTATGAATTACATATAGTTCAATAAAAATAAAATGCACTAGTGGATCGCACGAGCTTGCTCTTATGTAAAAGACTAAGAATTTTAAAAATTAATGTTATTAGAAAAAACTGTTTATAAACTCCTTAAGTAGTAAAAGATAAAATCAGAATGCCATTTCATTTCTGGAGTAAATATGAATGTAAGGAAAAACAAAATTTATAAGTCGTTGTAGCGGTTTCTCAAAAGCATAAACTGTAAAAGGGTGGATCAAATACAAGATTCTTTTTAAGAATGCAATAAAGTAAGAGCAAACATTCTCATTAATTTAATTATGGAACACAACTTCGTTCAAGTGGCTGCCTCGACTGACTTCGCAGTAGCACATTTTGTCACTCCAAGCGAATAATCCGAGATCTTTGTGTAGAATTTTCCGCAGGCTAGTGCGTGAAATGTTAAGCTGTTGAGATCGATTGGTTGAGATTGATGTTCGTGAATTGAGTCTCACACTATCGGCTACAGCAGCCACATTATCGTCTGTACGACAATGGTGACATTGAGTGTTGTCCAGTTGTCAACTAGAATATCAGTCTCATGAACGGTGGGTGCTTCATTTTGGCCAGAACGTCTTTTCAAAAAATCCACTTTTTGGGCTAGACAGAACACACTTTGGAAATAAGTTTTTTAAAGCTGTGTTTTATTTTCCCCGAGATCTGATCCGGATTGGATTTTGTTTTCAAAATAACATGTAAGACAACAAATACAAACAAAACAGGGCCTTGTGTTGTTTTTGCTATACATGTAATTTTGAATGAAGATCCAATCTGAATCAGATTTCGGGGAAAATAAAACACAGCTAATATTTCCCAACGTTTTTCAATCGTAAAGCGGAGGTATATTACTGACTTTCTTTCAAGATTTTGAGCGGGAAATAGCTGTCAGTGTCAAAATAACCTATGATTTAGAAATGTTTAAGAAAATACTTTGGCACACCACCTTCTTTATTATTGTACGAATTCTTTATTCTTTATTGTACGAATAAGACTTAAATTTCCAAAACAAATATTTGCCCATTTTTGAGATATCGGATTTTCAAAAAAACAAAAAAAAGAAGATTTTTTTAAGTTTAGAAACGCAATGTTTTTCCTATTATTTGAAAATTCGTAATAATAGATCGTAAAAATTAATCGAAAAAAAAATATAAAAATTCTATGTGGGGTTTTCGAAAAAATACGATTTTCGAGAACCATTTTTTAACATTTGTGTGAGGGATACCGTTAGGTGAAATACATTTGTTTTTCTCTCATCTTGGAGATTGTACTAAGAAACTTTTAATTGTCAAGTTTAAGAAAATCGAGTATAGGGTTTCCGAAATATAGATTTTTTTTAAATTGAAGTAAATTTAATATACAATACTACCCAAACTTTTAGGAGCCTTAGCATAAAAAAAAATTATTAAAATCAGTTAATTCTTTTTGAGAAAATCAAAAACAAAACAAAAATGGAAAAAATTTTCAAGCCTTTATATAGCTTTAAATAAATGAAAATAATTATTTTAAAAAAAATATCTGTTGAGCAGTTGAAAAAAAAATTACTTATAAAATTTCGACAAAAATTTTTGTATGGTCTTTAAAAAAAAAAGAACTAAAAAGCGTTTGGGAATTCAAAAATGATATCTACCAATTTTAAAGAAAATCGGCCGAGATGTTTATGCTGTAGTTCAATAGATAGGCAGACAGACAGATTTTCAAAATCACGATTTCGATATTTTTACGAATGCATAAAAAGATATGTTCATAAAGCACTGCTGTCACTATGTTCCGTATTGTTTTATTTTCAAGGGGTGATCTATGTATGCGGATGATATAAGAGAATAAAACACAGCTGTTATAGCATCAAAGGTAGTGTTCTTATGATGAAAGTCAACATGGTGATTTCAAGTTTTTATGAGATATTTCTGAACACATACTATTGTATTCCACTCCTTGGTGACCAGCTAAACAAATTTGACACTTATTTAAGTTCGACTTTATCCATATTTTGAAATATCAAAGCCGTGTGTTTGATTTATGTGAACCAGTTTTTCATTGCGTGCTCAGATTTATGACAAACATTCAACAATGTACTTTATTTAGCTTTTTAGATGTACGAGTATACTATATTCTACATGATTTTTAAATATACTGATAGAGATGTCTATCTTCCATCATTTGCATATAGCAATGTTTTCGAAAGGTACGATAAGTCGGTTAGAGGTTGTGAACTGTGATGTTTTCTATAAAACAAGTGAGATGTTTGAAGTGGGAATTTGGCACTAGATTTGATAAACTCTTTAAATATTTTTTAGTTGAGGAAACTTGATTTACAGGCGCCATATATCCTCGGTTGTTTATTGTCTATTATTTAGGTGAATGGCATAATAAATGGATTGCCATATTCATTTCGTTTTATTTATTAGTTTTAAATTCCTTCCTCTTACATTTTTATGAAAAATAGGAAAGATGGATGGAAAATGAACAAACGGAAGACATTTCTTTAAGCTAGACGAATAATTTAGGTTTTTCTTATCGTATGTTTATCCTTTAAAATTCTATAGTATTTTATGATAGTAAAATTGTGAAAATAAAAACAATTGTAATTTAAAAAGGAGCCTGATAGATACAGCTTTCTGTAAGTTTATTTTCCTCGAAAATGATATGAATTAAAAGCGTTTGGACAATCAACAAATATCTCACTACTAAAGGAGTTGTGGTCATATAAGCATCCTCCCATTTTACCATACCGATTGCATTTAAAATGAGCAAATCAGGAGTAATTCGTTGTTAAATTGTTGTAAGATATGCATTTAACGAGTTATTTTATTTGAAAACAGCGAACTTCAATGGGCATGACCTTTCTAGTCACGATTACTATCGAACACCTTTTTTTAAGTTGAGGACATCACCAAAAAAAAACGTTTCTTTAATTTCATATATGTACGTATTTTCATTTCGAATATATACCTGCAAAACTTCAAAACATCTATATGCAGCTATTGTTTAACTTTCCAAAATATAGGTATATTTCATTTGCATTCTATTATAATAATACAAAATAATCCCAAGAATTGAAAAAAAAAATATCTTTTGTGTTGTTAAACAATCTGGTTAAAAATGTTCTTTCAACAACTTGCACAAATTTTTTTTTTGAAAATTATTTCCAATAAATCATAAGTATGTGATGAAGAAAAACGGAACATGTCGGGAAGACAAACGAAGACTATGAAGATTGCCATGGAGGCCTCGGATACGGCACCAGGAACCCTCCTGGTGAAGACATCCTGAGCATGTGCAAAACATACGGTCTTATCGTACTAAATACCATGTTCGTCAAACAAAGCCGACACCTGGTCACTTACAGCAGTGGTGGAAATGAAATCCAGATTGATTACCATTTGGTATCTAGTTTCATGAAACCCCGGGTAAAAGATTGCAAAGTGATACTAGGAGAAGCGATCGCCCACCAACACCGTCTCCTACTGACAGAATTTTTTATGGAGACAGTGAACGACAACAAACATAGAAAAACTTTTGGGAAGATCAAATGGTATAATCTGGATAAGGAAAAAGGCGAAGCTTTTATTTCGAATATGCAAAACGTTCTGTATAACAACACCGATATATGTAGTTCGAAATGAAGAGAGTACAGCACAAAGTATGTGGGATCTCCTACAGAGAACTTGCAAAGAAAAAGCCAAAACACTGTTAGGGGTTTCAAAAGGACACAACCAACAAGGCAAAGAAACATGGTGGTAAAATGATGAAGCTAAATCAGTTATAAGTAAAAAGAAAATGGCTTTCAAGGCTTGGTCGAAGTGCCCCTCTAATGATACAGAGCAAAAGTCACGCCTCGAAGTGGAATATAGAAACTGCAAAAAAGAAGCGAAGAAGAAGTGCGCCCAAATTCAAGCAAAGAATACAGAAAACCTGTATCGGGAGCTGGATGAAATTTCTACCCCGACAGCTGGTGCTATTCAAGAGCTACGGCAAAACACGAATAAGGGCGCAACTATCTTTAAAATATCCGCTCAAAGAAGAAGAAATGCCCAGGAGATTTGTTCGCCAAAGTTCATTAACAATGTTCAAGGCCAACTACTTGTGGAAGACAACGAAATTCTTCACAGGTGGCGACAGTATTGTGACGGACTTCTAAACGAACAATTTCCAAGGCTATACTTTCCAATAGCTTCACCTAACTTAAGCGAAGTATCCGACGTCACAGTCGAAGAAGTTAGTGAGGCGGTAAAATACTCCAAAAAGGGAAAAGCTGTTGGCCCAGACGAAATACCCTCAGAGTTTTGGAAAAAGATGGGAGACATCGGGTTTAGATGGCTCATGATTCTTGTCTCCAAACTTATACGAGGTGATCGCATGCCTAATCAATGGAGGGAAGTTACCTTCTTCCAATTTATAAAGGAAAGGGTGATACTCGAAGCTGTGATAATTACCGTTCGATCAAGCTGATGTCACACACCATGAAGATCGTTGAGCGAGTCTTGGGTAGCCGACTGCGAAAAATAAAAATCTGATGACCAGTGCGGGTTTGTCGGGGGTAAGTCAACCACGGATGCAATCCAGAGTATAAGAATAATTATGGAAAAACATCGGGATTCTTTGGAGGATTTGCATGTCGTATTGGTTGATTTTGAAAAAGCATTCGATCGGCAACCACGAGATCTAATATGGGTGGCCCTCAGGCAACGAGGAGTTCCAGAAACCTATGTGCGGATAATTATGGACATGTATGATGGAGCAGTTACTAAAGTAAGATGCGCAGCTGGAGTCACCGAAGAATTCGAAATCACAGTAGGTGTACACCAGGGAAGTGTCTTGAGTCCCCTGCTCCTTATTACAGTTCTTGATTACCTGCTTGAAGGCAAAGTGACGGATCCAAAAGTGCATCAGTTATTCTTTGCTGACGATGGAGCCATCATAAGTGAAGACCCGATATCCCTACAACGAGCACTTGACGTATGGGTGGATGTTCTAGAAGGAAGTGGGTACCGCATAAGCGCGAAAAAGACAGAATACCTATGCTGCCCATTTTCTGATCCACACAGGCCTATTCCAGACATTTATTTGAATGGAGTAGTGCTTCCCAAGTGTGAAAAGTTTAAATATCTGGGGTCTATGATAAATAACGAAGCTACTTGTGATGACGATATCAATCATCGCGTAAGCGTAGGGTGGATGAAGTGGCGGGAAAATTCTGCTATCTTCTGTGACCGAAAAATGTCCCCTAAGCTGAAGGGAAAGCTCTACACTTCAGTTGTGCGTCCAGCACTCACATACGGTTCACAATGTTGGACAATGTACAAAAAGTATGAGAGTAAGCTAACGGCAGCTGAGATGAAGATGCTTCGTATGACAGCAGGAGTTACAAAGCTTGATCGAATTAGAAGTACGAAGATCCGAGGAAGCCTTCATGTTAAGAATACCATTTCCCAAAAAATTGAACACGACCGACTCAGTTGGTATTGCCATGTTCAAAGGAGAGATCCTGAGAACCCCGTCAAAAAGGCAATATCATACAACGTTCCAATTCGGAATAAAAAGAAAGGTAGGCCTAAACACTCCTGGTACAAACAAATGCAAAAACACCAGCATTCAGTTGGCCTCAGAAATGGAACAATACAAAACCGGGAGGCTTGCCGCCGATTTCTGAGGTCAACCCGGCGAACCCCACAGGCGGATCACTAGTGTGAAGCAGATACGTGGGAGAGTTATGATCCCCTCGACATCGAGATCATAACAGCGCCGAAGCAAAGGAAGAAGAAGAAGATGTGATGAAGAAAAATGAAAGAACTCACCAAAATCAATTCTTGAATTATGTAGAATCAAAAATCACTCTTAATAATTGGAATGCATTGACGTTTTATGTGGCTTACATATCATATTTTTTAGTGACATAGAAATTCGTACTTTTATTTAATTTCCAGTTCAGCTATTGAAAAATCTGATTTATCAAAAGTCCAACCAATTCTGGAGCTTGTAAGCTTATTTTCATAAAGAACCAAATGAGGCTATTTTTTTTTAAGAAATATTGAATTCAAAAGTCGACAGACAATCGAAATTTGTTATGGAAATAAGTGAACATTTTTAATGCCTGATTCCCAATTCATTGAAAATGTTTCTCATCGCCGGATATAAAGATACGAGTATCTCGAGGAAATTCTCACAACAATTTCAATCAACGAAAATATATAGTAGTGACCTACGCTCATCGATATTCCCAATAAGAGAACACGGGGTTCTGGGAAGTGTCTAAATTAATCATTTGCCCATTGTTTGACATATAAGATGTGGTCAAGGTGTAGAGTTGCCAATTTATGTTCTGTAAATGCTATACAAGTTTTAAAGTGTTATATTTCTTAATTGAAAACTACACAAATTCAAACATTTTTAAATGTTTGTCTGTGAAAAATCCATAGCAAAGTGCAATTAATAAAAAATAGATTTATGGAATTACAATTTACCAACGATGATGAAAATGTCTAAATACATATTTGTGAAGGTCCTTAAATTAAGTAGAAAATAATATTGGGCATGTTCTTCTGAAACCTACAACAAAATTGTATAAATCGATTATGCTAATTTTTAAATTCACTCATTTTTATTTTGTCTACAATTCAATTAAGCGCCATCTTATTTTTCAACAGTTCAACAATTTTTTTCCACTTTATGTTCACTCTGATTGCTAATCTAATTTGTATTGACTTTAAGTTTTATCATTCCTGGCGTTCGAACATTTGATGACTTGACTATTAAAATTTGTCAAAATGATATGAAAAATGATTTTAGTGCAGAAGTTTGAATTACAAATTTGTTATGAATTTTAATTTTTGGTATTCCTACTATAAATGATGCGTGAAGTTGATGAACAAGTGCAACTTAATGTCAAGTGAAACATAGAAGCTTGTATGTCGTACGTTATACAACGAGAGACATCTCTTATTCCTCTTGTTATATTGATCCTAGAAATTTTTTAAATTACTAGTTTTAAAATTAATGTATGCATGAACAAAATTACTTGTGTAGAAATATATATGAAAAATTAACCCCAAGAAAATTTCCGAGAATAATTTAGAAAAGTATTATTTTATTTTGGTGCAACAATCTAATGTATGTATTTTTGTTCAATTTGATAATAAATTAATTATTTTTTTAATTTAAAAAAAAGCTTTTCGATACACAAAAAGTTCATACGGTATAAAATAATATAGTAGGTTAGATATAAAGGTTATTTCAGTTCGCCATTCATATTTTACAATCGACCTCAATAAAGTATACTACTTAAAATACATGAGTTTATGATTTCTTTCAATATCCGAACTTTTTTAAGAGACCCATTTTTACTTGCGATATATAGGTACTATAGGGCAAGATCTGCATTTGGAAAAAAAATCGAACTCGAGATTTTGATCAAAGTTGACATTACGATGATAGCGAAGACGAAAAAAGTGGGTCCGACAATTCCGTCTGTCTGTCTGTATGTCTGTATGTCTGTACCTCGAACTACAGCCTAAACTACTGGAGGTATTTTCTTCAAACTCGGTACTTAAGGGTCTTCGGTGATTCCCTAGAGGAAAAATTTAAATTTTTTTTTTAGCTCCAAAACTAAGGGTACCCCCCATACACCCGTAATGCAAAATCTTATTTATCTCGAAAACGGCTCTAACGATTTTGATAAAAAAAAATTAGGTGTGATATTATGGACATGGACTACATTTTAGTAAAAATAAAATGCACGACTGGATCGCACGAACTTGCTCTTATGTAAAAGTACTTTGGAATTTAGGATACATTTCATAAATATAAAACATGGATTTAATGAGATAATAATGTTCAAATGCATAAAATTGCCGTCTGGTTTCCGGAAAAGTATGAATTTATGCAAATAAACCTTAAAAAATCGTTTTATTATTAAATAAATTTTTTATATAAGAAATTTCTCTAAAATCCTTCAAGAAAAAAATGTGGGATGCGAATTTTAAGTATTTAATAATATTGGTTTTAGGAAATTATTTCAAAAAATAATCGTTCATAGGTTTTGAAGATATTGATTTAAAATTTTTTTTTTTGTTTTTTTAAAACCCAATAAATATTTTTTCGAATATTTTTATATACAATATTATTTTAAACTTAAGGGGACTCCTGCTAAAAATTTTGGGTTAAAATCCTTAGAGCCGTTAATGAGAAAGTCGAAAATCAAAAAAACGGGTCTATGGCAGGTACCCCTAATAACATTTTGCCCCAAAATTTTTTTTGACCCAAATGTAGTCCATGTCCATAATATCACACTTAATTTTTTTTATCAAAATCGTTGGAGCCGTTTTCGAGATAAATAAGATTTTGCATTACGGGTGTATGGGGGGTACCCTTAGTTTTGGAGCTAAAAAAAAAATTTCAATTTTTCCTCTAGGGAATCACCGAAGACTCTTAACTACCGAGATTGAAAGAAATAGGTCCAGTGGTTTAGGCTGTAGTGAGAGGTACAGACATACAGACACACCGAAACAGGTTTTTTGTGTACTAAATTTTACTTAAAATTTTTATAAAAAAAATTGATATGCAAATTATTAGTATTTAATAAAATACATTTTAAAACGTAATTTAAAAATTTAATCGTGTATGGGTTTTCAAGATTTTGAATTTTCAAAACAAAAATTGTATTATTTTTTTAAAAATCCAAAAACTATTTTTTCGAAAAAAATTTTAGTTTATATTTTTTCAAATGCAAAGTAGCTCCTGCATAAAAATTTTGGTTAAAATCGTTAGAGCCGTTCGTGAGAAATTCGAAAATCAAAAAAACCGTTCTATGACAGGTACCCCTAATAACATTTCCCCCCCAATTTTTTTTTCACCAAAATATAGTCCATTTCCATAATATCACACCTAATTTTTTTTATCAAAATCGTTAGAGCCGTTTTCGAGATAAATAAGATTTTGCATTACGGGTGTATGGGGGGTACCCTTAGTTTTGGAGCTAAAAAAAAAATTTCAATTTTTCCTCTAGGGAATCACCGAAGACCCTTAACTACCAAGTTTGAAGAAAATACCTCCGGTAGTTTAGGCTGTAGTTCGAGGTACAGACATACAGACATACAGACATACAGACATACAGACATACAGACATACAGACATACAGACATACAGACATACAGACATACAGACATACAGACAGACAGACGGAAATGTCAGACCCACTTTTTTCGTCTTCGCTATCATCGTAATGTCAACTTTGATCAAAATCTCGAGTTCGATTTTTTTTCCAAATGCAGAACTTGCCCTATAGTACCTATATCGCAAGTAAAAAATTTGGGGGGAAATGTTATTAGGGGTACCTGTTTAGAACCGTTTTTTTGATTTTCGATTTTCTCACCAACGGCTCTAACGATTTTAACAGAAATTTTTATGCAGGAGCTCCTTTGCATTCTAAAAAATATAAACTAAAAATTTTTATTCGAAAAAATAGGTTTTGGATTTTTAAAAAAAATAATACAATTTTTTTTTTGAAAATTCGATATCTTGAAAACCGATACACGATTAAATTTTTAAATTACGTTTTAGAATGTATTTTATTAAATACTAACAATTTGCGTAAAAAATTTTTTTATAAAAATTTTAAGGAAAATTTAGTACACAAAAAACATGTTTCAGTGTGTCTGTATGTCTGTACCTCTCACTACAGCCTAAACCCCTAGACCTATTTCTTTCAATCTCGGTAGTTAAGGGTTTTCGGTGATTCCCTAGAGGAAAAATTGAAATTTTTTTTCTAGCTCCAAAACTAAGGGTACCCCCCATACACCCGTAATGCAAAATCTTATTTATCTCGAAAACGGCTCTAAAGATTTTGATAAAAAAAATTAGGTGTGATATTATGGACATGGACTACATTTTGGTCAAAAAAAAATTTGGGGGGAAATGTTATTAGGGGTACCTGTCATAGAACAGTTTTTTTGATTTTCGATTTTCTCACCAACGGCTCTAACGATTTTAACCAACATTTTTATGCAGGAGCTCCTTTGAATTTTAAAAAATATAAATTAAAAATTTTTTCCAAAAAATAGTTTTTGGATTTTTAAAAAAATAATACAATTTTTTTTTTGAAAATTCGATATCTTGAAAACCGATACACGGTTAAATTTTTAAATTACGTTTTAAAATGTATTTTATTAAATATTAACAATTTGCGTAAAAATTTTTTTTTATAAAAATTTTAAGGAAAATTTAGTACACAAAAAACATGTTTCAGTGTGTCTGTATGTCTGTACCTCTCACTACAGCCTAAGCCACTGGACCTATTTCTTTCAATCTCGGTAGTTAAGGTTCTTTGGTGATTCCCTAGAGGAAAAATTGAATTTTTTTTTTTAGCTCCAAAACTAAGGGTACCCCCCATATTTCCCGTAATGCAAAATCTTATTTATCTCGAAAACGGCTCTAACGATTTTGATAAAAAAAATAGGTGTGATATTATAAACATAGGCTACATTTTGGGGGGAAATGTTATTAGGGGTACCTGACATAGACCCGTTTTTTTCGACTTTCTCATTAACGGCTATAAGGATTTTAACCCAAAATTTTCAGCAGGAGTCCCCTTAAGTTTAAAATAATATTGTATATAAAAATATTCGAAAAAATATTTGTTGGGTTTTAAAAAAAAAAAAAAATTTTAAATCAATATCTTCAAAACATATGAACGATTATTTTTTGAAATTATTTCCTAAAATTAATATTATTTAATACTTAAAATTCGCATCCCACATTTTGTTCTTGAAAAATTTTATAGAAATTTCTTATATAAAAAATTTATTTAATAATAAAACGATTTTTTAAAGTTTATTTGCATAAATCCATACTTTTCCGGAAACCAGATGGCAATTTTATACATTTGAACATTATTATCTCATTAAATCCATGTTTTATATTTATAAAATGTATCTTAAATTCCAAAGTACTTTTACATAAGAGCAAGTTCGTGCGATCCAGTCGTGCATTTTATTGATTTTGGTCAAATCTAAAATGCCCTGATATTGTATTTTTCTCTTTTTAAGACCAATAATAACGGTACCTGAAAACGTTTTTCACATTCTTAGAAATAATTTTTTTTGGAGGAAAAACTCTTACACACAAATCTCAAAAACGGTTAAACTGAATTTGAGTAATTATTGTATAAAATATTTGAAAGTTCTTTTTTTTTTTAAACTTAATACATACCTAACTATGTTGAAAATCACATGCTCTGTATTTTTAAAATGTGACAATAAAAGCAATAAATGTTTTTTTTTAATACTATGTATAATAATAAGACTAAAAGTGTTATTTTATCTAAGAATACAGATATTAAAAATCATATATTTTTTTCAAAAAACTGAACGTAGAATTGCGTTTTTTTTTTCAATTCCCCGTTATTCTGAAGACCTTTAATTAAAACAAAAATGTAACTAAGACCGTAGAACCATCTTTCGAATTTCATTGTCAGCAGATTGGATATTCATGGACAATTTTATTTTATCTTTTAAAAGCATTGCATATTAAAAATTAGAAAATAAAACGCACGACTGGGTCGCACGAACTTGCTCCTATGTAATAGTCTAAGAATTTCAAAAATGAATGTTATTGGAGAAAAACTGTTCACAAGCACAAAATTAAATTTTTAAATGACTAAAACAACTTCTTTAGTAATTGGAGGTAAAAGTAGGATGCCATGTGATTCAAGCAAATATATGTTTGTGCAAGAACAAAAATTATAAGTCTTTGTAGTGGTTTCTTAAAAAAATAAGCTTTTATGTAAAAAAAAATGTTAAAACATTTTTAAGAAAAAAATTTGGTACGCCAATTTAAAGGTTTTATTATTGTTCGAATAAAAATTAAATTTACAAAAAAAAATATTGAGCTGTTTTCGAGGTATTACATTTTCCAAAAAAAAATAATTTTTTTTTTCAAAATTAAAAAAAAAAATATTTTTCTTTAAGTTTTGAAATGCAATGTTTTTTTAACTTTTTAGAAGCTTCTCTCTAAAAAATTTCATTAAAATCCGTTATGCTGATAATGAGAAATTCAAAATTTAAAAAAATCGTTCTATGGTAGGTACAGTCAGTAATAGTATCTCGTTTTCAAATTTTCTTTTATTAAATTGTAGATCCTAAAAATTAATCGAAAGAAAAAAAATATAAGAAAAATAATTCTCGGAACCGTTTACGAGAAAAATATGATTTTCGAAAACCATTTTTTAACATTTGTATATATGTAATGTATGTATATCTTGTAGATTATATTAAAAACTTTCATTTATCAAGTTTTAAAAAAATCAATCACGGGGTTTACGAAATATTGAGTTTTGAAAAAAAAATTTTGGAATTTTTTTAAAAAATCCAAAAAAATATTTTTGGAAAATTTTAATTCACAATAATATTCAAACTATTGGGGACCTTTAGCAGAAAAAAAATGATCAAAATCCATCGCACCGTTTTTGAGAAAATCAAAAACCAAAAAAATGGTTCCAAGGAGGGTACCAAAAATAAAAATTTTTTGGAAATTTGTTTTCAACCATTACCTAGCTTTAACTCAATGAAATTTTTTGAATTTTGTTTAAAAAAAATCTGTGGAACAGTTTTTGAGAAAAAAATATTTATAAAATTTCGAAAAAAATTTGTATGGCAGGTACCGTTATTATTTGGTCATAAAAAAAAGAGAAAAAAATGTCGGGGGGGGGGGGGGGAAATTAATACCCATATCTACCAAGTTTGAAGAAAATCGGCTGTAGTTGAACCGACAGACAGACAGACAGACGGAATTGCGAGACCCACTCTTTTGGACTTCGCTATCATCGTAATGTCAACTTTGATCAAAGTCTCGAGTTCGATTTTTTTTACGAATGCAAAACTTGCCTTATACATAGTACCTATAAGTCGCAAGTAAAAATCGATGCATCAAATCACAAATCAATAAATTTTTTTGAAATTTAATTTTTATTTGTACAATACGCGTATTTTATTGGTAATCTATACAAATGTCCGAATAAAATGCTTTCTTGACGTCATACAGACTTTTACTTTGAATTTTAAAGTTTCATTCAAAATCAGTTGTTTTGAAAAGAAGTAAAATAAATACGTAATTTCCTAGAAAAAAAAAAATATAAATTTAAATGAATAAGGAACCAAAAACAGATAAGGGTTATAAATAATTTCCGAATTTCTTTTAACAAATCATATTTTTTAGATACTTTAGGCTCATTAAATGAACAAAGTAAAAGCAAACGAAAACCAAAGATGAAATACCTACATACATATATACCTGCAAATAAACAATCTGTTGGAAAAGTATACGTTATTGTATGCCAAGTTGAAATAGAGTTCAAATTGATGGTTATATACATACATACATATAAAAGGTGAAAAAAAGGTTGTTAAAAACATCGCTTAAGCTATACACTCGTTTTAGATAATGTTTGTTAAAACAAAATGTAAAAATCATTAATTCACTCTAAACGTAAAGAAGTAGTTTGTGGATTTGGACCACTAACAAATTGTCTGTCAACACATGGCTTTTATATACTCAAAGTCAAATGAAGTTGTCAGAGGAAATCGGCAAGATCATTCTTTCATATATTAAGTCATGATTTGCAATATGGTGGTCATCAAATATTACGTGTGTTTGGTATTCTGAAATTTCTCATACATTTTTACAATTTTCTGTCAAGCCCTGTACGTAAAAACCAGCTTAACTAAACTTGAAAATTGAAGTTACTTAACATTAAAACGATGCTAGTTTCTTGTTTCGAAAATAAAAGCAGATCCAAAAGTATTTACACGATAAAGTCACAAGTCTTAAAAAATAAAAAAAAACCTTGTAAGTCATCCAAGTTTGGGATTTGTGTTTTCGCCGGGAATAGGAATTATATTTCGGTTATTTCTAAGGAAACCATGTGATATTCTCAGTTATTGGAAATAAAGACATCGAAATCTTGGATTTTATGGATTTCGTTGCAAATTTCACCGCAAAGCATTCCAATTGTTTTTTTTTTTTCAGAACAAAAATATATGTCATTCCCTAAATTTTCATATGCTTTTTAGTCTATTGGCATCGCACTCACCCTTCGCTGAATTTTATACTCTTATCTGAAAGAAAGGGAACATGCTTCTTCATTTGATTTCAGATTCGAGTCCAGATACGTTAAACCTTGGACAAATATCACAGGCCAACTTATTAAGAGACAACACTATGACCACTGACTATTAACGTTTACCAAAACAAACCAAACCACATAATAATGGCTTTAGTGACAGCAAACCATTAAGTGCGCATATACACTCCGCTTCAACTGAATACGCACACATTTTTTTTAAGGTATATTGTTCATTTTTTTCAAACTTTGGGCCTTAATGTATCATTTGATGATGCTTACTGTTTGCTTGTAATGTTAAGAAAACATATCAGAAAGATTTATTCATAAAGTACCGTTATTTTTTCTCTCGCTCTCTTGCAAAGCGTTCCATGTGGAAAAATGCAGATTTTTTTTGCGTCAACTGAATAGGTACACGATCATTATCGGTCATTATCTTCATTGTTAATTAGAGTTTTGAGATGATTGACAGATTTAATCAAAATTTGAAGTGTTTTAAATTAAATTTAGCCGTTTAGTTGAAATTAAAAAAAAATGGGTAGATCAAAAGCTTTAAATAGTGTCGAAAGAGCTAAAACCGATTTGTTAAAAGAACAAGGACTAACTGGTCGTGCTAAAGCTACCAAAAATACACACAAGTTTTAGTGTTGTTTATTCCCACCTAAGAAATAAAAGTTTATAAGGGAAAAACATGAAAGGAAGTAAAAAAACGGCAACAACTGCAATTGATCGAAGAGCAATTTTAAAATGTGTTTCTGATTCGTGTGACTTTGCGGTAAAATTTAAACAAAAAGCCGGTGTAACTGCAAATGTTTCAACATTCCGTAGAGTAATAAAGAGTGCAAATCATTTAAAACGATTGAAACTTCAAAAGAAACCACCACTAAACGAGCAAATAAAAGGTATGCGTTTAGAATTTTTTAGACTCCATATGATTTGAAAAAATGAACGGCACCACGTCGTTTTTTCTGATGAGAAAAAGTTCAAATTTCATGGCTCTGATAGTTGTAATTATTATTTCCACGATGTGAGGAAAGAAGAACGATTTTAAGCGCGGCATCATAGTCGAGAAGGTCGAGTTATGGTATGGGGTTCAGTAAACTACTATGAGACTGTTGAGCTTGAAGTTCAAAAGTCAAAAATGTCTGCATTTACCCACAAAGGAATCTTGAAAAGAAATTTTCCTAAATTTGCAATTTGGAATTGCTTCAATGGGCGCCATACTCTCCCGACCTGAACCTTATAGAAAATGTATGGGGATGGTTGGTACGAAAAGTTTATGAGTCTGGCCATCAGTTTGAGGGCAGAGAATCCCTAAATGCAGCCATTAAATTAGCCTGGAGGGAAATTTTGCTGAACTGCTTAAAGAGCATTCGGGACCGAATTCATGAAGTAATTACCAATAAAGATGTCAGTACCCACTACTAGAAATAACCAATAAACAAATATTTAAAGGAAAAACTTGTTTTATTTCATTCCGTTAGCTTTTATTTCCAATTTTGATTGTTGTACCTATTCAGTTGACGCAAAAAAATTCTGCATTTTTCGATATGGAACGCTTTGTAAGAAAGCGAGAGGAAAAATAGCGATACTTTTTGAATTATTCTTTCTGATTTGTTTTCTCAACATTACAAGCAAACAGTAAACATCATCAAACGATACATTAAGGCTCAAAGTTTGAAAAAAATGAACAACATACCTTAAAAAAACTTTGTGCATATTCAGTTGAAGCGGAGTGTATGTACATATCACCGAACACATCCGCAAATAATCAAAACTTGCCAACCTCACACAAAAAACATTTTTCTGCAATCCATTTGAGCGTCGCTCTATTCCAGACGTTTCAGAACAGGGGCCTTACTTTGTAATTCGATTCTAAAGTTAAATCGTTCGAATTCGGAAAATATGAACTGCGTTATTCGAAAATCGGAAATTGAAATCCGAGTTTCATTTATCTAGATACATTTGCTCGAAATTCGGAAATGTCGTACTTCACAACTCTATTTTCGTTGCTAAATACATTCGAATATCGGAAATTTCATTCGATATCTATTAATCATACGGAAAAGTTTTGATAATTTGTTTATTTGAATTAAGCAAATTAATTTCTAGCTTACAAAAATATTTCTTAGAATTAGGAATTAAGAATTTATAAATTATGCAATATTATAGAATATTTTTTTAAAACCAGTATTTGATCAGAAAAATTTATTAATAAATTATGATTAACGTTATATAAATTAAACATGTTATTCAATGGTGAATTCTGCTCATAGTTGGTACAATAGTGTGTTATGTAAATTGGTTCACGAAAACCTGTTATATTACGATTTGGAACATTAATAAAATTAACGCGAGACAAAAGGTTACAAGCATCGATATTACCATAAGTAAGATTAACAATAAAAACGAAACATAAATAAGAACGTCTACGCTCCAGACTGGGTAAATCTATGAGTTTTAGACGGCTACTATATGAAGGAAGATTCAATAGATTCTGCCAGCCTAAGCCTCTAAGAGCAAATTTTAGGAACCTTTTTTTGAATTTGTTCAATTTTTATATTGTGGCAACTGTAGTAGGGGGTCCATACCTGGCAAGCATACTCTATAATGGGTCTGACAAATGTGGTAAATAGTTGTTTGATAACATAAGGATCAGAAAACTGACGTGATTCCCTTTTAATCCAACCTAATATTGAATTGGCTTTATTACATGTCATATTGATATGCTGTGTGAATTCGAGTTTTTTATCAAACAATCCACCAAGGATAGATAAAGCTAAAATGTAATTACGTTTATTTTAAAATTATAAATGAATTAAAGAAAACAAAATAAATATTAATATGATTATATTTTTGATGATTTTTCTTATTTCAAAGCGAAACCAGAACAAAAATATGTATGAATACCAAACAAAATCAATTTGAAATTCTCGTTGATTTTACGTGATAGTTTCTTTTTTTGATTCGTAAGAAGTTTCCGATTACGATGAAATTCGTGATAGGGCTGATTGACTTCTGGACAATAATGTACGGGTTTTTCCAGCCCCAGATGCGGCAATTTTGTTTGTTAACGTAGCCGCCGAGATCAATATGATTTTTGGCCCAAGATCGTTGTACAATTCAAGATGCTCTAATGGCCAAACTGCGAAGCAATAACGAAATGTATGGTCATGTGGCTTCAATTGTTGAGTCAATTGGACCTTGTAAGCGAATAATCGGAGATCTTTGTGCAGAATTCTCCCTATACATAAATGCATTTTTCGAAAGACGATTTTTTTTTTATAAAACTAGAAAAAATATTTAGTATAGATAAATTATTTCGTCATTAAATTTTGTTTTATGTATGTACATATATGTATATCACATTAACTTTTATTTGATAAACCCATTATATTAGAATTGTCTTTAATTCTTTCTTTGAATTCTTTCTTCAGCACAAATTTCTTCATTAAGCCACAATGTAACTGAATCCATATCCATAATCAACTTCAATATTATCAACGAATAAATTTCATTAATCAAAAACCAATTAGATATGTATTTGACTTTTTTTTTGATTTTAAAATGCCATTTTTGACAAAAAACGACTAGAGTCCGGAACATTTATTCGAAAGTTGCAAAGTTTTCTTTGCAACAATTTCTTTGGATTCGAAAGTTATACAGAGTAACTTTTGAAATTAGAATCGGAAACAACTTTCGAACAATTTTTACTTTCGTATCGAATTACAGAGTTAAGCCCCTGTATCCGCCTTATTATATGCGCTATTCTATTACTGACTAATTTATCCGCATTCTTCCTTTGTTGTTGTTTACTGTGTAAAATTTTACTGCGCTGCCATTACATTTACCAATAAGAAACAACTAATAATAAAAAATTAAAGTTGGAATACCAAAATTTTTCCTAAACACGTTTAAAAAAAAGAAGTTCGTGTGACCCAGTCGTGTATATTTTATTTTTTTTAACCGACATACATAAGTGAAATTTAAAAGCTAAAAAGTTCCTATTTCTTCTTTCAGATTCGGCTCTCAAACTTACTTCATGCCAGGTAAAAATATTATCTGAATTTATTATTATATTATATATCATTTTTGTTTTTTTTTTTATAACCATCATTCGGGGCAGTTTTCACATTTTTATTTGTTCCTTCCTATTCAAATATAAAAAAAACATTCAAATTCCACAGAGCGGAACTAATATTATTTGTCAAGCCAATAAGTTACAAGTGCACGAACCGAAAGGAGGATGATATCCTTATTTAAAAAGAAGAAAATTTTTACAAAACATATTAACAAATGTGAAAAAAGTCCAACATACAATGTGGCGCAAAATTTATCATCCAATTTTGTTTTTGAATTACTTTGTAACTTAATAAAAAAAAATGATTTTGAGTGATGGAAATCTTTATTTGGACCTTTCCATTTTTTTCTATTGTCCATTTCATCGCATATTCCATGACTTTCCCAAGATTTCCGGTGATTACTGTTCGCATTGCTGTCGAATATTCTCCTTAAGAGCTGCGATTGTATGTGCCTTGTGGCCGCGACTTTAAGTTAAATAAATAAATTTTGTGGTGCAACAGCTCGAAGTGAACCAGGACCTAGTGACTTACAACTCTCAACCATTCCTGTGTGCGTGTTACAAGGAATGGAGGGGACCTAAAATTTACTGCCGATTCAGAACGGCTAAGGAGCAGCACTTTCCATGACAAGAGATACTCTTGGAGGATTTGTCAATTCCTCGCAAGAGGCAGTACACCCCTGAAAACAACTTTCTTGCAGCGGCTGAGAATCGAACTCGAGACCTTCCGCATGACAGTCCAACGCACTAACCATTATACCAAGGGGTACTACTACCCGATTTTAAGTACCCCAAAGAAAAAAGTCTGGAGATTATGCGACCAGAAAACACTTCCTTCACAAGATTCTTTATGCGGTTGCACCGTGCGTCTTGTTGAAACCACATGTTCGCCAACCCCGCTTATCCAATTCCGGCAGTAAGAAGTCGTTTATTATGGCCCTGTAGGGTTCGCCAGTTACAGAGACCATATTTCTAATGGCGTCCCCAAAAAAATACGGCCCAATGAATCCTCCCTCTCGAACGCCGCACCACACAGTGGCTTTGATTGGATGTAATGCCTTTTCGTGCAACACACGCGAATTCCAGTGACCCAGAAACGAATACGTATAGCTTTTTAACACAAAATCGTCCTCTTCGTTGTACAGATTGAGGTTGGCTTGCGGACGTTTAGCATTAACTGATGCACTTTTTGCACTTCGTATGGCAACATGTGCAAGTTTTTCACTAAAATTTGCTGTAGGGTCCTTCTGATGATGTCGAATTGCTTGGCCGCTGTCGTCTGGTTGATATTTCTTCGTTCTCAGCGACATCGGCAGCCACAGCAGCGACATTCTCGGCCGAACGACCAGTCTGGCGGTGGTGGTCACGCCCTGCATGGTCTCATATGATTCCAGTCTGTTCGAGTGGAGTACCTAAGCGTTTGAATGTTTGCCCAGTTGGCGCGACACGATTAGGAAATCGGCGTCGAAATTCATGCGCTAACACCACCGACCGATTATTGGTCAAAAAAAAAATCGACACAATTATTCCTCGCTCTTGGAAAGTTTAGCGCTCCATTGCTTGTCTATTTCTATACTGAAGCTATCTAGTTCACAAATGTCAAATGTGATTGACGTTCGACGTGATTTGCAAAAATTATTAAATCTTCCAGTTGGTGTTTGGTCTAACGAGGTAGAGACAAGACAAATATTTTTTCTTGAAAAGTACTTTCAAATTGGCCGTTCGCAATTGGCAGAAAATTGTAGCTCCCATTTAAGCTCAAATTTTTATTTTGAAATATCTGAACAATTATCTCTAATTTACTTCAAATTATATTATCGTTTGTCCTATACAAATATTTACAATATATTCCACAGAAAATCGATTTTTAAAACCTTCATAAATATTAAATCGTCTAGATTTAAAGTACAAACAAATTCAAATACAATCACATAAAATAAAAGAACATTCGACTATCTGCTTAAATCAAGATAAAATTAATGTTTTTACTACGTGCTACAACCAATGGCAGTATCCTACAAACATTTCCAATAAAAATGCACAGTACCATCCATCAATAAATTTACCAATACCGAGAATTTCCCTTTATCGCAGACACTCTTTGGGACATTAAATATTAATCAAGATTTTTCCTATTATTGATTCCTGTCCATTATGTACTCGAAGGATTCACTTAGAGTTGGTGTCCCTGGGGTAGAGAATTCTTTTGGCACATTTGTTAACTTTCATAAGTACCCTTAAGTAAGCAATAAAATATTGCTCAGTTTTCACTTATCTTTTTGCAGATACATCTATGAGAGTATCCCCAAAGACATAAAGAGGTATCACAAGATTAAGGATATCTCAACCTGAACGCGACAGCTTTGGTGATAGTTAGGTTTTACTATACATATATGCTGGTGAAGAAATGTGGCATTTACTGGCCATATCTCAAAATAAATTACTTTGTGATTTTTTTCTGACAGAACTGAAACCAAAAGAGCATATTCTACAAGCCATCGCTATCCGCCACGTGATTTATCTTTTATCCAAAACTATTTAATCTATAGATAGGAAGTGTGTAAAAAACAATCAATCAAAGGTGCTAAATCAGCTTAAAGCTTTCGGTTGACTTTTGAATAAAATCGATAATATCTTGAAGCAATCAATCGTTGAGAGTGGTTTGTAGACAATGGAGTATTTTTCGTCGTTCCTTTATTGAAAAATAATCAGATAAATGAAATTATACCCTTTTGTGAAAGGATAAGAATATTAAATTCAAGAGCCTGTCTGTCTTCTTCGAAGTAATGCTCGTATATACAACATTAAGAAGGAATCTGGCTGTAAAGTAAAGGAAGATATATTTTTTGCCAAATGAAATTTGGCTCTTTTTCTTTCCCAGCCATGCCTTCGACAATCGTATAGTCCTTCGTTCAAAATCTGTTGAATTAATTTACTAAAATGGGGATTCGTCTTGTACGTATTTTGCCGAAGCTTTGATCATTACTTCATTTGGTTGCGAGTTTTGAATATATAATTTTGGTTTTTGATTTTTGTTTTCTTGCTTCATTTTTAATAATTAAATTAAATTTTTACTTGCGACTTATACATAGGTAGATACTATATAAGGCAAGTTATGCATTCGGAAAAAAAATCGAACTCGAGATTTTGATCAAAGTTGACATTACGATGATAGCGAAGACGAAAAAAGTGGGTCTGCCAATTCTGTCTGTCTGTCTGTCTGTCTGTCTGTCTGTCCGTCTGTCTGTCCGTTCGATTGCAGCTAAACGGCTCGGCCGATTTTCTTCAAACTTGGTAGATATGGGTTTTAATTTTTTTCCCCGGATGTTTTTTGATTTGATTTTTTAAGACCCAAAATAACGATACCTGCTATACGAATTTTTCGAAATTTCTCAAAAACTGTCCCACAGATTAAAAAAAAAAAAATCATAAAATTTCTTTTAGTTAAACCTAGGTAATGGTTGAAAATTTTGTTCCAAAAAATGGTTATTCTTGGTATCCCCCTTGGAACCATTTTTTTTGTTTTTGATTTTCTCAAAAACGGTACCAACGATTTTGATCATTTTTTTTATGTTAGGGCTCCCCAGCAGTTTCAATATTATCGTGTATTCAAATTTTCAAAAAGAATTTTTTTGGATTTTTAAAAAAAATTTCATGCTCGATTTTTTCAAAACTTGATAAATAAAAGTTTTTTAATATAAATTATAAGATATAAGAAAAAAAAATTGTTTTACATAAAAATAACGGTACCCTCCATACTTAAATTTTTTCTTTCAGTTAATTTTTAAGATCTATAATTTAATAAAAAAATGTTAAAACAAGATATTACTGACTGTACCTACCATAGAACGATTTTTTAAAATTTTGAAATTCTCATTATCGGCATAACGGATTTTAATGAATTTTTTTTAGACAGAAGCTTCTAATTTTTGAAAAAAAAAAATGTTTTTTTTTTGAAAATTCAATATCTCGAAAACGGCTTAATATTTTTTTTGTAAATTGAATTTTAATTCAAACAATAATAAAAACTTTAAATTGGCGTACCAAAATTTTTTCTTAAAAATGTTTTAAAAATTTTGTATATAAAAGCTTATTTTTTAAGAAACTACTACAAAGGCTTATAATTTTTGTTCTTGCATGAACCTATGTTTGCTTGAATCACATGGCATTCTATTTTTACCTCCAACTACTAAAGAAGTTGTTTTAGTCGTTTAAAAAATTAATTTTTATGCTTATGAACAGTTTTTCTCTAATAAAATTCATTTTTGAAATTCTTAGTCTATTACATAGGAGCAAGTTCGTGCGACCCAGTCGTGCATTTTATTATTTTCAACTTTGTTTTTATTTATTATTATTTTATTCATTTTATCCTTTTATATGTGTAATTATTGAACAGTTGTTTATGTAATGTTATGACTGTAGTAAAAAAAAGCAAAAATATCCAAAAAAAAAGTTGTTAAAGAGCATTTTGATGTGCGTTATAACGGACTTACACGAATTTCTTTCTTGCTCATAAATATTTGTATTGGTTTCTTCAAAGTTTATTATTTTTAATAAAAGAGCTGAGTGTGGTATTATAGTAATTTGTAAGTATTGTGAATTTGTAGAGTTCTATAAAAATCCCTTGGTTCTGAAATCTGCGCTTTCAGATTTGTCTGCTTTATGAGCATATTATTGTTCTCTAGGACTTATTATAGTAAACTCACAAGCTACTAGATACGGTCCCAATCGAGTAAACTACTCGATCTGTTCGTTGTTGCTGATAAAACCTCCGTCATTCTGTTCGATCATTTCCGAATTATTTGATCATAATGTCTCTGAAAAAACAGCGCGATCAGAAGTATAAATAACTATTAGAGCAACTGGGAACACTGCCCTAATGGTAAAAGTTACTTTGCCTAGAAATAATGCCACACGTACCGGTACCTATAGAATGCCAAAAGCAATTACTTCATATCTAAACTTAGTACTTCTCTGCCTTCTAAGGTGTTTTGGGGCAGTATTCGTAAGATTGGTGTTAGGAAGAGGAGCATTGACGATTCAAATCTTGACCCTGATGAACTAAATTATTTATAATAATATATTATATAATATATTATTTATATATTATTTTGTATCAATTATGTGTATCAATAAATATGCAAAACCTTAATATTGATACAATGTTGACAAAAGATCTAAATTTTCTTTTGGTATGGTATCCTGTTTTGAAGTTATGCAAAGCTTAGCTGCTTTAAAATCAAACGTCGTTGGTAAGGATGGACTTTCTCTAAGATTTAAGAAACTGATAGTTCCATTTATAATATCTCCCTTGACACATATACAATTAATTTTTGCATTATAGCATTAATTTTCCCAAATGATTGGAAGCTTGCGAAGGTAGTACCCGTTCGCAAAAAGTCCTAGTTTAGCAAGAGACTATAGGCCAATAAGCATTCTTCAGTGTTTGTTTAAAGTGTTTGAAGGAGTTTTAGCCACAAACAAATGCAATTTACAATTTACTATTTTGTATACAATCAGGCTTTACTGTCATGTTAAATGTTTTTGAAGAAATTCGACAAAACTATGACAAAGGTAATTTATCACTTTTTTGCTTACTTAAATTTTCTAAAGCAAGATTCTTTATTGGAAACTTAAGAATTTCTTAAGTTTCGGAAATAATGCAGCAAATTTTATAGATAGTTATTTGTATAGAAGGTCTCAAAGAGTATGAAATTTTAAGCTTTTCTTTTCGCGGATATTGATCTTATTATATTTATATTTTAGACTTTTTCGGATATTCGGGATTAGTTTAATCCCGTGACCACAAAGAGTGTAATTTGTTCGAAACGTCGGTCGGGAAGAAGAAATAAATAAATATTTCTAATAAATAACGCGGTAAGTCTCAAAGAGTCTTTTTTAAAGAAAAATCACCGTCGCATATCTCTCTTAAGTGGTATTAAAGAGCTCAATTTTAGGTACAATCTTCGTTCCTGCTGAATATCAATTTGTTTCAGTTCATATGTATGAGGATGACTTTCAACTGCATATTGCACTACCTTTTGCATCTGACCCCGAGATAACTTCCCTTTTGAATGACGACCTGTAAAGAATGTTTGAGTGGTCAGTTAGAAACGGTATTTTCTTAAATTTAAACAAATCACAAGCCATTGCAAATTCCCACAAGCGTTTTGATAAAAACATTTTAGAAGATGTATGGCTTGAATCTTTATCAAGCTACAGGTAAGTTACATATAACAATGCCGCACGCTACATACTATTTATGAAATTAGAAGTGATGATCTCATTTCTCTCGTGACGTAACAGGATGTTTGTTCGAAAATTATTTAAGGGCTAAAAATTTTATTTTTCTCCATTTTTTAATGCAAACCAGATCACCTTTGTTCCTATATAATAATGTAATTTTTCCCGATCGCAACGATCTCATAACTTTATTTTGCCTAATAATAATTACTCGTCCCGTTTATTTTTACTTGTGACTTATAGGTACTAAAGGCAAGTTATTCATTCGGAAAAAAAATCGAACTCGGGATTTTGATCAAAGTTGACATTACGAAGACTAAAAAAGTGGGTCTCGCAATTCTGTCTGTCTGTCTGTTCGACTACAGCCTAAACGACTGGGCCGATTTTCATTAAACTTGGTAGATATCATTTTTAATTTTTTCCCCTCACATGTTTTTTTCTTTTTTTTTAAGACAAAAAATAACGGTATCTGCCATACGAATTTTTTTTGAAATTTTATAAATATTGTTTTTTTTTCAAAAACTGTTCGACAGATTTAAAAAATAAAAGCACGAAAAAATTTCATTTAGTTAAACCTAATGGTTGAAAAAAATTTAGAACCATTTTTTGTTTTTGATTTTCACGAAAACGGTACCACCGATTCTGATCATTTGTTTTTGCTAAAGCCTCCCCAAAAACATAAATAGAATTGTTTATTCAAATTTTCAAATTTATTTTTTTGGTTATTTGAAAAAATTATTTAAACACCTTATAGACCGCAAATATCGTCAAATAAAAGCAAAATCAAAATAAAACAAAATTGAAAACAACGACTTTTATTTTTGAAATTTAAACTTTTATTGTTAGTACGAATGCATTTCGGTTCTCGGCTGCGGAACCATCATCAGCGGGCGACAATTAAACAAAAGTACAAAGAGATTACAAGGAAAAAGAAATTAGACTTAGAGAAAGTAAGTAAAACAAAATAAAGAGTGTTATAAGAGTAATGAAAAACAGTTGTTATTATTTCTTCTTCTTCTTCATAACGTTGAATAAATGAGAATCAATTGGTCCAGGTTCCAAATTCATCAGGTTGTTGTTTAAGTATATGTGAATTGATTCGTATGCGTCTAGTTTATGTGGTTTGTTTACATTTTTTATAAGTTTAAAATTGTTGTCAAATGATGAAATTGAGTGTGGTTCTTTATTATTTGGATCATAAATGTGAGCAGCTATTGCTTTATCTATCTCTTTCTTTTTTACCGATCGAAGGTGTTCATTAAATCTGGTCTCAGCAGCTCTTCTTGTTTGTCCAATTTATTTTTTGTCGCAATTTGAACAAGAGATTTGATATATGCCACTGCGTCGATTTGTCGGTATGTGGTCTTTTGTTTGTCTTTCTTTTGTCGCCCGCTGATGATGGTTCCGCAGCCGAGAACCGAAATGCATTCGTACTAACAATAAAAGTTTAAATTTCAAGAATAAAAGTCGTTGTTTTCAATTTTGTTTCATTTTGATTTTGCTTTTATTTGACGATATTTGCGGTCTATAAGGTGTTTAAATAATTCTTTCAAATAATTATACAGACCACAAACTTGGCTTTACAAAAATTTCGCGATTAAATTGCTTAATTAAATAAAAATTATTTTTTTGGATTTAAAAAAAAAAACTTCAAAACTTTTTTTTCAAAACTCAATACATATTTCGAAAACCCAATGCTAGTTTTTTTTTTACCTTGATAAATAAAAGTTTCTCAATATAATCTACAAGATGGAAAAAAAAATATTTTATTTTACCTAAAAATAAAGGTACCTACCATACAAATGTTAAAAAATTAAAAAAAAAATAGTGTTTTCAAAAATCGTATTTTTCTCGAAAACGGCGCCTAAAATTTTGATAAAATTTTTATTCTTTCAATTAATTTGTATGGTCTTTAATTTAATAAAAATAAAATGCACGACTGGGTCGCACGAACTTGCTCCTATGTAATAGACTAGGAATTTTAAAAACGAATGTTATTAGAGAAAACTGTTCATAAGGATAAAATGAATTTTTTTTAATTCTTTAAGTAGTAAGAGATAAAAACAGAATGATATGCAAATATGAATTTATGCAGGAACAAAAATTATAAGTCTTTGTAGTGGTTCCTTAAAAAAATAAGCTTTTATGTACAAAATTTTTAAAACATTTTTAAGAAAAAATTTTGGTACGCCAACCTTAAGTTTTTATTATTGTACGAATAAAAGTCTAATTTCCAAAAAAAATACTAAGCCGTTCTTGAGATATCGAATTTTTCAAAAAAAAAAAATGACTTTTTTTTCTAAAAATTGAAAAAATATTTTTTCTTAAGTTTTTAAATGCAATGTTTTTTAAACTTTTTAGGAACTTTTTTATAAAAAATTTCATTAAAATCCGTTTTGTCGATAATGAGAATTTCAAAATTCGAAAAAATCGTTCTATGGTAGGTACAGTCAGTAATATCTAGATTTAAAATTTTTTTTTATTAAATTATAAATTGTAAATATTAATCAAAAGAAAAAAAATTTTAGCAAAATTCTCGGAACCGTTTTCGAGAAAAATGCGATTTTCGAAAACCATTTTTTAAAATTTGTATGGAAGGTACCGTTAGTTTTAAATAAAACAAAATTTTTTTTCTCAAATCTTGTAGATTATATTAAGAAACTTTTATTTGCCAAGTTTGAAAAAAATCGAGCAAGGGGTTTTCGAAATATTGAGATTCCAAAAAAAAATTTTGAATTTTTTTTTAAAAATCCAAAAAATTAAAAATTGAAAATTTGAATATGTAATAATATTTAAACTTTGGAGGAACTTTGGCATTAAAAAAATTATTTAAATCGGCAGTACCGTTTTCGAGAAAATCAAAAACAAAAAAAAAGGACCCAGGGGGGCTACCAAAAATAACAATTTTTTGTAAAATTTTTTTCAACCATTAGCTAGTTTTTACCAAATGAAATTTTTGGAATTTTTTTTAAAAAATTCTGTGGGACAGTTTTTGAGAAAAAAAAATATTTATAAAATTTCGAAAAAAAATCGTATGGCAGGTACTGTTATTTTTGGTCTTAAAAAAAAATAGAAAAAAACGTCCGGGGGTAAAAAATTAAAACCCATATCTACCAAGTTTGAAGAAAATCGGCCGAGCCGTTTAGGCTGTAGTCGAACCGACAGACAGACAGACAGACAGACAGACAGACAGACAGAATTGCGAGACCCACTTTTTTGGTCTTCGCTATCATCGTAATGTCAACTTTGATCAAAATCTCGAGTTCGATTTTTTTTACGAATGCATAACTTGTCTTATAGTACCTATAAGTCGCAAGTAAAAAATTGAAATTAAGATATTACACCTTGTACCTACCATAGAACCATTTTTTTCGAATTTTAAATTTCTCATTATCGACATAACGGATCTTTATGAAATTTTTTATAGAGAAGCTTCTAAAAAGTCTAAAAAACATTGCATTTCAAAACTTTAAAATAAATATTTTTTGAATTTTTGAAAAAAAAAAATCTCAGAAACGGCTTAATATTTTTTTTTTAATTTAATTTTTATTCGAACAATAATAAAAACTTTAAATTGGCGTACCAAAATTTTTTCCTAAAAATTTTTTTAAAATTTTGTATATAAGAGCTTATTTTTTAAAAAAACCACTACAACGAATTATAATTTTGATCTTGCATAAACTAATTTTTGCTTAAAGCACATGGCATCGTATGCTAAGCTCCAACTGCTAAAGGAGTTGTTTTAGTCATTTAAAAATGAATTTTATCCTTATGAACAGTTTTCTCTAATAACATTCGTTTTTAAAACTCCTATTCTATTACATAGGAGCAAGTTCGTGCGACCCAGTCGTGCATTTTATTTATTTATGCTATAAGGGTGTGGAATACCTTACCCGTCGCCGTCTCTATAAAAAGACTTATTAATACTTCAAATTTTAAAAAAGCAATCATGAACTAATTTTTTCAAATGTTATGGATTCAAATTTTCCATTTATAACTATTATTTTGTAGTCACTCACTCAATCTAAATTCAAATAGATTTTCTTTTTACTTTTTACTTTGAACATATAAAATGTACAATTCGTATTAATATGTAATAAACTGAAACTGATCTTATTGTATATAGTAAGAAATCTACAAGTAACAAACAGTGCCGTATTTCACCAAATTACAATTAATATCACAAATTTGTCCTTAAAAACAATATTTACAAACTTGTATAACTGTTTTTTTTTCACAAACTGGAAACATAATTCAAAAAAAAAATTGTGAAAAAAATCATGCTATTTCTTAGACCAGAAACGGTATCTGCCATTCGAATTTTTTTCGAAATCTTATAAAATATTTTTTCTAAAAATTGTTGCAATATTAAAAAAATTGCATTTATTTAAAGCTTGAAAAAAATATCCGTAAAATGGTTAATAATGGTACCCCAGATAGAACCACGTTTTTGTCTTTGATTTTCTCAAAAACGGTACAACCGATTTTGATCATTGTTTTACGCTAAAGTTTCCCAAAAGTTTGGATATTATTGTTTGTTCAAATTATCAACAAATTTGTTTGTAATTTAAAAAAAAATCGATTTTATTTTTCAAAACTCAATATTTTGGAAAGCCCATGCTTGAAAATTCGATATAAGAAAAACGGGTAGGTACCAAATTTTTTTCTTAGAAATGTTTTAAAATTTTTTTTTATAAAAGCTCATTTTTTTAAGAAACTGCTACCACGATTTATAATTATAGGTCCTGCATAAACTAATATTGGGTTAAGAAATCATATGGCATTCTGTTTTTATCTCTTACTACTAAAAGAGTTTAAAAAATAAATCTTATGTTTATGAGCAGTTTTTCTCGAATAACATTAATTTTTAAAATTTTCAGTCTATAACATAAGAGCAAGTAAGCGAGTCACTTCATCCTATGATTTTTTTAAAATATTTTATAAGCACACTATGTATACAAATGATCTTGGGTTCGATTCTTAGCCACTGAAAAAATATTCCTGCTAACACTACTCACACCTTAATGGTTGAGAGCTGTTAGTAACTACTAACTAGGTTAAGGCTCTCTACGATCCGTAATGGCCTTTAATTTATCGATTATTTCACATACTTCTTAACTAACATTCCAAATTGTTTATATTTTTCCTAAAGAAAAATAGGCTTTTTATTTCACCGATTTTCAGCTTCATAAATTTAGCGTTTTCATCTAATTTCGGCTAGAAAAATTGTGTATTACCAAAATCTTAGATTGTAAAAATCAACATTAACATTTTGAGTTTTAACAATCTGAAAATTCAGGTAATTATCTCAACACTTGGTTTTTTGTTTTCTATTGCAATACATATACTTTGTAACTGAAATAAATTATCCATTAATTCATGTGCAGTTCATGATTTGACACTATATAAAATTATTTGCAGATTTAACTGATCATGATTTTAGTCATAGACCACTATACTGTCTTAATATGATAGTATAGATGTAGCTGCAGTTCGTGTGTATCACTTCCAAGCAGGGGCGGACGCAGAAAAAAATTTCGGGGGCGGGGGGGAGTTTTCAAAAAAATATGAGATTTTCATAAATCAATTATTTCCGGAATTTATTAATACGTAAAATCATATCTTGTTGTACTCTTGCGATCATACGAAAAAAAGGTAATCCGAAAACAGAAGGACACTCAACTGGTACCTAACTACCATACTACATAATTATAACCACAACGCTTCCAGAAGGTGCTCTGCTATGTGCTATTTATCAGTAACGGTAACTTTCGAACAAACAAAATGAGTTAGTTTTTTTTTTGCTGCAATACAACACACTCCGACCTTGGAGCCATCATAATATAAAATACCATTTTTGAGAAAAATAGTTAAAACAATTTTTTTCCTCCGATATTAAGAAACTTTTATTTATTCAAGTTTAAAAAATCGAGCAGGGGTTTTCGGAATATTGAGTTTCCAAAAAAATAATTGGCGTTTTTCTTTTTTCATTCAGAGTAGAGCACTGAATAGAGCATGAGCATATAACACATGCTCTGAACTTTCTCCAAATCGAGTGTGTTCTAAGAGCTCTGAATTATTTTATAAACACACGCGAGTTTTTGTTCTGTCTGTCAGAATGATTTCAGCATTTAACTCTGTCTACTCAGTTATTTTATACCGAGCTCATAGAGTGCGCTCTGAACAATCTCTGAACACGCTCTCAACGAAAAAAGAAACACAATCTTTGAACTGTTATACAATCTGAGCTAAAAAAGAAACACGATATTTTGTTTGACAGTTCACGTCCTACTCTGAACTAAAAAATAAAAACGCTCAATATTTAAAATTTGGAGGAACTTCATAATGATTAAAATCGGTTGTACTGTTTTCGATAAAATCAAAAACAAACAAACTAAAATGGTTCCAAGAGGGCTTCCAAAAGATGATTCGTACCGTTATTTTTGGTTTTAAAAAAGGAAAATTTAACGAAAATCGGCCCATGCTCTTAGGCCGTAGTCGAAAAGAGAGACAGACAGAATTTCAAGACCAACTTTTTCTTCGCTATCATCGTAATGTTAACTTTGATAAAAATCTTGAGTTCGATTTATTTTACGAATACATTACTTGCCTTATAGTACCTATAAGTCGTAAAAAAAACGCAGAACCGATAAAGGTAAACACAAAACTTCTTATAATCAATTGAAATTACATCAATATTAATATGTCACGAAATAGCACTTTGTCTCTTTTTTCTTTAACAAAATGAACTCTTATTTTTCGGTTGTTTCGGGGAGGGGGGGGGTGTTTTAACCCCCAAAACCCCTACCTGCATTCGCCCCTGCTTCCAAGGCTTAAGGGTCGGAAAAGGAATAGCTAGTACGAGCATGTATGTACTACAATTTGAAGCTGTAGTTGTAGCAAGAAACATATGGTTTAATAGATTTTAAGCCAACTGATTTTGATTTTTTCACACGGAAAGGAGAATCGGTTATAATGGTAACAGGACATGCTCCATCTTTTAAGAATTCACGAGTTACTTCAATCGAAAATAAAACATAAAATGACCTGGTTGGATTGGTTTCCTTTCATTTTCTGTCTTGTTCTTCTTCGATAAATGTAGAAACCTCGCAATTTATTGAGAAAAAATACAATCAGAAAGAAGGGAAAGTTTTCAAAGTTCTCAAATGAAAAAACAAATACAATAGATAGCCCGAAGGAAGTCCAAAGGACAATGCCTTGGAAGCAATCTTCTTCATCAGCAACTTGGCACTTTCCTTTATATTTTTTTTTTTTGTTCACATTTATCTTTTCTCTGTTTTATTTTCCTTTCTTTTAATTTTGTTTTAGTTATATTTTAAATAAAAAGGCAAAAATCGAAGGATGTGCTTTATGTTAAGAGACATGTCTGAAGATATCTTTAGGTTGTTGGTCTCGATTTTAAATATTATTTTAGCTCTTAAGTTGGGATACATTCATGTTCTCGTTTCTAATACTTTCCTTTTAATGTTCAACAATAATGAAATGCAGAAGGAGAACAATAATTGTCTTGTCTTTTTTAGCCTAGATTATTATAGTTCACCATTTTTTAATAAAAGCCTTTGTATTTATTTTGTTTTGAATAGAAAAAGTTTTTTTCTTTCATATTGATAGGAAATGCGCACGGAACATATATGAAACTGGATTATATAAGCTTATTTGTGTTATTTTAAAATATTACCTAATGGCTTTTTAATTTATTATTTTCCTTTAGATAAAAGAAAAAAACAACAAATAGTTTTTGGAGTTAAGAACGAAATTGTGTTCAGAAAATACAATGCACTGGAAAACCAGGAAGCTCGCTAGGTCAATTAGATACTTACAGAACACTTGATAGGTTGATTCCCTTCGTACCTAGCGAACGATACATAATCAAAAGTCAATATTTTAGTTTGATATTCACTTTTCCATTCTTCATATTAAGGCTGGGCCTTTATAGTTAGTTTCTTTTTAAATCAAAGATTATTTTGACACTGACAGCTGTTTCCCGCTCGAAATCTTGACATAAAGACAGTATCATACATCCGCGGTCGAAATGAGTCGCTTACGCTTGACTAACGTTGATATAATTTCCAAAAATAGTGTTGTGTAGCCCAAACAGTGCGTTTTTTGAAAAAAAGTTTTGGCTGAAATGAAGCTCTGCTACTGCGAAGTCAGTCGAGGCAGACACTTAAACGACGTTGGGTTCCATAGTTAATGGAAATTTTTGCTCTTACAAATAAATCCATAATACATGGACAAAATTTAATTTAGGTCATTTTATTGCATTTTTAAAAAAGAAACTTGTATTTGGCTTACCTGCACTTTCATATATGAAAATTAATGAAAAAACCATTTGTCATATAAATTTAAAACATTTGTCCATACAGTAGTATAACAGTTAAAGTAAATAAAAACATAATTTTAAACTAGACGTATACCATTCAACAGCGTTTGGTTTCAGCAAGATGGAGCAACTGCACATATAGCCAGACCAGTTATGGCGGAGCTAAACAAAAAATTCGCAAACAAATTAATTTCTAGGAACTCCACTCTTCGCTGGCCCCCAAGGTCACCTGACCTGACTGCACCAGACTTCTTTTTATGGGGTTATGTCAAGCAAGAGGTGTATAAAACGAAGCCCAGGAATTTAACTGAACTAAAGCAGTCCATAACGACAATAATTGAGGCGATCCCAACTTCAACTCTTCAGGCCGCAATGAATAATTTTTTGACCAGGTGCCGCATATGCGTGGGACAGCGTGGAGGTCATTTGCGGTCAATAATCTTTTAAAACAACTAACTATTTAAAATAAAATTTAATTTTCTAACCAATAAAAAAAAATAAATGAAATACATCGATTAAAAAAAAGTTATTGGAATTTCTTATTGTACCACAATTGGTGCGCCACCCTGTATAATGACCACCGAAGAAACAATTTTTAGATTGTTTAAAGTTCTAGAGGCGCTTATAAAGCTGGCCTTAATAGCTTAATAATTTAGAATTTGCTCTAACAGTGATCTTGGAAATACTCGTACGTCGTACTTAGATATACCCAGCTTACTTAAAGTAAATTTATTGAGTTTGAGAGCACTTTCTACCTCCTTAATCCTACTTATAAGATTGTTCCGCAACCTTAAAGCTTTAATATTAGCCCTTAAAGCGCTTCTAGAGTCTAAGTCTTGTTTATTTGAAACTAATTTTTTAAGCTTTAGAGAACTTTTTTTTGCTTTTCATTCGTGATTTTGAGGCTCTATACAAGTTATTTATTTTATTTAATTAAGCTTAATACAAGCCACTTATTCTATATCACAATAAAATATCTTAAGTCTAACATTAATAAATTAATTAATAATAAAATAAATTTGATAAATATCAGGAGGGGTAGCGTAGGGGAGCATGCCTAAGTGAGGGCTTACTATAAGGTTTAAGTCAAATATCTTAGAATTATTTACCTTAATCAACATTCTTTCTTCCCAAGTCGAAAAAGAGTCGTAGATCGAGAACGATGTGGGTTAGTATTAAAACCAATCTGTTGTAGTAAACAGGGGCAGTCAATGTTACATGTATATAACTGATTAACGAAAAGAATATCAGAAATGTTACGGCGCGCATATAAAGTCTGTAAACTTAGAAGCTTTAGACGTTCTTCATTTATGGAGGAAGGTTCACGCCAAGTCCACGCAAGGCAAAACTCTTCGTTGGACAGCTGCAATACGATTAATGTGAACTTGATATTATGGCGACCTGACCTGAGATGCAAATTCTAAAACCGGTCTGACAAAAGTCATGTAGACGTACGTATCAATATGAGAGCAAAAGTTCAGTTGGGAATCGCATAATAAACCTACGAGTAAATCACGGATCGAAGTAACAATGGGAATGGGTTCGTCATTTATAAAATATTGTCTTTGAAATAATGGAGGACGCTTACTGGTATATTTTATGGCTTGACATTTTTTAACGTTGAGTTCCAGGAGGTTTTTTTGGCACCAAATGTAGAATTTGTCCAAGTCAATTTGCAGAGATTTGGAATTTTAGGTACAAGAGATCTTTCTGCATATTCTCATGTCATCTGCATAGATTAACAGCGGTTAAAACGAAAATAAGTGGTCCTAGGTGGCTACCTTGTGGCTCCAGACGTTCCACAGATGGAGGTTGATATACACGACCTGAATATCAACCTTGTATTGTCGTTCTGATAAATATAATTGAATCCATGAAATCATCAAAGGCGGGAATCTGAGCTCTTTTAGCTTAAATAATATTATATTATGTGATATTTTGTCGAAAGCTTTGCTGAGGTCATTAGCTATCTCATCGACTTCTTTTCCTACTTCTAACGCACACATGGTAGTAGATACAAAATCTACCAGATTAGTGGTAGTCGACTTTACTTTAAAACTTGTCAAGAGCTTCCTTGACAATTCGTTCGGCTCTTTTGCATTTTGAGTTCTTCGATATAGAGCTGTATGCTTTTTTGAAATACTAACGTTTACATTTTCTATAAGTATAATATATGTTTGTGAATACATAATAAATAAATATTAAATACTTAAATTAAATATTTAATATTAAATACTTAAATAATAAATTATTGTTTGTATTTGTAAACCATTTTTGAATACAAATTTTTAAATGATCGAAAGATTATCTTTGCGGTTAGCTGCTTTAAGGACGCACTTATACAATATCTTATTTATAGCGCAAGCTTTTTAAATATAATTTGAATTCAAATTCAAATTAAATTAATGAATAAAAGTTTGAAAAAAAAGATAAATAGGTATAAATAATACAATATTTCAAAGGTAGAATTTTTAAAGATAAAAAGATGAATCTTTACTTATTTCATCAAATGATTGCGATGAACTTAAAACATAATCATAATTTAACTGACAATAAATAACCGAAAATCGTGAAAAGAAATTTAAAATAATATCGGAAACATAACAATAAAAAACAAAAACATCAACCAAAAAAATAATTCGAAT
Organism: Chrysotoxum bicinctum; assembly: GCA_911387755.1. Classification (NCBI taxonomy): domain Eukaryota; kingdom Metazoa; phylum Arthropoda; class Insecta; order Diptera; family Syrphidae; genus Chrysotoxum; species Chrysotoxum bicinctum. Next base: position 129,516,934 of record OU426989.1, on the reverse strand, counting down.
GGTAATTTCGAATCAGCTTTACGTAATATTCTTTATTCTCCCTATTATTATCTCAATGTTTTTCCTGAGAACTTGTCTATGGTGCAAAAAAAAATAAGTAAATTTCTTGGTGCAACAGCCCAAAGAGAACCGGGACCAAGTGACTTACAACTCTCAACTATGGCCGCAAACAACATCTATCCATTGTATGAATCGAGAAAACGTTCATTTTTTCCTAAATTTAAAAATGTTCCTTTATATCTACAAACTTGGTTCTATTGGTTTTGAAGACAACAAAAAAATAAAAATAAATGAGCCAAATCGGTAGAGTCGTTCTTAAGTGAAACCCTTTCATACATTCTCTTTTTTAATGAAGATTATATATTATAATTGCAATTAAAACCATTATTCCACTATCGATAGATAAAAGAAGAACAAAGGCATACGGGCTGTAAGAAGCTTTAGCAAATCCACAAAAGCATCTTGTTAGGTGCAATATTCTAAGAACTTGAATGGGATATATTTCGAACTATAGCCGTATGGCAAGAACTGCTTAAAACAAGCTTTTTGTGAAATATGATTTTGCTTTTGTTAGTATTAAACGGATTATTCTGTTCCATCTTTATTATGAAGCTACGATCTTAGGACGCACCTGATTTATTTTCCGTTTTGTGTGTTACATATGTCCCGATAATATTTACTCTCCCTTTAGGTTCAAGGCCTAGCCTAAAATAAATAAGAATTCAAACAAAAATAGAACTCTGAAGCCTACCCGAGAGGCATCATCCGCTTAGGTTGCTATAACACACTTTCTAATGGACGATACGAAAAAAAAAAATAATATTTAAAGATATTCCTTTTAAGATAAATTTTAATTAAATTTTTCGTCTACTTAAAGAAGAACAAAAAGAAATTTCGTCATTTGCTTTGTGAGGATATCTTTCAGAGACAAATTTTTATGTGGCAAAGGGTTTGGTGTTTTGTAAGGACTTTTTTCTGTAAGGGATTTTTATTTGTGCTCACACAAAAAAGGACTAGGAATAAGTTGTGAGACTAAAAGGCTTTGAATCGTCAGCAGAGTTGGTGGCAAACAATGCTACCCCTTTCTTTGGGATGGCGTTGTTTGAGCCTTTAGTATTTCAGCAGCAAAGCTTCTTTGTTTTTATCTTAGGGTCTTTTTCGTGTTTGGAGGACTTCTTTCACTAATTAAAAGTTTTTTTCCGCCTCTGTCAAGTCGCATTACTGACAGAAGGTTATACAAGACAAGAAGTAAAATATCATGAGCTTTCGGCTGAGATAAGAGGATGTTAGTGGTTCTGGCAAGAAAGTTCTTATTTGCTCACCATAAACCATTAACAGCACCTGGATTTGAATGTTAACGTATACTTTTCAAACAAACTTCTATGGATTTTTTCATCATTCCTATTTGTACCCTTTCATTTGTGATTTTGGTAAATGTTTACATTGTTTTTTAAGATTATACTGAGCTTAGTATCAATTAAAATGGCTTTCAACTTTAACTACTATTACAAATTATAACCACGTTCTAACGGTAAATGATTAAGATAATGAGTGTGTTTAAAGATAATTATACAAATTTCTTTAAAGCTTTAACTGTCATTTTGGCCACAATCATTTTAATATACATATTTGGAAATGCTTTAGGTAAGGCTCCTTGCATTTGTGTGAAGGAAAGCTTGTGTGACTTAAGGGCTATTTATAATTAATTTCATATGTGGGCTGCTGTTTTGTTGCTGAATGCAATTGTAGCTTTGTATTCCGGATTGCAATTTCACGATTATAGAACATAAAATAGAAATTAGTTATTCAAAAATAGAAGTCCAGTAGATTGTGTCTTCTGACTGACTTTAGTAAGCCATCCGATAAACTCTCGCATCCAATATTGCTATTTAAGCTATGAAAGTTTGAATTTAGCAGCCATTTTTTGATACTCAGTACTTTCGAATGGATATTCAAAATTTTATACGTTAACTTTGAAATACCACAGGGAGGTATTTATTTTCTTTACTTCTTAGTTTATTCATATATGAGTTATTGTCATACGTTTTGAAGCATTCAAAGTATCTCATTTATGCTGATGATATAAGAATCTTGAAAACTATTTAAAATACGCGTAAGTATGAAGAGTTGTAAAACTATAAATTTTATGAGGAAGCTTACCGTGATTTTTTTTAATAACGTGTTAGCGATATGTTTGTCATTGATGTGCTAATAAATGGCAAGCTTAAATTTATACATAACATCAACTCCATAACTAACCGAACCAATTGAATTCTTGCTTGGATAAAGAAAGACACGAGGCAATTTTCTGAACCCTTTGTTACAAAGCAACTCTTCATAACATTTGTTCGACCCATTCTGGAAAACGCTTGTCAAGTTTAGGTACCAGATTATGTTTGCCTTAAGACCAAACTAGAACAAATTCAAAAAAAAGTTCCTAAGGCTTCCACTTACAGGGCAAGTTGGATAAACCCTATAGACTCACATAAAACAGACTACACTGAACCAAAAAGGTACGTGGATTCAAGCAAAAAATTTATTGTGACAACAAATAGTTTCTTAAAATTCAATCAATAATTTCGTTTGTTATTACAATAAACTGCCGTTTATAGACTTTATAAACGATTGTTAATTCAATAAACCGTTTTTAATTTCCGTTTATAATTTTTTTTAATAAACGCATTAATTGGGATAATAAATGCTTTATCAATTTCCAATAAACGAAAATTATTGCATTAAGCAATGAGTTTATAGCGACAGTAAACAGTTATTTGTTGATATAATAACCTTGTTCATAGATACCAACATTCATTTATTATTTTCGTTTGTAAATACAATATACCTGTTTATTAAATTAAAAAATGCGTTTGTAGCGGCAATGAACAGGAATTTATTGATTTAATTAACGTATTTATTAATACTAGCAACCGTTTATTATTTGCGTTTGTAAATACAATAAACCTGTTTATTAAATTAATAATTACGTTTGTAGCGACAATGATTACGAATTTATTGATTTAATAAACGTGTTTATTAATACAAGTAACCGTTTATTATTTTCATTTATAAATACAATAAACCTGTTTATTAAGTTAATAAATGCGTTTGTAGTGGCAATGAACAGGCATTTATTGATTTAATTAACGTGTTTATTAATACAAGCAACCGTTTATTATTTTCGTTTGTAAATACAATAAACCTGTTTATTAAATTAATAAATGCGTTTGTAGCGGCAATGAACAGAAATTTATTGATTTAATTAACGTGTTTATTAATACAAGCAACCATTTATTATTTTCGTTTGTAAATACAATAAACCTGTTTATTAAATTAATAAATGCGTTTGTAGCGGCAATGAACAGGCATTTATTGATTTAATTAACTTGTTTATTAATACAAGCAACCGTTTATTATTTTCGTTTATAAATACAATAAACCTGTTTATTAAGTTAATAAATGCGTTTGTAAAGACAATAAACGGGTATTTATTAATTTAATAAACCAAATAATTAGTTTGGTTTGTTAAATTAATAAACCCTTTTATTAAAATAACAAACGGATTTATTGAAATAAGCCTGCCTGCTTTCTGCTGATTTACACGACTCACAAAATGTCATTATTTCTGCAGAAATAATGGCTTTTTGTCAGTCACACAAATCAAGCATAATGTTGTTCTTACACGATTCACAAAATGCCACTATTTCTGCGAATGAGCCATTCATTGTCACAAACTTAATTTATGACAGAAAGATGGAGTAATAACGACAGAAATTACGGCAATTTGTCACTCGTATAGGTTCAGCATTAGTTTCACCTGAAGCCTACAAAAGAGAATTTATTATTAGTATTGTTAAAATTAAGCGAAGCATAAAACTTCCAGTAACAAACCTGGTTAGAGTACCAAATAGTTATCTTATCTTGCATCTCATACTGAAATCATATCTCTGCTGAAAATTAAAAGTTAATGCTGAAAATTGAGAAATCCGAACTGAAAGAAAAACTTTTGTTTCTTTTTAATATTTTATTTTGTGTCAAATTATTGCGTAGGATTGTTTTTATCTTGTTATGCAAGACATTAGGTTTTTAACATTTCTTTTTTATTTTTTTCTTAAACTCCAAATGAGGAACGGGCTTATGGGATTGAAAATTGAACAGATACAATATTTTTACTCTGTTATTGATCTTATCTCGTTAAGCAAGATGTGAGTTTTCGTACAAATTTCTTTTTTATTTTTTTTAAAATATGTGGATTCTATAAAACCCCAAAATGAGGAACATGCTACTGGGTATTGCAGATTAAAAAGATAAAAGATTTTAAAACAAATATCTACAGCTCTTAAAAAGCTTTTAAATACATATTTCACCCCGTCAAAATACAAAAAAATATCGTTAAACTGCATTATTGATTTACCATTTACTATAATGAAGGGTTGAACATTCTCAGACTTTCCATTAAGATATCCAATATGGTCGTCTATCTCTTGGATTGTTGTACCGATCCAAACGAACGCATTTTGCGAGTCCTTGATGCTAAATCGTGTTAAGCTTTTCTTTCCTTCCTTGCTCTTCCTTGCAACTTTTTGATATGGAATGAAATATCCATGTAATGCCCACAGTATAGCTGCATCGTCACAATCTGGTAATATAAAAAGTTTATTAAAGTTTTAAATTAAATTGATTTTTCATATAATCAAAAAAAAAGAATTGAGATGTATTAAAAATAAACAGAAATTCGGTGTTTAAGTGGTTTTCAATGTGATCTTGGACCAAATGAACAGATAAAAAACTTCAAAACAAAAAACCCCAAAATGAGGAACATGTAATGGGTATTGAAGATTGAACAGATAAAAGATCGTAAAACAAATGTCTACAACTCTTAAAAAGGTTTTAAACTTTACTCCGTCCAAATATAGAGAAATATATATTATGATATCTTAATATCATAATCATAAGCGAATTGCAAAATTTGTATTGTTACATTGAAATAAAAATCAAAACAAAGTTAGATAAACACAACTTACTTGTTGTTGTGTTTGTATCTCTTTGATTTGATGACAACTGTTTCAAAACTTCGAGAATATTTTTATCTTTCACATGGTTGTCAGTCAATAGAAATTTTAAGATCAGCTGTTTAAGTTGATCCCATTTATCCAAAAATGATCCGGCATTTGTATATAGATAGCTAAAATCCATGTCAATCTAGTAAAGTAATGTATTTTTTTGTTTATAAATCGTTTACATGACATGCAAAAAATTCTAACTTACGTAACGATATCCAGTAGGACATTTGTACTTTGGCCATTTTAAAAAAATTTGAGAAGTGCAGGTAGAGTCCTTAATATCTAAAAGCCTCCTATTTGTACACGCCTTCCAGCACCGGTCTAATGCTTCCCCTGATAAATTGTCATAATTCAAGGATCTAATAGTTTGCTCCGAATCTTCTTCGGGAACTAAAAATTAGAATTTGTTATCAATGCAATTATCTATTAAAATTTTGTTCAATTGAACGTTAAGGAATTGAAATTTAAAGAAAGTTTTTTGCTGTAAAAATGCAGACAATTCTGAAAGTATAATGGTCATATTACAAGGCAGTCCATTTAAGTGGCATGTGCGTATGATTTGTGAAATTACCGGTTTCTTTAGAAAGTTATTGATTATTCACTATCAAGCCTTAGAAAAAACATTGTTATAAAAACTCTAGCGGTTTTTAAAACTAAAAACTAGCGGTTCTTAGAACTAAAAACACTATCGGTTTTTTAAACAATTATTCAGCCTTATTCCGATAGGCGTTTTTCTAAAACGCCAACTGTCGTTTTAGGAGTCGTGTCGTTTTTTTTTTTGGTATTCCGTAACTAAAACGCTAGCGTGTCTCTCGCTCTTACATTCCGCAATACATTCCAAACATCTGACATACTCGTATCAAATTGTTTGCAAATTGAATAATTTGGTTTTGAAAATTATATTTGTGTGAATTTGTTTCAAACATAAGACAAATGTACAGTGTAGAAAGTTATTTTTCTTGGAGCAGCAGTGACGACGAAGAAGAAGAAGAAAAGAAAGATTTGATACTGCACTACTGCAGAAGATATATGTACATTTCATCTAAAGCAAATCCTTTTGATTTGGCTGGCACAAAGTATGTTATTAAATAAAAAAATATACATACATATATGCAGTAGGTAATTCTACCACTGGTTTTGATTTTTTATTTTATCGCATTTGTTTACAGATTCAAACTTGCTGATACCCTTAGATTTTTTGCAAAAGCGAGCTACCAAAAGGGGTTGGGAACGACTTCAATTTGGGACTATCCCAGCCAAGCCTAAGCAACATTCTTAAGGAAATACCTGCTCGCGTTTTATCTTTGCCAAGTTGTAATTTCTACGAATTCTTTTATTTTCCATTTTAATCGGATAGATATGTACATATAAAGATAGATCGCTTGATATAAATATTTGTATATATACATGCATATGGTCACGGCCATGGTCTTATAACGTTACATTGTACGTTATTTTTGCTTATTACTCGAAAAACTGCAATGCTAGTTTAATTTTTAAACATACATCTGAAAGATCTCTTTAAAGACTAATTTTTGTAGAAAAAATTTTTTGTTTATCTCTTATAGATTTGTAAATATTGCCCTTCAAATTCGCTGATAACGTTACATTTTTTGGAAGTAGATTTTAAGGTTGCTGAATATATTCTGAAAACTCTGCGAATTTAGTGTGCTAAATTAAGTTTTTCTTTTTAGAGAATTGAGATGAAATTCCAAACTATAGCCTACAACTTTTTTTTAAAGAAAAAGTTATATTATTTAGGTTATTTCAACTCAAATGTGTATCTTATAACGTTACAGAAAAAAGTCTTATAACGTTACCTTTCGAATTTCTGTATGAAAAATGGGAACAATATGGCCGAAAGTAATATAAATACATGAAAAAAACGAAAAGCAAGCAAATAGAACAAAGTTAATTTATTTATTATAAGGTAAGTACTTCATTTGTAATAACATTAATCCATAAATAAACAAAAAAAAAATACTATATCCCAATCTTGAAGTATGGTAAGTTTTTATTTTGCCATTATTAAAATGGCTGATGACTTCAAAGTTTTATTAATTTTCAAGATGTCATCATTGTGGACTTTTTCAATGTAAATTGTTGAAGAAGTGGGGCTAAGAGTTTGCACAAAACCGGATGTGTTTTTGACAATACACTCTCGAGCCCGTACGGCGTACGTGCTTTCGCACGACAGTTTTTGCGATGGCACCAATTCCATCAACACATCCTTTGCCATGGGAAGTGGCAAAATAGTTCCAAGAAAATTTTATCCTAAATTTGGATTCAAAGACAGAAGGCTGCAAAGAATTTGTTTTTGAAGTGGGAAGATGGTCAAATCGCTCCAAATTTTAAAAACTTTCAACTTACTTGGAAGTGTTAAAGAAGTTTGTATACAAATACGGGATAATGGTATCTTTAGTATGCGTCAAATTGTCTGTTACAAAAACGCGCGAATGAAAATTTTCATTTAAATAAAAAACAGAAATAAACAAAGTGGCGCAAAATTTTAAACATTGCTCGTTTAAAGTACTAGTACAGTCTAGAATGCCAAAAAAACGCACGAGTTTTGGGAATTTTTTTTTATCGGAAACCTTATTAGGTATTAACATAATTTTTTTTTTAAATAATGAATGCATGCGTCAAGAATACAAAAAAATTAGTTTTTTTTAATTTTCGAGTTTTGGCCAAATTATAGAGGGCACCAACGCCAACTCATTAAAAGATACATTGTCCCATTGCGGACAGTTAATCTCAGGATTGGCTGAACTGAAACAAAAAAAAAAACAAAGTGGGTTATTTAAAGGAAGGTTTCTTACGAGACAATTTACCACAATTTGTTTAAAAAGTCAAAAACAAAAAAAAAATGTTAAGCTTTGAAAAAAAAAATTTTTGTTGGCAATTTTGTTGGCCATTTTTGTGTCACCATATTTTTTTGTTCATAACTTTTTGGTCAAATTGTGGTAAATTGTCTTGGAAAACATAAAAACAATAAAGTTGCAACAAATTTTTTGAAAATCGGTTCAGTAGATCCGGAGATTAACTGTTCACCATGGGACAATGTGTTTTTTGATGAGTCGACGTTGGTGCTCTCTATAATTCGGCCAAAATTCGAAAACTAACAAAAAACATTTTTTTTTGTAGATATTCTTGACGCATGCATTATTTAAAAAAAAAATTATGTTAATATCTAATAAGGTTTCCGAGAAAAAAATTCCAAAAAATCATGTGTTTTTTTGGGATGCTAGACCGTACTAGTACCTTAAGGAATAAATCCGGCTCTGCTTAACGCAGTCGTTTAGCTTGGAGACTTCGTCTAACTTTTTCCTAATTTTAAACACGTTAGACAACTCTTTTAAGCAATATGGTTTTTTTCTTTATAAAAATAAAACATAAGTAAACATTTTTACTTCGATTTGCTTTGGTAATAAGGATAAAGTAGATCTTGGCGCTCGTGTTTATTGAATGTTTCTGATTATTCACGTTTGATAAAACAGTGTTTCAGAAACTCTGTGGAGTGGAAATAAGTCGAATGAATATTGAAGTATTTCTTATTACCTTCAGCCCTACTCAAGGTCACCTAAAGTCAATAGAGTTTCAAAAGTTAGATACATAACTTCATCTTTATTGGTTTCAGCAGAAAATGTCTTATAACGTTACACGTCTTTCAATATTGTTTAAATAAAAATGGTCGCTTAACTTGAATGATTTTTTAATAGTTTTATTAAATAAATACAAAATACTCAATAAAATTCTAAAAGTTCAGTTTCTAAAACTTTCATATCATAAGTAAGAAAACTTTTAAGAAATTTGGTCTTATAACGTTACACGAAAGTAGAGCTCTTTTGTTTTGTAAAATTTACAAGATTGAATATTTTTTTTACCAAAAAAACGAGTTATTTAGTTAAAGTAAGACTTTTCCATAAAATTTATAGTTGAAGGTAAACAAAAAAATAAATAAAAGGTAATTTATATTACCTTTTTTCGAGTACTTGAATTTCCGGCTATGTGTGAAGAGATCAACGAGCTAATTTGAAGTGTGGCTTAGGACACACCAAAAATGTTTTTGCTGTTGATAATGATATCAACCATTAGTATGAGATATATTCTTTCTAAAAATGAGCATAGTAGCGGTAAATTCTAAAAAAAAAAAATTATGGCTTGGTTTCATTTCTCGTGGCCGTGACCATATGCATATCATGGAGGAGAAAGAAATACTTGACTTTTGGGTATGTGATTGTGACTGATAACAGTTCATATAAAAATACATTTTTGCAGGAGATGCTGGGTACCCCCTCGAGCCTTTTCTTGTAACTCCTTATAGATTTGTTATTTTCACCCTTAACAAAGAATTTTAAATTATAAAACTAAAATAAATTTAAAAAAACTTCTATTTTGACTCCTGTCGTCAACAAATTTCTAGACGACAGATTTCGACATTTTTACAGACGTTTTTTGTATCCAAACGACTAACGGAATACCAAAACCAATATAGAGAACACGTTCCACAAGAGAGAATCGACAAATTGACGTTTATTTGGCGTCGAACGCCTTACGTAATACCAAATTCACACTGACGTTTTTATTTTGGCGTTCAACGCCTTACAGAATAAGGCTGATTATCTTTCACCTGAATGAGTTTGCACCATTATTTTTGTGACAATCATCATATCAAAAAAGATCTAATGAAGCTTTGAAATGCACATCCTTGCTCTGACTTTCAAATCTGTACGAATTCCGATCGAAAGTCAAAACAGGGGTGGCTGTAAATAAAAATCGAACAAACCTAGAGGCAAATTGTCATCTGTTGTTTCGGTCTTGCTTGTTGAAGGCTTCGAAATTTTCTCGATCGTTTTATTTGAGAATTTCAAGTTGCAGAACTTATTGTAAATTTTTCCTCTTTTACCCGTGCGATAATATACCTTATAATTATAATATTATTATTATTATTATTATTATATTATAATATAATTATTAATATTATAATATTAAGAATAAGTAAAATTAATAGAATAAAAAATAATAAGTTTACCAGTTGCTCAGTGGGAAATCTTTCAATTATTTCTTTTTCAATGGCGTAACTTGAATGAAGATCTAAATGAATTTTGTTCTGATCAAAATATCTTGCAATTGCAGTAATCAATTGCATTCTTTGCTGATTGTTGAATTTTTTATTTTCTTCATAACTTTCAACCAACGACTTACTCTTTAAGTTACTGTTCAAAATTGTTGCTAAGGAAATTGAAGAGGCAGATTCAAGAGCACTTGTTGGCGAACTTGGACAGCTGTGTATATTTGATCTTGATGAAAGTTGGTATGGTGAGGACGGTTCCGATAAATAAGAGATATTGCGAAACGGACCACATTCTGAGTTGTAATACATGAAAAGAGGCTTTCCAATCAACTCTCGCCATTCTCTTAGCTTTGATTCAAACATAATTAAGGTTCGATATTTGAAAGGCTTAAGAATTTGAACAAGGTGGTGACACTCCAAATTTTTCAAAACTTCAATATCTATCTCATTAACTAAAATTGAATTTTTAATAATTTGCATTATCAATAAGTTTTCAATTTAAATTTCTTTTTTATAAAGCGTTTTTTTTTTATTCTAAGCAAAAAACACTAGCTAACATGAAGGTTTTAGTAAAAAATGATCATAAGAATAATTTTCGGCAAAAAAAAACTTCGAGAAAGAGACTTGGATTTTTTTTTTAATTTACTTAATACAATTTTTGTTCAAAAAAAGACCGAAAAACATGCAAAAAAACTTTGTTTTAACCATTTTTAATTAAAGTCAACTTACTTTTAAAATGCTCAAGTAATTCTAATAGGCCCCATTTTCCCAATAAACTCGTTATCTCGTCGCATGGATCAATGTTAACAAAAGTCGTTGTCACAGTTTTGTCGTCCAAAAGTATTTGAAATTCTGCTTCTGACATCGTCCCAATGCATTCCCTATCCCCAGTTGATTCAATACCCACTTCACCGACCTGCAGTTCATCAACGAACACTTCCTCGATCTCCTCGAAACCCTTTTCATCCACCGATATATTATCAAAGGTTGTCATTTTCTTAAGGAGGTAGTTTTAAAAATTCAATTTTTGTGTACCTATTGTTAATGTATTAAAAACGTTACAAAACATTCAAAATATTAAAATAATTTACAGAAAATATAGTCATTTCTAAAAAAAACAAGTCAGGGTATCAAATTCGCAAATTGATTTTAATATAGATAAATATTCTACTTAAGATATAAATATGTGTGGTTTTTGAATTGTTGAAACAATAAATGTTAATCTTTTGAAAACAAAAATATTTTATACAATTTTATGTGTACACAGAAAAAAATCAGACTTGCGGGATTGATATCTAGATACCTACATCCTCATTATCTTATCTTATTTAAAATTAGTATCTATATTAATTAATTTTGTATAAATTATATAATTTTTTTTTAGCTTAGACTTTTTTTCGATGATAATTCAACAAAAAATTTAAATGTTTTTTTTTGCCTATTGTGAACAATAATACTCTTTAACTCGTAGTAAAGTTTTTCCTGTAGCCGTTTTTATTAAATTAGTTGGTGGACCCACAATATCATTGCTATAAATGATAGCAAAAGCACCCAATTGCTTTTCGTCAACTTCAAAAGATAATATACTTGGGTTGTACTGAATTCTATTTAGTTTTTGGCAAAACAAAAAAACTTTATTTTTTTTTAAAAGACCTATGTCTACTATAACATATAACTCGATATCAGCTCCAGACCGTGCTATATAAAAACTTTGTTGGTATTTATAACCTTCGATTTTTGCTTTAAAGAAAAATTCTATATTTGTATTAGGGACTCCTAGCATTTCAGATACTAAATTTCTAAAATCACTTTCGATTTTATGTTTGTCATATATTTCAAAGTAAGAAAGACAATTTTTATCAATATTAGTTAACAACTTGAATGCAGTTTTAAGTTGGTATTTTTTTGCTAAGGTCAAACAAATGTTCTTACGAGATGTGATAGCATGGGAATAAAGCTTAAATTCTTTGTGCTTAGCTTCAAATTTAAAACACCAAAAACTACGAACAGGCCCTGACTGTGTAATGACGCTAGGATAATGAGTTAAATTATGATGCTTTGGTTTCAAGGAGTCATTAAAAAGACGAACATAATCCTTGTTGTGGTTTTCAATTTTTAATTTTAACATTGGGATGATTTCATCGCAAATCTCAAATGCAAGCAATAAATCAATTATTTCAATTAAATTAAGAAGAAATTGCCACACTTCATCATCATGTGGCACTAAATCTTCAATCATTAAGTGAAAAAATGAAATGAAACTCATCATTTCTCGTGCTGTCATTTTTAGATGTTTACATTTTAATTGACCAATTTTTATTTCACCTGAAATATTGTCGATCTCAATTGCACCATACTGAAATGTTCGTTTTCTTAAATTAAGGGTTTCCAGGTTAAAATATTTAGCTGTGTTAATGAAATATTCAATTATGTGGCAAATGTCGTAATGACAAACTCCTTCAAACATATCGTGCATAAGATCCACGCAATAATTTTCTACGACATGAAACGATGGAATTTCATTAAGTTGAGAATAGTTATGTATGCCCGTTTCAGAAGGGTTGTTAAGAAGAAGGTCTTTTTCGTAGTTTGATCGGTTTCTTAACAAATCATCACGTTCAATTGTTAACGATTGCGTTTCCAGTTTTTTGGCTTTACAAAACCTACAATAAGAGTTGCTTGAAAACGATTTATTAAAATCCAAAACAGTATTTAAGCCCAAATTATCCCCTAACACAAGACCTAAAATAAAATATACTTTTACTTTTGACTCGTTGCTTAAGCTTATTTCAACACCATCAACTTCAAGACTCTTAAGCTCATTTATTAAAGATTGAAAACACTTATCGTTGCCGAATTCTTTGAGATCCCTTGCTTTTAGAACTCCTGCCAAAAAAACACTATCCAAATTTGATTCTTTCCATGGAAGACAAGGAAATGAATAGTAAATATTACAAATCGAATGAACGCCTGCATGAGAGCTTAAAGGGTTATTAATTTCAAAGTCATCGGTATATAAAAAGTATGGAATTAGTATTTTTCCCGGATACATTTCAGATTTTTTCTTCCAAAGCTCGCCTTGAACAAAATTTGAAATTTTTTTCTTTTCACTTAGTGTTTCCATGTAAAGTTTCGTTTTATTTAAGATGTTTTCACTCTCAAAAAATTTTTTGAATTGAAATTTTAAAGGCATCAATATCCCTTTAGTGTTTTTCTCATCATACGCAAGGCACCCATTCTTAAAAACTGTACTGATTTCATTGTTTACCGAAAATTCATTCAAACTGCCCAACAAGTCTTCTTTTTTAAGCCAATCTAATAGTTTATATTCGGTGTTGCAGTAATTAAAAGGGTTACGACACCTTGATAATACACTGACAAATTCATTATGAACTTCGACGTTTGTTTTTGACAATTTTTCGTTGGAAAATGATCTAAACAATTCAAAAATTGGATTTAAGATGCATTTGAGTATATCTTCCTGAATTTCTAAAATATTTTTTCTAGAAAAACTATTGTTATCATGCATTTTTAAGATAAAACGCGTAGCAGAAGTGTACATGTTATTAAGACTGTCTTCTATAGTTGATTCTTTGTTTTCAACGCTTTCATGAATATAAGTCTCGTATTTTTTTGAGTTTTCATTCAAACTATTCGATATTTGATTTTCTTTGCGAAAATGATTATCAGGTGTAACATTTTGTTTATCAAGATTATCTATACTATTATCTATACTATCATCATGTTTTCTGGTAATATGTCGCTTAAAACTACTTATGTTTTGAAACTCTTGTGAGCAACTAGTTTCCCTACATTTAAAATTACTATATGTACTTAGGTCATGAATTTTTTTAAGGTGTTGTATAAACAACTTTGTTGACGAAATTTTAACCTTACATATAAAGCAAATCATTTCGTCTACTTCTAACTTAAAGTTTTTAAGAAATATATACGTATGTTTAAATAATATAATATTATATAATAAAATTAATATCGATGCCTTAGGTTGTAAAAAGGTGTAAATGTCAAACAACTTCCATTGAGATTAGATGAGAATTAAGCTAAAAATAAAGAAACAAACACAAAAAAAACGATTGAAGTGCCTTTTCTTCCTTATTTTTGAATTATTATTTTTATCATTTAAACACGTTGGCTGCAAACATCTTTGCTACTGAATAGAATATCTTACTCTTCTATCAATATCTGCATTTGAGACAGTGAGTGCAAAACTGTAAAAGTGATAAACACGATTGTTTTAAAATCCGTGGCAACAAGGAAAATCAACATATGTACATACATAAGACAGTTTTCACTACTTTTAAGAAGAGCGATTTGAATGTTTAGTTTGCAATTGCAAATCAGGTTCAAGACTTATCGACAAAGTTTAAACGCGAAAAGCACTAAAATTACTATAAGATGTTATTTGAAATTAAAACGAATTAATTTTACGTCAATTTACAGATTATTTTGATAAAAATATGACTTATGTCTTATGACTTTAACTTAGCTGTAAATAAGGAATAAAGAAAATGTACACAAGTCATCTTGTGTCTGCATTTTGTACGTAAAGGATTTTTGAAAAACTACATAAGTCAACTTATCTGCGAGTAAGCTAAAATTTTACTTTGGAAAAAGAAAAAAAGTAAACTTATGATCGCGAAGAAAAATATAATTGTTTTGGAAAAAGAGCATAAGTAAACGTATGTGTGTGTTGAATTGGTTTTTCGTTATTGAATAAAAGCACAAATTGTAAATAAAATTAAAGAATTCTACTTATGATGTTTTTCCATCTGCAAGCTCTGTAGATACTAACTTATGTGGTTTTTCGTTTGTCTGTAATTCCTTATTCCTTGTTGGCACAGAAAAAGTAGTGATTATTTTAGATATTAAAGATAAAACGATGAAATTAGTGAATTCTTAAAAAAGGCTATCAGTTTTGAACGTACACTCACGGCCTCGTTATATGAACAATTTATTACAAAATTGCAATATCTACTAAAGTTGAAAATGGACTTAAAGTAAATCGTATATACCAGCCCCTATCAGTCCCCTTGAGATGAATATTTTTTTAAGAAAAACAAATACCAAAGCAATATCCTCCATAAAAAAAAATTATATTTTTCACAGTTCCCAGCAATTAACGCGGCAGCGAACGTGTTCAAATTTGTTCATTCTATAATAATTGCTGACTTACATTTTCCAATATCTGAAAAATTTAGAAAAAAAAGTAGAAAAAAAAAGATTTTGCCACTAAAATAAACCTGATCTGCTCGAACTGAAAGCCAGCAAAAATATGTTATGTTCGTAATACATACAAATTAAAAAGACTTACGTTTTTTATAATGATTTTGAATTTCGAGATAAAGAAGCTTTTGTTATGAGATATGAAACTGCATCTAATCATCGTCAATTGAAAGCCAGCAAGAATTATGTTCAAATATGTTTGTAATATATAAGCATTATAATGACTTACGTTTTAAATAATGACTTTGATTACTGCTGCGAATAGGAAGCCTCAATTTTTTGTTCAATATGATGTCAAAATGTTAAAAGTATCTACTTTAGTTTTATGTATAAATTTGTTGTAATGAGGTTATGAAAAGCAGAATGATCTAATGATTTTTTGTATTTCTTTGAAAAACTGTAAAAAGTAATGTTAATTTTTTTTGGAAGAAGTAACTATATGATACTTCAATCAATAGATGGTATAATGATTTGAAAAAGGACAAAGATTTAATTTAATCAGCTAGATCATCTTGATTTTTATTACTTCATATGCATTAAAAGTATTTTTTTTTTTTCAGGCCTATTTTACAAACATTTTAAATTTTAGTGAAGTGATTTTGTTTCAAAGGTTGCAAATTGTAAGCAATATTAGTTTCTGTATTGTTAAGCCTATTATCTTTATTTAAATTAGATTTTGTTAACAATTATTTCCATTCTTTTGTTTGATTAAGACCAATAGAGTTTCTTTTCAATAGACCAGAATAGGATTAAAAGGTATCTAAATTATTCGGAAGCAAAGCAAAGCAGAATAAGTCTGATAATTTTGTATTGTGTGCGAAAGCTTTAATTTAAAATGTATGTAGGTAAGTAAAAGAAAAATAAGTTCAGTATAGATATAACCGCAAATCACGGAAAAATATGTTAAAAATATTTACAGCTCGCTTCTATACCCCACCCATCGACATTGTTTAAGATTATGTATGTATATAAATAAAATTTTGAATAATCATGCAAATTAATTTGAAAACATTTTTCTATTCAAAAAATGTTTTTATTTAGCAAAATCCTTTTTCTATGCCTTGCCTTTTAATACCGATCTTATCTCATGAACCTTAATTTCGCATACTGATCCTTGTTAAATTACATATTAAGTTGATTAGTTTATAAGTTCTAAGGTTTTAAACAACAAAATGTAAACCATTCATCTAGCCTACCAAAAAAGGTATTTTTAAAAGGTAAATTTCAAATCTTTTTTACTTAATTATTTAGAGACTGAAACTTGCTTTTTTTAGTATGATTCATATTCTAAGCGAAAATGAGTTAAAATTTATTATGTTAAAATATGTCTAAAGACTTAGAAATTTTGTTCTTGAAATTTTGGGTTAAAAGAATAAAAATAAGAAGATGACTTATACAAAAATTGACAAAAATTGAATGTTTCCAAAAAATGTTTGTCTTAGAATTTGCTTTCGAGATAAAGAAGCTTTTGTTATGAGATATGAAACTACATCTAATCATCATCAATTGAAAGCCAGAAAAATTATATTCAAAATGTTTTTATTTAGCAAAATCCTTTTTCTATGCTTTGCCTTTTAATACCGATCTTATCTCATGAACCTTAATTTCGCATACTTAAATTACATATTAAGTTGATTATTTTATAAGTTCTAAGGTTTTAAACAACAAAATGTAAACCATTCATCTAGCCTACCAAAAAAGGTATTTTTAAAAGGTAAATTTCAAATCTTTTTTACTTATATTTAGAGACTTAAACTTGCTTTTTTAGTATGATTCATATTCTAAGCGAAAATGAGTTAAAATTTATTATGTTAAAATATGTCTAAAGACTTAGAAATTTTGTTCTTGAAATTTTGGGTTAAAAGAATAAAAATAAGAAGATGACTTATACAAAAATTGACAAAAATTGAATGTTTCCAAAAAATGTTTGTCTTAGAATTTACTTTCGAGATAAAGAAGCTTTTGTTATGAGATATGAAACTACATCTAATCATCGTCAATTGAAAGCCAGCAAGAATATGTTCAAATATGTTTGTAATATATAAGCATTATAATGACTTACGTTTTAAATAATGACTTTGATTACTGCTGCGAATAGGAAGCCTCAATTTTTTGTTCAATATGCTGTAAAAATGTTAAAAAGTATCTACTTTAGTTTTATGTATAAATTTGTTGTAATGAGGTTATGAAAAGCAGAATGATCTAATGATTTTTTGTATTTCTTTGAAAAACTGTAAAACTAATGTTAAATTTTTTTGGAAGAAGTAACTATATGATACTTCAATCAATAGATGGTATAATGATTTGAAAAAGGACAAAGATTTAATTTAATCAGCTAGATCATCTTGATTTTCATTACTTCATATGGATTAATAATATTATTCTCGGACCTATTTTGTAAACACTTTTTATTTACGTGTAGTCTATTTGTTTCAAAGAAAATTTTAAACTCTATATAAACAATTGCATACAAATCTTTATCCTGCGCCAGCAGGTATTTGTATATTTTAAAGATTTAATTAAGTAATTTATACTAAAAAAAAAGAAGTTATTCAAAACTTCATTTCTAAAACTTGAATCTCTGTGCCATCAAAATGGCTGCCATGTCTGGCGAAGATATGTTTTTATTGCTGACCGCAGTACCTTTTTTCAATCCACGACACTCAGCATTATTTCTTGGCAAAAAACTTAATAAAATACCTACATAAAAACACATTCATATTGAAAAGCACGCGCATACGAATTTAAAAAAAGTTTCTGATCTTTTGAACAATTTTTGTTTTGAATTCGTGTATAATATTTATTCCGATCGGAATAGTACCTATATATATAGGTACTTACATATGTTTTTTGTCGGGCCTTTTTTTAAAGACTCGTATGCATGTGCTTTTCTATACGAATACGTTTTTAAGATTGTTTTGCATGTATATTATTAAGTTTTTTGCCAAGAAAATAATGCTGAGTGTCGTGGATTGAAAAAAGGTACTGCGGTCAGCAATAAAAACATATCTTTGCCAGACATGGCAGCCATTTTGATGGCACAGAGATTCAAGTTTTAGAAATGATGTTTCGAATAACTTCTTTTTTTTAGTATAAATTACTTAATTCAAACTTTAAAATTGATATCACAATATTTTAGCCGAAAAATATTAATAAAAATACCTACATTAAATTGGTCGCTACCGCCATCAGTATCCAACACATGGCAGAAGCGTAAGTTTTTATTTAGGTATTAATAAAGAAAAAATTACTTACCCACATATCTATTTTATTAAAGTTGAATATTGTTTCAGCACACAATTTTTTGTATGTACTATCTATACATGTCCATAATATATTATACTTCATATATTTTTTAAAACACTTAACTTTTTTCTGGTTCTGATTTTATTTAAGGGATGTGGCGGCGTCGTCTTCTTTATACTAACTGAAACTGAATCGTATTCATTGCAGTTAGAAAAAGCAAGCCGGCGACGCTTTACTTCGTTCGTTAAGTTCGTCAAAAAATTCTTCCACTTTACGAGCATTACTGAGCACTGTTCACACTACCAAGTTTTGATATTTTTTATATTTTTCTAGCGACAAATTTTATAATTTATAAAAAGTTTATTAAAATTAATAAACAAGATAATTAAATGAAGAAAATGGGGTATTAAGATAATAAACCGTTTATTAAACGTAATAATTGCAATAAAGAAGGCATATCATTGAATTAATACGTTTATTATGACAATAAACGATTAATTAATTTTAAGAAAATAGATTATTATTACAAATCAACAGTGCATTTTAGAAAGCACGCTTCGTTATATTTTTAAAACAAATGTAAAGAAGATTAATAAATTGTTTGTTATAAAAATTAACAGTTTATTGATTTAATAAACAGTTTGTTGTGTCAGTAAATGGTCTTATAAAATCAAAAAACATCCACAATTGACCATTATACCGCGTTTTCATTTGGACAGCCGAGAAAATTTAGTTGCTTCTTTGAAAATTCTGATGTTTTTTACCTTTTTTTCCATACCGAGGGTGATTTGTATACTATTTTTTTGCTTATAACTGGAATTCTTTAAGCTTCAGAACATTCAACATAACCATTTTGTTCAGAATTGGGAAAAATTAATAATTTTTTGTGTTTCTAAAAAAAATTAGAAGCTATTATAATTATAATTTATTGAAGTTACTTATATCCACTTATCTCGTTTTAAGCGACTACTATTGGACATACACATTACAACACAATTTATTTATAGATTCTAACTAGCTTTCTGGAAGATTACACCACTCATGTTTTGGTTTCTTTTATGTCGATTTATCTATGTATGTTTAAACAATATTTTTTTAAAAATTTAAAAGTAAATTTCTGAAATATGTGAGACCTCAGTTTTGTGAACTTAATTAATAAAAATTAAATAAATAATTTTTTTTTATATTTTTAGAATGCAAAGCATCGTTTACTTATAACTCACTTGTGAGATTTGATTGAGACTCGGTAATATTTGAGTTATTATTATGGCTTAGGTTAGGGTTTATTTTTAAGGTTTGGGTTTAATATTTCAGTGATTGGCTATGAAAGATTAAATTTTGGGTTCTGTTTCGTCTTTTGTATTCCTATTATTTTAACATATCGGTACATGTTTAAATTTTATTTTGCATAGAGCTGGTCAATTATGTAGATACAAAAGTGTTTCACAAAAGTTATCCATAATATTATATTTACAGCAAAAAGAAAAAGTTTGCGTTTTTGGTCGTTTCTTAATCCATCGACATCGCAACTATTCTTTGATGGAATTTGACATTTAATGACTTGACAAATAGAGCACAAATTTAGTTATGACGTACATAGAGTATTTCGTTCCAAATGTCAGCCGAAAGCCCTAAAATTGCTCTTTTCCGGAACAATAAATAAAATCTCTTTTTTTTTTTTGCATTTTTGGAATTTTCTTAATCCATTGACATCGTAGCCATCCTTTGATGGAATTTGACATTTAATGACTTGGCAAATAGAGGACAATTTTAGTTATGACGTACATAGAGTATTTCGTTCCAAATGTCAGCCGAAAGCCCTAAAATTGCTCTTTTCCGGAACAATAAATAAAATCTCTTTTTTTTTTTTGCATTTTTGGAATTTTCTTAATCCATTGACATCGTAGCCATCCTTTGATGGAATTTGACATTTAATGACTTGACAAATAGAGGACAAATTTAGTTATGACGTACATAGAGTATTTCGTTCCAAATGTCAGCCGAAAGCCCTAAAATTGCTCTTTTCCGGAACAATAAATAAAATCCCTTTTTTTTTTTGTTTGCATTTTTGGAATTTTCTTAATCCATTGACATCGTAGCCATCCTTTGATGGAATTTGACATTTTATGACTTGACAAATAGAGGACTAATTTAGTTATGACTTACATAGAGTATTTCGTTAGTAGCCATCATTTTATGTCATTTGGCAATTTATGGCTGGACGAAGGAATGAATGAATGAATGAATTCGTTCGATAGTTCAACTCAATAGTTCAAATCATTCGATAATGCCCATCACTAGTTTGGGATCCATTTATTATGTTAAGCGTTTTTGGATTCAAATATTTTCATTCAAATTTGTGTTTTTGGGCAGAACCAAGTGCCTTTTTCATAATAATGTTGCGGTTGCGCATAGATTTTAGCTTTTTGTGATCAAAATTTTCAATTCAATTTGTTAGAGTATGCTGTTGAATTTGTGAACAGTTTTTGTATCTAAATGGTAGAATAATATTAGTATGTATTCCAACAATAAGGAAAGGCGCAACGGAGGGCAATTGTAACTGCAATACAAGCAACTCTGCCTTATATATCTTGATACTAGCTATTTGTCATTTAACATTCGTATATATATTATGTACTTTATTATGTAAACAACCACAACTATACATGATAATTAAATAATATTCATATAAATGTATCTGAACAACATACATATACATAGGTACCTACATACGCAGAAAGTAAATTTGTTAATAGTTTATGCAACAGATAGAACAGATAGGAAAAGTGTGAATTCTGCCTATATTGAACTACGAAACCCGATGCACTAAGTCAGCTTTTCGTCAAGTTTTTTAACAAACCATTTATTATATTAAAAAATGTGATTATTAAAGGCATGCATTTTGTATCAATTCAATAAATTGTTTATAAAAACACTTTCAAATCAATTATGAATGGAGGTTACCCCCGGTTTACATTACAATGATCCAATTTATAAGCATTTTTCTTTTTTATCTCCGACAGACAGAGTTAACCAAGTAAATTTCAGAGTATGGCCAAAGCTCTCCTATTAATGTATAATACACTAATGTCTACAATCGACCATTAAATTGATAGGGCGCTCAGCATTTCTCTACATTTGTGCAAATGTTTTTAAAATATTTTTTATGTTAGGAGTTGCCAATAAAATAAAAAATATTAAGTTCCACAGAAGGTTTGTCTAATCTTCAAAAAAAAAATTCAAAATTTATCTACTTTTAAGTGTTGTTCAATATGACAATAATTGTTTGATTTTTAAAGAATTAAAGTCGTTGTTTCAGTGAAATATATAATACATATCATAAACCGTTGCCCTTAATATCGTTTATTGTCACAGAAAAGGATTTATTTAGGCCTATTCGGCGAGATCTTTTATTCTTCTATTCTGTTATTCTGCTATGAATTTCCATACAAATGTTTGAGCTGTCAACAAATCTTTTATGAATTTTAATTTTGGTATTCAGCACGCTAAAATCTGTTATAAAATCTGCTAAGAAAACTTTTATGAACTGTCAAACGTTCGAACATAGAAAAAATCTTTTACGAATAGCATTTTTGGTATTCAGCATGCCACAATCTGTTATGAAATCTGTTAAAAATCATAAAAGAATAAAAGACAAACTTCTGTGACTTTTATCATAAAAGATTTCAATACATACACAGATACGAGTATATCAATGAAAAATTGATATATCATCGTCATCAATTGTGCAATACAATATTTTGCAAATATGGCTGATCTGGAATGAATTAAATAAGAATTAAATTACATTTTTGTTAAGAATGGACGTTTCATAGAACGACGACGATATATTTTTTATTTCGTCAACGAAATCTTTTTAAAATGAGACAAATGAAAGAAAATATATTTACACACATACGAGTATTATATAAACATATGTATATGTAAGTAGAGTAGAGGACACCAATAATGTGTAAGAGAAGAGATTACTTTTTTGTTCGTCATCCATTTTAATTTTGTCAGATGAATTATTTTATTTAATCACAGCTGATTATGATAGCAGATTTAGTTAAGTTTCATAACAGATTTCGTTTTCGAAGTTGCATAACAGACTTTTATAAAAGTTCGAGCCCCCGAATACCAATTATAAAAGATCTTTTAAGATGGAAATCTTTTATGATTCATAACAGAAAATCTATAGCAGAATAACAGATGTGGCAGAATAGGCCTAATTAATCCTTTACTTTTATTTATTAACTTAAATTTATTGTTTTAGGTGAAAAAATTATAAAAACAATAAATCGTTTATCAATTTAAAAAATAATCTCTTAATTAAATAATTTTATTATTAGAATAAACGATTTATTAATTATAAATAACAAATGTTAATTTTTTGAGTTAAGAAAAACTATTAGAACAGTAAACCGTTTCTTAATGTTAGAATTGAGCTCTTGATAAAAGTAGTTGATTATTTGAATGAACCATTCATTCATTTTTAATAACAAAAGTTTATTGTTTTATTTAAGAAAAATCATAAAACTTATAAATCGCTTATCAATTTGAGAAAAATGCTCTTGATAAATTCCGTTTATTATCAGAATAAACGATTTGTTAATTATAAATAAATAAAGTTTATTTTTTAAATTAAGAAAGATTATAAAACAATAAATAGTTTATCAATTTGATAACTAAGCTCTAAATTTTTGTAATGATAAACGATTTGTTAACATTAAATAACTTAAGTTTATTGTTTTATTTAAGAAAAACTATAAAAACAGTAAACCCTTTCTTAACTTGAGAATATTGACCTCTTAATAAATGTAATTGATTAATTGAAGAAACCATTCATTCATTTTCAATAACTAAAATTTATTGTTTCTGTTAAAAAAAATATAAAAACAATAAATTGTTTTTTAATTTACAAATTAAGCTCTTAATAAATGTCGTTAATTATAACAATGAACGATTTATTAAATTCATTAAATAAAGTTTGTTGTGACAATCAAGAAGTTTATTAAAACAATAAACCATTGTATATTTTTAAGAATTTTCATTTGTAAAACGGCTGTTTATTGTAACAATAAACGATTTGTTATTTTTAATAACCAAAATATCTCAATAAACGGCAATTTATTGTATTTACAAACGGTGATTAAATGTTAACTTTTTTTTTAACAAATCGTTTATTGTGACAAGAAAAAGTTTATTGTAACAATAAATAACCACTCAACAAACGCGATTTATTAAAATTTTCAAAATTTTTTGGTTCAGTGTAGAAAGTTTGAGGTTTTCGCGGTTGTTAGATATGATTAATAAATATTTATCGGAATAAATCATATTTCAGTGCTTCTTTTTGGTTTTATTGGGTGTCGTTTTCTAACCTTTTTAGAAGCCATAAAAATATGTTTTTCTTGACTTAAGCTAGTTAAAAAAAAAAAAGAAATTTTACGCAATATTCACCATTCTTGCGCAAAACCGAAAAAAATTCCAGAAGATTTTAAGAAGACTGGTCCGGTTTAAAATTCGCGGGGCAACTACTAATTATTCTCAGTTGTTTATGGTAACGCCAAACTGTCGTCATCAACTTCATTTCAATTTTGTTGGCGTATAAAAATGATTCCTTCCGTTCCTGGTAACACACACACAGGAATGGTTGAGAGGTAGAAGTCACTAGGGCCTGGTTCACTCCGAGCTGTTGCACCAGCAAATTTATTTATTTTTATCTTATAATAATGATTCCGCAAGATTATTACGAGTATATTCGACTGAGTCCTCATAATCGAGTAGATCTCGAATTTTAGTGAAGTTTTCACAAGTTTTTCAACTACAGTTCGCGCGTAAACAAAATACTTGAGCACTGCCTTACGGCACCCGCACATATTCCTACAATTTGCTGGCAATCACAAGAAATCGTTTTGAGCCCACGTCCCACGAAGAGTAGTCTTTAGCCCCCTTTCGGTTGTACTTAAATGGCTTTCAAACCAGCAGTAAGTTTTTCCTTTTGCCTCCAACTTGCCTATATTAAAGTTGAGCATAATTAATTTTTCTTTCAACTTTACCTTAACGATTTCCCGAAAATCATCATTTATACTCCTAATAACCCTCTCCAACGAATAGTGAAGGGCAATTGGAAAATAAAAAGTGTTTCCTTTCAGGTTTATTTTTTGTAGTAGCAACTGGGCTAGAGAACATGTCTGAATGATTCAAAAATAATATAATAAAACAAAATAAAAAATAAAAATAAAAATAAAAATAAAAATAAAAATAAAAATAAAAATAAAAATAAAAATAAAAAATAAAAATAAATAATATAAAAAAAAATAATTCGCCAGGAATGGAGGGGACCTACAGTTTTCTGCTAATTCCGAATGACCAATGAGCAAAAATTTTGATGCAAGAAGATACTCTTAGAGGATTTGTCGATTCTTTGGAAGAATCAGTACAACCCTTTTTGTGGCTGAGAATTGAACCCAAGACCTTTCGCATGACAGTCCAATGCACTAACCATTATGGCCAGAGGTACTTACTGAATGATTCTAGCCTCTGTTTTAAATATTTCCCCCCATTTTTGATGCTAAATTTACCACGGATCTTAACGTGGTTCATCTAACTACAAAGTGATGAACTTCAAGAGTCTACCTGGTTTAGACTTGGATATATGTAGTTTAGCTGTTTTGGCGCATCAATAGTGGGACTCTATTTTGGCAAATAATGCTATGTGTGCCTTTATTTCTGACAACTTTACTTCAGCACCATCGAAACTATTTGGCGGATGGTCGATCAAGTATGTTTCGACTAAGAGTTGAATTTGTTTAATCTACCTAGTTTTACTCTCACTTTTAGCTAAATTCTTAAGTCTGTCTTCTATATTAATAAATACAAATATACATTTTACAATTTAATGATAATGGCGCAAAATTTTAATTGAATTAGTACGATGCTAAAGTTGTTTTAGTATGATACTATGTTAAAACAATAATTTTAATCGAATATAGCATCATACTTTATCTACCCTTTTATTAAAGTTAAAATCAGCGAATACCTACTTTATTTTTTTAGTATCGTGCTAGCTTCATATGACTCTTTGTCATTTGCAAACATCAAAAAAGGTTCGTGTACTCACTTTTTTACACGAAATGTCATCGATTTGGGTGTGTTTGGAAGCAATTTATTAAGAAAAATGGCTTAGTACGATACTAGTTAGAAAATGTTCATAATTAAGAATGAGTTAATAAACTACTTACTATAAAGTTAGCAAATTGTTAAATAGTATCATACTAATACCTTAATAATAGGCTGTTTAAACACATCTACAAATATGCCGAGAAACATACTTTTTGGAGAATTAATTTGAAAATATTGCAAAAGATACAGACACTTATCTAATGAACAAACGTCATGAACAAACATAATGCAAGTCACATTTCGTTTAATAAATCTAACACAATTCAAGCACATCTTGTCGAGTATTAGGGGATTTCATACAAATTCTAATTTACGTAGTTGTTTAACAACGAATCTAGTGAAAAATTTTTGAACACGTTCCAATCACACTTAAAAATTAAAATACATAGAACAACATAAAAAAGAACAATTTTCAAGCAGCAGACGTAGCGGAGACCCATAAACAGATATTACACATGTAGATGTATGGCATAGGGATTTTAAGATTATTTACAATTTCGGTGGAGAAATCGAAGCATTTATATGATACAAAAAGTCAGTCAAAAGTCAAACACCACCCAAGATATTTGACTTAATTTTGAACATACAAAAGATTATTTGAGATTGTTATAATATAAAAGAAAAAGAGTGACATTTATTAACATTCAAAACAAAATATTACTACCTCTACCCCATTCAATTATTGAATTTAAATCTGTTTGAAATAAGATGAAATCTTGAAATTTTTTTACTCATAAGAGTATCTTTAAATCAACGGCATTCATTAAATAGGAAGCATAAATTAAACAGCATAATGAAATTTAATTTAATTATTGAACAACAATGAACCAAAATGACTTCCCTGGGGAGCACCAGATCAGACTTTAATTGCTCTAGAGCAAACGTTTTCTGATTAAACCATTTGTATCTATAGCTTCATATCAATTTCTCTTGCATTATAGTGGATTTCAAAAGAATAAAGACAAACAATTAAAATATCATGTGACACAGCGGCAAACGCTTTGAAATTATTTTTATTTTTTTGACAGATATAAAGAACCCATATCAGCACAAGGTGAAACAATACTTTCAGTAGAAGGATAAGTGTTCTTATGATTTACACAAACAAAAGACTCAGCAAATAACTCATTTGATTCCTGATTTTCTTGAAAACCAAAACTTTTCTTTTTATCCTTTAAAAATGTCCAGAAACCTTTTTTGATTTTATTTCAGATTATATGTACATTTGTGTATAACATATCTGTATACATAAAACTATGTTGATATTTTGTGTGTGTTACGTATAACTAACGGAATTTTCAACCAATTTACTTGGATTCTTTTAAACTATTCAGAAAAACAATAAGAAGTATACATACTCGTAGTACATATATTAAGAAAAATTACTTATTTATTCAAACCAAAAATGTAATTTGTTGAAAATTGGAGATGGAAAATGCCGATAGACAATGAAACTCACTTAATAACGTTACCAACCAATTCTTGCAATGTACTCGTACTTCAATCAAAAGAAGAATTTATTCGAAAAATTATTCCAATTAAATTAATGAGGCCATTTTAAAAGAAATATCTGAAGTAGTGTTCATATTCAAGTCAGTCAATACCGTTATGAAGGAAGATGAGGTGGTTTACCAGTATATTGCAATTAAAAGTTTGAGCACCAATCATCATTTTTCGTAATATCACCCAACCAAAATTGTGTAATGGCACAAGACTTGCGGTTAAAAAGCTATTGACCAGGGGGTCAATTATCTATCTGTGAAACTGTGAAATGATAAAAAAGTTATCATTTCAGGTTTAACAGCCATTTTTCATTTTTACATTTCATGAACTCACATAATGCGATTCTGGAACTCATTCTGATAAATTTTGGTCAAAACATGTACTAAACAGTACTAAAATAAGAAACGCTCTCATTTTTGATACACGAAACACGATACTCATTTTTGAGCATAATTTTGTTTTTGTAATTTTCATGCTTTATCAAGGCTTTTCACCAAATTGTTTGAGTGTGAAAGCAAATTTAATATTTGAAAATATTTTGACATTTTATTAATTTTTTTCAATAATTGCGAATCGGATAGTGTGTGAAGTTGTGAAAAAACTTATCACTTCACAGTTTCATAGATACAGAATTGACCCCCAGGGCAAGTATATGTTAAAACATTTTTCTTTTAGATAAACATAGGTACTTATGTATATGGAAGAAAACAAAGAAGTTAGTTTTTCGAATCATAAAATTACTTAAAAATGGCATTCAATCGTTAGAGCATATTTTTGCATATTTTACTATAAATGAATTTTTTGGGCTATTGGACATATTTTTAAAATAAATATTTTCGACATATTTAAAAGACTTAAAAATTTAAACATTTACTTTTACACCATCAATTCCAACTTCCATAGAAATGCTAACTTGGCAGCACCAAACACAATTCCAGTTGTCTTATTTTTCATTCCCGTGCTCTTTACAATAATTTTATTTTGCCAAAATAAATTACTTGGAATGAGAAACGGTAAATTTCAAAGAGTTGGATGATTCTGAAGCCAATTCTATCAAAATGAAATGCACGACTGGGTCTAACGAACTTGCTCTTATGTAAAGGACTAATAATTTCTAAAATAAACGTTATTAGACAGAAACTGTTCATAAGATTAACATTAATTTTTTAAAGACTAAAACAACGCCTTTAGTAGTTGGAGCTAAAAGAACAGGATGCCATGGAATTCAAGCAAATATTACTTTATGCAAGAACAAAAATTATAAGTCGTTGTAGTAGTTACTTAAAAAAGTAAGCATTATATACAAAATTCTTTAAACATTTTTAAGAAAAAATTTTGGTACGCCAACTTACTGTACGAATAAAAAATAAATTTCCAAAACAAATATTGATCCGTTTTTGTGATATCGAATTTTCAAAAAAAAATGGAATTTATTTTTTCAAAACTTTAAAAAATATTATTTTTAAGTTTTGAAATGCAATGTTTTTCAAACTTTCTTGAAAATTC
This sequence comes from Chrysotoxum bicinctum, assembly GCA_911387755.1. Classification (NCBI taxonomy): domain Eukaryota; kingdom Metazoa; phylum Arthropoda; class Insecta; order Diptera; family Syrphidae; genus Chrysotoxum; species Chrysotoxum bicinctum. The sequence goes on along the minus strand of OU426989.1, from coordinate 129,488,116 downwards.
TCTACAAAAAATGTCATTAAAATCCGTTATGCCAATAATGAGAAAATCAAAAATTGAAAAAAAAATGGTTCTACGGTAGGTACAGTCAGTAATATCTTAATTCAATTTTTACTTGCGACTTATAGGTAGATACTATAAGGCAAGTTATGCATTCGTAAAAAAAATCGAACTCGAGATTTTGATCAAAGTTGACATTACGATGATAGCGAAGACTAAAAAAGTGGTTCTTGCAATTCTGTCTGTCTGTCTGTTCGACTAAGGCTAAACGGCTCGGCCGATTTTTTTAAAACTTGGTAGATATCATTTTTAATTTTTTCCCCCCACACGTTTTTTTCTTTTTTTTTTAAGACCAAAAATAACGGTACCTGCCATACAAATTTTTTTTGAAATTTTATAAATATTTTTTTTTCTCAAAAACTGTTCCACAGATTTTAAAAATAAAAATACAAAAAAAATTCATTTAATTGAATCTAGGTATTGGTTGAGAAAAATTTTCCGAAAAAAAGGTATTGAGGGTACCCCCCATGGAACCAATTTTTTTGTTTTTGATTTTCTCAAAAACGGTACAACCGATTTTGATCATTTTTTTTTGGATTTTTAAAAAAAAATTTTTTTTCAAAACTCAATATTTCGAGAAAACCATGCTAAATTTTTTTTAAACTTGATAAATAAAAGTTTCTCAATATAATCTACAAGATGTGAGAAAAAAAAATTATTTTACCTAAAAATAAAGGTACCGACTATTCAAATACTAAAAAATTTAAAAAAATGGTTTTCAAAAATCGTATTTTTCTCGAAAACAGCGCCTAGAATTCTAATAACATTTTTTTTCTTTCAATTAATTTTTATAATCTTTAATTTAATACAAAAAAAATTGAAATTAAGATATTACAGCTTGTACCTACCATAGAACTATTTTTTCGAATTTTGAATTTCTCATTATCCACATAACGGATTTTAATGAAAATTTTTATAGAGAAGCTTCTAAATAGTCTTAAATACATTGCATTTCAAAACATTAAAATAAATATTTTTTGAATTTTTGAAAAAAAAATCTATTTTTTCTTTTTTTGAAAATTCGATATCTCAGAAACGGCTCAATATTTTTTATTGTAAATTTAATTTTTATTAGAACAATAATAAAAACTTCAAATTGGCGTAACAAAATGTTTTCTTTAAAAGCTTTTAAAAAGTTTGTTTATAAAACCTTTTTTTGTAACAAACCACTACAACGACTTATAATTTTTGTTCTAGCATTAATTCATATTTGGATAGCATTCTGTTTTTGTCTCTTACTACTAAAAGAATTTAAAAATTAATTTTATCCTTATGAACAGTTTTCTTTAATTTTTAAAATTCCTAGTCTATTACATAGGAGCAAGTTCGTGCGACCCATTTTATTTTATTAAACAATAGATCGTAAAAATTAATCGAAATAAAAAAAAATTATCAAAGTTCTAGCCGCTGTTTTCGAGAAAAATACAATTTTCGAAAACCCTTTTTAACATTATGTATGGTGGGTACCGTTATGTTTAGGTAAAATAATTCTTTTCTCACATCTTGTACATTGATTATCTTAAGAAACTTTTATACATATATCAAGTTTAAATAAAATCGAGCATGGGGTTTTCGAAATATGTATTGAGTTTTGAAATTTTTTTAAAAATCCAAATAAGATTTTCTTTAATTTTGAATACACTATAATTTTCAAAACTTTTGGGGAGCTTTAGCATAAAAAAATTGATCAAAATCGGCTGTACAGTTTTGAGAAAATAAAAACAAAAAAATATGGTTCCAAGGGGGGTAACCATTTTTTGGAAAACAAAAAATTGTAAACCATTACCTAGCTTTCACTAAATGAAGTTTTTTGATTTTTTTTTCTTAAAATCTGTGGGACAGTTTTTGAGAAAAAAAGTTTTATAAAATTGAAAGAAAAAAACGTATTGAGGAAAATTTAAAAACGATATCTACCAAATTTATCGAAAATCGGCTAAGTTGTTTAGGCTGTAGACAAACAGACAGACAGTCTTCGCAAATATAGGAAACGTCTAAAGTAACGTACTGGGTACTACAACACAAATGGGATGACGAAAATGTTGTACACCAAAAGGCATTACATATCGATTGAATTTGTTTTCAGTCTTCTACATTTCACTAGCTTTCATAATTTTGAAATCACTTTAACTGAAATTGAAAACAGCTGTCATCTATCACTTCTCAGTTGGCAAATACAAAAATATTTTCATTGTTAAGTTTTTTGACTGCTATTGCTATTAAAATTTGGTGTGTAATTTTTGATAAAAGGAAAAAGAATTCTATAAAATATTGTAATGAATGCTTTACTACTTGCAATGGCATAACAACGTACCAAGCGTGATCATGCAGAGGGAATCAAAAAATAAGACAAATTTTGGGAGATCATTGAAATCCATAAGGAATTGAAGACGCTGCATACGTACATTATATGTAAGTAAAAGACTTGTATCATACTATCGACTTTATAAAAGTGCCTTTTCATCAGTGCATCCAAATCAGTAAAAGTTTCATTTCCGCATCGTTGCATCTGGCAACGGTCTTACATTTTTACGAAATTTGCAAAGATCGTTTGGAAATAATTTCGATATTGGTCCTGGTGGAATTTCTCCGTCAAAGATTTTGATTTGGAGAATAAAATTTGTCCAAATTGAATTCAACTTGAAATGACGAATAAAGAGGCATGAAAATCTAAACTCATTTTTTTGAAAAATTTAATATTCCTGGAGTCATTGAATACATCGATGGGATGGAAATCAAGTTCCAATGATATTCTATAAAAAAAATAATAAACACAACTAGATCTGATCGAACTAAAATCACGTGAAAATTTAGAAAATCAAAATAAAATGAAATCAATCGATATCGCTTAAAGTGAATTGTAGAACATCAAATTCCATTTTGTATCGATTTCAATTATATTTCCAGTGAAAGTGAAATGTAGAACCTGGCTGTTAAAGAACATTTTGAAGAGAATATTGATGTTTTTTTTAACGACCAGCGAAGCGAGCGAGGGTACACTCGCTAGTTATTCTTATAAAAATCTGTTCGAATATTATTTGACATTTATATTGTTTGATCTTTTGAATGACTCGTGTGATGCTTAATTTTTCGCATTTTTTAAATTAATAAGAATCCATTTACGAGTATTATACCAAGAATGTTAAAACGCACCCTTCTTCTTCTTACGAAGGACAAATTTTTCAAGTCTATCAAATTTAATTTTAGTGAATGCATCATACATACGAGTATATTTATGATGCGAGTCTAAAAGCACAATCGACCTATTAAATCAAACAAAACATTCAAATCAGCTTTCCAGAAATTTTAATCAACTTATACACAATGCATGTTCAAGGAACGATTTCAAAAGTATGAAATTGCGAATATACACTTAAAGCTTAATGGTGAACTAAATTACTTAATAAAGGGCAAAGGATGTGATTAACTTTAAATTTTATTTCATTATTTATAAGAACGAGATATATCATTTATTTTTAATGAATCATTTTTTTTATCACAAATGTTGAGAAGGCATTGAATTTGAATCAGTAAAAAATAATCAGTGTTTCATATTAAATGGAATTAATCTTCTGTCTTCATTTTAATAAATTGAAATCTGTTAGAATAATATTGATTTTGAGACATTTTGAAAATTGCAAATTCAATATAAGCTGCGTGATGTTCAAGCATGGTAATGGGGCTTTTTGGTGGTATATGTGCCTAACAAAAATTAATAAACCATCATACGGAAAAAACTGACTGTTCATCCAATAGATAAACAAAAAAAAAGCTATTTGTAAGAGCTATTTTTTTGGTAATGAAACATGATCAAACAGCAATCAGCAGTTCTCCGGCTCAGCTGTTAGTCTGCAGACGTTGATTTGGGTTTATTTAATTTATTTCAATTGTAAAAATTATACCCTAAGCAAACTCATCTTTCGAATGAAATTAAATTAAGGATTAATATACTTTCGTTAAAATAATGAGATATGTATTCAGATACAAAATTACACAAAATACAACAACAACAAAAGTAAATTTGTAATTGCATTTGCAGCGCAAAACAAAAACGTTTTCATTGAAATCTCAATTTTCCAATGGAAAACCCTATAACAGTACAGTCATGTCTATGTGATCACTATGATAACATCGTAATCATCTAGCCTTGGTTGTCATCGTTCTGTAGTGCTCGCCATTGACGAAGAGCTGCTAACCAACGAAAAAGTACGGACCGCTGCGCTGTTCGAAATTCACACCAAACGGTTATTTTTTGAGGATGCATTGTCACCTGGTCGTGTTGGCTATAGTGATCCCATATAAGGCATTTTTGCTTGTTAACACATCCATTCATGCAAAATGTGCATCCGCGCTAAATATGATATTTCGGCCAAAATTAGGGTCCTCTTCCAAACGCTCCGAATCCCAGTCAGCGAACAAGCGGCGCGTTGTCTACTGTAAGGATCTTTGAGTCCCTGGGTCAGTTGAATGTTGTACATGTGTGGGCCCTATTCCCCAATCGACAAGTTGAAGTCTCCGAATGGTCAAGTTCTTATGCATGGCAACAAATCGACTGCCTTGGTTTCCGCTATACACTTTCATGCACTGCGGCGAAGTTCTCCGACGATTTTGGGAACCATAATTGGCTGATTGATTAATATCGGATCATTTGTCTCAAATTTGACCACCAAACGTTGAAGAGTATGCGTGAAAGGCCACACGACTGCGAAACGTTTGCACTAATGATTTATCGTTTGAACGTGCTGTTCAATCGTGCAACTTGTCATGGTGGTTTGGTATCGCGCGTAAGAGCTTGACGTACTTTTAGATCTCAGTACTTTTCACGGCTGAATTGTTACACAAAGGTTTTTGTATAGAAGAACTTGGCTCTTTTTTTAACATTTATGTTTTTGATTTGATCTCACTCCTTTTTGCAAAGATTTTAATATTTTGCCAAAATCTTGAAAGATACTGAAAGATAGAAGGGTGGACTCTACCTAGTAAAATAAACTTAGTTAATAGCCTCCGATTTCTTTTGGTATATTTTCTTATTGTTACTGGTTGTTTTGATTTGCGCTTCAATTATTGTTTCTTCTTGTCCTGGCAAGATACCTAACACTAACATACATACCTTAATTATAAATACTAGTACCTACATCCGCTCAAATTCATAAAAAAGCAGTAATTGTTGAGGATGCGATGATGTTTTTGTGGCAATTTTAACTCTTTTTTTAATGAAGGTAGCCCACCAATTAATAGCCTAATTAGTGGTTTTATTGTAGTTCACATCACAGTTAAGAGTTTTTTTTATGTAAACTCATAATTTTTTTCAGGTATTCAACTGTTTTCTTTTTTCATTCATGTTAACATAAACATAACATAGAGTACCAAATCGAGCACTCTAGTTCTAAGAAAAGTCATGAATTTTCAAAATGCATGTATAGTTTCAAAATGACAATAAAAAGACACTTCGAATGAAAAATCTTAGATTTTCTATTTTTCGCTTTGAATGTACATTAAGCTATACCGCCATACCAAATTTCATCGTTCTACAGCAATCGTAACTGCTCCATATAAATTAAACATTTTCTCATAATGTGGACGGATACTACGCCCGCCCCCTGAATTTAAAACTTCAAATTTTATTTTTGGTCCTTTATATGCAATTTGAGCCCTATCGTTCTACCAAGTTTCATTGTTCTACTGCAATCGGAAGTGTGCCATATAATTTACATCAGTTCTCAGGAAGTGGGCGGATACCACGCCCCTGAATGGAAAACCTCAAATTTTATATTTTTTTCTTTGTATGCAATTTAAGCCCTGCCACTTTACTAAATTTTATCGTTTTACAGCAGTCGGAAGTGCTCCATTCAACCAACACCAATTCGGAGAAAGTAGGCGTATACTACGCCCCCTGAATGGAAAACCTCAATTTTTATTTTTGGTGCTTTATATGCAATATAAGCCCTACCGGTTCACCAAATTTCATCGTTTTACAGTAGTCGAAAGTGCTCCATTCAACCAACACCAATTCGGAGAAAGTGGGCGTATACCACGCCTCCTGAATGGAAAACTTCAAATTTTCCAAATTTTTTTCTCTGCTTGCATGACAAGACCTACCGTGTTGTGCAAAATTAGAAGATTCTACGATGTCGGGAAGTGCTCCATAATTTTGATGATCTGTCAGTCAGTCAGTCTGTGAGTCAGTTACGGTTTTTGTGATTTTTGAGGCCTTATATCTCAGGAACCGCTTAAGCTAGAAGATTGAAATTTGGTGATGCGCCTGTGTCTGACTAGCTTAGCAAATGCTAGGAATTTTAAGTTTCTGACTTCATTGGTACTGAAGATAGGGAGGGGTCAAAAATCGCCTGAGTTTGTTCCTGTAAAAAGGGTGTAGTGCAAGAACTTGGCTGGGCACTACCGTGTCCTTTGATTATATGCACCTGTGCAGACATTCAACCAAATAGTTCATCTGTTTTCTATAAGCAACCAAACAGTTGTGCAACTAAAAATTGAATGTGCGCGCCTAGCCTAACAGATTTGACAGATTTCACCAGCACATTTATAGGCGCCACATGTTTAGTCGGGATATTAAGTTTATTTGGTGCATACAAAAGTATTGGCAGATGTTTTCGTATAGAAGCGTGAAAGATGAGGACATCAATGAGAAGTATCGCTGACAATAATTATTGCTCCGTTCTCTTTAATGCGACTTTCAGTTTTCCAAGCATTTACATGGTTTTCATTCACCTTTTTTATTCAATTAAGTCGCCTTGGAATTAGGAACAATGTCCTTGTAACAGCTTAGTGTGTCATCACTCAAACGATCACTATTATGAACATTTTGAGTATCTTCATTTGGAATTTGACTTGATAAAGAGTTAACTTTTTCTAATAAAATTTCAGATGACAGATTGTGATGTACTTTTGTCAAAGGCTGAGGTTTTGCTCGCCGGTATACCGGGGTTCTATCTAAAGTAGTACTAACTCCAGATTTTAACGTCAATATTCCTTTATTAATAAAAATACCGAAAAGCAACTTAACTCAATTTTACATTTATTAATTTATATACAATTTAAATAATTAATGATTTTCTGTGTTGGTATTCTTGGTTCGTTCTTAAATGTGGATTTATTCTCTGTAGATATCCTTTTAGTGCATTCCCCTGGTTTCTGTACACAGGTAGAGTGTAGAATGAACGGATACAGGTGGTGCTTCGCTTCTGATGCTGGCAATCTTCAGTTGAATCGGGTAATCATAGATGAATCTGGCAATCACAGACGAATCTGGCAAATCACGGACGAATCCGGCAAATCACGGTCGAAACCGGAAAATCACAGATGAATCTGGCAAATCACGGACGAATCCGGCAAATCACGGTCGAAACCGGCAAGTCACAGACGAATCTGGCAAATCACGGACGAATCCGGCTAATCACGGACGAATCCGGCAAATCACAGACGAATCTGGAAAATCACGGACGAATCCGCCAAATCACGGTCGAAACCGGCAAATCACAGACGAATCTGGCAAATCACGGACGAATCTGGCAAATCACAGACGAATCTGGCAAATCACAGACGAATCTGGCAAATCACGGACGAATCCGGCAAATAACAGACAAATCCAACAAATCACAGACGAATCCGGCAAATCACAGACGAATCTGGCAAATCACGGACGAATCCGGCAAATCACGGTCGAAACCGGCAAATCACAGACGAATCTGTCAAATCTCAGTCGGAGCCGGCAAATCACAGACGAATCTGGCAAATCACGGACGAATCCGGCAAATCACGGTCGAAACCGGCAAATCACAGACGAATCTGGCAAATCACGGACGAATCCGGCAAATCACGGTCGAAACCGGCAAATCACAGACGAATCTGGCAAATCACGGACGAATCCGGCAAATCACGGTCGAAACCGGCAAATCACAGACGAATCTGGCAAATCACGGACGAATGCGGCAAATCACAGACGAATCTGGCAAATCACAGACGAATCTGGCAAATCACGGACGAATCCGGCAAATAACAGACGAATCTAGCAAATCACGGACGAATCCGGCAAATCACAGACGAATCTGGCAAATCACGGACGAATCTGGCAAATCACGGTCGAAACCGGCAAATCACAGACGAATCTGGCAAATCACGGTCGGAACCGGCAAATCACAGACGAATCTGGCAAATCACGGACGAATCCGGCAAATCACGGTCGAAACCGGCAAATCACAGACGAATCTGGCAAATCACGGACGAATCCGGCAAATCACGGACGAATCCGGCAAATCACAGACGAATCTGGCAAATCACGGATAAAAATCCGGCAAAACGTGTGCTAATTTGTTGAGACCCCTTACCACTGGTGAGGGAAGTCTACAACTATAATACTTCTATTACCTTCCTGCGTTCTTATGTCGACTGAAACTAGACCTTGCGCTGCACTTCTTTGTGCGATGTTACCTCGGTGAACGTCTTCTGCACTCTGTGTTTTTGTCCAACGTTGGGCGGTCTTTTATCATACTCTTCAGCCAAACCATGCGTGAGTTGTAAAGTTATGAAGCGCACATTTACACTCAACATGCTATCTTTTGCTACGTCATCGCTTTTGTCTATTTGTCACATTTTACTAGTGAGGGCGACGCACAGTGTGAAATTTTCCGATTCTAGTGGAACTTAATGCAAAAAATAAAGTTTAGCTATCAAGTATAATACCAATTTTAATCAGTTCTAAACATATTAGTGAAATGATTTTAGTTGGTGAGAGGTTAATATAATGGTTTGGTTTTGAATGGTAAGTTGTCAAAGTGATACACTCTGTGAAATAAAAAATTGAAGTCTTCACATAGCCGATTAACTAAGCTTTGCTGATTCGAATTGCGTGTTGTGAATTAAAAAGAGATTTATTATTTTTTAATTTTAAAGTTTATACTACAGATTTGAGTAAGTTTTATGAATTCAATTTTGTTATTTTTATTTTTTAAATATATTTTAGTAAAACAGTACAAAAAATCGTCTTTTTTAACTTTGGAAGCAAATTTCTTACATTTCCCTTCGTGTACCCGCTCTAAATTTTGCATAGATTTATTCTGTAAGCTTTTCTTAACCACAATCAAAGGTAAGTTCTTGCAACCATTTGCTGCTCCCATACAAATATTTACCACTTACAGAAAATGAATAGGATGACCATTTTTGAACTTTGGTACCAAACTCTAAAAACCGAAAAGTTTCGAAAAGTTGTAGAGTACATTGCAACAGAAAATGGAATTGAACCTTCCTGCCGAGAGTTGGAGATGTTTGTGGGTAGGCTTGTTGGTATTATAAAACAAAAATGGGAGCAGAGCTATAGAATACACTAAATTTGTAAACAAAAATCGAGAGTGGTTAGAACAGCCTATTATTTTACCAACTGCTTGCCTGTATTAAGCTCAACCAAGTATGGTAAGGTACTGGAATTAACAATAGGACAGGACTGTAGCTAGGGGGGGCGCAGAGTTGTAATGCTTCATTACAAGATGCAATAGTTTTATCATATTTAGAACAAATTTCAAAAATAGAAACAAAAAAATTATTAACAAATATAATAAGCAGCCAAAAGAAACACGCCCACTCAACACAAAAATGACTCATTTACATTTTTAAATATAATGATTTAAAATAGCTTTTTTGGCCTTTAGTCCACGAAAATTCGCGTTCTGTCTCGGCGATCTCACATGGTCCGCTTTTAATGGAAACATCAGTATTCATATTGAGCAGTATTTTTCCCACAAATATGAAACTTGAGACGTAAAAATAGAAGCATTTCAAATCATCAATTTTTGCCAAACACTATTTACTTGTCAATCAACAATGCTCCAGACAATTGACTTTTGCAATCCCAGGCTCGGGGTGACAAGAAAGCCCGAACCCCCGGTTAAGACATCGGTGAAATGAGTGAAAGTAGTATGTTTGAATCGTGGAGGATGTTAAGTCCCGTTCGTGAACAGGTTGGATTAGAACCCAAATCTCAGGCCAACCTGACCTCAAAATTACAAAATTTGTTGCACAACACAAATAATTCTTAGGTTTCAAAGTCATTTTAAAACTGATTACAAATAACATTGACAATAAGTAATATGAAGACAGTTTATCTACACTATTCCTTCTCATTATTGAGCATCTTAAAGTTGCTTGCTAATCAACTTGATCCTTGGCCCCATTCAACTTCAGAAAATAAAAAAAAAAACTGTAACACACAATTGCTAATTGCAATCAACCCAGCAAAAGAATTTCGATCATTATCCTTCCAAATAAACCACCACTGAGCTATTTTCCGCATTATACCCTCGCCGCAAATACAGAGGCTATAAGCACTACCATACCACACTGCTGATGGTCTTCAAAGTAAAATTTTTGAAATGTTTGCCATAAATCACTGGGACCAATGAACTCCACCAACAGTGGAAGCGCACGTTATTTCATAAAGCGCTTTTCTTTTCACTCCACGAGCTGCCATCAGGAATCCAGCGAATATAAAATAACTTGAGAAATGTCCCCGACCAAACAAGCAGAGAAAAAAGTATCACCCAAAAAAAAAAGTTGCATTCCAAAGCTGCTTTCAAAACTAAAGGGCTTCCATTCCAGTGCAAGGAATTTCACTTTCCTACTGAATCGTTCCTTCTATCTCTACTGCCAGATCTCACTCACAGTTCTGGTAAATTAGCTTCCCTTTGGTCTGATAGAAACTTTTGAAACTATTCCACCGACGACGATAGTGGTTAAACCATTCTGTGCTTTTCAAATACCCACTCCTTTCGGCAGGGTATAAAATGCTTATGTGGGTATTTGTGGCTGTTCGACTCTGCGCCGCCTTTCCCCAATAAATGTCCTTCAGTTATTATGTCAAAAGAAACTTAAAACAATATAAACTAGCAATGTCGAACGGAAGAAAGGATAAAGACTCGAAATGAAAGAAGAATTGCAATCTCGGCCAATGGAGCACGATATCCAGATCCTTTTCGAAGCAGTTGAAAATTCTAGGTGCAATGTTAATTTGCAAGCAGGTCAAGTTGAATCGGAAGTTTATACACAGCGCACCGTGCAACCTGGAGAAAAGATACACTACTTGTCCTTGCGAAGCAGATAAGAAAAGTCCTCGTAGATCTAACAAACTAAAAGTAGGTAGATATGAAAACGAAGAAGAGGTGGCTGAAGTATATCAGGGTTCAGGATACGGCCGACGCCGGCCGTGCCGTACATTAGTTTGTTGGATAATTTCAAGTTATTCCAAAGTCTATTTTTTTTAGTTTTATTTTCTGTTTGCAGTTGCAAGTTCCAAGTCATGGAGGCAAAAAAAAAACATCTTAAGCAACTTGGACTTTGGTGCGCAACTTTTGTAGATACCTTCGTTACTTTATTTTTTATGAGCGTTTTTCTGCATATCATCGTGTCAATTTAGAGTGATAAATTTAAGTAAAATGGAAATTTTCAATTTGAATGCAAATATATTTAGCCTGAAGGGCGTTTTTTTCTACTCGAAAGAATGCTGGTGTGAAAAGTGAGAGAGCAATTTTGGGGTAAAGTTTTGGTAGGTTTGAAGCACATATACATAGGTTGAAGGAAAAATCCTTCTTTTGAGTGGGGGTACGACATCAAAGCATTATTTTTATTAAAAAAATATATACATATATTTTGTTTGAATACCCACACAAAATATTTTTTTGTGATGAAGAACGATAAAAAAATAAAGTATAATTAGGAAAGACTTCAAAAAATATACATATATTGTCTTCTATTTTTGTGTGACAAATCTGAAGATATTGTAAACAGGGAAAAAGTGCTTTTGAAAATCTATTAACATATTGAATTTTCAGTTTTATTGTGTCTGTCTGTTCAATAAGAGCGTACCTCCCATATTAGTTGAGAAATTTTTTTAAGTATAAGAAAAGTGTTGTGCGACTAAAAAACGAACCTCTATATTTTACGGTACGACCAATGTTAGGCTCCAGGGTAAACTGATAAGCTTTCCTAGCGAAGCGGGTATCATGGGTGAACTGATAAAGGTTAGGAATGCAACTGGTTACTTCGATTGAGCATTGCTTGTGAAAGAAGCGATAAAACAAGGAAATACATGAAACATTCCGACCGCGACGGTGTTCAAGAGATAGGAATGAATCCATGACAGCTCTGTTTCCAATCAGTTTTAACGCTCTGTTCTGAATTCTTTCCAATTAGTGGAGAGAGGTTTGTACTGCGCCTGCGCAAAGGTGTGAGTTATACTTGAGCTTTGGACGTATGAATGCCTTATAAATGGTAGCCAGATCAGAAGGGGTGAAAATTTTCTTACATCGATATAGAAATCTTGAGCATTTAGCAGCATTTTTAGCGGTCTCGAGAATCTGATCATTCCAACGAAGATCGTCGTTGACATACATACCGAGTAGTGAGAGCTTTGCAGTTTCTTCGATGCAAGTGCTATTCAAGGACAATGGCATAAGGGGGACATTTTGCTTCAACGACATTAGACGGCATTGAGTTTTCGAAGCATAAAACTCCATACGGTTTTGAATACCCCATTTAACAATGTTTATCACGAGAACGATCTCTACCGATCAAATGATAATATCCCTTGTCGAGGTGTGATACTAAACTCTTCTCTAATTGCAATATCTTCTTCCCCTTATATCTATTATGTTTCAATAGAAAATCCATCCTTGCAAGTCACTTTACGTAATATGTTTCTACATTTTGCCTTCACAACCTATTGAATCCTATGAGCTTGCCATAATTTCAATTGATCATATAATAAGAGTCTTTGTGTTTGTTCGGTGACTTTAACCTTCTTCATCTTATATGACCTTATCTGGGAACTGTCATCCCCCTCTAAATCTTACTTTGTATCATGATTCTCTTATACAGACTACTATCTCCACTAATCTATCTTCTCATAATTTTTATAAAGCTACATTTACTCAAATTAAGAAATATGTATATCACCGTAGTTTCCATTAATTTTGACAACTTAACTGTAAATGATACAATAGACATATTTTATAAACAAGAATAAGTTTTGGTCAATTTTCCTTCGTTTTCGATCTAATTATCTTTGTATTTGTCTTTATTTTACCGAACTTTACAACTCCCTCTATCAACGCTATTTAATTCAAACTCAAAGCAATCTTAATAAAGACCGTAAAACCTTCTTCGAATTTGTAAACTTTAAATGAAAATCCGGTGGCGAGACCACGAAATAACGAAACTTCAAACGAACCACATACGATCACCAACGTTTTCGTTAGTCTTTTTAAACAATCTTTTACTGACGACTCCTTTATACCTGGGGCCTGTTTCTCAGATCATACACATCATACATTTCATACAACATACAACATTTTCATACATCATACACATCATACAATTTTCTGTTTCTCAGATTTCACTGGAAGTGTTGTATGATATTTGTGTTGTTGTATGATGTGTATGATTCTGACATTTCATTATTATTTGAGTGTTAGGTTAATATAAATCTCAATTTTGTTTTCTTGCGAAATAGAAAATATAATTGTTAGATAAAAAAATAAAGTTTTACTAATTTAAAAGTAATATGGGTGATAATTTATTAAGAAAACTATGGAATTATGGTACTATACAATAGTATAAACCATTTTCTTTGATTAATAATAGTAATTAATTGTAATAGTTGATTACAAAATTCAAATTTTAAATATATGGCTAAATTAATCATTCTTGGATTTTTAATGGAATATCGACGCTCCAAACTTTTCCATAAGACATTTGATCAAAAATTAATTGGTCCGTTTTAGAAGAATCAGAAAAATGGTTCTAAGGTTCTACTTAATTATATTATTATTTATTAATAAGGCTGGGAGTTCTATTTATTTTGAGTCTTCTATGTGGATTTCACTTCAAACATAAGATTCTTTTGAAAAACTACAAAATAATTTGGATTTGAGAGTGTCAAGCCAGTAAACTTTCATAGAATTGACTGCAGCACCAGAATTTTCCGTTCTTTGGACGACTGTAGAAAAGAAAACAATGAAAATTAATTCAAAATTGTTTTAATTTTATTAATTCAAAAAATACTTACTTTTCTTTATTTCCTTTTCATGTTGTTTCATGTGCAGCAGCCAATTACAACAAAATTTGGTGCTGTATTAAATGTATGAAGAATTGTATGTTAATTTGCTGTATGATGTGTATGATAAATTTCTGAGAAACAGAATCATACAATATTCCAACATTTCCAGTGTAATCTTCAGTCATACATTGTTGTATGAGAGCAGATCATACAACAAATTTGAGAAACAGAAATCATACAGCAGAAATGTCAATATCATACAATGTATGATGTGTATGATTTGAGAAACAGGCCCCTGATTGTAATTATTTCAATTATTTACTGAATTACTCCCTCGGTCTCTGTGAAGTAACAAACTATCGTCACATTGCTAAACTTTCACATATTCCCAAAATATTTGAAAGCATTTTGTACGAAATTTTAAGTTTTCGTTGTAAGTCTCTAGACAGTTCCACTTCGAAAATGTTTGATGCTATTATTTGGTTGAAAATATGTTTTTCAAAAACTTTTATTTCGTGGTAAATAAGTTTCTAGTTCTAGGTATGAATTCAGATGCAACACGTGACATACACACTTCTTCTTCTAAATCTAACAGTCCAAAGCAACAAAAAACTTAGAATATTAACATTGCATATATGTGCAACACATTAATTTATTGGTCTATGTATTTATTAGTATCAACCAATTTAGTAATACTCTCATTTCCATACTGTTAGCATACACTTAAAGGCTTTCACTTAAAAGTATTTATTAGTAGGTATTCATAGACTAGCCATAAGTTCTGTTCAAGGCCGTAGCCAGGGGGGATCACAGGGGTTTGATCCCTCCCTAAAATGTGAGTTGCATTTCTATAAAATCAATTTTTAAGTTTCAGTAGGTATATTTTACTCAAATTTCTGCTGTAATTATTAATAATGTTCAAAATTTTCTGATTTAAGTATAAAGAGTATTATATCTAGGTTTCTTCATAATTTGTAACGACCGTACCGTACCTACCCTGAGAATTTTTGAATACTACCGCAAACGACTTAACCCCTTTTGCTTCAACTGCATACGGTATATCTAAAGCGGCCCATGCACATTATACAAGTGTGCACACAGTTGTCATGACACCTGGGTGGCATTCCACCCCGCGCACGGTACAAATCGAGAGACCAGCATAAAAACTACACTGTGTGCCACACCGAAATCGTTGTACACGCATACAGACCACACAATGCACCGACAAAAGTGTGCACACAAGAGTCGTGTGTATGGGCCGCTTAAACAACTCAAAAAAAAAATTCTGTATACCTAGATAGGCAGGTGACCTGAACCAAATTGTATACGAGTATTATGGCATTTTTGTTTACACACTTCCAATGCAAAATAAAAAGTCATAAGCATAAACAGAATAAGATTGGTACAGCTATTATAATGAGCAAAACACACTCTGATTTGATAGGAGGTATACACTCGTAAAAATATGTAATAAAATAATAGATACTATTTTATATTGATGTTGTGTACCTACCTAATAAATAACAACTTAAATTGGAACTGAATGATTATTTTTCATACAAATAATACCTTGTCGTAAATTTTTCTGCTGAGGTACCTATTTAACGGAACTATAACGGAAGCATGATATATTCATATGTATATGCATAAACCTACATGCCCAAATGTTGAAAAAATAAAATGCACGACTCGGTCGCACGAACTTGCTCCTATGCAATAGACTAAGAATTTCAAAAATTAATGTTATTAGAGAAAAACTTTTCATAAGCATAAAATTAATTTTTCAAATGACCAAAACAACTTCTTTAGTGGTTGGAGGTAAAAATAGGATACCATGTGATACAAGAAAATATAGGTTTATGCAAAAACAAAAATTATAAGTCTTTGTATGCGTTTCTTAAAAAAATAAGCTTTTATATAAATTTTAACAAATTTTTAAGAAAAAATTTTGGTACGCCTTAAAGTTTTTATTATTGTTCGAATAAAATTTTAATTTACAAAAATAAATATAGAGCCGTTTTCGAGATATTGAATTTTCCAAAAAAAAATAGATTTTTTTTCCAAAATTCAAAAAAAAAAAATTTTCTTAAAGTCTTGCAATGCAATGTTCTTCAAAATTTTAGAAGCTTCTCTCTAAGAAAATTCCTTAAAATCCGTTATGGCGATAATGAGAAATTCAAAATTTTAAAAAATCGTTCTATGAAAGGTACGGTCAGTAATATCTTGTTTCAATTTTTTTTTATTAAATTATTTATCTTAAAAATTTATCGAAAGAAAAAAAATTAAGCAAAATTCTCGGAACCGTTTTTGAGAAAAATACGATTTTCGAAAACCATTTTTTAACATTTGTATGGAGGGTACCGTTATTTTTAGGTAAAATAAATTTTTTTCTCATATCTTGTAGATTATTTTAAGAACCTTTTATTTTTATCAAGTTTAAAAAAAATCGAGCATGGGGTTTTCCAAATATTGAGTTTTCAAAAAAAAATTCAAAATTTTTTTAAAAATCCAAACAAATTTTTTTGAAAATTCGAATACACAATAATATTGAAACTGCTGCGGAGCCTTAACATAAAAAAATGTTCAAAATCGGTTGAACCGTTTTTGAGAAAATCAAAAACAAAAAAAAATGGTTCCAAGGGGGGTACCAAAAATAATAGTTTTTTGGAATATTTTTTCAACCATTACCTAGGTTTAACTAAGTGAAATTTTTTCAAATGACAAATGACAGTTTTTGAGAAAAAATATATTTATAAAATTTCCAAAAAAATTTCGTATGACAGGTACCGTTATTTTGGTCTTAAAACAAAAAAGAAAAAACATCCGGGGGAAAAAAATTAAAACCCGTATCTACCAAGTTTAAAGAAAATCGGCCGAGCCGCTTAGGCTGTAGTCGAACCGACAGACAGACAGACAGAATTGCGAGACCCACTTTTTTGGTCTTCGCTATCATCGTAATGTCAACTTTGATCAAAATCTCGAGTTCGATTTTTTTACGAATGCATAATTTGCCTTATAGTACCTATAAGTCGCAAGTAAAAATTGTGTAGGTATGATATGGTTGAATTTCGGAAAATGGGCTACTCTAGTTTTGATTACTATAGTGAATTTAGTTTTTCCGAAAAATTACATCCCCCCTTCGAAAAAAATGTCTGGCTACGGCCTTGGTTCTGTTACACGATTTCAAGAGCAGAAGGAATAATATACTGTTTACTATTTTATCGTAACACATTTTGATGGGTTAAAATGGAGCGGGGCGTCAATGAAAATCGATTCGTGATAAGTGTGGAAAGAATTTGAACGATTTTTTGAACTTTTTAAACCACTCGGTATATAGAAAGTGTTTTTTTTTTGTCAAGCCATAAGTCGTTTTAATGAACTATTAGAAGAAGAGACAGACCAAGAAGACAGACCAGTGAACGTGATTTTTGCTTATTCACGATGATCTTTCTTTCGATCAACATCTGTACATCTTTTAATTCCTAGCTTTTTTTTAATTTAAATACAATAGCTAACCAGTTGACAAAAAGGAAATATATCTCTTCCGAACCTATAGCAAGGTAGAAATCTACAAAGTACTTTAATATATATTTAAAAAAAACGTAATTCAATTTTAAGAAAAATATTTCAAACTGATAAATTAGTGAGTTGGATTCCCACCCCTGCCTTTCGGGTATTGTAGTAGAGAAGTGTTTGTTGAAATCTATTCTGGGTGGTAAGTAGTCAGTCGTCCATTAAGCCCGGCCACTGTGTCATACCTTTGCAGGATAAACACATGACCATAACTGCTGTGCTTCCAAAAGCTCATTTCCTTAAGCCGAATCACGCTTTTGGCTGCTGTGCATCTTATGTGCTCGTCCAGGACTGGAAGATTTAAAATAATTTCCAGGCCTGCCTGTGGCGTAGAACCCTGTGCCCCCATCATTCCTTAGCAGGCTAGTCTCTGTACCTTATTCAGGTTTTTGAGATAGCTACTTTTTTCTGCAGCCTTCCACCATACGATCGACCCATAGGTAAGTATGGGACGAACTATCGCCGCCGTGTACATACACTGGATGACCTGCGGTCGCATGCCCCACCGTATACCGAAGGTTTTTTTGCATGTGTAGAGAGTGCATAGTGCTCTTTTCATTCTTTCCTCTGTGTTCCATTTCCATGTTAGCTTCGAATCAAGAATTACTCCAAGATATTTAGCCTCGTTGGAAAGTTTCAGAGGAATGTCGTTAAGCCTTGGAGGAGTAAAGTCCTCCAATTTCCTTTTCTTCGTAAACACGACTAGTTCGGTTTTGGAAGGGTTAACCCCGAGACCGTTTTGTCCTGTCCAAGAAGATAGTTCTTTAAGTGACGATTCCATAATATCCTTGATGGTGGTAAGATATTCACCCGATATCAGAATTACGCATAAGCTACTATTTTAATACCCTGATTCCTAAATCTTGTGAGAATTTTGGTAACAACAAGGACCCAGACGAGAGGTGAGATAACTCCTCCTTGTGGAATGCCTCTTGTAACCGATTTATCTACATTACTATCCCCAAGTTGCGAGCTAATGATTCTGCCATTGAGCATGGTATAAATCCAGCCAGGGTATGTTCTTTGTGCTTGCAACGCTGTCTCCACTGACTTACCTTTTAGGTAAGCGTGTTGGTAGTTGCACAGGTTGCTTGGTTTGAGAAGGTCCCTAACATGCAGATCAATAATTCTCTCCAGTGTCTTGAGGAGAAACGAAGAGAGACTTATCGGTCTGTAATCTTTTGCAGTCGAGTGTGTCGGTTTTCCAGCTTTTGGAGTAAAGACTACTTTAGCTTTCCTCCAACTGAAAGGGACGTATCTCCATTTGATACAACTTTTGAAGATTACCCAAAGCCATCTAGAGCATGTTGAAGAAATGCCGGAATAATCTCATCTGGTCCAGCTGATTTATAGGGTTTGAACGAGTTTATTGCCCAAGATATCTAAGGTGTGTGGTTGTGTAAAACCTGGTCTTTGATGATTCTTACAGCCCGGGAAATGTGTTTCCATAAAGAGTTCAAGTGTTTCTTGGCTCGAGTTCGACCACGATCCATCGGGATGCTTAATGTATCCCGGACTCGTGGGATTGTATGTTAGGATCTTTCGAAGTCTCGCCGCCTCATTTGTGTTCTCAATAGATTCACAGTGCCTAGCCCATGAATCCTTTTTGGCCCTTCTTAACTCTTTGGTGTATGAGTTAAGTTCGGTTTTATATGAATTCCAATCTTCCTTCGATTTACTCAGTCTGGCTTTGTTGAAAAGCTTTCTGACCCCTGTTCTTCGTTTCTTAAGGTCACTATTCCACCATGGCGGATTAGTGGGTTTAATGTTACGAGATATAGGGCAGGTTTTTCAAAGGCCTTTTTCATTTTACTAGTAAGATTTTGAACAGCATTATCAATGCTTGAGGTTGTCGAAAGCGTTTCTTCCTCTGGAGGATCGATTCGTTCATTCAACCATTTTGAGTACTTTGTCCAATTTGTCCTACCTATGACTGTACCTATCATAGAACCATTTTTTCGAATTTTGAATTTCTCATTATCGGCAAAACGGATTTTAATGATTTTTTTTATAGAGAAGCTTCTAAAAGTTTTGAAAAAATATGGCATTTCAAGTCTTAAAAAAATAGTTTTTGAATTTTTGAAAAAAAGCATTTTTTTGGAAAATATGATATATCAAAAACGGCTCAGTATTTTTTTTTTTTGATAAAATCATTTTTTTGGAAAATATGATACGAGTATCTCAAAAACGGCTCAGTATTTTTTTTTTGATAATTTTTTAATTTAATTTTTATTCGTAGCAATAATAAAAACTTTAAGTTGGCGTACCAAATTTATTTCTTAAGAATGTTTTAAAAAATTTGTATATAAAAGCTTATTTTTTAAGAAACCACTACAAAGAATTATCATTTTTGTTCTGGCATAAGCTAATATTTGCTTGAATCACATGGCATCCTGTTTTTAGCTGCACCTACTTATGAACAGTTTTTGTCTAATAACATTCATTTTTGAAATTCTTAGGTCAACGGCTTTGTCTTTGAAAGCATCGCTTCCCATTGATCAGCGAAATCAAGCATCATTGTCCATGTTTAGTGCTTGGATGAGGGACCGTTAAAATACCAACTGTATGCTGTTGACATGTGTTTCTTCTGTTGTTCTTTCTTCTGATGACCTCAGTTGCCAGTGCTTTCAGTGTCTCTACTTCGTAGATTTATCTATCGGTCCAGTCGTTCTCGAGTTATAAGAGTTCTAATGAACCCGACTTTTTTTATATATTAAGATTATTTTTAACTAAAATTTGGAAGAATAAATTGGCATATATTTTGTATTACTCACAATTTAAAATGTTATAAAATCTTGACCAGTGAATCCTCCAAATTTTAGGCAGAAATAATAATAACAAACTTTTCCATCACAACTTGAAGCTGTTTCGGTATTACTCTACTTAAAAAATTTGATATTAAACTTCATAAACTTAGAACGTAGCGCACTTTTAGATCTCATTACATTTCACGGCTATTTTGTTACGCACACGGTTTTTACACATTTAAGAACTAGGAACATTTCTACGATTTATTTCTTTGTATTTAATTGAAGCCCTACCGCTCTACCAATTTTTATCGTTCTATTTACAGCAATATGAAGTGTTCCATATATGTAGTTAAAATAATTTTAAGAAAGTGAGTGAATGCCACGATCTCTGAATGAAAATCTAAAATTTTTGGTATTTTTTGTTTATTATGTACTTTATGTCCTATTGCTCTAACAGTTTTCATCGTTCTACAACAATCGGAAGTGCTCCATAAGATTGATTAAAATTTTTTGAAAAAGTGGGTGGATGGCATGCCTCTTGAATATGATATCTTAAAATTTCGATTTTTTCATTTTTTTTGTTCTTGAAGACCAACCGCTCTACCAATTTTCATTCTGCAATAATCATACGTGCCCCATATATGTAATTGGTAAGAATTTTGAGAAAGTAGATGGATGGCACGCCCAATAATATACAATTCTTAATTTTCGATTCTTCCCCAAAACTTACTATTGTGAGATATTACAAGGTTCTATGATGCCGTGAAATACTCCCTTCAGTTTCAGCCATTTTTGAAGTCCAATATATATTGCCAAAAGTGTTGAAATTTTGGGAGGCGTTCAGCTCAGCAAACACTTCGAATTTGAAGTCTCTGGTTCTATTGGTACTACAGTCAGAAGGGGGTCAAAAATCGCCCGATTTTGTGCCTCTAAAAAGCTTGATGTGTCGCGAACTGAGCTGGATGCTTTCGAGTCCTTTGATATTTAAAAAAACGTGTCCTTGGTACATATCGAAGCTTATAACATTTAAATAAATAAATTTGGTGGTGCAACAGCTCGGAGTGAACCAGGACCTAGTGACTTACAACTTTCAACCATTCCTGTGTGCGTGTTACCAGGGAACGGAGGGGACCTACTGTTGCGCTTTTTGTTCTTTTAATTCGAGAAACGCGATCTCGAACGGGGTCTTACCTTTTTTTTTTGTGTTCTGTCTTCTTGTGCGCGAAATAAAAATTAAGAAATTACAAGACACCTTTTTTATCGTTATTGTTTTTATTTATACTTAATACTTATTTCTAATTTCACAGTTTTGTTGTCTTTGTATCGAACTGCATGAGGATGGTAACTCTGCATTCGATGTATTTTAGGAAATTTATAAACTTATATAAACACCTATGTAAAACTTAACGAAAGGAACGAGAATGTTCTGAGTATTTTATAAAACGAGAGTCAGTCGTCTTACAGCAGGCTACCGAGCAGCGTTAGCAGGTCAAGAGCAGCGTTAAGAGCAGCGTATAAATACTTAATAAAAAGTGGTTTTTTAATATTTTTCCACTATAATTGTTGTGTTTCATTTTGTTCTCATGGTCATAATTTTACGCCATATTAATATTTATATTTCGTTTTGTAATTGTTTCCCTGAGCTACGATACATTTGGTCCGTGTCGAGCCGGATATTGTGCCAGTGATCGGATTGTGCAAGTTTTGTTTAAAATATATTTTTTTAACAAGTGCGTTGTGTTAAGCAGGAGTTCGTTTTATTACGACCGCAAATTGTGATCTTGAAATGTGCTACGATGAAAATCACGTAGTCGCATAATAAAGCAAATGTGAGAAGGAATCATGTCTCGACATGATATGAGCAGGGTGCAGAAAATTGCATATCACCAGCAGGAAATTACAAAACGGCACTAAATTCCATACACAGTCATTATGTACCTAACAATATGTAAGTAAGCGAATACATACTATTTTTGTTTTCCCCTTTGCAAAGCAGGACAACCGAACAAATTCTTCATCAAGAATTATGAGCAAGAGCAGGTAAGAGCAAGAGTTGTATTTTCGTCCCATGGCAAAATACACACTCATGGGCAGCGAGAATCGAAAAACACATATGCATACACACAAAATAGCCAGCTGCGCATTTGCAGCAGCTACGAAAACGAGAAGGTTTCGTTTTTCGTCATTCTTTAAGTGAAACAGAAGCGGTTCGGTTCGGTTAGCTTAATTTCGAAAATTAAAAAAAAAAACAAAACAATAACAAAATTTAATAAACAATTTTAATCCAGAAGGATTAGAAATATTAAATAAAATCTTTTCAGGTGAGCCTAATATACAGTCCACATTTAAAGCAGGACAAGCAGAAAATATTTTTGTGATTTACTTAGCAGGATTTCTCTACATTTCGTTTTGTGATTTTTATTTTTTGTGAATGTGCGTCGAAATCTTTTCAGTGTGCATGATTTAAATACGAAATGTGAGAGTGATCATTTCCAAGAGCAGGCGTGCTGGATATTTGTTTTCTATTTTCCCTTTTTCCAGACAAATGTTGATGAGCAGCGACAACGTACAGGAGCAGGGTGTCTTAGCATTGACTTGAACGGATAAGCGCAGCGAGTGTGCGTATTATTTTTTTTTTTGTGTGTGCCGGTGTGACGGGGAATGATGATAATTCCAGTTTTGTTTGTGCATGGGTATTGTTGTGATGAAAATTGTAGATTTGCATTGAAAAGTATAACTCTTTAAATAATATTTACGGAAAATATATTCTTAAATTAAATATCACTAATAAATTTTCGAAGATTGTTGTTGCTGCTGTGTTGTGAAATAGGGGTTGAAAATGGTATTTTTTCAGGTTACTTGTGTTAAGTTTTTTTTTGTGTGTCACCTTTTTTCTTGCCAAGTTATTTATTTTGTCGAGACAGAATGTGAATGGGCAGGAGAGCAGGAGGAACTCAAAGCACATGTGTGCGAGTTGCCGAAACTAGAGAAGGGGTGAAGGAGAGACTTGAGCACAAATATGCCAGTCGCCATAAATATACCAATAGAGCGAGAAAATATGTCTAGACAAAAATGTGAATGGGCAGGAGAGCAGGGGGAACTCAAAGCACATATGTGCGAGTTGCCACAACAAGAGAAGGTGTGAAAGAGAAAACTTGAGCGCAAATGCACCAGTTTTCGTACGTTATAAGATTTTTTTCGTTCAAAAAAAAAGGAGACACAGAGCAGCGGCAGGAAAAAACTCAAAGCACGACGGTGCTAGTTTTTAAGAGAAGGAATGCTTGCAAGCAGCAGGAATAAATATTTCAGAGTACACTCAAATTAACTGAGTTCTGAAAAGCAGGGTATAATACATTGTTGTGAGATTCAAACAACAATAAGAACAAATCGAATTATAATATTTTTGAGAGAAAAATATTTTTTTCGCCGATTGAGGGATTTAAATTATAGTGACAATAGCGTAAATAACAATAGCAACAAAAGCAGCAACAATTTGGTAACCTATTTATATTTATTATATTATTGCATATTGGGAAATAAAAGTACCTACTGCAAATAATTCCTTTAAAATATATTTTTTACATACATTTTATTATATTATTGCATATTGGGAAATAAAAGTACCTACTGCAAATAATTTCTTAAAAATATATTTTTTAACATACATTTTACTATCGCACACTGGGAAATTTCACATTGAAGTACCTACTGCGAATTATTATCATATTTTTATTTGTTCATTGGTTTTACTATTTTATCATACATTTTACCTTCGCATACTGGGAAGTTTCACATTAAAGTACCTACTGCGAATTATTGTTTATTTATTTTTTCAGGTTGAAGTGTTGTTGAAATACGATTTCTAATGCAATACGATATAATTAAAATCTTTTCAGAGAAGAGGTATCTAGCAGGCACTTTTTAAAAAAAAAAAAGAGAAGGAAGCAGGTTAATATGGAAAAAGAGCAGGAACGCAACGACGTATATACGTTGGATGCCGGAATACTTTCGGTGAGCAGGATGCTGGTCTTTGTGGAATCTCCACTCTTTGAGACCTGTACAAGGGCAGCGGCGCAGGTCAGGTTCGAAGCATTGCAAGATGCTTGGGCACAAGTGAAGATGAGCGAGGGCAGGATCGCGTTGGCTAACGATATATTAGTTAACGTGGAGATGCAGCGCAGGATCGCTGGTGCGGAGGCAAATTATTTTTCCGCCCATGCAGCATTGCAGGAGAAAATATCGGAGACAACTCCAATAGCAGGTGAAGCAGGTAGAGCAGGACAGCAAATCGAAGTACAAGTCAATCTTCCATTTGCTCAACATGATGTAAAAAACACCTGGGGCTCGTTTGACGGCGACATCACGAAATGGCAGGGTTTTCGGGATCGCTTCGTTGCAGCGGTCCACGACAACGACAAGATTGCGCCAGCTTATAAGTTTTCTTATTTGAAGGCATCCCTATCTGGGAAAGCAGCGAGAACTCTCGGTGAGTGGCAGCTCACTGAGAAAAATTACTGTGAAGCATGGAAGCGGATAAATGAGATTTTTACTAAAAAATACGCTACGTGCAGGGAGTTGCTTAGAAACTTTTTTAAGCTGCCATCATTGCAGGGTGCGCCGAAAGCAGGGGAGCTAGAGAAAATGGCCAATACGACATATGAAACCCTTCGGCAATTAGCAGCCCAAGGGATCCCCACCGAAAAGTGGGATATGATCATAATTCATGTCCTACACGAAAAGCTGGATCCCGAGACGGCATGCAAGTGGGAGGAAGTGCGCACTTCCGAAGAGCCCACTGCAAAGGAATTTTGTGTCTTCTTAGATAAGCGTGCTGAGGCGTTAGGTGGAGCACTGAGCAGGAGAGTTGAACAGACGTCGTCTCTGCAACAGACACGATCGACTCAAAGCAAATATGAAAACGTTCGGGCAGCTCGCAGCAATGCGCAGAGAGAACAAGCAGCAGGCGGCAAAAGACCATCACCTTGCCATTCATGCAAATCCTCAAGCCATCCGATGTGGCGTTGTCCAGAGTTTGCGGCATTGAGCTTGAAAGCCAAGCAGGATATCGTGAAGGAGAGGGCACTTTGTCCGAATTGTCTCAAGACTGGGCATACTCCTAAGGATTGTTTTCAGGGACCGTGTATACGGTGCCCAGGGAGAATAATGCACAACAGTGTACTCTGTCCTATGAGAGAGCTTAGGAAGGCAGAAGCAACAATTTTGCATGTGCAGGAAAATGAAAGAAAGCGAAGGGGCAAGCAGGAAGCCGGAAATAAGCAAAAATCAGATTGACTATTTGTCCATCCTGAGAAACGCCCTCGGTTAGACAAAAGCAGGACAAAAACAGCAGAGGTGAAGGGAGCAGGAAGCGACTCTGAGAGCAGGATATCCTGGGGGGATTTTAAGAGAGTAAAGACGTCTACTAAGCAATCAAATAAAAATATAAATAAAATGTATTTAACATCTTTTAATTATAATGAGAAAGGGCTAGAAAAATTTACTTTGATGCCTACGGCACAGGTAAGAATCGAGATGGATAGCAAGAAGTATGGGCCGATAAGAGCACTTTTAGATACAGGGGCACAACCTAATTTGGTTAGTTATCAGCTTGCTCAGAGATTAGATTTGCCAAAGATGCAAATAGCGAAGAGAATAATTGGCGTGCAGGGCGAGCCTTTCAAAATCAAATACAAAACCACACTTATAGTAAGTCCATGGTTTAATTCGCAGGTTTCAGTAGAGCAGGACTTCTGGGTAATGCCCGAGGAAGGTAAATGGCAGCCAATTGTGCCTGCACACAATTTGGGATCTCCACGGATGGATATTTCTACAGAGTTGCCACTTGCGGATCCAGATTATTGGAAAGCAGGTCCTGTAGATTTATTGTTAGGGTGCAAGTTCGTAGCAGAAACATTTATTTCTGTTTTAGGGCATCAGTCAGGGGGTGTACTAGAGATGGAAACTACTCTTGGCAGGATCATACTTGGAGAGTATGAAAGCAGGAAAAAGAGCATGGGCAATGAGCAGATGTCACATGTCGTGTGCATGGACAATAATCAACTTCATGAATCGCTTAAGCGTTTATGGCAATTGGATGACTTTGATATTTCATCAAAGAGGTCAAAAGAGCAAGAGCAGGTGGAACAAAATTTCATCAAAACGTTTTCACGTGATGATTTTGGCAGGTTTGTTGTGACGATTCCATTGAAAGAATCAGGGAAAGAGCTTGGAAGTTCAGAGATTATAGCGAGACGTAGGTTCTTTGCTTTAGAGAGAAGGTTAGCAGGAGATTCTGAGTTGAAACAGAAATATGTAGAATTTATGAGAGAGTATGAGCGAGCAGGGCACATGACACCAGTAACTGGTACAGTGCATGGCAAAACTATTTACCACATACCACATCATTGCGTCACTAAAAAGTTTAGGGTTGTATTTGATGCGAGCTGCAGGACCAATAAAGGCATTTCGTTAAATGAAGTGCAAATGTTGGGTGAAAAGCTACAGAGGGATCTGCACGAAATTTTAATGCGCTTTCGCAGGCATCGAGTTGCCATTAGTGCGGATATTAAAATGATGTTTAGAATGGTGAAGATTGTGAAGGAACAGTGGGATTTGCAACGTATATTCTGGAGAGAAAACCAGCAGGATAATTTGAGAGAATATTGGTTGACGGTAGTCACCTATGGTATGACCTCATCAGCTTATAATGCCGTACGTGCTTTAATACAATGTGCAAGGGAAGCGGAGCAGGAGTTTCCAAGAGCTGCTAAGGCAATTATGGAAGATTTTTATATGGATGATTGTACCACAGGTGCTGATTCCGAAGAGAAGGCAATCGAATTATCGAAAGATATCGATCATGTTTTAAAAGGCGCAGGTTTTGAGCTTAGAAAATGGAAATCTAATTCCAAAGCTCTAGTGAAGGACATGAATTATGAAGAGCAGGAGTCAATTTTGTTTCAGGATGAGGAAAAAGCATCGATTTTGGGACTTAAGTGGCTGGTTGAGCAGGATCGATTCACATTTGAGGTGAAAACACCAGTGAACAAGCAGGTAATGACCAAGAGAAGCGTAGTGAGCTGTGTTGCGCAACTTTACGATCCTAATGGGTTCATAGCTCCTGTTACGATCGTAGGAAAGATTCTTATTCAGGACATATGGCGTTTAAATGTCGACTGGGATGAGAGATTACCAAAAGAGATAGATGAGAGATGGAGAGATTTTTGGAAGGAAATAACATTCTTAGAGAATGTAAGAGTTCAGAGATGGATAGGTACTTCAAAAGAGGTACAGCTGGAAATACATGGTTTTTCGGATGCTTCCGAGAGAGCATATGGAGCAGCGATTTATGTGAGAACGATATGTGCAAATGGCAGGATTTCAGCAAACCTCCTCACAGCAAAAACACGGGTTGCGCCACTTAGAACGGTGACAATACCACGCTTGGAGCTTGCCGCAGCAGAGCTATTGGGACGACTTATTGTTAGCGTCATCAAAACAATGGAATGGGAAGGTGTCGATTATGAGCTCTGGACAGACTCACTCGTAGCGTTGCATTGGATAAACAAACTACCATGCGATTTGAAAACATTTGTAGCGAATAGAATCTCGTCTATACAGACAAACACTGAAGTTAAAAGGTGGAGACATGTTGGAACAAAGGATAACCCGGCTGATTTGCTTAGCAGGGGAGTAAAGCCATCAGCATTGGTTAATAACAGGTTGTGGTTGTATGGGCCGGAATGGTTGATAAAACCTCGAACGAGCTGGTCATCTGAAAAGTTTGTGCCAAATGTTTCAGATGGGGGGAGGGATGAGATGAAGGTTTTTGTGATCACGAAATTCACAGAACCTTTATCTATTTATGTGAAGTGCTGGAGAAGGATTATTCCATTGATGGAATATACATCTACATTAAAGAAGGCTATAAATATACTGAGCTATGTACTTCGCTTTATCAATTTAACTAGGGCGAAGATAAGGCAACGGAAAGATGATGAGAAGCGATATAGAAAGAGACGGAGACGTTCTATACGTCAGGTGAGTAGAAGAGAAGGTGCAGGTAATATAGCAGGAGTATTTGATCAACCATCTTCTGAAGAGAAGATGAAAGCAGTTGGTCACTTACTAAGAAAAGAGCAGGAAAAGTTTTTTCCAAAGGAAATTACTTGTATCGAGAAGGACAGGTGTTTACCTGATAAGAGCAGGATAGAATCTTTGAAACCATTTTTAGATGGTGAAAAGATTTTGAGAGTTGGAGGCAGGTTAAAGAGAGCAGAGATGGAATACGAGAGAAGGCATCCAGCAATCGTGCCAAATGGTTCTCGATTAGCTTGGTTAATCATGGATAGTGCTCATACGGCAACTAAACATGGAGCGGTGCAGGTCATGATGCAATATATTCGTGAGAGGTTTTGGATACCAAAGCTTCGAAGCGAGCTGAGGAGTTATCTTCATAAGTGCTTGGTTTGTGTGCGATATAATCATCGTTTTGAGATGCAATTGATGGCTGATTTGCCTTCAGAGAGAGTAACAGCAGGTAAAGCTTTTCTACACACAGGCGTAGATTATGCAGGTCCGTTTGAGATCAAAATGATCGACAGAGCAGGTGAGCAAATAATAAGGCAGAAATGTTGGGTTTCCATTTTTGTTTGTCTTAAAACAAGAGCAGTGCATATCGATTTGGTATCAAATCTAACATCAGCAGGGTTTATTGCTTGTTTCGAAAGATTCATAGCGAGAAGGGGCAGGTGTGCAAGGTTATATAGCGACAATGGTACAGCATTTGTCGGTGCAGCGAAAGAATTAGAGAAGGCAAAAGAGCGTTGGCTAGTGAAGGATACTTTCGAACACTTAAGTTTGAAAGGGACGGAATGGAAGTTTATGGCTCCTGCAGCACCACACCAAGGTGGCATTTACGAAGCAGCGGTGAAGTCGATGAAATATCACTTGACGAGAATGGTTGGGGTGAAGGTTTTAGCATATGAGCAGTTTTTGACACTTCTTACTGGGATAGAGGCCATCTTGAATTCAAGACCGCTACATCCATTGAGCGATGATCCGAATGATCTGCAGGCGTTAACGCCGGGACATTTTTTGGTTGGTGAGCCACTTGTGTTACCGTTACCATTCGTAACCAATGAAATGCCGAATCTAAAGGGTATAAAATTATGGAAGGAGCGTAAGACTATGCTTGCGCATTTCTGGGGCAGGTGGAAGGAAGAGTACCTATCTACTCTATACGAGAGAAAGAAATGGCGAAAGGAGAAATATGGTTTGAGAGAAGGACAATTGTGCATAATAAAGAGCGAGAATTTCCCACCATCAGCATGGGCTATGGGGCGTATATTGAAATTAATACCGAGCAGAGATGGACTAGTGAGAAGCGTGGTTCTAAAAACAGCAACCAATCAACTTACCAGGCCGGTACAGAAGATTTGTATCCTGCCAATCGAAGAGCTGGAATAATTTATTGTTATTATAATATATTTGATCTATAGTAGAAATATGTCTAAAATAAAAAGCGAAAGGGTAGAAAACCATAGGTTTTCGCCGGGACTGTATCGAACTGCATGAGGATGGTAACTCTGCATTCGATGTATTTTAGGAAATTTATAAACTTATATAAACACCTATGTAAAACTTAACGAAAGGAACGAGAATGTTCTGAGTATTTTATAAAACGAGAGTCAGTTGTCTTACAGCAGGCTACCGAGCAGCGTTAGCAGGTCAAGAGCAGCGTTAAGAGCAGCGTATAAATACTTAATAAAAAGTGGTTTTTTAATATTTTTCCACTATAATTGTTGTGTTTCATTTTGTTCTCATGGTCATAATTTTACGCCATATTAATATTTATATTTCGTTTTGTAATTGTTTCCCTGAGCTACGATACAGTCTTTATTATATTTTTGTCTTTTAAAAAAAGGAACAGCAAAGAAATAGAAAAAAAAGAGTCGTATCTCGTTTAACAAAAACAACTTGTTCGACCACCGCTCCGAATGATTCTGTTCTTGATTCTGATACCGATTGTCTCAACTTCGTCACTTGACCCGAAACAGAATAAAATGCAACATGAGCACAAGTGTGCCCGGTTGTTGTTGTGTGAAAAAGTGTCGTGGAAAAAAGATGAAATTCGATACTCATAAGTCATAAAAATGGAAAAGAGTGCATTGGTCATTGGATTTGAAGTAATTGGGAATGAAAATAATGACCTGGGAATTTTAAGCGGTTTGAAGTTGAGCAATTAAAGGAAATGATGAATATGGGAATTTGAAGTGGTTGAGTTGGGTTTTGGGATCAATGCAAGTTTAATAGGTTGGAAAAGTAAGGGAGTGCATTGATCGTTGGATATAGAAAATGAAAATGATGATTGTGGGAATTTGGAGTGGTTGTGATATTGAATTTAAATAGGATTATGGACGGATAGAAAAATGAGGGGATAGGGTAATGAGACAAAGAAGGTTGTAAAGTGCGTACTTTACAACACTACAAT
Organism: Chrysotoxum bicinctum; assembly: GCA_911387755.1. Lineage (NCBI taxonomy): Eukaryota > Metazoa > Arthropoda > Insecta > Diptera > Syrphidae > Chrysotoxum > Chrysotoxum bicinctum. The sequence continues at coordinate 129,457,185 of OU426989.1, read as the reverse complement.
TTTCTGCCGATTCCGAACGGCTAATGGACAGTACTTTCCATGACAAGAGATACTCTTGGAGAATTTGTCAATTCCTCGCAAGAGGCAGTACACCCCTGAAAAAAACTTTCTAGCAGCGGCTGAGAATCGAACTCGAGTCCAACGCACTAACCATTATGCCAAGGGGTAATACAACATTTGAAAAACCTAAATGTATTCCCAGATTTTTCCAGCAATTACTTGCTTTCTCAAAAAGTCTGCATTCAATTAAATTTAAGTTCCTCTTGAATGTGCTTGTGTACTATTAGACAAATAATCAAAAACGTCAATACTTCCACACAGCAATCTAAAAGAAATCCAATTAAATTTTCTTTATCCAGTTGATGCTGCTTCCTTTGAATCAAAGTTCATTTCGTATCTTCTTCATATTTTACAAGTCTACGAGAACATCATCATCTCAATGGTTGAAGTTCCAGACTGACCTTTCCTCGTTACTTCTTACAACCGTATCGTAGGTTCCTTAAAATTTGTGCCTTCTCCATCTTCTTGTGTAATAAGTACATAAGTGCTCAATTAATTTTGCACTCATTGCCAGTCTCTTGTGCTGGTTCGGCTTCTGGCATTGGATCTAGTCTCACTTTTCTTAGCTTGCACTTGTGTTTGCTCGTTTGTAAAACTCTGCGCGCAAAGATAAATCTTTTGACTTAAGTCCAGGCTGGGGCAATTAATTGAAAACCTTAAACGATGTGACAGACTCAGAGACAAGAGGAATTAACGCTGCAATTGCATCCTTATTTGGGGTGATGATTGCTTTACGCTCAAGGGATTGCATTTCAAGTTTCTCTTGTTAATGACTCCGATTCAAATTGACAGAAACCCTATACGAGTTGCCTTAGGTCACCGTGCTTACATCAATGACAGCTTGATGCTTACCGAGGACTATTCAACCCACATCCATTGATTATTCTACACTTTTTTCGTGTGTTAATGGTATGTCGAGTGTAATCCACAAAGGGACTACTTTGATATGGATGTATGTGTGGTGGCTGAACTCATTTTTCAAAGCCATTCGGAAGATATTCAGAACTTTCGTCTTTTTGTCATCCTTACATTGTTGGCGAGAGGCTGCCTGTGGCGAAATAAAATCCAAAAAAACTATTGAAACTATCTACGACGAGCTTCAAATATCCATCAGGCTATGTGTTCATTCGGTCAATCAGATTGATTGCTTTTGAGATTCGGTTCAATTCGGTCGAAGTAGTAGGATACTTCACTACCTGCGGATACATCACTTTGTGGAGGTGGATTCGGACCTGTAGTATCTAACATACCCATATATTCACCATCTAAATAATTGCGACGAGGTATTAGGCGATTCGCAAGAAAATTTATGCGCATTCCATTCAGTATATGAGTATCTGATGCTTGTCCGAGTCCGAGAAGAGTTTTTGTGGGATGTACGAGTACGTCTTTTTTTCTTATACCCATGTAGTTTTTTTTTGTACATCCCATAGAGCGTAAATGCAGCAATCAATCATGTTGATTGCTTATTCATTTTTAGATCGAGGGCTGTGATGGTCGCACGTGGTAGGCGGTAAATTCGTTCGTATCGGTCATCCCAAATGCGAGTACATTATTAAAGGTGTTGTCTGGTGTGTATTCAAGAGTATGAGCAAATAGCTCTTTAATATTATTCAATGGAGTATTTACAAATAAGGATAGATACTATTTATTTTAGTGCTTTTGGTTGTATTGAATAAGAATATTTTATGTGATTCTGATTAATATTGATATTCTCGTTTTATATTGGCAAAATTAAATTATTAAAACTTTAGACGAAATTAAATAAAATGAAATTTGGTATCGCGACATTGACTCTGAACCACTCCTTTCTGAGTGATGTTTGCAGAATGTTTTCTGTTGAATCAAAATATCCTGTCTGTCCAGCGAATTTTTTTTTTAAATCGCCTGAACGACTTTTAGTAGGATGGTTAGACACATTAAGACACATTAAGTTTAAATACTTCAATAATAAACGGTTACATATTAAATATATTTTCTACGTAGGACCTTTTGGATAGCCATACAAATATTAAAAGGATTGGTTAGTTAACGCAGCCTTCACGAGACGCCTAATAGACTTTGAGGAAGCTCGTATTATAATGATAAGTCAATCTGCTTCCAATGCTAAGGATACACAAAGCAACTTAGCGGAAACAAACAGTCAAACCATCAACCTTATCAGCGCAAGGCACTTATGCGGTATGTAAGGCCTGTAAACATTTTAAGGGGAAAACATGCACCAATTTTGGACCATTTTCTAGTTGAAATACTATTCAAAGCTTGACTGTTAAACTCAAAGAAATTACGAAACGAAGAAGATATTTGAATTTACATGCCTTCTACAGTCTACAGAACACTTGAGGGAGAAATTCTAAGCTATGCGTTCACCCCCAAGAGTTTCCAACATTCAATGAATGCAATATTACGATATCATCAAAGAGGCAGCCGAATCTGTCGAAGGGGACCAACCACCCGAGAGAACGCATCTTTAGTATGATAATGAGTTTAATCAAATAAAATAAAATGCACGACTGGATCTTGCATACTTGCTCTTATGTTCTTACGTAAAAGTACTTTGGAATTAAAAAATTGTTTAAAAATAAATATAAAACATGAATTAAATGAGATGGAAATGTATAAAATTTCCGTCTGATTTTTAGAAAAGTATAAATTTATAACACAAAGCTTAAAAATTATTTTATTATTAAATTAGTTTTTTACATAAGAAATACTCGTATCTTTAAAATTTTTCAAGAAAAAAAATTTGGGTTGTATTATTTAATATAGGCGCAAAATTTTAGTTGAATTAGTACGATGCTAATGCTGTTTTAGTACAAAAGTAGGTTAAATCCACGATTTTGCAAATTTTAATCGAATTTAGCGTCATAATTTCTCTACCCTTTTATTAAAGTTAAAACCATCAAATACCTATTTTATTTTTTACTTGCGACTTATAGGCTAGTTATGCATTCGTAAAAAAAATCGAACTCGAGATTTTAATCAAAGTTGACATTACGATGATAGCGAAGACGAAAAAAGTGGGTCTGCCAATTCTGTCTGTCTGTCTGTCTGTTCGATTACAGCTAAACGGCTCGGCCGATTTTCTTCAAACTTGGTAGATATGGGTTTTGATTTTTTACCCCCGGATGTTTTTTGATTTGATTTTGTATGACCAAAAATAACGGTACCTGCCATACGATTTTTTTTCGAAATTTTATAAATATTTTTTTTCTCATTAACTGTCCTAACGATTTTCTTAAAAAAAAATTCAAAAAATTTAATTTAGTTAAACCTAGGTAATGGTTAAAAAATTTTCCAAAAATTTTTTCTTGGATTTTTAAAAAAACTTTCAAAATTTTTCAATATTTCGAAAACCCCATGCTCGATTTTTTCAAAACTTGATCAATAAAAGTTTGGAAAAATAATCTACAATATATGAGCAAAATAAATTCATTTTACCTAAACTTAACGGTACCCTCCATACAAATGTTAAAAGATGGTTTTCGAAAATCGTATTTTTCTCGAAAACAGTTCCGAAAATTTTGCTTAAATTTTCTAATATCTTTAATTTAATAAAAAAAATTTTAAAAACAAGATGTTACTGACTGTACCTACCAAAGAACGATTTTTAAAATTTTTGAATTTCTCATTATTAGCACAAGGGATTTTAATGAAATTTCGCGAGGGAAGCTTCTAAAAAGTTTAAAAAACATTGCTTTTCAAAGCTTTAAGAAAAATATTTTTTTGAATTTTGAAAAAAAAAAATCAATTTTTTGTTTAAAATTTTCTTATATAAAACCTTATTTTTTAAGAAACCACTGGAAAGACTTATAATTTTTGTTCTTGCATAAATCTATATTTGCTTGAATCACATGGCATCATATTCTTACCTTTAACTACTAAAGAAGTTTTTTTTAGTCATTTAAAAAATGAATTTTATGCTTATGAACAGTTTCTCTAATAACATTCATTTTTGAAATTCTTAGTCTTTTACATAGGAGCAAGTTCGTGCGACCCAGTCGTGCATTTTATTTAGTATCGTGCTAACTTCATATGACTCTTTGACATTTGCAAGCATCAAAACAGGTATGTTTACTTAGTTGTTTGAACGAACTGTCATTGAGCTAGTTAGAAAATGTTTAAAATTGAGAAAAAGTTACATAGTTAACTACTTTAAAGTTGGTAAATTGTTAAGTAGTATCATACAAATATACCTTAATACTATGCTGTTTAAAATTTTGCGCCATAGATTTTAGGAAATAATTTCAAAAACTAATCGTTAATTTTTAAAAAAAAATAAATTGGAATTTTGCTTAAAAAACCCAAAATATATTTTTTCCAATATTTTTTATAAAAATATTATTTTAAGTTTAAGGAAATCCTGTACAAAAATATTGGTCAAAATTGTTAGAGCCGATTAAGAGGTTGTTGAAAATCAAAAAAGTGGTTCTATAACAAGTACATTTAATAAACAAAATTTACAAAAAAATTTTTAACCAAAATGTTGTCCATGCCCATAACAGCACACTTATTTTTGATAAGTAGTCTAACTCAGGCAATTGCGTATGCCGATGATCTAATAGCGTACAGAACAGCTCCAAAAGTTGAGGTCGTCAGAATTCTTTTTCAGCGTGACTTCGACAAGATTCAGCGATATTGTGATGACTGGAAGTTGAAAATCAACTTTCAGAAATGTGAAACAATTCTGTTCAGGACTCCGTTGGCTAGAGCCCCTAGGGATACTAGAAAGAACTGGCGCAAGCTGGTGATCGTTGGGCCGCACCAGCAACCACTGGCGAGTAAAAGTGTAGTAAAGTACCTTGGCATCTGGTTGGACCAGTATTTGTATTTCGACAGACATATAAATGCTGCTCTGAACAGGGCTAGGGGAGCCTTTGCCCTGACGAAACAGCCGGCTTGACAGCAGAGTGAAGGTGATTTGCTACATGGCCCTCATACGGCCGATGATTGCCTATGGGTGCCCGGTGTGGTTCAACATTGCCCCATCTCAAATGAAAAAGATTCGGGTGTTTGAGAGGCAGTGTCTTAGACGTTGCCTTGGATTACACAGAACACCAGAGTCGGAGTACAAACATTATTATTCCAACTAGGTTCTATACAACGGGGCCAACATTAACAGAATTGATAATTTTTTGATAAAGCTGATTCGGGGTCACATTGCAAGAACGATGTCTTCGACTAACAACCTAATTTTTGGGGCTTACAACCCAAACAACGATTATTATGAGGGTATACGTATAAGCGGCTTTATCCCACCCTCTGCTTGACAGCAGAGTGAAGGTGATTTGCTACATGGCCCTCATACGGCCGATGATTGCCTATGGGTGCCCGGTGTGGTTCAACATTGCCCCATCTCAAATGGAAAAGATTCGGGTGTTTGAGAGGCAGTGTCTTAGACGTTGCCTTGGATTACACAGAACACCAGAGTCGGAGTACAAACATTATTATTCCAACTAGGTTCTATACAACGGGGCCAACATTAACAGAATTGATAATTTTTTGATAAAGCTGATTCGGGGTCACATTGCAAGAACGATGTCTTCGACTAACAACCTAATTTTTGGGGCTTACAACCCAAACAACGATTATTATGAGGGTATACGTATAAGCGGCTTTATCCCACCCGATGCATTTCTCTACTTAGACAGTCGAGGGCTGATCCAGGATAGAATGGCGATTCCGCTAATCTACCACGTCAGCCGGAGGACTGTGGATAGGTATCTCCTTTATAGTCGAGACGTCCTCGCACAAGATGGAGCAGAGCGCCTTCGGTTCAGTAGGACTGTGTCCGATCGGGACCGGAGGGACTGGGTGAGACAGGAGAACCTGTTTTGGTGGTTGTGTAATAATGATAGGGAAAGTTGACAAAGACTTTTTTGTATCTTGGCCGACTTACATAGATTTAAGTGTACTTTTTAGGTAGGGACAGTCGGGGTGGCACCAAAAAAAAAATGCTGCTGTTGCTGTTCTAGTTTTTTAAGTAGTTTAGGTTTATTTTAAGTAGTCTTAGGTAGTTTTAATTAGTTTTACTGTAGTTTGTAAGTTTTATATATAAAATTTAAAAAACAAGTTCAGAATCCGAGTTTTTTACATTTTCTCGAGAAAACAAAAAAAAATTGATATACATAATTTAAATTAAAAATAGTCTTTTGGCCGAAAGCAAAAGGTAGTAGAATTAAGATACAGTTTAGCTTAGAGCGCCCGCATAGGGCCAGTAAGTTAGTTTTAAGCTATTGGATAATTAGGCTGGTTTTTATGAATTTTTGTCTAGCTTTAAGATAGTTTTAAGATTAATGAAAATAAAAATGAATTAAAAAAAAAAACACTTATTTTTTATCAAAATAGTTAGAGATAAATAAGAGTTTGGATAACAGCTGTATGGCAGGTACCCCTAGCCTTGGAGCTAAAAATAACCCTTAAGTATACTGCAAGAAAGTAACTCAATTTCACTTCCAGAAACCAGTACAGAAGGAGTAGACTTAGCTATATAAAACTTTTAAATAACAGCACGAATTTCAGAAGAATTTCAAATCATGACATCAACGTACTCCATATCCGGCATATACAAAAGTACGCTATTCTGCGAGATTTTTCGGTCGTATTCTTACTAAACGTAACATATAAAATACTATCTAACGTATACTTATTGTTAGAGCGTGTTGATCCGTTCTTCATCAAAAGACCAACGAATTTAAAATCGAGACTTACCACCATTCAACTTTAAATTCGTGTATGATAACTTTCATCGTCTATGTAAATATGGGCGAACTCGGAATCCTGGGTAATATTATCAAGTTATGTCGCATCAAATTGGAAAACATTCGGTCTATTCAACTAGAGATTAACTCATCCAAATTATTCCAAATATGCACACACACCAGGGTCTTACCAAAGAGATGAACTATCCTTTGATTTCTTCAATTTTGTGTTGGAGCATATAATTAGAGTAATAGATGCTTAAACGGAGGGTACAATTTCCAACAAATCTGCCCAACCATTACGATATGCAGGCGATATCAATCAACAGTATTGTCCCTTCCGATGGAAGAACAGAAAATACTTGTTATTCTTGAAGTAAACGACGATAATACCAAGTGCATCTAATCAAGAAATAAATAAATATCTATCGACTAGTTAGGACTAAACTCTAATATTGATATCAGCAAGCAACTGTAGTTAGGTAGATCATCCAATTGGAGAATATACCCCAAGCGGAGCAGCGCAACGAAGTTAAAATAATTAGAGCCCGCAGAGCGATTCTCCAAAAGTATTATTTTCCAAGAAAACTGCTGACATATCTAAACGTCTTTTGTGACTACATACACTTTGCCTTTTACCTTCTACACAATTCAACACAATTTAAGGTATAATAAATTCTCTCTTTCGGTGAGAATTAACTCTACTTTGAAAATATGGCACAGATTCACACTGAAGTTGGAATGAATTACCGAACTGGCGAAGAATTACTCTTTGGAAACCATAAATCAAATTACATTTACCGAATACAGGGACTTTATTGAATGGAAATACGAATCTCTTAATTATGTTGTCTCTGTACACTCCTAAAAAAAAATAAAGAAAGATATAACGACCACCCTAATATACATAATTAAAACACAAAATTATTGTTGGTAATTTTTCAGATTCGGATTAGTTCAATTTAAATAAATCTTGAAACCTTCATTATTGTGTTCGTACACAAGCAAAGTACCTAAAAAGTACAACCAATTATTCTGTTACCAAAAATCATGTAACTACAATACCCACCACAAACAGAGATACATAAAGGTTTTCTTAGCTTTGCTTTCGAAATGGATTTTTTTGTTGCTTTAGTTGCCTTAACCGTATTTGCATCTAAAATTGTGGACGCTCCGATAATACTCGTTTGTGAGTTGGTGTTTAACATTGGTTCCTTATACGCCATGCTCAGATGCAAATTTAACACAAACGAAGGGGTGATGGGTGATTGGCTGGGCCGTTGTATAGTCTTTCTGGGTAAACATGCCAGGCATAAGAGTTTTCAGGATGCTGTAAAGTGACAGCCAACGCAAATGTGAATGGGGCTTTAAGTGTTCTGTTTTTCGGGACAAAATACAATATGTTTAGGTTATCTATTGACAATGAATGCCTGGTAATAGCTGCAAGTGGTTTCGAAAAACAGTGTTGTACAGGTACATAAGGACATATTATCCGATTAATAGCACACATCTTAACATCGTTTTGGAGAAAGTAAGATAATTGGACTTTATAATTATTTTAAAAGCATTCGATAGAGTTTGGCATCAAGCTGTCGTATTGAAAATGCGGGCGTTTGCTATCGATAAATCTCTTCTTCGTTGGTTACAAATTACCTTACGAACCCCGCAATATAAATTGTGCTAAACGGTTTCATTTCAAATATGACATTCATAAAAGAACCGCTATATCCATAAACAGTGCTCTAGTGAAATAGCCAGATGCATTCCTCCCCTTAAACAATTCAATCGTAATACCCGAACTTTTAGGAATGCCCATCAGTTTACCCTTGAGCCCAACTTCGGACGTACTGTCAAATACAGAGAATGTGGAATGCTTTACCTGGCTCAGTATTTTCCAGTCATTTCAATGTGCAGGCATTCAAAACCAATGTGCATCGGTATCTCCTTTCTAATCCTATCCTAATTTCCTAATTGCTCGCACTGTGTATTTAACATTATAAGGGTAGTCATAACCCCTTAAGTGCGCGTATAATATAAAAAACAAGCTGTGCCCCCAAGACTCAGTTTTCTCTCCGAGGCTCATCAATAATTTTTTGTCTGAAACTTCTAATACACTACATTATTTTACTGTCAACAGTATTCTCAGTTTCTCATATTCATTTCTGTATTCATGTCCTTGTTCTTTGGACATCAGCTTGTGATAAGCTCATTAAATTTTGTCTTTATAGCATTGTCAAATGGGGAACCATAAACCGCGTAGAATTCAGTGCTTTAAAAACTCAATACCTTCTCTTGATGACTGACCATGAACGCTGCTAAGAATTTTAGGTTCCTTCGACGTTGCAAGAAATTTGTCACCCCTTCTAATCTGGCTGTAATCTATAAGACATATATTCGTCCAAGACTCGTGTACATGTACAATTCTCACTTGGGTCTCTTGGATAGAATCCATAAAAGAGTTTTGAAAACGATACGTGGTAAAACTCTTACGAAAACATATACCTCTCTCGAATTTCGAGCACCATCGCAAGGGCTTGTTGTACTCATTTTTGTTTCCATTGAGTTGTGACCCAATAATATTCAAATGAAGAAGCACAATTATGGCCTAATTAGCTGGTGTATGTTATTATATATTTTTTTTTATAAGGGTTAGGTTAGTTTAGGTTAGGTGGGGTGATGATGCGGCAAGCCGTATAACACCTTTGGATTTTAATGGATTGTAGAGATGGGAAGATTAAGAGGAAGGATTTAGTTACGAGTAAAGTCTGAGGGTGCCATCCTGATTTTTGAATGATGTTCGTGGAGGGCATCTTTTTTAGTTCAGGCTAAGCTGGGGCATTCACAAAGGAAGTGAGAGAGCCCTCTCCAACCTCTTCGTCTTATCACCCTCTACATAACTCACATGTGCTGATGCCCATTCAGCTCATGAAATATTTGTTCAAAGATTCCTTGAAACCCGACAGGTGTCAATGTTGACCATCTATTATTTGCGGTCTTAAGAAAACTTTGGTTAATTCTATATTTTTCCTGCCCCAGTGGCATAAGTACCCAAGGTACAAATTTGCTTGGTGCAAGTGATAAACCGTTTTTGGCCAGTTCATCCACCATTTCATTTTCATTAATATCACGTCGTTTCAAGACCCATCGAAGAGTAACTGAATTTGTTTCGCCGAGAGAAAGAATTGGCCATAGTTTTTTTCAAAATCCTACTAGTCTCTATTGTCGAAGTCGAAAAATTTGCGTTTTGGCTGGAAGAAAATCTGGTTAATTCTATTATTTTCTCCAATACAACCTTGCAACAATATTGACTTTATGAAAAGTGAAGATATTTAAATAATTATTTGGCTATAGTTCACATGTGGAAAGCTTCTTTGTGGTCATCAAACCCGTACTATTATTTAACATACACAAATTTTGTGTTCGTTTACTTTCTCCACAATATACACGATTAACATATGTATGTATGTGCCATTGGGCAATCAAAAACGATACAATTGTGCACATATAAGATCCTCCCTCTTTTAACTATATTCTTTTGAATTTGAACTGCGTTAATCTGAAGTGTAATTTATATTTATATTATATTTTATTAATCAATTGATTCAAGATCTGCTGATTACAAACATAAAAAATGTATCTTACATTTTACATAACAATAAAAAAATACCTTACAATTATAAACATAGATGTATTTAATTTGACAAATAATACATAATCAAATACAATGGTTTAACAATTTTTTGAAGACATCTCTACTAACAGAAACATCAATATTACTGCACATTTCATTGAATAATTTTAACGAGCGTGTTATCGGTTCATTCAGTCCTATGATGAGGAACGTAAAAATAAACGTCGTTTTTAATACGTAACGATCAACTGGGCACATAAAAAGGAATCAGAGAAAGAAGCTCGATAGAAGTTATTTTATTATCTAAAATATCTTTTTTAAATAGAACGCATTGAATTTGCCTCCGATCTTTAAGCGGTTTCATGTCAATCAGTAGACATCTCGAATTATAGGTAGGTAAGCAAATCTCGTGAATCTTTTTTGAATTTTTTCAATCCGATTTATGCTATTTTCATAGCATGGTGACCAGATTACACAACAATATTCCAAGATTGGAAGGACTAGAGACATAAATAAAGTTAATAAAGTTTTTAGTGTATATACATCTTGAAAATCATTTGAATTTCGTTTAAGAAAGCCTAGTAATGAATTTCCCTTAGAAACAACGTAATCAATGTGTGACCGAAAATCCATTCTTAAATCAATATAAACTCCTAGATCTTTGATACAGTCTACTCTAAGAATTTTATAATCATTAAGACAATAATCAAAATTTATGACTGACGTGGATCTTGCTATACTTAAAATTTTACATTTTGCATTGTTTAGTTGAATATGGTTATAATTACACCAATTTAAAAAATTGTTTATGTCTTCCTGTATGAGAAAACTATCCTCAATCGAAGAGATTGGAAAAAACATTTTTACATCGTCTGCGTACATTAAACAACTACAAAATTTTAAGACAGGAGGTAAATCGTTGATAAAAATGATAAATAACAGTGGTCCCAAGTGACTTTCTTGTGGGAGACCTGAGATAACATTAATAGGGTTTGACACACAATTTTCAATTTTAACTATTTGTTTTCTACCTGTTAAATATGATCTCAACCATTTTAAAAATGATGAATTTAAATCTAGTTTATCTAGCTTCTGTAAAATAAGACCATGATGGACACGGTCGAACGCTTTTATGAAATCTGTGTATAGAATATCAATTTGCTTGCCATTTTCCATTTGGTTGCAGCAAAAGTTGGTAAAAAGACTTAAATTTGTGCTAATCGATTTACCCTTTAAAAACCCATGTTGACACGGAGACAAAGAATTAGCGAGTGAAAAATAAAGTTTTTGAGTTATGACTTTTTCAAGCAGTTTTGGTATAACAGTATCCAGTCCTAGACGAACGATCTTTACGGTATACGTTGTAAGATGAGTCAAAAAGCTCTGATGACAAAAAATGTGGATTCAACCACGTTTCGACAATGACTAAAACATCATCGATGATGATAAGAAAAGCTGATTTGTCTTTGTTCGTAAGCCTCCAGCATTTTGATAATAGATTCGAATGTTTTTTCGTTTTTGTCTAGGCTCAGTAGCACTTCGGGATTTGCCTTCGAGCTGTCGTCCGGTTTTGGAAAATTTTTAAACTTCTTTATTTGAACGTTTAATGGCCAAATTGACGGATCCAAAGCTTTACTAAAATAGTTTATAGGTATTCCAAGCTTGAAATTTACAAAACGATACAAAGAAGTGTTGGCATCTTTTTTTATAAGTCTCGTGCATGAAAAATAACTCTTAGGGATATTTAGCTTCATGCTTACATAATCGATGACATTTTCTTCGGTGACTGTTAATTTTAAACGAGAAATATGAAGGAATTTTAAACGAGGAACAGATTCAAGAGTTAATTCTCCTTCGTAAGCTGTAGAAGTACCAAACAATTTTTGGGTAGTATGTTTGTACTCTATATTTGTAGTAGCACTAGAACTAGTACTTTTGCCGGCACTGGCAACACCAATATCGTGAACAGAAAGTTTCGAGATAGGTCTGTAATTACTGACCAAATGTTTAAGTCCATTTTTGAAAATTGGATCAATAAAAGATATCTTCCATTCACCAAGAAAAACTCCTTCTTCTATGGATTTATTAAAAATTCGAGTGATCACATAACTCAATGATTTTGCACAATTTGATAATAACAGTGGAGATATTAAATCGTATCCTGCTTTTTTAGTTATATCAATATCAAGCAAACTCTCCAGAATCTCCTTTTCGGAAAAATCATTTAAACGAAAATCAGTTATGGGATTTAAACAGCAATAGTATTCATTAATATTTGGAATTTCATCGCTATTGTAGGATGTTTGGAAGAACTTTGCGAAGAGGTTACAAGATTGTTCTGTGTCATTAGATATTATATCTTCAAATTCCATATTTTGTAGAAAAGATGAGAATTTCCGTTTAGAATTCAAGAAAACCCAAAACGATTTTGAGTTTCTTTTTATGTTTATTTCTGTTTTGATTATATGCTGATTATAAGAATTTATTTAGAAAATCGAATTCTCTTGTTAACTGCCGAAAAATAGCATTGATCATTGGGACATTGCTTTGATTTATAACGCTTAAAGGCCTTATTTTTAGCTTTTTCCAATTTTTTTAATCTTCTATTAAACCATGGTAATTTGAATTTTTGTTTATTTTTGACGATGGGAACAAAACGCTTCATTCCATCAAACAAATTATTTTTAAATTTACAATACATAGCTTCTAAAGACAAGTCCTTCAATAAATCCTCCCAGCCAAACGAACTATAAAAATTATTTAATGAAACGTAATCAGCAGTAGCAAAATTATAATTTACAATATCATTACGACATGGTGATATAAGAGAAAAGTTATAATATTCAAAAAATAAACAAATAGCTTTATGGTGAACAGAATTATTTAAAAGGGGAAAATCAGATAATGTTAGAGAATATTTTAAGTCATTATTAATGAATATTAAATCAAGAATTCTATGTAAATCATTTTTGATATTGTTAATCTGAAAACACCCAAAGAAGAAAATGAATCAACAACTAACATTTCCGTATCCTTATTTGCATTAAAAGTAACTAAAATTTGTTCGTCTTCAATATAACACCAATCAACATCACCAATATTAAAGTCACCAAGAATACAAGGAAATTGGTTAGTTTTTAATTCATTTACAATAAATTGGGCATTATTTATGTGTTTGCTATATAAATCAATACTACTACTAGGACGAATATAGCTTACAATAAAAAATATATCATGAATTTCAGCAGAATCTTTTGGACTGACACAGACACATAGTTGTTCCATCTCATCGGCATCATTAAGGAGACTTTTTTGAGTACTATTTAAAGTTGTTCGTACAGCAATAAGTACACCACCACCTCGATCCCATCCAGTCGTAGACGAACGATCTTTACGGTATACGTTGTAAGATGAGTCAAAAAGCTCTGATGACAAAAAATGTGGATTCAACCACGTTTCGACAATGACTAAAACATCATCGATGATGATAAGAAAAGCTGATTTGTCTTTGTTCGTAAGCCTCAAGCATTTTGATAATAGATTCGAATGTTTTTTCGTTTTTCTCTAGGCTCAGTAGCACTTCGGGCTTTGCCTTCGAGCTGTCGTCCGGTTTTGGAAAATTTTTAAACTTCTTTATTTGAACGTTTAATGGCCAAATTGACGGATCCAAAGCTTTACTAAAATAGTTTATAGGTATTCCAAGCTTGAAATTTACAAAACGATACAAAGAAGTGTTGGCATCTTTTTTTATAAGTCTCGTGCATGAAAAATAACTCTTAGGGATATTTAGCTTCATGCTTACATAATCGATGACATTTTCTTCGGTGACTGTTAATTTTAAACGAGAAATATGAAGGAATTTTAAACGAGGAACAGATTCAAGAGTTAATTCTCCTTCGTAAGCTGTAGAAGTACCAAACAATTTTTGGGTAGTATGTTTGTACTCTATATTAGTAGTAGCACTAGAACTAGTACTTTTGCCGGCACTGGCAACACCAATATCGTGAACATTATCCTCAGCGCGCTCAGCAACAACATCAGAGAATAAATTTGGCTTACCTCTCTCTTCAACAACAGCTGCATTTTCACCATCAACAACAACACCAACATCATTATGACGAACAACAACACCATCATCAGAAGCAACAATAACTACTTCGGCAGACGTCTTAGTTTGAGCATCAGGTTATAAGAATTAAGTACATAAGTTTGTTTAGATTGGGAATTCCAATCAATTTTACTATCGAAGCGAGCTCCTAAGCAATTCAAAGAATCAACATGTTCAATGTTCATTAACAGTGCTCTAGTGAAATAAGCAGTTTCATTCTCCTCCTCAAACAATTTAACAGTAATACTCATACTTCAAGGAATGCTCATCAGTTTCACCTTTGAACCCGATTTCGGACGTACTATACAGAGTACAAAGATTCTTTTTAAGCCGCACTACACGAATGTGGAATGCTTTACCCGGCTCAATATTTCCCACTCATTGCAATGTGCAGACGTTCAAAACCAATGTGCATCGGTATCTCCTTTCAAATTATATCCTACTTTCCCAATTGCTCGCACTGTGTTTAACATTATAAGGGTGTTCATAACCCCTTGAGTTCGAAGAACACTGATTATAATATTAAACAAAAACATGCTCTACAAACATGAAAGGAAAAAACAAACTTTTTACGATCATAAAACTACTCAAACTTCTCAAAAAAATTACTTGTTTCATTAAACATATAATTTATTATTCTTCTAGCTAATAATCAGTTTTTATGCGCAAGCTAAACTCTTACGAAATCTCAATACTTATTAATGTTTTTCTAAACATTGTAAATATTAAGATTTATTATACATGAAAGCTTCGTCATCTGTGAAATTGAGTAAATGCAAATACAAAAAAAATGACTTGGAACAAAACCCTGAGCAAAACCATTTTATTATTTAAGCACATCACAAAAGATCACATTTTCAAGCACTCTTTGTCCCCTTCAAATCAAATATGATTTAAACCTATCAAATATTTTCATTTCATTTAATATTACAAAACAACCAAAACTTTCGACTGACTCATATATTTGAGGTCTAGGTACTTTTAACATTCCAAAACATATAGTTTGTTTACATTCAGCAATAAAATTTCAACAATTTATTTTCATTCTATGAAAATGCAAGCACCTGCATATTTACATATTTGAATAATATTTAAGCCATGGCGTTAATGCCGTCTACTCGAGTGGTAGCTGCTGTATACATATTATTATAGTTTCTATATTTGGATTGCAAAGTGTATTGATTTTAATATTTTTTTTAACTTAGTAAAATAGAGATAAATGGCACTATACTCAACCCAATGTCACTTTTAATTTTCCCTTTTATTGGTTATAAGCTAATAAATTACATTGCTCTTATGTTCTTAATTTTGACAGCGAAGGCATCAAGAGTTTAATAAAACAATAAAACCCAAATAATTGTGCTCAATTGGCATTTATGATATGAAGGAGGTATTTTTTTATATTTTAAGCTGTTTAGAGCATTACGAGTACTTTAATTATTTATTTATTACTAACATAACTAAATTGCTAGTTTTACAAAACAATCTTACAAATGTGTATGTATGTATATTCAGATTTTAAATAATTGCAAGGAAAAATGTTGATTTAAATTTACATTAATTAATTATTGTTTTATCAAAGAAATCGTTATATTTATAATTGTAAAATTAAATAGTTTAAACATTTTATTTAAAGGAGAAGATTTTTCATAATTGGAACGATTGTTTGACATAAGTAAACTCTCCGGTATGTTCCTCCAATTTCTTTGGGGAATATTAAAGTTAATACGAGACAGAAGATGCAAGGAGTCTATGTTATTTTTATAATGAAAACAAAACATAAATAGGAACGTCTGTTCTCGAGACTGGGTATATCAATAAGTCTTAGTCTGTTGTTATAAGGTGAAAGATCATAAGGATTATCCCACCCTATTCCTCTGAGCGCAATCCTAATGAATCTTTTTTGCACCTGTTCTAGTTTATTTTTATGGCATTCGTAATGAGGTGACCAAACTTGACAAGCGTAGTCTAGAATGGGTCGAACAAGAGATATAAACTCTCTTTTTATCCAACCAAAAATTGAATTAGCATTATTTGAAATGGAGTTAATACATATGTATGTTGAATGAATTCGAGTTTACTATGAAGTGTGACACCAAGAATAGATATAGATACCATTAAACACATACATAGTTGAACGAAATAAAAGAAAACGTTCCTTTAAAATACATAGTTTTACATTTATCGATATTAAGAAACAAACAATTACGAGTCTTACGCAACATCTACCGAACTCGTCCATACGATAAGAACTTTACTCTTAAATCTATTGCAGACTTCCAAAAACCAAGTAAACAACAACTACTCTCCTTGGATCACATCGGATTTAATGTTAAACATCCATCGAAACCAATTTACCTACGAGAGAGCTTATCTACGCAAAACCGAAGCACGAATGCACGACTGGATCGCACGAACTTGCTCTTATGTAACAGTACTTTGGAATTTAAGATACATTTTATAAATATAAAACATGAATTTAAAATGAAATTGCCGTCTGATTTCTAGAAAAGTATGAATTTATGCAAACAAACTTTAAAAAATCGTTTTATTATTAAATAAATAAATTTTTTATATAAGAAGTTTCTTTAAAATTTTTCAAGAAAAAAATGTGGGATGCGAATTTTAAGTATTTTATAATATTGATTTTAGGAAATAATTTCAAAAAATAATCGTTCATAGGTTTTGAAGATATTGATTTTTCAAAAAAACCCAACAAATAATTTTTTGTATATTTTTATATACAATATTATTTTAAACTTAGGGGGACTCCTGCTGAAAATAAAATTTTTGATTAAAATCGTTAGAGCCGTTAATGAGAAAGTCGAAAATCAAGAAAACGGTTCTATGACAGGTACTGTTAATAACATTTTGCCCCAAATTTTTTTTACCAAAACGTAGTCCATGTCCATAATATCACACCTTAATATTTTTATCAAAATCGTTAGAGCCGTTTTCGAGATAAATAAGATTTTGCATTACGGGTGTATGGGGGGTACCGTTAGTTTTAGAGCTTAAAAAAAAATTTCAATTTCCCCTCTAGGGAATCACCGAAAACCCTTAACTACCGAGTTTGAAGAAAATACGGCCAGTGGCTTAGGCTCTAGATCGAGGTACAGACATACAGACAGGCAGACAGACAGACAGACATACAGACAGACAGACGGAATTGCCGGACCCACTTTATTCGTCTTAGCTATCATCGTAATGTCAACTTTGATCAAAATCTCGAGTTCGATTTTTTTTCCAAATGCAGAACTTGCCCTATAGTACCTATGTATATCGCAAGTAAAAAAGTAAACATTATCAGCCTTATTTATTAGAATTCGCTAAACGGGTGAATAGTTATGCAATGCGTAAGGATTTATTCATCCTCACCAAATTTCAATTTTCTAGCATAAGCGGTTCCTGAAATATAATTCCTCAAAAATCACAAAAACCGTAACTGACTGACTGACTGACAGATCATCAAAATTATGCAGCATTTCCCGACATTGTAGAATCTTGTAATTTTGCACAACAGTAGGTCTTGTCATACAAGGTTTAATAGTGAATATTTAAAGTATAATAAATTTGAAACAGCTACAATGTAATAGAGAAATTTTATTATTTAATGATTACTGACTAAAATTTGATGGGCTTACTGGCAAGTTTTTTGTATGCCCAATTCGAAAGGTTTTAAAAACTTGACCGGTGAACCCATCAAATTTTAGTGAGTAATCATTAAATAATAAAATTTCTATAGTACATTGTAGCTGTTTCAATATTATTCTACTTTAAATATTCGGTATTAAACCTTCATGAAGTAAGAACTTGGCGTACTTTTAGATCTCAGTACTTTTCACGGCTGAATTGTTACACAAAGGTTTTTGTATTGAAGAATTCGGCTCTTTTTTTAAGATTTATGTTTTTGGTCTGATTCATATTTATAAAACATTTTCCTACTTATCATAGTTATAACGAGCTTGTGTCAAATAAAGTACCAAAAAATAAGAATCTATTACGTTAAGCCTTCATAACATTCAGCTGTTTGGCAAAAAAAAAAACATCTTGATCGAATTTAATAAACAAAAATGGAACTACCGAAAGCTAAATGAATTCAAACAATTAACTTTGATTCATCAGATAAGGTATATCATTACCTCTAGTAATCAAACTCTTATTTGTTTTATCGTTAACTTCTTAATATGCCACTCGAGAAATACTTTCAGCTTCGCACATTATCCTTGCTTTTGGATATGCTGTTCACAACCCAACCAACCTATCTTTTTGAGAGAATTACGAGGGCTCTCTTCAGCCAGTTCTGACCAACTGATTCAACCCCGCTACGTCTCCCTTAAATCTGAGCGCCAATTTTTCATTAACGCTTCACGTCTGTAGAATTCTTTGCCTCGCCATATCAAGAAAATCAACGACTATACACGTTTTAAGACCTAATTGAGACAATTTTTGTCAGTTTCTTAAAATTGTTGTCTATACTCAATCATTTCAGCCTTTTTTACCCTTTTCCTTTCCTCCTTTATTATTATCTCTTCTTTTATTTACTTTTCTCTTTTTTTTCAATCGTGTTTCGATTTAATTTAATTGTACCTACATATAATTGTTGCCAAAAATGTTATCTAATTTTTGCTTTATCAATGTTAAATTTTATAGGTTAACACTAGTTTATAAGATATATGTACATATGTATGTACAAATGTAATGTATCTAAATGTGTATAGCATTTCGAAATATGTATGTAAATAAATAAAAAAATAAAAATATGGTAAGTCGCTTATCAATAAAATAAAAAGAAAAGGGCTCAAATGACTGTCCTGTGGCATTCCTGAATTGCTTTTAAATCGAATAAATAAGATTGAATTGAAGCCATCTTGTATACAAATATTCGCTTAATCCTAATTTGCTTAATTTAAAAAGCAAAACTCGATGTGACAGCTTTTCAAAGGCTTTACTGAGATCAGTAAATACACAATCTACTTGTTTATTGTTTTTAAACGAATCAATACAGTTTTCAGCCAATTGTATTAAAAAAGTAACAGTAGAGCGTCCTTTTATAAAACCATGCTGATAAGAAATAATAAAAGATTTAACATAAAAAACATATAACGCTTCACAAATAATAGCCTCAAAAATTTTAGAAATCACAGATAATCTGGCAATAGGCCTTTAGTTTTTAACTTCGTTTTTTTTTTCTTTTTTATGTATAGGAATTATGAAAGAACTTTTCCAATCTATCTATGAATCTATATGTAAGCCGCATTTCTTAAATTTCACCCGACTTAAATCTGATACATACATATATACATACTAACATTGAGTTACGAAATTTTCCATTTCCAAAATATATTGTATACAAATACATACATATGTATTTCCTTTTTTTCATAAATTTATTAATTTATGAAAAATGCTAATGCTTTGTTTCTCAGAGACTTGCAAGATTACCATAAAACTAATTAAGCTTGATGTTTTGTTTTTGGGAGGGACCATTCGTTTTTGGTGGTAAGCAAAAGAAGGTTCGTTAAATATTAAAATGCCTGATAAATTATTTCCCAAACATTCTTACTTCCCGATGTTTTTTATTGGATTGTACATAAAAGAAAATTTGTTTAATAATTAAACATGCATTATCCTAATTCAATTCTGACAACTGTAACCCAAGCAATCAATCGATAGTAATACAATTAATTGTCTAAGCTAATAGATTCCTAATAGCAGCTATAAATCTTAAACCAATAAAAAAGTCTACATATAGAATCGAAACAACCACTAAAATCTACGACCATAAATCTACACTTTTCTAATATCCCAAAATACTTCCCGCTAAATCTCCTTGTTTGCTCCTAAATAAAGTCCATTTAGAAGGATAATTTCTCATACAATTCGAAGCTTATAAAAACATTTTCTTTTCCGCATGACTTTCTATTGAAATCTAAGCAAGCAACCACACCCCATTCTTTTGAAAACCCCACTCCAATTACATGAACAGAATTGAGAATAATGGAAATGTTTATATTTTAACATTCCACGCAGCTATCATGTTGTTAACCGCTCTGCCCTTCTTTGATGGATTAGCACGGAATAGGGTAGAGCTATTGGCCCTCCAACCCGAAATTTATTTCAAACGAAGTATAGGTATACTTAATTTGTGTTAGCTGAGCTAAAGAAACGGCAAGAATATGGAACGTCGTGGTATATTGGAACTCCTTTATCAAGTTAGAAATATGTTTTACGTTATGCAAATGATTTACCAAATACACAAATCTTATTTATCAAAGCCTGACCTGCAACATATTGTATTTAGAAGACATGACATATTCAAATGTAAAATATTAGTCGTGGTTTATACAGCTTACGTTACTTCGGTAGTTTTGATTGACTAGGTTTTTAATTAAGTGTTTATATTTCTAAGGGAAGAATATTTGACATTCAATCTTTTTTATTTTTAATTGAATTCCAAGAACCAAATTCCTGCATGACCAGAAATTAAGGCAAAAAATTCTGCAATGTCCCAAAGGCAGTAGAAATTTCTAGCCATTTGTCAAGAACGTAAGTACATAAAATTCAACTTCATCCTCCGTTCCAGCTGGTCGTCGTCGGTGATGGTATACCCCCTATTCTACTGAAGAGGTATTCTTTATCGCTGGCAAAACCATTTCGTAAGCTTTTCCATCCTCCTCCTCGTCCTCCTCCTCCTGTTCTGATACCTGTCTAGCAGCTGTTGTAACTGCCAGGACCTCCGCTTGGAAGGCACTGCTACACTGAACCAAAAAGGTACGTAGTATTAATAAAAAAGTGCATTAATAACAGCATTTGTACATTATTTCTCAGCCGATGTAAAAGTACATTGTTTTAACGTATGCTCGATCATTATTTATCAACGTCTTGTATTAAATAATGTTTTCTTCATCATTAAATGAATTCGTTCATTAATTAATGAAGCTGTTCATTAATAACTATGTATTTATCCACATAAAACAAGAGTATATAATACGGGCATTAATGAAATTTATCTTTAAATAATATTTTTTGTTCATTATAGAAAGTATCTAATACATTATTTACAATGTACCTTGTACATCGAACAACGTATGGAATTCATTGTTTAATGTACAAATTCCTATAAATTCATGTTTCCTAAACATTAAAGTAATGTATCTCATTCATTAATCAATGTACACAATTAGTTATTTAATGCAAAATATTCATTGCTTTAATGTCATCCAAACATTTATCCAATGTATCTGATTCATAAAATAATGTATAAATAGCGTAATTGTATGTATAGTATTTATTGTTGAATGTACAATTTTCATTAATTCAATGATACCTATACATTGAAACCATGTATACCGTTTATAAATTAACGTACCAAATGCGTTATTTTACGTATAATATTTATTATTGAATGTATAGCAATTATTGCTTTAATGTAACCTATACATTGAAACCATGTATACCGTTTATTAACTAACGTATCAAATTCGTTATCTTATGTATAATTATACATTAAAGAATGTTCAACATTCATTGCTTTAATGTCCTTTATACATTGAAATTAACGTACCAAATACGTTGTTTAATGTATTATTCCAATGTATTTTTTTCCCTAAATAACGTATACCATTCATTATTTAATGTATGATATTTTTGCTTTGATGTCGTCTATACATTGATCTATATCATGTTCTTATCTGCTTATTATTGATGCTTAGAAAACGAATTCTATTGATTGGCCCGCTGAAATTTACTTTAATTAAAAGTTAAATAATACTAATCAATGAGCAATGTTATGTAAATTAAATAAAGCCAATCAATACATTCAATTTTCTAATCATTTTTTCCAAAGCTTACCTCAGCTGGTCTTGGAGTAAACTCATTCCACGAACTCTGAAAAAAAAAACTCTGAAAATGGTCCAAAAGAAGTTAGTTCATATGATGACAAATTTTTGTATCTTGTTATGGTATTTATTTATGCTCTGAGATTTTTAAGTGGTACAAAAGATTTTGTAGATTAAAATTAGGTTAAGTATTACAAGTGCTTAAGAAAATTATGTTGAATGTCAAGAATTATAAAAATATTTAAAGTTTAAGTCGACTCGTTTAATGCTGAAACTAATATATGAACTTTTGAAAACTTTGTTTTACATTTTATGTTATAGAAAAAAATTTGAATAAAAGTCCAAAAGGTTGAACATGCTACAGGATATTCTAAGTTAAAAAGATGAAAAATTTTAAAACAAACGTCGACAGCCCGAACAAGGCATTTAAAAGCAAATTTGACCCCATCAAAATAAACATAAAAATCCTGAAGGTTTGATTTTGATTCCCCAACTGCTATGATGAATGGCTGTACGCTTTGCGATCTTTGCTGGAGATGCTGCAGGTGATCTTCTACCTCCTGGATGGACGTTGCCGTAAAAATAAAGGCTTCTTGCGAATCCTTAATTGTATATTTAAGGTAGCTTTTTCTTCCAATTTTTTCCTTCGTAAGCGCTTTTTGGTTAGGCACCAAATATGCGTGAAGGCACGTGAATACAATTGCATTTCGACTATCTGAAAATATAAAAATAATTACATTTATAGAAAACAATAATCAATTATTACAAATTATATTTAGTTATAATAAAGAATTAAAGCAAAACTTTATTTTCCCAAAATCTTATTAATGTTATTGTAGTTAAAGAGGATTTTTTTCAGTAAAATCAAATTTTGTTTCTACCTTAAATCAATAGCGACTTAATTCACTTTTTCAAGATAATCGAAAACATAGTTTTTGTTTTTTTTTTTTTTTTTTTGAAAATAAGTCTTTAACTTTTGGTTAAATTGTTTGTTGCATTTGTTTTTCAAATATATTTCATATTTTTTTTATATTACTTAGCTTTGTAACATTCACACCCAATACTGGAGTGATACAAATTTTATATTTAAAATTTAAAATTTTTGTAATAAAAGTAAGAGTAGAATTGAACCAAAATATAAGAACTTCACTTTTAAAAATATTATTAGTTAATTTGAAATTAAATGTATTATTTGAGATAACAATTCCTATAAGAAATGTCTACCAAAATAGAAATTTGATTAGATTAAAACTGGACAAAATAAGTTTTGAGAGAAAAAAAAAAATAATTCGTGTTTTAGTAGGCGGACTTTTAGATGGAATTAAATGATTTTAATACTTACTTTCATTTATGTCGGTGTCCTTTATGCAACTTAGAAGTTTAACAGATTCTCTGTCCTTAATATGATGCTCTGTTGACAAAAATCTATATATCTTCTCATAACTGTCATTCCAGTTGTCTACGAGGGAATAGGTAGTGTTGAACAACGCTTTGAAGTCCATATCAACCTAGTGATTATTAATTTTATCAATAAAGTTATTGTTCAAATAATATTTGAAATGGAAATATTATGATACTGACTTATAATAAATGAAAATAATGCTGGATCTATAGTCAAATTGGTCAAACTAAAAACAAGGGTTTGTAGTTTGCCAAGTCAAATTGTTTGTCTACTATTTGTTATTAACATTACCAATCTATGACCTTGGGGCAATTTGTACTGCGGCCATTTTTCCAGCGTATTTTTCGTTGAATCGGAACTACTCAATTCATTTAAACGGTATTTTGTACAGGCCTGCCAATATCTGTCGAATTCCTCTGAGCTTAAATGGTCAAATTTCAAAGATTTTATGTACTCCTCAGCATTTGTTTCTGGAACTGAAATATTTCAATATTTATTAATGAAAATATATTGCAAAGTGATATGTTTCATTAATGATGTTTTATTTTTTTATGACTGTCTTTTTTAAAAAGAATTTGTAACATTATTTCTTTTTTCTTCAGATTTGGTCACCTTTAAAGGTACTAAGAAAAATATTCTTATCACAATCATCATTAAGTTTGTTTTTGAATAAGCCCTGAAATTCCATCTTAATAGGAAAATGTGTATTTTCCCGAAAAGAACTATCACAGAATCCATTGTAATGAAAAATCTTACACAAATTGATTTGTTGATGAAAAATTTTAAAACAAACGTCGACAGCCCGAACAAGGCATTTAAAAGCAAATTTGACCCCATCAAAATAAACATAAAAATCCTGAAGGTTTGATTTTGATTCCCCAACTGCTATGATGAATGGCTGTACGCTTTGCGATCTTTGCTGGAGATGCTGCAGGTGATCTTCTACCTCCTGGATGGACGTTGCCGTAAAAATAAAGGCTTTTTGCGAATCCTTAATTGTATATTTAAGGTAGCTTTTTCTTCCAATTTTTTCCTTCGTAAGCGCTTTTTGGTTAGGCACCAAATATGCGTGAAGGCACGTGTTATTTTTTATCAATACTCGTAATATTTTTCAATTATAATAGAATTCAAAATTGTTCTTAAAGTTGAGAAAACAGGATGATCAAAGTAAAAAAAGGACAAAATTTGTGAAACGATGTCTCATAGTTTGAATACAGCATTTAAAAGAAAACTTTACCTCTTCAAAATAAACGTAGAAATTCGGAAAATAAGTTTTTGATTCTATACCAACGGCAATAATTATGAACGGCTGGACGCTTTCTGATTTTTACCAGAGATGCTGTAAGTGATCTTCTAATTCTTGGATGGACTTTGCGATACCAACGAAAGTTTCTTGGAAATCTTTTAAAGTACGTATATTTAAGAAAGCGTTTCCTACTATTCTTTGCACGAAGGGTCAATTTGCTGAGATATTGTTGATTCAATATCACAATAAAAATCGCAGAACACCAACAAAAATTAAATCTGAATATAAAAATTATTTGACCAATTCAATTGATTGATTCAAACAATATTTTTTAAGAAAAATCTTAATTTGACCATTAAACAATAGAAAAAAAATCTGAAAAAAACATTGCTTTCTTAATTTTTGTGTGTAGTGTTTTCATTTTCAATATTTCTATTGATATTTTTTATAAAATTAAAGTGCTCTACGTTGCGTACAAGACCAAGTAATCTCATGTAATCTACTGATAAAACTATCATGTATTACATCCATGCAGTCAATATGCCAATAAATTACAAGTGTAATATTTTTATTGTTTTAAAGTCCCATTTCTGCGTTAACCACATTATTAAAAACAAAATTTTGTAAGAACTTATACACAAAAGTAATACTAAGTATCAATTTGATATACTCAGCAGGTTTTTATCTCTAAATTATCCAAAAATCTATGAAGTTCAAAGAATAAAAATATAAAGTTTCAATTTTATGTTTTATTGAGAGAAATCCTTTTTTTCTAAATAAGTGGTTAGTGCCGAGGACTTTAAAGACAAAAAACAAGGCAAGAAATATGTTAGACTTACTAAGTAATTTTTCTTCAGATTTTTCGTTAATTTTGGAACTTGATGGACTTGAAGCAGTTGTTCTTAAACAGGATTTCAGATTGCTGAATTTGTTATAAATTTTTCCCCTTTTACACGTCCTATAGTATTCCTATCAAGCAGGAGGGATAAGATTATATTTGTGGTATTATTCAAACAAATAACATATTAAGAAATAAACGATTAACATATACATACATCGATTTATAAGAAAGAACGATTTTAGTTAACAGAAAAGTATTTTTGTAGAAACCTATTCAAACTTATATATTAGATTGCCGAATGTAGGCGCTAAGTTAAGGTTTTTTTTTTCGTTCAACTTATACTTTGTTTATGTGTTAATATGTATGCCTCATTTTTTCGGGTAATCTTTATAACTATACAAAATTTTAGTATCTGTGAAACAAATTGACTTGTAATCGTTCTTTCCCTATTCCTTTCAAAGATATTTTAGGCGTCATTTTTGAGAGCGGGATAGGTTCAGTTTTTCTTTTACATGTTAATATTAATGAAAATTACCGGTTTTTCAGAGCCGAATGGAATTATTGCTCTATTGAATATATGATTAATAAAATTATCGAACTTAACTCTTTTTTTTCAAAAGTGGGCCTATTCCACATCCAAAAACCCGCCCATAATGTAGAATATAGTTGGTATGGATATAGCATAAAATATAATTCAATTGTATTACCAGCATTTCCGTTGGAAATCGTTCAACGATTTCCTGCTCGATGTCATAACTTGTTCTCAGGTCCAGTCTTACATTTTGTTCTTCAAAATAAAAAGCAATTGCATTCACTAGCATTGCTCTTTGTTCTTCTCCAAATTTGTTTTTCTGTTCGTAGAACTCTGTTAATAATTTACCTTTTATTGTATTATTAAGGACATCGCTTAATGTTATCCTTTTTTTATTTGATGAACCACGAGTAGATGTAGGAGAAGATGCTGGAGACTGAACGGTGCTAGGGGTGCTCGGTGAAGAGTATGGAGTATTTCTGTTGGAATGCATAGCCATTGAAGAACTACTTCTACTGACTGGTGATGATAGTAACAAGGAATTTCGAATACCGAAGTTATTTATAAGAGGCAAGCCGATGAAGTTTCGCCACTTTTCCAACTGATCTTCAAACACAATTTTAATTCCATCGGCAAAATCTTTCAAGATCATTGGAATATGCCATACTTTAATGACCTTTAGAACAGATACCCATACTTCTTTTTCTATAAAAATTAAGTAATTAAAAGCATTTTAAGAACATATAAATATACAGATAGAAAATATTCTTACGTATTAAAACATCAGCCAAAAAACTCATTTCCCAGCTATTGAGTAATGCTATTAACTCTTCTTTTTGATGATCTAGCGTGTTTTGAAGATATTCTGGTGCACTATTGGTTTCATCAGCACCAATATTAATAACGATGATATCGCCATCGGCATTCCCATTTCCATCCTCAAATTCAATATCTGTCAAATTAATTTGACAGCCAGCGGCTTCTTGTTCTGCATCTGCGTCCATTACGTTTAGAACTTATGAAAGTAATAAAGTGAGAATTTATATTCGACTTGGGAAGTAATAATCTTTAATTTTTAGCATATTTCTTCATCTCGGCGTTTTAATTAAAGTGATAGGAAATCCTATAATGAAATGTCATAGGCCAAAAAAATGTGGATTGTATTGTATGAAATTTATTTTCTGACAAAATAATAAAACTGAAGAATTTTCAGTACGAAAAATATATAAAATGATATACAATTCAATATCTTCTTTTAAAAGAGCTATGTAAAATCCATTTTTATATTGATATCCGTTAAATTTTACTTCTTCATATGATTGTATAGATTAGTTACTCTTTTTTAATATCGTGCATATAATATTGTTGTAGGAGCTTTTCGTTTTGTCTGATTCCTTAAATATAACACTAGAATTATTATTGCACCTTAATTCCAGTAAAGAAGAAGCAAATTGAAGCTGATACTTTTTTGCCAATGTCAAGCAATTATTTTTATGTGATGTTGTTGTGTTGGAATATACTTTAAATTGCCTATGCTTGGCCTCGTATTTGAAACACCAAAAAGTTTTAAGAGGCCCGGATAATCGCCAACAATGATTGAAAAGCAATACATAAAAGTTTTCATTTTTCTTGCTGACATTCTTAAATGTTTTTTTGTTAAACGCGTTGTTGTTATTTCGCCTGAGAAGTTATCAATTTCAATAGGGCCATAATCAAAGGTTCGCTTTCTTGAGTTTAAAACTTTAAGGTTAAATTATTTGGCTGTTTGTGTTAAATAAACAATTGCATGACATATATTATAGGTAAGCATGGAAAAGAGTAATATATATTACTTACAGAATGTTGCCCACTATGAGATCCTGGAGGATTGTTTATTTCAAATTCGTCGTTATATAAAAAATACGGAATGAGTTTCTTGCCAACATATAGTTTGATTTTTTGTTTCCATAATTCTCCTTGAACAAAATTGGAAACTCAAGAATCTGTATAATAATTATTCATAGTTTCCAGAGTATCATTTAAGTAACCTTTCTGTTCAAATATTTTACAAAATTGAACGGATTTCTGCATTCCGATACTATATTCATTATGTAATTCTGGACAAACTTTACTTAATTTGTGTGTAGAAAATGATTTGAAAAGTTCTAACAATGGATCTGTGATACACTATTTTACGCTCTTTTGTATTTCATATACATCTTTTCTATTAAAGTTGTTATTTAAATGCAATTTTAATGACAATTTTACTGCAGATTTGAAAAAACTATCCAACTCAAGTTTAAGATCGTATTCTTCCTGATAATGTTCTGTTATTTTATCAAAACCGCTTTCCGTTTCTTGTAAAATTTTTCTTTCGCAAGAAGTACTGTTCGATTTATCAGGAATTTCTGTTACGTTTTTATGTATATCAATTTCTTTTTCAAGCTTGCTAGCATGTTTTCTTATCGCATGTCTTTTGAAGCTTCCTAAATCTTGAAATACTTGATAACAATATTTTTCAATACATCTAAATGTGCTTCTTGTCTTAAGATCATGTATTCTTTTAAAATGATGAATAAGAAGCTCGATGGTTTTAAAATTATTTTTACACAAGTAACAGATCATGGTGTACCTACAAAAAATATCTCATTATTATTTATAACGAATAATAATGCTTTACAATTTTTCGTTCGGTAAACATTTTTTTAAAGAAATGCTCTGGGGATAGTAAAAATTAAATGCCAGTTATTCAATACTAAGTAAACTCTGAGTTAAGCGAAATCTATGAAACCCTGAAAATGAAATGGACTTGAGTTACTTGAGAAGCAGTTTTCCAATAGAAGATTAACTTTTAACATAATAAAAGGGAGATCAGTTGTCTATATTAATTATCTTTTACTTTAATTTTTGAAAAACCAATGGCTAAAAAGCTAGGGCTACATTATGTGGAACTATAAAAAAGGCAAAAGTGTTCTGATACTCATCTGTATTATATGTCTTCCTATTAGCTCACCAACTTTGTTCCGTCAATTCTAAGACTAAAAACATGTTTAGAATTTATCTCGTGTTTAAGTTATTTAAAAATTTTAAACAAAACAAAATTGCATAAGCAAATTTTCAAAAAATATTAAAGAAAAATTTTAAGAATAGTTTCAAAATATTACAATTAAAATATATTATTATTACTTTAAATTTAAAATTTAATATCGATGTTACATTAGCCGTGTTTTTTTGTAAAAGTTATCCGTAGCACTGTAGGATTTTATATGAATAACAAATACAACATCCGCAGTAGGATCACTGCCGATAAAAGGAGAAGTGAAATCCTGCTGCGGATAAAGATTTGAAGTTTATTCGAGTATCGGCAGTGATCCTTCTGTGGATGTTGTATTTGTTATTCATATAAAATCCTACTGTACTAGGGATAACTTTTTCAAAAAAACACGGCTATTAATCAACAAAAAACACATTAGTTTAAAGCTGTGTTCATTGTATATGACTTTAAACAAAATAAAATGCACGACTAGGTCGCACGAGATGACTCTTATCTAAAAAAACTAAAAATTTTAAATGATTCAAACAATTCTCTTATTAGTTCGAGCTAAAAATAGAATACCATGTGCCATGGTTTCTTAAAAAATAATCTTTTATATACAAAATTTTTAAAACATTTCTAAGGAAAAATTTAGTGCATCAACTAAAAGTTTGTATTACTGTACGAATAAAAATTAAATTGCCCAAAAAAATACTGACCCGTTTTAAAGATATCTAATTTTCCAAAAATTAAAATGATTTTGTAGTTTCCAAGATTCAAACATTTTTTTTTTAAGTTTTGATATGCAATGTTTTTCAAACTTATAAGAAGCTTTTCTATTAAAAAAAATATCAATAAAATCCGTTATGGATAGTAAGAAATTAAAAAAATTATTAAATTATAAGCCATAAAAAAAATTATATTATATTATATTTCGAGAAAAATACGATTTTCGTAAAGTTATTTTCTCATATCTTGTTGATTGTATTAAGAAACTTTTAATTTTAAAGATTAACAACATCGAGCATGGTTTTCGAAATATGTATTCAGTCTTAGACAAAAATCCAAAAAGGGTTTATTTGAAAATTTAATATTCTATTCAATACTATTCTAACTTTTAGAAAACATAAGCATAAACAAAATCGTTTAAATCGGTTGTACCGTTTTAAAAAAAAATCAAAAAACAAAAAAAAAATAGTTATATTTCTTTTATATAGTTAATTTCTGAAAAAAAAAAATAAATAAATGAAATTGTTTGAACCATTTTTCTGAAGAAAAATTGAACTAAATGAATTTTTTTTTATTTGTGGAAAAGCTTTTGACAAAAAAAAATAATTTATAAAATTTCGACAAAAATCGTTTGGCAGGTATACCGTTATTTTTGGTCTTAAAAACAGAACAAAATATATGGGACGGCAAATTTTAGAATATTATTTACCAAGTTTGATGAAAATTGGTCGAGCCGTTTAGGCTGTAGTCGAACAGACTTTATTCGTCTTCGCTATCATCGCAATGTTAATTTTGATCAAAATCTCGAGTTCGATTTTTTTCCGAATGATTAACTTGCCTACACCTATAAGTCCAAAGTTAAAATTATAATAACTATCATTAAAACTATATTGAAGAACAAAAGTTCACTGAATTGAAAATTAAATGAAATATGAATCAATGACTTACAAAATTTCGCAATTAGCTATATAGTACCGTTAATTAATTCGTTTAAAAGATATATTAAAAATTATATTTATGATGGTACCTTTTTATGTACTTTCAAGAATAAATTTAAGTTTTTAATTTTATAATAAACTCCAAGATCCAGACAACCGCCTTCAACAAAAGACAATGAACGAATAAATCAATAGCTTATTGATTTGCTTGTCTTTCAAAGGACGCTTGGCTTTTAATGTACCTATGCACAATTTAATGCAAAATAAACATTGGTTCAATGCTGTATGCTTGTTGTTCAAGGGAAAAGTACAGTTTAAGTACTAGTTTAATATTTGTTTACGTAAAGTAAGAACTTATGTTCATTAATGGAATGAGAAGATGCTTTGTTTGGTTCATCAAAAATGTTTTTTTTTATCAATTAATGCACTAGTACGCTAATATGCAAGCTTGTTTTTTGATGACTTTGAACAGAACATTTATATCTTGCATTATTAAAATTATAAATGAAGATAATATCTTTCAATAAATATATAGAAAGTGGAAACTTTTGGCCTGACAATCTCCAAAATAATTGTATAAAAACGAAAATTCACTGAACAAAATAGATATATGTATGTGGGTATAATGAAACTATAAAATATAAATCGATTCCTTACCAATTTCACAAAAAGGAGAGAGATATTTGTTTAATTAATTCGTTTAAAAGATGTATTTAAAAATATTTATATGATGCTACCAATATTATGTACTTTCAAGAAATAATTTATTTTTTTAAATGAATTTAAAGAACCGCACAACCACACTTAACAAAAGACAATGAACGAATAAATTTATAGCTTATTGATTTGCATGTCTTTCAAATGACGCTTGGCTTTTAATGTACCTATGCACAATTTAATGCAAAATAAACATTGGTTCAATGCTGTATGCTTGTTGTTCAAGGGAAAAGTACATTGTTTAATGTATTTATTACTAGTTTAATATTTGTTTACGTAAAGTAAGAACTTATGTTCATTAATGGAATGAGAAGATGCTTTGTTTGGTTCATCAAAAATGTTTTTTTTTATCAATTAATGCACAAGTACGTTAATGTGCAAGCTTGTTTTTTGATGACTTTGAACAGAACATTTATATCTTGCATTATTAAAATTATAAATGAAGATAATATCTTTTAATAAATATATAGAAAGTGGAAACTTTTGGCCTGACAACCTCCAAAAGAATTGTATAAAAACAAAAATTCACTGCACCAAATAGATATATGTATATATGTATATGTATGTGGGGATATGGAATTATAAAATATAAATCGATTACTTACCAATTTCACAAAAAGGGGAGAAATATTTTGTATAATTGATTCGTTTAAAATTATTTATATGATGGTACAAACTTTATGTACTTTTAAGATAAAATTTATTTATTTTAAATGAATTTAAAGAACCGCACAAACACGAAACAAAACCGCACTTAGCAAAACACACTGACCGACTAAATCAATGGCTGATTTATTCGCATGTGTGTATACCAAAGGAAAAGGACGCTTGGGCTTTAATGTTCATAATTTAACGCGAAAAAAACATTGTTTAATGGTGTGTATACGTTGTTTGATAAGCGTTCATAAGTTACTACCTTGTAAACCTAGGTCGAGTTGAAATCACCATCGTTTGATTCTATTGCGCTCGCTCAGTCGAGGTGAATCAAATTATGGCTATCCCTCTCTCCAAATTCCATTTCGATCTTTCGATTTCGCATATAAACATATAGTAATTACCCATACCCTAAGACCCTGTTTAGGTTGGTTGTTTTCTTTCTGTAGTTGAGTAAAGTCGTGCATACACTTTGGTTTTCACTTCTGTTCGTTTTTGTTGCACAAGAACAAATTATAAATTTACGAAATATTATTAAATGGAGTAGTTTGGAAGTGAAACAGGAAATTTCATTCCAATCTTTATGATTTAATCTTTACTGTCGTGTACCTTTCTACCTAGTTGATTTCAGGTACAAGCTGTCGTGCGACACCAGAATAAAAACAACCAATATTAAAAGGGTCGTAGACGGTGTTCATGAGTGTTAGGTTGTCCCATCGTTGTATGAAGAAAAAAAATTTCTCGAATTTTTTATCGAAAGAGATATAAAAAGTTGCGTATTAACGAGTAGAATCTGAATAAGTACTTACTTTTTGATTTGAACATAACTTTTGGGCTCTACCGCGGCTTAAAGATCTTAAAATAAGGTAAGAAACTCGTTGTATGAAAAAACAAAATTTCTCGATTTTTTTATCGAAAGGGTTTACAGAAGTTGCGTATTAACAAGTAGAATCTGAATAAGTACTTACTTTTTGATTTGGACATGACACATGAGTAAAGTAAGTAAAAACCTATATTTTAAGATCTTTAAGCCGCGGTAGAGCACAAAAGTCATGCCCAAATCAAAAAGTATGTAAGTACTTATTCAGATTCTACTTGTTCTTACGCAACTTCTGTAACCCCTTTCGATAAAAAAATCGAGACATTTTTTTTCTTCATACAAAGACGGGACACGCTGGTGTTCAGGGACTCTCTTATAAATGATGCAATTCAAATTGCGATTTTTAGGAATTTGGGCTTCCATAAGCCAGCGCCACAACGAAACATTCGCCTATCAAATTAATTTTAAATTGAGATACATTACTTAAGATATAAATTGTTCAAATGCATGACAAGCACGTGCAAGTCTGTTAGTAAATTCCGGTTGATGTTGCATATACACACATCAAGCATGAGTCTTCAATCTTTTAATTTTACATCGATAGTATGGTGAGAAGACGTTATTTTTTTTGCAAAATTGTGTTCTTTCGAATTTCTTTGAGATTTTTTTAATTTTATCCGAGTGATTTGTTTTATTTTGTCCGTTTATTTCATCATACAATTTGTGTTTGTGTTACTGTTTTATTATTACAATCAGTGCTTAAGTGGTGCTCTGATTAAATTAACTAATAAATGCTTGATCAATCATTAATCTTGCATTTACACTATTTCAACGTACTATACACAAATGAATTGATGCTTGATCAATCGTCAATCTTGCATTTACACTAAAGGTATTCATGTAAGCACGGAAAACCCTGATAAACCTCGGAAACCAGATAATTTTATCTCTGCAAAAACGAGCTGTCAAAATTTCTATGGGAAAAACTTTCTGCAAATATGATAAAATTATCTCAAGAATTTGATACGGAAAGTGAAGAAATAAACCTGATAAACTAAAGAAATATGCATTTTGACTTTTAATTTGATATTTCATAA
The DNA here is from genome assembly GCA_911387755.1 of Chrysotoxum bicinctum. Lineage (NCBI taxonomy): Eukaryota > Metazoa > Arthropoda > Insecta > Diptera > Syrphidae > Chrysotoxum > Chrysotoxum bicinctum. Next base: position 129,422,855 of record OU426989.1, on the reverse strand, counting down.
AATATTTCCCACATTTGCGCAAGTATTTTTTAGGGGGTGTTCATGAAAACATGTTGCGCAAAGTTATATCTTTCTACAAAGTGGAAAATTATCTAGTTTCATGAATACCCTTACTATTTCAACACAGTAAAATAGATTGAAGGAAAATGAAAAGATTGTGAATTTTTCACGTGTTTCTCATGCATTTGAACGATGTACATATATCTGGTTTTAAAGTATCAACACTAACGCGATAGTGTCATCCCGTGATTTTTCATGAAAAAATAGTTTGATTGCCGTAAGTTTCTTTGTCGATATGTCCTTGTCTCATCGGTCTAGGAGAGATAACATTTTATTAAAAATCGCCTGTGCAATCGAAAAGATATCAAAAGAGAAGCAAAGATAGAAAATTGCGAAGTTAAGAAGAAGAAAGAAGAAAGACTAAACTCCTTTTAAAGCTTTTGGAAAATTGAAGAATAAACATGGATAAGAAAATTGTGTTTGATTTGTAATTTAAGATATGGATTTGTCAAACAAACATAAACCAGAACTCTATACTTACTTTTAGCAAAATGTTTTGAATGTAGATGGTTGATGCGTGGATATTATTTTCTTACATTTTTTTCGCATATATTTTTTATAAAACACTATTTAATATGACCGCTTATGAATTCAAATAGAGCAACAAACTAACTTGCGGTTAAATGAAAATATACTATCATTGGTGCAGATTGGTATTAGTTTTGCAGGATTTCCAGTTCGATTATTTTTGTATAGGCACATATTATTTTCATTTTATTTTCAAATTTCAACAGCGAATTAAAAAGGTAAAATAAAAAAAATAGTTCATTTTAACTTGAACAAAAATTATTTTTACTAAAAACTGCTGTGTTTTTAAAAGCATTCCAACAAACTGAAAGAGGAATAAGGATTTAAAAGCGGTCACTCGAAAAATATTCTTGAATGAATAAAAAACAACAGAGAGATTTGTCACGAATATTCCATTGAATAAAAAACGTAAAATTATTATTCAGAATATTTATTTTTGCTGATAACGAGCAAACTATCATGAGTTTTGGTGTGGACTCTGTTAAATCTTGTTCCGCCAATTTGTTATCTCAAGACTTTTCTGCTGAAATCTCAAATTTCGGTTTAGTGTGAGCAGAGTATCAAATCAGTGAAGAGTGTGTACGCAGACTTAATCCATATAGTCAGAAAAAAATACTAATTATTTTCAATAATTGATGAATATTGTTCATGAAGATAATGTAAATTTTACATCAAATAAAGAATTTATAAAATGACTGAGATTAATGTACAATACTAACTTTAAATAATGGAAGCATTCATTAATCAATGCAGGACTAAAAAACATATTGGGAATTATTTTCATTAATTAATGAACTTTTTTCATGAAAATAATGATTTTTTTTTGTTAAATAAGGAAGCGGTTCATTAATAAAATGAATGCCCTTATCTTGAAATTGATGTACAATACTTACCTTAAATAATGAAAGCTTTCATTATTCAATGCAGGGCTAAAAAACAAATTATGAACTGTTTTCATTAATTAATGAACTTTTTTCATGAAAGTAATGTATAATTTTCATTAAATAATGAAGCGGTTCATTAATAAAATTAATGCCCTTATTTTGGAATTGATGTACAATACTTTCCTTAAATAATGAAAGCTTTCATTATTCAATGCAGGGCTAAAAAACAAATTATGACTTATTTTCATTAATTAATGAACATTTTTCATGAAAATAATGTATTTTTTTCATTAAATAATGAAGCGGTTCTTTAATAAAATTATTGCCCTTATCTTGAAATTGATGTACAATACTTACCTTAAATAATGAAAGCTTTCATTATTCAATGCAGGGCTAAAAAACAAATTATGAACTGTTTTCATTAATTAATGAACTTTTTTCATGAAAGTAATGTTTATTTTTCATTAAATAATGAAGCGGTTCATTAATAAAATGAATGCCCTTATTTTGGAATTGATGTACAATACTTTCCTTAAATAATGAAAGCTTTCATTATTCAATGCAGGGCTAAAAAACAAATTATGAACTATTTTCATTAATTAATGAACTTTTTTCATGAAAATAATGTATTTTTTTCATTAAATAATGAAGCGGATCATTAATAAAATAAATGCCCTTATCTTGGAATTGATGTACAATACTTTCCTAAAATAATGAAAGCTTTCATTATTCAATGCAGGGCTAAAAAACAAATTATGAATTATTTTCATTAATTAATGAACTTTTTTCATGAAAATAATGTATATTTTCCATTAAATAATGAAGCGGTTCATTAATAAAAATCAATGCCCTTATCTTGGAATTGATGTACTATACTTACCTTAAATAATGAAAGCTTTTATTATTCAATGCAGGACTAAAAAACAAATTATGAATTATTTTCATTAATTAATGAACTTTTTTTAGTTAAATAATGTAAATGTGTCATTAAATAACGAATTAGTTTATTATTACAAGAAACAGTATGATTTTCGAAGTAATTAACAATATTTACATTAAACAATGTATACTTTCAATAAATCAATGTACAAATCGAGCATTTTTTTTACGAATTGAGAACATTAGGTAATGAATGTCGTGATTAAATACAAAGACTAAAAACATTTTGTATGAAATGCGATTAATAAACGCGTTTACATTAAAACGATGAACTCAACATTAAAGACAATGTGTTATTAATGATTTTGTACGCTTAACCAATGAATTTGTACGTTAAAACAATGAACTGCTATTGATGAACAGGTATTCATTGTTTTAACGTACGCTCGTTTTTTCAGTGTATGATCTGGGAGCCTGCGTGAGTTGTTTAGCTCAAGAGGTTTTGAGAAAAAGCCTGCACCAACACCTGTGTCCATTTTGGAGCCATCAGTATAGATTGCTATTGCTGATTCACTGGTGTAAGGTTGGTTGTTCAGCCATTCTTCTCTGCTTGGAAAGGCAGTTTGGAATGGTTTATAAAAGTCAAGCTCGGGTGTTGTATAATCTGTAATGATGCTATCACCCAAGTATTTCTGAAAAATTTGAGCATGTCCTATTGAGCTGTTTTTCCAGGTATTAGTCTGGTTTAGCCTTAAGGCGCTATATGCTGCGGATTCTTGTATGAAAAGGTCTAGGGGTTTCAGGTTGAGTATCGCTTCCAACCCTGCAGTTTGTGTGGATCTCATGGCACCCGTAATCCCAATGCACGCGAGTCTCTGTACTTTTGTCAGAGTTTTGAGGTTCGTGCTTTTTTCCGTTGCATTCCACCATACCAAATTACCATATTGGTATTGGTATTGGTCTGATTATCGCCAAATACATCCACCTGATAATAATTTTTGGACTAGGTCCCCAGGATTTCCCAAAGATTCTGTTACAGGAGTAGAATGCAATCATTCCTTTTTTCGCTCTTACCTTAGTGTTAAGACTCCAGTTTAATTTCCTATCTAGAATCACACCAAGATACTTTGCATGATCTGAAATCTTCAGCGGGGTGCCTTCAATTGAAGGTATTCTGAAGCTTGGTATTTTCCTTTTGTTTGTGAAGAGGACTAATTCTGTTTTTGACGGGTTAACCAACAGGCCGCACTTTCTAGTCCATCTACTAACCTTAGAAAGGGCGTATTCAATCTGTTCACTGATAGTGGGTAAGAATTTACCTGTAGCTAATAACGCAAGATCGTCAGCGTAGGCTACTACCTTTACTCCACAGTGTTTTAGATTGGTGAGAATTGTGTTCATAACCAGCACCCAAAGGAGTGGTGAGAGAACTCCCCAATGTGAGGTGGCCCTGGATGTGGATACTCTCATCTGTATCCCTGCCAGTTCCGAGTTAATTTCCCTGTTCTTTAGCATGCACATAACCCAACGTATTATCAATTTTATTGTCTACTAGAGCTGCCTTTACCGCTTTATTGTTCACGCTATTGAAAGCTCCTTCAATATCGAGAAACGCAGCAAGGGTATATTCTTTGTCGCTCATTGTCTTCTCAATCGTGCTAACGACGCTGTGAAGTGCCGTTTCTATACTCTTCCCATTTGTATAGGCGTGCTGAGCTGTAGATAAATCAACCAGTTTCAGAGTGCCACGAATATGTAGGTCTATCAGTCCTTCAAACATTTTAAGAATAAACGATGTCAGACTAATTGTATGACTGGGCTTGCCAGCTTTTGGAATGAAAACCACTTTGACTTGGCGCCATGATAAAGGACAATATCCCCATTTTAAACTGTTAAGGAATATGTTTTTCAGGAGCGGTATTATTTGGATTTCGCTTTTCTGTAGCATCATTGGGAAGACGCCATCAAGGCCAGGGGATTTATACGGAGAAAAAGAATGGATTGCCCATTTTATCTTTTCTTCCGTTATAATATCCGATAGTATAATGTGTTCCGTGTAGGACTCTGTTTTCGGGTTTTTTTTCGAAAATGCGTGCGCTTGGTATCAACGAAACACTTATTCTTTGGATTAGAAATTACCTTCTAGATCGTTCAACACATGTTGTATTGGACAATTTCAAGTTTTCCGAAGACATTGCCCTCAGCTCCTCATTCTCGTTCTTCACGTCCATCTCTCTCGGAAGTGGAATTGCAACGGTATGGTATGATAAGCTCATTTAACTCGGATCTCTTTACAGCATTGTTAAATGATTTCTACAAAATCGTGAGGATGTTTAATGCTTCAAAAACTCTATGCTGTCTATCAAAGGGCATGGTAGTGCCCAGCCAAGATCTCGCACTACACCCTTTTTACAGAACAAACCCAGGCAATTTTTGACCCCTCCTTATCTTCAGTACCAATGAAATCAGAAACTTAAAATTCCGAATATTTGCTAAGCTAGTCAAGCACAGGCGCCTCACCAAATTTCAATTTTCTAGCATTAGCAGTTCCTGAGATATAAGGCCTCAAAAATCACAAAAACCGCAACTGACTGACTGACTCACTGACAGATCATCAAAATTATTCCCGAAATCGTAGAATCTTGTAGAACAGAGGAATAAATCGAAAATTTGAGGTTTGGTGAACCGGTTCTCAAATTGCGTATTAAGGACCAAAAATAAAAATTGAGGTTTTCCATTCCGGGGGCGTCGTATCCGCCCTCTTTCTGAGAAAATTGTATGGAGCACTTCCGATTGCTATAGAATGATGAAATTTGCTAGAGCGGTATAGCTTAATGTACATTCAAAGCGAAAAATAGAAAATCTAAGATTTTTCATTAGAAGTGTCTTTTTATTGTCATTTTGAAACTATACATGCATCTTGAAAATACATGACTTTTCTTGGAACAAGAGTGCTCGAGTTGGTACTCTATATTATGTTAACATGAATAAAAAAAAACATTTGCATACCTGAAAAAATTATGAGTTTACAAAACTCTTAACTGTGATGTGAACTATAATAATCAAACCACTAATTAGGCTATTAATTTTTGGGCTATCTTCATTTAAAAAAGGAGTTAAAATTGCAACAAAAACATCATCGCATCCTCAACAATTATTGCTTTTTTACGACTTTGAGTTGATGTAGGTACTAGGATTTGTAATTAAGGTAGGTATGTTAGTGTTAGGTATCTTGCCAGGACAAGAAAAAACAATTGAAGCGCAAATCAAAACAACCAATAACAAAAAGAAAATATACCAAAAGAAATAGGAGGCTATAAACTAAGGTGATAGTTGGTAGTCCACCCTTTTATCTTTCCGTATATTTCGATATTTTGAAATGGCAAAATATTAAAATCTTTGCAAAAAGGAGTGAGATCAGACCAAAAACATAAATGTTAAAAAAGACTAGATTAGATTTTTTTTTAGATTACATTAAGAATTTTATTTTTCAATTTGTTTTATATACAATTTGACTTAAAACTAACTTATTCATCATCATCATCATCATCGGCTCGACAACCGGGTTCCGGTCCTGGCCTCTTTCAACAAGTCTCTCCACCTATCCCGGTCTCTAGCCGACGCCATCCAGATCCAGTTGCGCACCCCAAGGCTTCGAGCGTCCTGGTCTACGCCATCTCTCCAGCGAAAGCATGGTCTACCACACTGTCATCTACCATAGAATGTACCACAAAGAACTTTCCGAGCAGGTTCCTCTTCGCTCATGCGAGCTAGGTGCCCTGCCCACCGGAGTCTACCGAGCTTAATTTTTGTCACGATATCTGCTTCAAGGTAGATTGCGTACAATTCATGATTGTACCGTCTCCGGAATCGTCCTTCCTCACATATGGGGCCAACAATTCTCCTTAAGACTTTTCTCTCGAACGCAGCTAAGAGGTCGGAGTGCCTTTTGCTAAGCACCCAAGTCTCGGATCCATATGTGAGTACTGGCAGGACCATGGTCCTGTACAGCAGCAGTTTTAAAGTTATGGTGAGATTTCTGGATTTGAAGAGCTTTGACAGACTGTAGTAGGCTCTGTTGGATTTGAGAAGCCGCCCGCGTATTTCTTCTTCTATATTGTTATCGGCTGCTACTATATACCCAAGGTATTTAAATGATTGCACCACTTCAAATTCGTGCTCCGCTACCTTGATTGTTTGACCAACTGTTCCTCTCGCATTCGACGCCACCATGTGCTTTGTTTTACCTTCACTAATGTGCAGCCCCAGATTTTGTGCCGCCTGCTCGATCTGGATGAAGGAATCTTGTACAGCTTGTTCGGTTCTTCCGATGATGTCGATGTCGTCTGCGTAAGCCAGTAACTGGCTGGACCTGTTGACGATGGTTCCTCTTGTTGCCGTGCCAGAGTCACGGATTGCTTTCTCCAACGCCAGGTTGAAGAGGAGGCAGGCCAAACCGTCCCCTTGTCGGAGTCCATTAAAGATGTTGATTGGTCTGGATAGCAATCCGGCTTTTTGTACTTGGTTTGTTACGTTGGTCATGGTCGACCTACATAGTCGTGTCAATTTATTTGGGATGCCGAATTCTCTCATGGCTTTGTAAAGTTCTACCCTGGCTATGCTATCATAGGCGGCCTTAAAGTCTATAAACATATGGTATGTTGGGATGTTAAATTCTAGACATTTTTCCATCGCCTGCCTAAGGGTAAAGATCTGATCAGTTGTTGATTTGCCTGGAATGAAACCACACTGATATTGTCCGATGACGGTTTTAGCGTATGGGGTTATCCGGTCTTGTAGGATAGAGGAGAGTATCTTATAGGCGGTACTCAACAAAGCGATACCTCTATAATTGCTGTACGTTGTGACATCTCCCTTCTTATATATGGGGCATATTATGCCTTTTCGCCAGTCTTCTGGCATTTCTTCCTGCTCCCCTACGTGCACTATAATATCATGAATTGCTTGACGTAAGGCTGGCCCGCCTTGATGAAATAATTCGGCTGGTATGATGCCATCGGCTCCCGGGGATTTGTTCTGTTTAAGCCGGCTTATAGCCTTCTCAACCTCTTCTATGCTTGGTGGCGGCAACATAGGGTATTCTTCTTGAAGTAGTGGAGCCTCCACTTCTGCAGTGAGCTGACCATTTAGCAATTCATTGAAGTACACTTCCCATCGCTCCAGTATGCTTTCAGGATCGGTGATCAGATTTCCCTCTCCGTCCTTGCAGTATGTGCAGCGTGGTGTGTACTGCGTCATGTTTCGGACGGATTGGTAGAACTTCCGCGCATGGTGCGGACCTCGCTCTCGGCTGTTTTCTATTTCACAGATTAGGTTCTTCTCCCAGGCTGATTTCTTTTGTCTGTGAAGCCGTTTTTCTGTTCTTCTGAGCTCTTTATATTCCTCTTCGCGTGCCCGCGTTCTATGAGATTGTTGCATTGCTCGGTACGCAACATTCTTACGTTCAGTCGCTAGCTTGCATTCATCATCAAACCAGTCGTTCCGATTTTTACGACTGCTGCCTAAGATGGAGTTGGCAGTACTAATGACAGTATTTTTAAGACGTGTCCACTTTTCATTTACGTCCAGCATACTGGCTCCAGGACTTACTCTCCCTAAGTCAGGTGTTTCTAGGGCGAGTCCTAACGCATTACCAAAGGTGTTACTGGTGTTTTCATTGCGCAGGGCAGCCGTGTTGATTCGAACCTGATCGGCGAATGCAATGCGTCTTCGCAAGGCAATCCGCCCTCGGAAAACCATACCAACAAGATAGTGATCCGAGTCGATATTGGCACCTCGGTACGTTCGTACCGTCATCAAGTTCGAGTAGTGGCGACGGTCTATCAACACGTGGTCTATTTGGTTACGAGTGACTCCATCAGGTGATACCCAGGTGGCTTTGTAGATATCTTTATGCGGGAACCTGGTACTCGCAACGACCATGTTTTTCGATGCTGCCAATTCTAAGACTCGAAGTCCATTGTCATTAGTGTTCTCATGCAAACTATGGGTGCCTGCGTAATGCCTGAATACCGGCTCCCGACCTATTTTTGCGTTCAAATCCCCAAGGATGATTTTAACATCATACCTTGGACAGGCATTGAGGGCCCTCTCGACTTGTTCGTAGTAAGTCTCTTTTTCTTCGTCTGAGGACTCCTCCGTAGGTCCGTGAACGTTAATGAGGCTGATGTTCATAAATTTGCCTCGCACGCGAATGGTGCATAGCCTTTCGCTTATAGCGTTAAAGCCGATGATAGTAGACTTCATTTTTTCGCTGACTAGGAAGCCTACCCCGAGCACATGGTGTTTTGTATGACAGCTGTAGTATATGTCATATTCTTTCTTCTGTAAAACACCATTCCCTGTCCATCTGATTTCTTGGAGAGCTGTTATGTCAGCTTTATATTTTGACAGGGCATCGGCTAGCTGCTGAACAGCTCGAGCTCTATAGAGCGATCGTACGTTCCATAAGAAAATTCGTAAATCGTTTTTCCGTTTTCGTTGCGTGGGTTGTCGTCGTGTGATCAGTCCGTTTCCGAGGCTTGTTGTCGGTCTCGTAATTCTTTAGTTTTACGGGACAGGGAATTAACCTGTCGCCAACCTGAGGAACCAGCCTGATCATATTAGCCAAACCTTTTTTAAAAGGCTTGTTTCTAGCGGCCGCCGCGGAGAGGCTATGATCACACTTTTACCAGTTCCGAATAGTTACGGCACGTGCATGTTTTCGTATGCTACATGTTGTTCCCCCCATTCGTCTAATGGCTGACCGCCTAACTAACTTATTAATAAATTAAATCATGTTGGCTCAACAATAGAGGCCCAACGTTCTTCATTTGGCTTTACATAATGCTATTTGCTAACAATATCATATTAATGTTTTCTTAGTCTAATTCATGATTTTTTTAATATTAACTAAATAATAATTTTTGATGAGTGGGCGTTTTATCCCCTGTAGTATTGATTGTTGTTCTTCTCGTAAAAGGGTGCGTTGTCGTTATGGATGATGTCTTCAAATTGATCGTCAGTGATGGCTCGGGTGTATAGATACTTGTCACTAGGCTCTAGTTCATGCTGGAGAAGTTGTTCACTTCTGTGTTGGGATGATCTTCCAGGTTCCTGATGATTTTTCCGGAGAGCTGCAGAAAATACATGTCTAATGGTATTAACTTTTCTGGTGAAAAGGCGGTGGCATATGTGATTCAGTCATCTGCATAAAGCTTCGTCTTTGTACCTGATATGTTGGCTGGTTGATCAGCAGTGTAAATGTTGAAGAGCAGCGGTCCAAGTTTTGATCCTTGAGGAACTCCAGCGTTAATTCCTTTGGTTGATGACATACATAAAAAAGTTTATGGGTTAGGAATTTCTTAATTATTCTTACCAAGTAATTAGGAAGTCCAAGTTCCGAGAGTTTGAATAGTAATCCTTTTATCCAAATGCTGTCGAAAGCCCTTTCGATGTCCAGCAAACACGCTACAGTGGTTTCCTTTTTGTTGAGTCCAATTGTAACATCAGTATGGAGTCCCAGTAATGGATGTAGGGTAGAGTGTTTATTTCGAAAGCCATACACTCAAAAAATTTCGTGTGTAAATATTACTAATTCATGCGTGCATTCTGCGAATTTTATTCGTGGTTTTCAGCCACGAATAGTATTCGTAAAATGGACTTTTATTAGTACATTTTACTAATATTTTATTAGTATTCGTAGAAAAACAAACATATATTGTACGAATATTATTGGTACAATGTACGAATATTATTGTAATATTTACCAATGCCATTCGTATATTGTACGAATATCATTGTAATATTTACTAATGCACTTGTAATTTATTCGTAAATTTTACAGCTCCATTCGTATATTGTACGAATATTATTGTAGAACTTACTACCATAAATATGTTCTCTAAAATTTCCTTAAATATCCATTGTAAGAAATAATAACAAAAGGTAATGTATTTTTTAAGTTAAAAATAGTTTTATAATTCATTTTATTGTCATATATATGAATAAAGTTAAGAACAAAATAAAAAGTATCTTAAAATTAATTAATTTATAATAAATATAATTAAAAATGACAGTTATATTTCCAAACTCCTTTTTTTTTAAGGGCAACTGAAAATAAATTTAACATTTGATATTGAAAATCTTTCGAAAAAAACTTTTACTTACATTAAAATTCCTTTAGTAAAAAATTCCTGCTGCTTCTGGATGCTGTATGTTAAATATAAAATAAGCTTTATTTAAGGCATATGTATGTCTAACTACTCACCTCGTCTTTTCGATGTTGATCTGGTCCTCAAGATTTGTATCTTATACATACACCGTATGAATTTACAAAATTATTAATGAATTCAGACTCACTGCAGCAAGAAACACGTTTCAACGTGTTGACGAATGGAATACATTTAATTTTTAGAGCTGAACACATATTATTTTTTACTCATGATTAGTAAATAATACTAATGTACTTGATAAAAATACGAAGTTATTAGTACATTCTACGCATAATCTGTCTACTAATATTAGTTTTACTTAGTAAATAGTACGAATTTATTAGTAAATACTACGAATGCAAAAGATTAAAGTACGAAGTCATTCGTACGAGAAATTAACGAATGTTATTAGTTATATGCACACAATAATTCGTACAAATTAGTGTATTAAACGAATAGATTCGTGGATACTACCACAGTTATTAGTAAAACTTTACAAATGCATTCGTAGATGTAGCACTGTACAAATACTTCGTACATGTTACGAATATTCGTACAATGCACGAATATTTTCTTCACGAATATCATTCGTAGCCATTTTACTAATAAATTTTTTGAGTGTACTGAAACTCCAGTATGACATCTCTTTTTCTGCAGAAAACGTTGAGTTTCTTCAATATCAACGCCTCCAGTATCTTACTCATGCAGCTGAGCAAAGAAATTGGCCGATATCCTTCCACATTTGCGCGGTTGTTCTTCTTCGGGACAGGGACCACTTTTGCGGTTTTCCAGGCTGCAGGGAAATAGCTGTTGTTCAGGCAGTTATTGAAGATTATAGTCAACAGGAGAACAGCAAGATTTGGTAACTTTTTAAGTACATAATAGAAATCTTGTCACTTCCTGCTGATTTTTTGGAGTTTCCAGTGAAGATAATGTCAGCTTCTTCTTCAGGAGAAGTGAAAATATCTGTCATCGTCGGCTCCGATGACGGGTTTTCCTCGTTAAACAGGGTTACGGTTTCGGTGGTTGCTGATATCTCTTAAGAGCGAGTTTCTACATCTTCGACAAAGTCAGGAAGGTATACGGGAGGGCGGTCTTTGAAACTATCATGAAAGTGATTTGCAAATGCTTCAGTAAAATAATATTGAAACAGCTACAATGTAATAGAGAAATTTTATTATTTAATGATTACTCACTAAAATTTGATGGGCTTACTTGGTAAGTTTTTTTGTATGCCCAATTCGAAAGGTTTTAAAATCTTGACCAGTGAACCCATCAAATTTTTCTGTAGCCTTCGTAATGGATTTATCACCACCAATATTGCTGTATCTTCAGCAAAAGATGGCCATGATAGCGTTGATGTTTACTGGAATATATTTAATATAGTAAAACAAATACAGGGTTGGTTCTATGACGCTTCCATGAGGTACACCGCTTTTAATTGTGTTTAGTTCCAAGTATTTTTAATTGTACCGTACTCTATTAAAAAGTCGGATCGTAACGTAGGCTTTCAGTATTTCATAGTACTACCTGAGAAGGTCTTCAAGTAGTTTATACTCAAGTCCCAAGTACTAAAGGCTTGACCAACATCTAAGAGTAGATCTGAATATATACCTGTTTTTCTTCAAATTCCCTTTTTTTATAGCACCCGTAATTCAATGCACTTGATCCATCTTGAAATATTGATTTTGACCCGATGGTTAGGTATTAGTCTTTTTTTTTCCATTATTTGGGTAAGCTAAATACAAAAACTTAAAAGCAAACTGAAGGTTATACTTTTGCCTTAAGAAATAATACACGGATCTTAAACATTTCATCAAAATAGGAAATGAGTCTTGTCTTCTTAAATAAGGTACGTAAGAAAAAAAATGTGTTACATTTAAAAGATTAAACTTTTTACGTTTGGAAATAAGTAAAGCAACTTATTTAAAAGATCATTAAATTGTATTGTTGTTTTTTAATTAAAATTAAGGAACTAACTTATTTGCAAAGTACAATTTCAATCAAAAATTTATTTGGTGCAATCTTTATCATTCTCGATGACATGAAAATTGACGACTATCGAGAACAAGAACACTCACCACCAGAGGCAGAACACAAGTGTATTTGAAATCAAACTACAAAGATATGCAAAATAGGTTCCATTTGGCAAGGAGTCCCCTCATTAGGGTAATATTGTTGTCGATTTCTTTTTAGTTTGTCAAATTTAAGTTGATTTGTTGTCATTCTTTGTCTGGTGAGTTTGAGTGGGCGGTTTTGTGATATAAGGGATGAAAAAAATTAATTTATTATGCCTGAAGCTTTCACTTTGGATGAGTAAGTAAATAAATTGTGCTCCTTTGTCCAAGACTTTCACAAATCTAATGACAGTTTGATCACTTTAGTTGTCCGAAATAGCGTTGTTGGTTTAGATATGACCTCGACAGGGCGGCGCGCAAAAATACGTTTATATTCGGCTTTTGTGTGACGTTCACGTCAACTAGAGCACTTTTTTGTAAATTAAAGAACACAAAATTAAATTGAAAAAAAAGATGATTTGCATATTTACCGAGGAGTATAAGTTCATCTTTAGACGTATCTGATATGAGCAGATATGAGTGCTCATGTTTTTAACGCAATACTATTTCAAAGATGTGTTTTGATATTTAAAAATAAAAATTTAATGAGCTTACTTGGCAAGTTTTTTTGTATACCCAATTCGAAAGGTTTTAAAAACTTGACCAGTGAACCCATCAAATTTTAGTCAGTAATCATTAAATAATAAAATTTCTCTTTTACAGTGTAGCTGTTTCAATATTATTTTACTTTAAATATTCGGTATTAAACCTTCATGAAGTAAGAGCATGGCGTACTTTTACATCTCAGTACTTTTCACGGCTGACTTGTTACACAAAGGTTTTTGTATAGAAGAACTTGGCTTTTTTTAACATTTATGTTTTTTGGTCTGATTTCAAGTAAATCTATATAAATTAAAACGGGAATAGATTTATGTCTCTCTTGGTCTGCGCATCAGGTAAAAACTATTTAGTGCCACGAGATGATTTTTTTTAAATTTATTTTCTTGTAATAGTTTAGCGGTCGTTTAACAATTCCTACCCACCCGTGAACACTTAAACATGAATATAAAATATCTCTCGTTGTATGATGAAATACAATTCCGAAATGGAGGTTTGGTCAAAATGCGGAAATCACTTGGTACCTAACTAGCCTCGAACGCTATTGTAATTGCCTTAATTTTCTTAAATCTCTTCTCTCGGAGTTGTCTTGTGTTATTATATGTACATAAAATCAGACAAACACTTTCAACTCACTACACCCTAAAGTCAATTCGTAAGTTTATATAACAACTCCAAAAATAACGGAGTAAAGGGAGGAGACATTAAATTGCATCCGTTATCATGTACTTCCATCTAGAAATATTCACTTGCTGAACAAATTGCTTAAATAAAATTTATTGTATTTCAACCAATTGTTCCACGACTTTCCAGGACCTTAAATATTTATTGTCTTCTTGAAGTGCTTTGTCTAACAGTGTCATGACCGAAATAAAGCAAGTTTTTGTATGCCATACTGTCTGCCCATCGACAGCAAAATCTTAGTGGAAGCCCACGACCATTTTAAAAGCTTCCAACTGTTCGCCAGAAATAAAATAAACAAAACAAAAAAATCGTGATGAAAAGAAAATGAATGCAATCTTTCATAAAGAGATGTTGTGATAATAAATTCGCGTGGCAAAAACGAACCGACCACATAAAACCTTAGCAAAATAAAAAAGAAACCGACCAACGACGACGCCTGCCCTTAATTGGATCTGAAAAATGTGCTTTTCACTAGATGCAACATTTGATTCATAAAATAAAAGTATAGGACGGGGCTCATACAATCTTTTTTTTTTGTGCTACCCATTGTGATTTTTACGGTTCCGCAAATTCCATAAAAAATCACCACCGATTGTAGGTATACTTTCACATTCTTTTCAAGTGTTCCAAGTTCCGAGCACCAGCTTTTCTAAACTCAAAAGAGCCCATTTTGTATGGTAGGCCTCTTTCTGTTGTTATGAAGCGAAAAAAAATTGTTTCATACTTTGGCATGAAAGATCCGAACCCTCGTCTCTCTATGGCCTAAATGGCATAGTTGAACACACACTTGAGGGCTGAATGACAACAGTTGCGGAAGGAATTCAAGTGGAATGGCCCAACAAAGGACAATGCCTCTGCGCTGCCGTTTGCCTTTGTTATGTGTTAAACTTCCTTCCTACCCACAGAGACGGCTTCCACGACGAAGACTTTTCGTTTATATTCATTCTGGTTCTGGTCTCTTTGCTAAGATATCTGTAGAGAAAAGCTTTTGTGGAATCCCATCTATCTTTCGTTGTGCAATATTAAATGCCGATTCTCTAGATACTCAAATAATTCCTCAAAAGAATTTACCCATTTACATTTTACATAAGGTTGTGCTTTAGCCATAAACCCTACCATGCAACGGCTTACAGATCGATTTAAATTCTGGAGTAAGTAGAAGTGGACTGATATGGTGAAATTTTGTATATATTGGCTCGTTTTGAATTTTACTTAACAAAAATCATAACATTTATATGGTAAAATGTGAATTCATAAAAAAATTGAACTCAATATTTTGATCAAACTTGACATAACGATAGTCGTTTTTACTGGTAAATGTATAGGCCACGCAGCAAAATTTTACACATTAAACAACAACCATAGAATACTGCGGATATTAGCCTATTAGCCATAGCCAGTATAAATTGTGCTGATAAAATTTTGGAACGTCTGGAATGGATTAGAGTTCACTCAAATTGGTTGCAGAAAATGTTTTTAGCGTGAGGTTGGCAGGTTTTGATTATTTGAGGATGTGTTCGGTGATATTTGTTAAACTTGTTTGTTTGTTTTTACTAGAGCCAGAATTATATGATTTGATATGTTAATCTACTATTAGACGTTAGAAGCCAATGTTGAAAATGTTGTCTCTTAATGCGTTGCATGTTCCCTATCTGTCACGTGAGAGTATGAAATTCATCGAAGGATGGCTGAGATGTCAACAGATTAAAAAGCATATGAAAAGTTAAAAAAATTATCACCAAGTTTAGTTAAGGTAGTTCTTTTTCAGATTATCAAAAACACATAGTATTGTATGCCCACCGTATTGCAAATGATGACATAATTTAAGGAAGAATGATTTTGCAGGTTTTTTCCGACACCGATCAGTTATTTGACTTTTTGTATGTGTATGTGCATGCCATTAAGATTTGACTTTATTAATAATTTTGCCATTTGTGTCACAGAAATTTTGTCAGCACAAATCATATCCTTACGTTTAGATTGAGTTATTGATATTAGTTTTCTTTACTAAACATTATCTAAAAGTAGTTTATAGCTTAAGCGATGTTTTTAATAATTTTTAACATTACCATCAATTTCAACTCTTTTTTAACTTGACATACAATAACGTATACTTTTTCAACGCATTCTTCAGCTTATTCAAAAGGGGATTGTTTATTGTAGGTACATATTTCATCTTTTGTTTGTTTTTTCTTTTTATTTTGTTCACTTAGGCTGGTATTCACCGAGCGCTCTTAAACGGCTCTTAACTTTACGAGGCTCTTAACTTGAAATTTCTTTGGGGTATTCACCAACCACTCACAAGTGTTTTTCGAAGTTCGAAAATGAGAGCCACTCTCTCTTGTTCAGGCATACCCAAACTGTGAAATGTTGTGGAATGTTGGTCTTGAGTGCGTGGCAGTGGCACACGTCCATGCGAACCAGAGTATATCTAATAATGAGTAGGGAGAGGGACACTCTCCACGTGTTTCTAATCAGTAAATTTTTTTTAAGTACACAGAAATGAGAAATAGATGAAAATAAGAAGTGTGATGGTGAAAGAGAGATAAGAATTCAACTCGTCGCGCCTTTGAAAATACATTATGAAAAAAATGTAAACAATTCCCAATCCACTCCTCCTAGTGTGACCAACTTCTTTAAAAAAAATACTTAAGAAGTGAAAATACTGTTGCTACTACTCAACCAAAAATGGCTTCGTTTTATTTTTTGAGAATACCAACAAATATCAAATGAATATTTCAATATTTAAAAATGAAATACAAATTTAAAATTCATTTATATGGTCTATATCAACGGTTCTTAACCTTTGAGAATGTGCGGACCCCTAACAACGAATTTATCATTCGGCGGACCACAAAAATAAAATTTGATGTATTGTTGTGTACAAACTTTAAATTAATACCGTTACACCCACAAAGTTGAAAACATGTTGTTTTTATAAAATTATCTTTTATTAAAATCTTATTGAAAGTACATATTATGTATGTACAATGTACATATGTTAGCAGTTAGTAAAATACTCAATATGATAGCTGTTGTTGTTTTTTAGCTACCAAGTTATTTATATTTGGATCAAACGAACATAGCTGAATTCGTAAATCAGGTTCTACGTCTAATTTATTTCTACATATATTTATTTTTCGTATAAACAAGAATTGAAAAAGCTTTTTCACATAAATATGACGTAGAAAAGGGGATTAATACTTTAATAGCTCTTTCGGATATTACAGGATATTGCTTTATAGCACTTAACCAGAATTCAAAAAGACTGATGTTTTTAAATACAAGTTGTAGAGCTGAATCACAAGAAATATCAATAAGCTGGTTTTCTTCTAAAGCTGATAAACTGCTTATTTCACTAAAGTCAACTGAAAATTGATTTTTAATCCATAATTTGCTATTATCAGGAATTGGAAAGTATTCTCGAAAACTTTTTTTTAGGTCCGTGAAATGTTTGAGAAAAATTTGAAAAATTGAGTCTGGTAAAATATCGGTGGCAGTTGTTAAAAATTCATGTAGTGTTGAAAATGATGAATAATCCTTTTTCTCAAATCGTCTTTGCCACATTTCAATTTTTTTAAATGTCGATTCTACTTTGTCTTCAAATTGGAATACAGTTACTGTCTTTTGTGAGTTTTGTAAATCCATGTTTAACTCATTTAAATAGCCGAAAACGTCACAAAGATAGGCAACTTGTGCACACCATGAAAAATCATTAAACCGGTCGCGCAATTTAAATAACAAATTAATTTGTTTGAGGAAAAACATTCTTATTTCTTCGCGAAGCTCGAAAACCCGTTTAAGAATTTTTCCTCGGGATAGCTAACGAACCTCAGTATGGAGTAGTAGCTGACTGTGGATGCTGCCCATATCATTACATATCTTATTAAAGATGCGGTGGTTTAGTGGCCTTGATTTTATAAAACTGATAATCTTCACAACTTTATCGAGAACAGCTTTTAATTCTGCTTGAATTCGTTTCGCCACCAATGCCTCTCGATGTATGCAACAGTGCTGCCATGTAGCTTCGGGCGAAACATTTTTAACAAAAGCGCGTAGACCACTTTTACATCCGGACATTGCTCTTGCACCATCAGTGCAAATCCCAACACATTTTTTCCAATTTATTCCATTTGATGTTATAAATTCATTTAAAAGATTAAAAATGGCTTCTCCGGTCGTATGGTCAGGAAGAGGCAGACAGAACAAGAAATCGTCATGAATAGAGTCTTGAAATTCGTACCGCACATACGTAATCAGATTGGCATTATTCGATATGTCAGTGCTTTCATCCAATTGAAGAGCAAAATAGGAACTCACCTTTATTTTTTCTATAAGCTGTGCCTTGAGATCGCAGGGCATATCAACAATTCTTCTCTTGACGGTATCATTCGAAAGAGAAACTAAGTCTAAATTTCGTGACTTTTTCTCACCCAGCATAGTTGCCACCAATACTTTTGCGGCCGGTAAAATCAAATCCTCACCGACAGCATGAGCCTTTCCAGCTTTGCCTATCAACAAAAAATGAACATGGATATAATACAAAAGCTAAATTTTATGTTAATTTTCAAACAACCAGAAGTTTGACTGTAGTTAACTGCAGTCGATTGCATTCATTCGAATTTATTAAGTTGATTCTTTTTGAATCTCTCTTTAGGAACAATTTCCACAAACTTTCAAACAAATTTTTATACACATTTCAAGTTTAACAGTTTGGATACTTCTACTTGTGTTTTAAATAAATAATTTGGTCAGTACATACGCACATGCATACATTCACAAAAAAAGATAGATGTAGCTACTTCTTAATTCAATAAATAGCCAAAAAAAATCGAATTTAGTAGTCACTGAGATCGACAACAAGTGCTTGAAAGGAGCTCAACATTAGATTTTTCAAACTTACCTATCAACAGGGAGACTTTGTAGGATGCAAGTACAGCATTTTCATTGATACTTCCAGTAGCAACTTTCCGTAGGGATTTCTTATTCCTCTGCAACTCCTGTAGTTTTATGTTGAAAAATTCACGAGGCTTATCTCTATATTCCTTGTGCTTTGTTTCAAAATGTCGCTTTAGTTTGGCAGGCTTCATAGATTCGTTGCTCAAAACGTCGCAGCACAAAACACACTGTGGTTTATCTTCGCCATTTAATTCTAAACACCCGAATCCAAACGAAAGATATTCAGAGGAATACTTTCGTTGTTTTTTATTTTTAATGTCATCACTTATTTTCGAAGTTGATGTTCCTGGATTGGAGTGAACGTCCTCACTACTTTTCCTTTTTAGCCAGCGATCCATTTGTTAAAAAAGTAATGCAAAAACTAATATTTTTAAGAACAAACACTAAACACGAACGAGACACAACAAATTTGATTCTGAGTTTTCCGCTAAAAGAAGAAAATACGCATAACAATTAAAACGTTGTGTCGCCTACTGCAAACTTCAGATTCAAATTCAAATGCACATACAATTTTCAAGAAAAGCAAGCATTTCAACAAAATTCTTCGTAATTACAGCCTACAAACAAAAAATAAGAGAATGAGCCGATGCTTTATAGAAAAGCTGTTGCGGACCTCCTGAGATTCTGCGCGGACCCCTAGGGGTCCGCGGACCATAGGTTGAGAACCGATGGTCTATATCATTAAAAAAAAAATTAATCGACAGAAATAAATCCAGTATCACGAAAAAAAAAGAATATGGTCACTCAAAAGAAGAGAACGGCACAGAGAAAAAATACGCACACAAGCAACCAACCTATCGCGCCTTTAAAAAAACCTTATGAAAAAATATTGCATTTATATATCTTAGTGGTCGGGACCACTCCTAACTTTTAAGAGCGCTCGTAGATCTTCACTAATATTGCTTGGTGAATAGGTTTATGAGCTTCTTAAGTTATGAGCGCTCGGTAATTACCAGCCTTAGTGAGTCTGAAATATCTACTAAATAAATATAATTTGTTAAAAGAAATTCAGAAATTATTTATAACCCCTATCTGTTTTGTTCTGTCTCTGTTTCATTTAAATTTGTATTTTTTTTTCTAAGAAATTATATAAGTATTTAATTTACTTCTCTCCCGAATCTGCTGTTTTTGACATAGGTATAAATGCCAAGCATACCAAATTTAAAATTTAAAACAAAAGTGTGTAAGAAGTCAATAAAGCATTTTATTTGGACTTGCATTGTTGCTCTATCTATGATTTGGTTTGATTGTTACATCACTGGAAAGGTCTGCGAATTCTCTATTCAGAACTGAAAACTAAAACGTCTTACGAGCCTTGGTTGCAGAAATATCAACATCCGAAGACTTTGCTTAGATTGCATCGATATTACATCGATATTCAGTTCTAAGTTCACTTTGGATAGAAATATTTCGAAAACCAGACCTCACAGGATCTTCTGGTCTTCAATAAAAGAAAGCTCTTTGTTAGCTTTAATGAATTCTGAAAACTACAACCTTTTTCAAGGCTTGGTTGCGGAAATGTCGCCATCAGAATCAGATTTAGCGTTGTGTTTAAAATCAGAAGAATCATTTTGGATGGCAATATTTCCTCAACCAGACGTCGTAGAAGCTTCTGGTTTTCACCTATGAAAAGTTAACAGAAGATTTTTTTACCGCAACCTTTTTTAAAAAATCCTCTAAATTTTTAACTTCCCATAGGGAGTTATTGTAATCGGTTCGATTTGTCAAATTGGAATTTTTGACATTTCTCGACGTTTCAAGGTCCCTAGAGGCTATATCAATCATTTTTAGAGAGATGTCTGTGTGTGTGTGTGTACGTACGTTCGTACGTTCGTACGTTCGTACGTTCGTACGTTCGTACGTTCGTACGTTCATACGTTCGTACGTTCGTACGTTCGTACGTTCGTACGTTCGTACGTTCGTACGTTCGTACGTTCGTACGTTCGTACGTTCGTACGTTCGTACGTTCGTACGTTCGTACGTTCGTACGTCCGTACTTTCTCGTACCATTTTTCGTCGTCGATATCTCAAGAACGAGAAAAGATATCGACTTCAAATAAGTTTTGTTTAATAGATAATAACTTCGAAAGAGGCTGAAAGGGCGTTTATTAAAATTCAGTCAGTAGTTTTTTCACTATAACGGTTTATAAAAAAAGTAAAAATTTTGGTTAGTTTCAAATATCTCACGAAAAAATAATGCTATTGATTTCAAATAAAATTTAATATACTCATTATAAGGTCATACAGATTTGGTATGAATTTGGAAAAAATGAACATACCGTTATTTTTTTAAATAAAAAAATCTGAAAAAAAAATTTTCATAACCCAGATATTCTAAGAACGGAAAACAATTTGAAACTCAAAATAATTTTATTTTACGAAAAATAATGTGTTTGACAACTGGTGAAAATTTCACAAAAAATCAGTTTACAGTTTTTTTACAAAAAATAAAAAACTATATAAAATTCTATTGAAAATTGGTAAAAATTGTTTTTCGACTCAAATTTCTCGAGAACTAGTAGTGATATTGACTTCTAATTTAGTTTATTTTATACATAGTATAATTTTGTATAATTGATAAAATGTTGACAAATATTGAATTAATAGTTTTTTTTTTAAATAAAAAAAACTATTAAAAATTCTAGTGAAAACTAGTTAAAATTGTATTTCAAGTCGAATTTCTTGGGAATAAACACCGACAGTGCCTTCTAAAGTATGTTGTTTTATACATCGATACCTTCCCGTAAGAATGTATACTAAGCGACATTTCTAAAATTGTTCAGGAAACGAAAAAAAACGAAGAAAGTTCGTTGGCGAAACCCAGGCCAAAACGTGGCCCTTAACATATATTATATTTCCTCATCAAAAAGTCATTTTCGAAAAAAGTGCCGCTTAGTACATTCTTACGGGAAGGTATCGACATAATACAATTATTAACATATGGTTAAATTTTGACAAGTATCGAATTGACAGTTTTAACAAAAATATAAAAGAAATCTGCTAAAAAGTGGTAATATTTGTTTTTCGACTAGAATATCTTGAGAACGAGCAATGATATTGACTTTGCCATTATTTAATTTTATACATAATACAATTTCTAACAAATGGTTTATATTTGACGTATATCTAGTTTTAGAGCGGATATATTTTGTAAGTACCCTTCCATCAATAACCAAACCATATCTTTTATATTTGAATATTTCGTTTTTAATTTTTTTTCAATTAAAATATTTGGAACCGAAATAATAAAGTAATTTCTATAATATAATATTAAAAAACACGGAAATCTATAATTCAGTATATAATATGTACCTACCAACCTTCGTAATTATTACAAGTTTTCAAGACCACAAATGGGAAGTTATCATTGTGGGTCGCACCCAGCCTCTTTTTTTGTCGTGATATAAATTACAAATTAAATAAGCCTGATGTTAAGGAAGACGAACAAATTGGTTACTGCATTCTGTCTGTCTGTGTGGCTTGAGTGTAAGTCAATAAAAACATATTTTTTTTAAATGGTTAAACGAATTTAAAGGCTCACAATCTTTTTTTTCTTCAAAATATAGCTCTCATTGTTTTTGAAGCTTTGGTTTTGCAAATACCTAATAATTAATAAAGAGTATTTCCCTACAAACATGAACTCAATTAATGACCACTTAAATAATTAAAAGTTGTTATTATTATTTTATTTAAAAAAAGCCATTAATCACATGTATGCTTGTATAAAGGAGGAACATAACGTAACATAACGTTAAAAATATTTTGCCGCACGTACACTACAAATTAAAGTTATAAGCGTAATATAGTCGTTTAGAATAAATAACTGTAATTTAATTTTTGCATTTATGCATTCGTAAAAATTGCGAACTTGATACTTTGATTAAAGTTGAGTCGACGAAAAGAGTTTTTCTTGACAAATAATGTTCAACTTCCAATGGGCGGATTTACTATTGATTGGTCCGAACACTTGGCATTCTGATAGATACAAAAAATAATTTCCAAAAACACATATCGACGGTTAAACTTAATAACCTCGTAAGTCGTTTTTGCATGTTTTGCAGGAATCAAAAAAAAAACCTCTTCCAACAATTATAAAAAATTAAATTAATAGTAAATTTATTGATTTGAGTTAAAAAGTAAACAATTCATTATATTTAATAACATTTATGTCAAATTAATGTATCGTTTGAAATTTATGGACACATACGAGCTACTCGTACTGCATTAAAATTTTCAATACTTACGAGGTATTGCAACCAGTTCCTTTGTTGAATAAAATAATCTTTCTTTTTTTATGAAACGCTTTTAAACTTCTTTAAATAAGTTTTTTTTTTTTAATTCAGCGTTCTATAAACTAATAAATTAAACTCAATTTTAATAGCAAACAAAAAATGAAATACATTGGAGAATAAAAAAAAAATAAATAATCAAATTCATTCAATAAGATAAAACACTGTTAGTTAAGAAAATGTAATAGGTGTTAAACAAAAATTGAACGTAAAGGAAGAATTAATTAATTTAAAAAAGCACTACAAAGGTAAAAATAAAATACATTTCAGTTGTAGCATAAAAGATAAAAATGTTAATTTCATTATTTATAGTGAACGTAAAATTTTATGAAAAACAAATACAAAAATCAAGTAAATGACAGACAAATTCAAATTATACTTTATTGACAAACAACATGAAATACATTTTAAAAGATAGTTTTAAAAAAATTAAAGAAATAGCACTATGTAGTAAGTACCTCGTAAGTATTTATGTTTCTTTAAATAACCCAAAGCAGAACCTTGTATTTATAGGTTGAGTTAAAATCTCTAAAAAACAATAAATAAGACCATGATAGGGGAAGATGGCCTAAAATGGCCCACCTATGTAAAATGGCCCACCTATGTAAAATGGCCCCCTTGCTAGAAATTGTAGAATCGGACAGAATTAGAAGGTTTTGGTAACACAATTCTTTAGTTTTAAATGGCATCATCGACATATAAGAAATATAAGCAACTTCAAGCTATTGTTTGAAATTTTACAGGTAAAACTGTCTCTAGCTATATACAAAAATAGATCCTATTAAATGTTGTAAAAAGTTTGTTGACAAAAAAAAATATAAAAAAAACATTAAATTTTGGTGAAAACAATAAATGGATGTACATAAGTATTAAGTATTTCTTATTAATTTACTGAAATTAGTTGGCCTATAACTATTTCATTTTTTTCGGAATTAAAACTTAAATAAAAACCCTAAATGGGCAAAATGTCCTACTAGACACTCGCCTAAAATGGCATAGTGTGCCATTTTATACTTTAAGTGAAGATGTTTTAAATACATTGCTGATTTTTATTTTGTATTGTATTGTTTATGTTTATTTTACTTTGAACTTTAATTTGTTTTAAATAAAGTTTAAATTGAATTGAAAATGGTTTTTGGTTTACTTGCCTAGTTTGTTTACTCGAAAGTGTAAAATGGCATACCAGTATGGCAGTATGCCATTTTACCCGGATAATTTTGATCGTTGGAATTTGAAGAGTTTTTAAAATTAAATACTTTAAATACTTTTGGAAACTTATTAACCTCGTAAAGCAAAAAAATGTAAGCGTTATTGATTTGACTTTGGAAAGAATATAACATTTAAGTTTAAATGTCACTTTTTTGCGAGATATGACATATTTTCCTTAGTGGGTGCCATTTTAGGCCACCTTCCCGTACTATAATATTTTTTGTCTTAGATGTTACATTTATTTATAAATATTACCAATTTTAACTTTTTTCTGAAAAAAATTACCACTTATGCACTTAAAACCACAAACAATTTATACCGACATGAACTCAATTCGATTTAATTGCGCATTAAGAGACTTACGAGGTCCTGCTTAATTTTTAATGGAATTTATAATACGAGTTTTTGAATTTTGTCATTCTTGAAAATTTTTTAGAACAATGTTGTTGAGATGAAAGTACCAATAGATGTCTCTGAATTTTCTGATTTTTCTGCATTAATAAAATTTTTTTCGAATTTTTCGACTTACGAGGTTATGAAATTTAACCGTCGATATCTACTACTGTCGATAAAATTAACAAATATATAAGAATCTTGTGTCCTCTCATAAATAAAAATTCTGAACTGTCAAAAGCAAGCAAGTTAATATTAATAAATCGATTTTTCAAGCCACTCTGCGGTGCTCCTGTTTGGTACGATTATGCGAAAACGCAGAAAAATAAGCTTCAAATATACCGAAACAAACTTTTCAAAATGATGCTTGGCTTGCCATGGTATTTTTCTACTCACCGGCTTCATGAACTAGCTAATATCAACTTTTTAGATATACTTACAGAAAAGTCTACGCAAAATTTCTATGAAAAATGTCATTTTTCTGATAATGAATTAATCAAAGAATTATTATTATAAAGTAAATATTTCAACACCAACCTATGAATGTAAATCTATCTCAAGTATTAACGAATATTATTGGGATTGTAGCAATATTAGATATAAGTATTAAATAAATGTTTTTACTTGTAGCTTTCTATTGGAAAACAAAAATTATTAATAAAATTCTTACCTCATTATATCATTTCTTAATCATAGTTATAAAGGAAAATATAAGTCCTATATCTCTAGCTATATTTAAATTCAGAAAATGTAAATAGTAATTTAATGCTACATAGTAAGTAAATAAATAAATATATAATAACGATGATAGATAAGACGAAAAAAGTGGGTCTCGCAATTCTATCTGTCTGTTCGACTACAGCCTAAACGGCTTCGCCGATTTTATTTATCATTTTTAAAGTTTTCCTCCCACACGTTTTTTCTCTTTTTTTAAGTCCTGCCATACGAAGTTTTTTCGAAATTTTATAAACAATTTTTTTTTTGCCGTTTATGCAGTCCCTATAACCCAATATAATAAAAAGCAATATCGATAAAATAAAACTCACACAAAATTCCCCAAAAGCTTGAAAACTACTTTCGTTAATAATTAAATAATTATGCAGTCGAAACAAGCTTAAGAATTTCCAATCTACCAACTGGCTTATGAATTAAATTTTGTTTAAATCATAAGTCACTAACCAGTCTATGAATTAAATTTTTTTAATTCATAAGTCACTAACTACTGTAACTGTTTTTTTTAATTCTGAATAGGAGTGAAGAGAAAAATAACCGATCTTTTTCCATGCAGAGAATTCGTTATATTACCATCGCTAAGTGAAAATCTTAACCGAATTTAGTTTATTAAAAATGTTCATTGTTGTTTTCCTCTTTTTTTATGATAATCAAAATGAAGATTTCCTTATATAATGTACCTAAAAATTAAATTAAAAATGGCAATACAATGTATTTGCAAATTTATAAAGTTGAAAATAAAATAATTACTACTTCTACCTTTGTATATATAACATATAGTATTATCATGGAGCGTGATTTTGTATTGCGAACGCTAGCCTGGTGGTGGCGCTGAAAATAGCGCACGCTTTTACGGTGGAGAGTAGGATAACATACAAAACAAGTAGTAAAAAAGAGAATATTTTATTATTAAATTTAGCAAAGACAAATCCAGCAATTGCAGTCCCTAGCCATAAGATTTCGCAACAATCTTTCGTCTTCTTAGTAGTGCTATAAGTTTTATATACAAAGCTACTACTACTATAACTTTCAAATTCCAAGAATCAGATACATTTAATTCAAACACAAATTACCAATGGAAAATATTATTTTAATACTCAAGAACTTTATTGTTTTATCCAAATAAAAATTTATCCAAATTAAATTACAAATATCGATATGCGTATGACAATACTGAGCAATCGAAAAATGCCCTTGATGTAAAGCAAGGTAGCTATGTCTACAGCACAATTTTCAAATTGTAACTGCAAAACGATTATTTTAAGATTGTTTTTCCAATTTGCCAACCACTATTATTGTCCTTTAGTGACGGTGAATGTGCGCGTTAATACCCTATAGCCATAATTTGCATAATTTTAATGCTGGCATTAAAAAAAAAATAAATAATCCTGACATTTAATTTTACATTCTACTAATTTACGCAAATCATAGTCATAGTCATCGTTAAGAAAATACCCTCCTCTAATTAAAATCACTATCTTCATAATGAACAAAAACACTACAACGAAATTTTAATCACTCAAGCTACAAGGCTATAAACCTCTACAATAAGAAGTTTTATCGCAATAGAAAAATAAGAAACCCTCGTTCGTGTTCGAAATCTTTTTCCTTGAACAACAAATTTGCCCTACAAGCTTTGATATTGATTGAAATTTTACGCAATAATAAAGTAGATTATGCCCCTGAAAGTGAATGGATAAGCTTCTGTTGCTAATTATCTAAAATTTAGTAAAGCAGTTTCTATCTTGTTAGAAGCCAAAGAAACAACCATAGTACGAGTGTATGTTTATCTCTATATCTTCGTAATCTACTTAAGTAAAGCTCAAGTCAAATCAGAGATCCCGGTTGAATTGTCATCTGCAAAAACCAAACAGAGGCATCCTCTATTCCATGGAGCATAAAGAAGAATCCTTAAAACAAAATTCTCTTGCAAATATAATAATTAGAGACGCTTGACAGCGGAGCATTGTATATTACGACCGCCTCTCCTCCGTTCTTTTAGTTTTATTGGTCCCTTTGTGCGATATGCGAGTATGTATTTTAAATTAAAGAAGAAAAACAAAAAATATGCGGGGAAGGATATTTAAACAACGCCAAGAATTCCCACCTCCTACCACCCAACAAATACAGAAAAACGGGGTTAAATTGTGTTAACAGGTTCTAATCATTTGCAGGTTTAAGGAAGTTAAAGTTGTAGCAGCAAAGTTTACGTGTGCAGTTTAAATTACAAGTGTAGCTTTTATAATTGACTCGCACTCAACGGTATTTATGTTATACATCACAGTGTGAGCATAAGGGTAAGTGGAGAGGGTAAAAAGGAGCTACTGGTGCACATTGGTTTTGAATTTCATAAACAACATACGCAATAATTCAGAATAATATCAAAAAACCTAATATTTCGCAAGCTATTAAAATACACTTCCGTAACAAGGTCCCTGCTCCTGTGCAACTCTATACCCAAGTGTACTCTACGTCTATTGATATTAAATTCAACCCCAAATGATGTTCACATAGCTGCCATTTGGGTGGCTTTACACACCCTGACTTTTTCGTACACGTGTACAAATTGAAGGTTAATCATGGTGTACGAATGTATCAATGTCTGCAGGGTGAATATTCAAATATATTCTATTAATGCTCGTCAGTCGTCACTCGTATATATGACGTTATAAAATCATTTTCAAAGCTGCCTCTTTTGGCACTTGATTTTTATTTGCATTCGCAGTTCGCATACCAGAACTAGATACGCAGTCATCTGGAGATGTTCTTGACATTTGAAAGGACTTTTCTTTTAACGTTCGTTTGGAAAGATAGGAATGTTAGCCTGCATTCCTTTTCATTTCAAATAAATCTCTTGAAAAGTAAATTTAACTCTATGAGTGCGAAAATTCCTCTTGTAAGGGTGTATCCTTTGGATGAAAATCTAATATTGGTGTCGTAATTAACAAAGCAGCAGTCACGACCTATGTATTAAATTGAACATCACGAAGGAAATATACGAGTATAGTCACTAAAGTCAGTGCTGGATTAACAAGACTTGATGCCCTAAGCTTGTTTAAGATTTGTACTTGATCCAAAATCAGTGTTAGAATTATACTTTTCGGCCACTTGAATAGAAACGAACATTTTTGAGCTATAAGAATGTCTAGATCTTTGGTAAATTAATGAATAAAAGTTTCCGTTTTGTTAACTTTTTTTTTGTCCACCTAAAAAGAAACAGTAAGCCAATAGCGGTTATAGGATATTTTTTTAATGGAAAATTGTATTTCCGTAAAAGAACATAGAAATAAAATATTGTATGTTTACGAGTAGTTTGAAAAAATGAGCAGCGGAAAGTAGCTCAGTATCGAAGAGAAATGCAAAACTGAGGCTAAGGCACGACTGGGTCGCACGAACTTGCTCCTATGTAAAAGACTAAGAATTTCAAAAATGAATGTTATTAGAGAAACTGTTCATAAGCATAAAATTCGTTTTTTAAATGACTACAAAAAACTTCTTTAGTAGTTAAAGGTAAGAATAGGATGCCATGTGATTCAAGCAAATATAGATTTATGCGAGAACAAAAATTATAAGTCTTTGTAGTGGTTTCTTAAAAAATAAGGTTTTATATAAGAAAATTTTAAAACATTTTTAAGAAAAAATGTTGGTACGCCAATTTGAAGTTTTTATAATTGTATGAATACAAATTAAATTTACAAAAAAAGGATTGAGCCGTTTTCGAGATATTGAATTTTCAAAAAACAAAAAATTGATTTTTTTTTCAAAATTCAAAAAATATTTTTCTTAAAGTTTTGAAATGCAATGTTTTTTAAACTTTTTAGAAGCTTCTCTATACGAAATTTCATTAAAATCCGTTGTGCTGATAATGAGAAATTCAAAATTTTAAAAAATCGTTCTATGGTAGGTACAGTCAGTAATATCTTGTTTTCAAAATTGTTTTTATTAAATTACAGATATTAAGAAATAATAGAAAGAAAAAAAATTTAAGCAAAATTCTCGGAACCGTTTTCGAGAAAAATACGATTTTCGAAAACCATTTTATAACATTTGTATTTGTATTTGTACCGTTATTTTTAGGTAAAATGAATTTATTTTTCTCATATATTGTAGATTATTTTTCCAAACTTTTATTTATCAAGTTTTGAAAAAAATGAGCATGGGGTTTTTGAAATATTGAGTTTTGAAAAAAAAAAAATTGAAAGTTTTTTTAAAAATCCAAAAAAAAAATTTTGGAAAATTTTAATACACAATAATATTCAAACTGCTTGGAAGCTTTAGCATAAAAAAATGATCAAAATCGGTGGTACCGTTTTTGAGAAAATCAAAAACAAAAAAAATGATCCCAAGGGGGGTACCAAAACTACTCATTTTTTGGAAAATTTTTTTCAACCATTACCTAGGTTTAACTAAATTAAATTTTTTGAATTTTTTTTAAAAAATCGTTGGGACAGTTTTTGAGAAAAAAAAATATTTATAAAAATTCGAAAAAAAATCGTATGGCAGGTACCGTTATTTTTGGGCTTAAAAAATTAAATCTAAAAACATCCGGGGGTAAAAAATCAAAACCCATATCTACCAAGTTTGAAGAAAATCGGCCGAGCCGTTTAGCTGTAATCGAACAGACAGACAGACAGACAAACAGACGGAATTGTCGGACCCACTTTTTTCGTCTTCGCTATCATCGTAATGTCAACTTTGATCAAAATCTCGAGTTCGATTTTTTTTACGAATGCATAACTTGCCCTACAGTACCTATAAGTCGCAAGTAAAAATAAAATGCACGACTGGACCGCACGAAATTGCTCTTATGTAGGGTAGCCAGATATGTTTAGATGAAACTAGTACTGGAGTTTCAAAAACCCGGACTTTCCCGGAGAAATGAGGATTGAAAAAAGAGTACAAAACAAGGGCAGAATAAACACATTTATATTGTAAGAGGAAACAAAAAATTGTATTAACATTTAAATAAAAAAAAAATATTTAGTTTAAAAATCACATTTTTAAGTTACAAAACATCTTTGAGGTATAAAAAAAGGAACTTCATTTGTTTTTTTTTTTTTTAATAAATAGCCTTTACAGTGCTTGTTGTACTTTTCATTACATCTAATACTGTTAAGTATATCACTGTTGCTTTTTTGTTAAATTAATTCCTTTGTTAAAATAATTCCTTTGACGTAATCAGGTAACAGTTTGTTTCTATCTTTTGTCCACGTGAATTTAATAACGTTTTCTTTACAGCCGGAATTATCAAGCTTCTTCAAAATAGATTTAATTTTAAGTGAAACAAAATCGTTATCGATTCGCTCGTAAATATTATTGAGAATATTTTGTAAAATTTCAACGGTTTCAATAATAGAAATGTCTTGTTTTTCAAGTTTTTGAATATTGACGTTGAATGTTGACATGAGAGAATGAACCAAAAATAAATACGCCTCGCTTAAGTCGTCTTTAAAAAATGTTTGCAATATTTTAGGCGGATTCTCGTACATAAGCAAAAGACGTTCAACAGCAAGATAGAGAGATAGCCATCTGGTTTTCGAATAGTATAAGAAACGCTTATATTCATTTTCACGAAATTCAGAAAAATCTCGAAGTCTTTTCGTTCTGACTGTGTAGATAGAGAAATAGTTGTATATTTTTTACAATTATGATATCGGCGTCAACTGGTAAAGTATCACATCCATGGTAGATCGCATTGAATAATGTGGTGGACATCCTACACCTATCATGTTTTGGTTGACTAAAGATTTTAACTTCGAATAGACATTGTTCGAACCTTTCCTTTGTCTTCCACCAAAATTGGTATTGCAATAATTGTCAGCGCAAAATCCACTTACTTTTGATAATAAGTTATTTTGTGTAAGAGCTTTAACAATAAGTTGGGCAATCAAAATGGATTCAAGTGCCTATTTTTTTTAAAATTGTACACACACACAAATAAAGTTGTGGCAGAGCCTAAGTGCCAAAGGGCTTTTTATTTTGTTTTTCTCGATTATCTCTAAATTATAAAAATGGCACTTAGACCCTTTAGACTTACAACCCAAAGTATGAATTTATGCAAGCAAACTTTCCGTTATATTATTTAATATATTTTTTATATAAGAAATTTCTCTCAAATGTTTTAAGAAAAAAATATGGGATGCGAATTTTAAGTATTTAATAATATTGATTTTAGGCAATAATTTCAAAAAGTAATCGTTCATAGGTTTTGAAGATATTGATTTTTCAAAAAATTTTTTTTTTTTTTTTTTTTTCAAAAAACCCAACAAATATTTTTTCGAATATTTTTATAAACAATATTATTTTAAACTTGAGGAGAATCCTGCTAAAAATTTTTGGTTAAAATCCTTAGAGCCGTTAATGAGAAAGTCAAAAATCAAAAAAACGGTTCTATGACAAGTGCCGTTAATAACATTTTGCCCCAAAAATTTTTTGGACCAAAATGTAGTCCATGTCCATAACATCACATCTAATTTTTTTTATCAAAATCGTTAGAGCCGTTTTCGATATAAATAAGATTTTGCATTACGGATGTATGGGGGGTACCGTTAGTTTTGGAGCTAAAAAAAAAATTTCAATTTCTCCTCTAGGGAATCACCGAAGACCTTTAAGTACCGAGTTTGAAGAAAATACCTCCAGTAGTTTAGGCTGTACTTCGAAGTACAGACATACAGATAGACAGACGGAATTGTCGGACCCACTTTTTTCGTCTTCGCTATCATCGATCAAGATCTCGAGTTCGATTTTTTTTTCAAATGCAGAACTTGCCCTATAGTACCTATATCGCAAGTAAAAATATGTATATATTGAAAAAACTCGAAAGTCAGGCTGAAATGCAAATTGGTGACAGAACAAAGAAGGATCATCAGAATGGCTTCTAATTTCAGTGACTCTGTTGCGAAAATCAGAGCCAGAAGTACAGTCGAAGCAAGTTTTAACACAGCAGGACGAGGATATAAAAGTGATCAACAATTGAAGCACTTAAAAAACAGAATAAAACACAGTTGAATCCAATTCGGATACAACGGCAGTTGGATTTTTATTTATTTATTATTTTTCTATTACAGACCATAGTATACCAACTTCGCCAATTTCGAGATAAAAATTAAAAATTAACTTCAAGAAAAAGAAAAAAGAATATAAAATAAGAAAATAAATAAAAAAGAAATCATAAATTAATACAAAGTAGATTTATTAAGAATTACAGATTTGATAATATAAAAAACAATCTTCGAAAATATCTACGGAATTATAAATTGAGTTAACTGATATTGGCTCATTGGAACCATAATTTTTTCGATGAAAGGAAACGAAAAACATCCCGGTAACAAGAGTATCCTTTGGGGGGATATGAGAGAAACACGCTTTAGCGAAAAGTAAGCATGTCACGAACAAACATAAGTGAAAAATATTTTCCGCGTAGTGCCAGCGTATGAATTCCCATTAATAAACATTTTTTTTTTTTTTTTCGTGGGTAGGTGAAGAATCTTCATAGATACTATGAGCCCGGTACTCATAGTAGTGTGAGATTTTTACTCACTAAAAAACACCTCCCTTTTGTTCTTGCGACTACAACTAAGTTACCTTATCAAGTAGTTTTAAATTCATTATATTATAATCACGTTTGGCAGGAAGCTCCCCACTGAGAGGACCTGCGGATACCACATTTGAAAGCGGATAATCCTTATGGCGCTAGGTCGAACGGTCTCGTTCTTTGAAGTCGGCGCACAAGGTTTGTCTCATCAATTGTTTGTCGAATAATTCTATTGTTATGGTTATTTTAGTGAGTTCGTAGCTTCCCAGCGAAAACTGCTATTTTATCTTAGGACTTTGCTCTGAAAAGATTGTAGTATTTGTCTATTGCTTGGTTTAGTACAACCCCAAAGTTGTATACCGTATGTCCATACTGGTTTTATCACTTGCTTATACATAGATAAGCAATTTATTGTAGATGCTGAGTTTGGAATATCTTCCAATAAGCCAATTCATTTCACGTAATTTATTTTCAAGTTGATCTCGTTTCTTTTTAACGTGAGTTTTCCATTTAAACTTAGCGTCTAGTGTCATTCCTAGGTACTTTGCTTCATTAGCATATGGTATTTGCACCGAATTAATGTAGGTGGGCAGATTGGTAATTTTTTTGTAAGTAAAATTTAAATGTGTTGATTTGGACTCATTAAGAACAATTCGCCATTTCTTAGTCCATACCGAAATTTTATCTAGAGCTCGTTGGAGCTTCTCGGTTGCAGATTCAACTGAATCGGACATTGCAAGTATAGCCGTATCGTCTGCAAAAGTACCTATTATGGTATCTTCTTCTTGAGGAATATCGTTAGTGTATAGTACGAACAGAATCGGACCGAGAACACTTCCCTGGGGAACACCAGCATTGATTTCCTTAAAATCCGAATATTCCTTCCCTTGCTTAACTCGAAATAGCCTATCTTCGAGGTACGACTCAAGGATGTAATATATTTGATCCGGAAAGACCTGTCGCAGTTTAAACTTAAGACTATCGTGCCAGACCTTGTCAAAGGCTTGAGAGACGTCTAGAAATGCGCTTGAACATACATTTTTTCCCTCTAGTGATTTCTCAATTTCATTGGTTATCCTGTACACCTGATCAATTGTTGAGTGGCTTTTCCGGAAACCAAATTGATGGTCAGGAATAAGCCGCTTTTCTTCGATAATAGAAAGCAGTCGCTTTAATAAGATTTTCTCAAATACCTTCGAGATCAGTGGCAAGAGGGAAATTGGTCTATAAGATTTCTTTTCATTCGGAGACTTTCCCGGTTTTGGAACCATTAAAACTTCTGCGACTTTCCATTGGCGTGGAATGTATTAAAGCCTTAATGCCGCATTCATAAGGTGCTGAAGTTTAATTGCTGCTTTTCTGGGTAGCTCTTTAAGCATGCGAGCATTTATTAGGTCGTACCCAGGAGCTTTATTATTTTTAAGATTTTTAATAGCTTGATAAAGTTCTGATAACGTGATATTCCGAATAAGAAAGTTTGCAGATGGCCATTGGATATCACCATGTTCATTTATCAACGCCTGACCGTCAAAAGGTTTAAAGGTTTCTTCTAGATGTTCAGCAAATAAATCGGCTTTTTCTCTATCGGACTTAGCCCATTCACCATTATTTTGTCTGATTGGTGCTGAATATATTTGCGGCTTTTTAACATCTTTTATAGCTTTCCACAATGAATAATTCGTATTTTTATCTGCGGTCAGACCTTCAAGATAGGTAGAAATCTTCCGATTTTTTGATTCGCGGATAGCATACTTGAGCTCATTCGAGAGGCGGTTTAAGATGGTTTTGTCCTGAGGTGCTCGTGATTGATGCCATCTTTTCCGAACAGTTCTTTTTTCGCGAAGCAGATCTTTTATTTCCGGTGGAATTGTATCTGGGCTTCTAATTGGATCTCTAAAGTTGTGTGGAGTGTTTTTCCATGCAGCGTCTTGTATGACTTTAATAAATATATCGACTTCATAAATAATAAACATATGGTAATGTATGTCGAAAAGAAGTAGATAAGGCACATTGGGTCATATTTTTTATTCACTTTTCTGAGAACTTTCCTAGAGTGGTATGCAAAAAAATAGATAGATTGAGATCGATCTCAACCAGTGAGTTCGAGCTCAGAATGTTGATATCGATCTCCTGAAGAAAGCTCGATGTGAGAAAATTATAGTTTCGATATGCAAGAAGGTGAGTAAATGATTGATTGCATGAGATCGATCTCAAGAATTATTAAGCATGAGTTTTCTCCTACACAGTTCATACGCAATTATCAAAATGGCCGTGTTTCAAAACATCTTTGTAACAAATCGTGTTTATAAAAATAGAAGATGTCCAGTTTATTGGTGAAGATTTTCAAAAAGTGTATAGATTTAGTGAGGCGGGTGTGCAATTATTGACCGATGAGTTTTTGGGCCCAACCCTGAAAACACGCTGGCGGTGGTGCTTTGAACGACCAAGAAAAAAATGAGGATTTTTCTATGATATATAGGAGATCCTGGATTTTAAAGTGGAGTTGGTGAAGACGTTGGTGTCAATCAATCAACAATATCTAGGGTTGTACAGCAAGTCTTAACAAAAACTGCAAGCCGTGCGACTGATTGGATCATATTCCCACACACTTCTGAAGAAATAGAAGAAGTGCATAGGTTATGGAGCCGTAAGTATGAGTAATTGAACGCATGTACGTATAAAGAAACCGATCTATCACAACGAGGAGTACGTCAAACACAAAGAATACTACTAAATTTACAGGCTACGTGCAATGCGGATGAAAAATTTACAAGCATTGAAGTTTGCTGGGCAGGATCCGTCCACGACTCTCGTATTTTAAAAAATAGTTTCTTATTTGAATTTTTACCATAGCATCTCTTTTTTTGCCTGGTAATTGAGACTTCTCTTAGTAAAACTTTATTTTATTAAAGTTCTTTTACCAAAAATTCACTAAGGTGATCAAAATTATTGTTCATAATTAAAATTTCGTTTTCACTTTCAGAAGAGATTTTTTCTTCTTCTATTTCGACTCACCGAAGCTACAGCTTAAACTAGTTTATACAAAGAGCTTTGAGAACGTTCTCATAGAGAGCGAACTCGTTTTTTTTGCATATGAAACTGAGTCCGAGTTCCAATCTGCTCGATAGATCTCACATGCGAGCTCAAGCTCGTCAGCTCTGACTCTGAGAACTTTCTCATCTTTTAACATATGACCCATTGTGTTGGTCTCCATCTGAACAAAACGATTGGAAAAAATATTTTAGTTGAATGAACGATTGAAAACATTTCGTACCAGTCTATGACTCGTTCGGAACGAAACGGCTGGATAAAAAATGATTTGATTAAATAAACGATTGATTGAAAAGATTGAATTCTTGAACCAATCAATCAATGATTTATTCCATCTTTCATAATGAACGACTTTCAAAATCTCTGTACTCGGCCAGTAAAATAAGATTTAATCCACTTAAGAATATTTGAATGATAGGTTAGGCAAGTCAGTCTATGGAGTAGAATCTTTGGTTCACAGTTTATCACTCACATTAGCAAAGTTCGTAAAAATGAAGTCAGTTTGAAGATAATTTTTAAAATATATAGATATAACATAATTGACAAAAATAGATTAATTGGCAGCCGTTGATCTGCCGGGTATAAAACGGTGTCGATATGTGCTTCTGAACCACAAAGATAATTTTATCACAAATATTTTTTTTTAAATATCTTCGGGATGGCTATGAGATTTCGCATTGGTTTCGGATTGGTCTGTAATTTGATATATTTTGTCTTGAGCCCGTCTTAAATATAAGTTTTACGAATGAAATTTTTCATTCAGTTGGGAAAACCCATTTGGGAATGCACATTATGGGTAAAAAAGATTCAAAATATTTAGCAAAAAGTTTGAAAATCTGTGAAATATCGCTTGTGGTTGTATCTTAGTGGGTAATACAACTTGGAACATGTAGTTTAAAGTTTAGAATTTACAAATTTTCAGAACTGCCCACTATCAGTCTTGATTTTCATTTCTGTTGAAGATAATGTAATCATTATATAATAATATATCAAGAGAATTGTTGCAAAGTTAAATACGTACTTAGCATTTCATGATCATTTTTTTCACACTTGCATTTTGTATACGAGTTGATTACATCAAAATTAGCATAACGAGTATTATAAAACAATTAAAATATTTTGGTTTTAAAAATTGAGTTTTCGTAAAATAATTATAAAAACTCAGATCGGTCTCTTAGCCACAGTGATGTATTGAGTTTTGAAGTATTGGTAACACTTATCCTAAGTTCAGTAATGTGTTCGGACCAATATCATGGATGTTCCAAAAAGATGTGTCTATTCATAACGCAAGGGTAATTAAAGCCTGAATATCGGAGCAAAATGTACAGTTGCTTGAATGGGAATGGAATTCCCATTACCCATTATGAAATTTTTAAGAGTTAAGTTTAAGTGTTAAGCGAATGTTTCTATTCAAGTGGCACAAAAAAAGTAGTGCTTTCTTGAATGAATGTGGGAAAGAATAAAAAAAGTACCCTACGGTATTTTTTGCCTTTTTCTGATCTTGCACTTTAGTAGGGTATGAATTCCTCATCGAATAATTAAAAACATTATTTTCATTTATAAACTTACCAAAGTGCCATACGCTCCAATTGTTACAAGAATGTTTGTTTATATTCAAGTTGGGCGCAGTGTATCTGTACACATCGTAACTTTCCCTTATTACAAATAAATTATAAATAAAGGGTTCCATATTAATCCTGATATCACACTTTAATTTGTTTTATAAAAACCGCAAAACTTATATTTTTCTGAAAGAGTACTAAATTATATAAATTACAAATTAACATCAGGATCTATTGAGGTTCAATTAAAATTTTAAAAACCGTCACACAAAAAGTTCTACGAATTGCAAATCGTTATCCAAATTCAAACAATTGAAAAATGAACATGC
The DNA here is from genome assembly GCA_911387755.1 of Chrysotoxum bicinctum. Lineage (NCBI taxonomy): Eukaryota > Metazoa > Arthropoda > Insecta > Diptera > Syrphidae > Chrysotoxum > Chrysotoxum bicinctum. The sequence continues at coordinate 129,384,874 of OU426989.1, read as the reverse complement.
ATCAAAGTTCAAACACAGTTTTAAGAAAAATTGAAACATATAAAGTTTACTGAAAGTACCAGACAAAAATGCTTGAAGAAGAAAACTGCTTTAGCGACACAAATATTACAGAGAAAAAGTTTTGGCTCAAATTATTCTTCAATTAAAACATCCTGATAGATACTTGTAAGTATTCAAGTAGGTCATTTTACACGTTCATGAGGAATAACTTGCTCTGAAAAAACTTAAATATTAAAATTATTAAAAAATGTGAAACGAAAATAGTAAAGTAACCTCGAAAAATTGTTTAATTATGTACCAGTAATTGTAGCTACATTTGAGAAATCCTTATCGCCACTCTTCCCTGCGATCAGAAGTATGTAAAACATAAATCTTATACTTTTATTGAATTTTCAAGTTGTTCCAGGACTGGCTCCACCATTGGCTAATACAGAGACGGGACGGTAATGGTTTAGAGCTCTTCACTGCCGTTCGAAATATGCTTACTGTCATCTGCAAATCGAATATTTCAAGGAAATCTGCAAGACATCCATGTTAGGCTTTCAAGGTTCAATCTATATGGATCTTTGGCCATAATTAAACGCGGCTATTATTTCCAAATACCCATATAGATCATCCCTTGAAAATAAAACGATACGGATCATAGTGACAGAAGTATTGTATGCTCATATCTTCTCCTTTTATTTATTGATTTTCAAATGGCTCTTGTCTTTTTTCTTTACACTGTAGTTCACACTACCTTACCATAAAAAGCCATCTACCCAGCAGAGTAAGAACTAATTTTTGAATCTTTGAAATAGATCTAGATAGAGAGCAGATCCGTAGATATTATCTATCTAACGCACCTAAAAGCTTTGGTAAAATCAATGAAGGCAAAGTAAATAGTTATTTTATACTCCTCATATTTTTCTATTGTTTGGCTAAAATTTTCTTAATGATCCGTGAAAGAATAACCAAATCTAAAGTCAGCTTGTTCATTAGGCTGGTTGAAGTCAAAATCAGTTTTCATTCCCTCGAATGAACCTTATAAATCTACTGTTGTTGATATCGTCTTCGTTTCGTTTTTTGTGTAGCAAGATTATTCACTCACAAAACCTAGTTGACCAATGAAAATTTGTTCCCCATAATTTCCTTTACATTTGTCGTTCTTTTAAATATATAATATATATTCAGAAGGTATGAGATAACCACGTTCGGAAATCACTCGTACGAAATATCCATTGGGGCACGGGCTGTGTGGCACTTAGCGTCGACCTATTGAAACCACATGTTGTCAGTGTCTATATCTCCCAATGCGAACCAAAATAAATTTGTTATCATCGGCCTATAGCACTCGTCATTAACGGTGATGGCCTGGCCAACGTAGTTCTCAAAGAAGTAAGTATGGACCTAAAATGTTGCTTCTTGATAAACCCATTCAAATACAGAGCCGAAATCACCTGTCAAAGCTTAGAAATCCTTATTGACAAGCCCTTTATATTTCTTTCTCTATTTTGCTGTTAAGAAAATCTGGGAGTTTTTAGATGATGTTCCACCGGAAAGATCCGGCCCTGAGCATCGTGTTCGCTCATCAGCCAACTAAGACACTGTGCCTTTGCTCCTGTTTGCAGTAAGGAAAGAAAATTTATTGCAGTTAGAAGAGGGGCCCAAATAATTAACAGGAGATATGCTGCTCGTGGGTATGCTGCACTTAGTGAGTGGGTGTTTAATAGTAAATGGCAGGGGCCTGACTGTTTACACCCCATGTGCAAATGGGTTGTTTAAGGTCACGAGCATGACGGAACTAAGGTGAAAGAATTCGAAGTTGGAATGTTTTTGTTAATTGAGTAAAACTTTGGTAGCATGTCGCTAAAAGAATTTAGAGTTTTTTTTTCAATTAAAATTCGGATTTTAAAAGCTTGTTGTTTATTCAAAATGATGTGGAAAGAGTGTTTGGGAAATTTTATGGTTGGTAGTGTTTGTATTTCTAATTGAAACTTCTCCATGTTTTAGGCAAATATTTAAGATAAAATGCTAAGTTTATTTAGTTCACTCTAATGACTATTTAAAACTTAACGCAATCCGACCAACAAGTCAACTTGATTTTATTTTTCAACTGCATAATATCCTTTGAAAATGTGGTTGAAGTTTTTTACAGCGAAATATTTTCATAAGACAATGAAAAAGTTCTAGATAATAAATTAAGTCAACTTGAAGGAATTTGGTATTTGTTTTTGAGAATAAAGCTTCAACAAATTAATATAGTAAGTTAATAGAACAATTTTGACTAAGAATATCACAAGTTGCCTCCTCGCAACTAAGAACTTTATGTTTTTTTCATAACACATGAGGAAACTCTTCGTGAAAGTTCCTTAAAATAGCAAAGTTAATTGATTTGTTATACTTCCAACTAAAAATTTACAACTTTCTTAAAACGGTGGATGTTAATTAAATCAAAATCTTTATGGTCATGATTTGTGTGTTTTATCAAATCATTTCTTAATGATAAATTTATTATTTCGTTTAATTTCACTTTATATTTCATATAATTATAATTCAATTTAGTAGTCGTGAAACAAAACGAATTAAAAAGGCCGAAAATTCTCAATCAATTAAAAAACACAATTCTTTTTTCAATTTTCTTCAGAATTTAGTGAATAAGTTCGTTTTTTTTTAATGTTACCTGACATGTTAGACGGTATTCTATTTCAAAATCAAAAATGCAGTTAAATATTTTCTGCGGTTCGAAAACGTAAATCTGTAGTTGAAAATATAGATTTATCACCCGGTTTTTATTTTAAATAACCGCGCAAGATTTATCACTGAACGCATTCGTCGCATTTTCATCGTGAAACACACCCATTAGCTGTTGTGGAACGCGTTCCACTTTGTTAAATATTTTTAAAAGTGTTTGTACGAGTATATTGACCAACTATAGAGTTTGAAATCATTACATTTTTTGCTATCGCTTAGTTTACACAAAGTTATGGTAACCTTCTGAAAATATTATAAATTATACGAAATTCATTTTTAATTAAAATTTTATGAATTATAAAAAAAAATATTTACTGTGATGAGTGCTACAAAAGATAAAAAAATTATAACATTTATATACAGGGTATTCAGTAATATATGTGTATATACATAGGTAAATTGCCATAACTATAAAAATGTTACAATTCTACAATCTGAGAACAATTATAATAAAAGAATGGTTTTCCAGATGTTATTTGTATAATAAGAACACTGAAAATAATATTAATAGACGATCTGATTGTGAAAGGCTTAGTAGTGTTTGTGTTCAGTTTATAAATAGAAATTAGATATTTGTATAAATATTACTCCATTTTTCTTAAATACACATACCATAATAAATGTTTTGAATTTGTTTTCAAAAGAAATACTTTAAAAAAAATCATTTGATAGATAGATACATAGGTAGATTTTTACTTCCGACTTATCGAACTCGAGATTTTGATCAAAGTTGACATTACGATGATAGCGAAGACTAAAAAAGTGGATCTCGCAATTCTGTCTGTTCGACTACAGGCTAAACGGCTCGGCCGATTTTCTTTAAACTTGGTAGATATCGTTTTTAATTAAATAATAATAAAATAACGCTACCTGCCATACGAATCTTTTTCGAAATTTTATAAATATTTTTTTTTTCTCCAAAACTGTTCGACAGATTTTAAAAATAGAAATACAAAAAAATTTCATTTAGTTAAAGCTAGGTAATGGTTGAAAAAAACTTCCCGAAAAATGGTTACTGAGGGTACCCCCATGGAACCATTTTTTTGTTTTTGATTTTCTCAAAAATGGTACAACCGATTGGGATCATTTTTTTGCTAAAGCTCCCCAAAAACATATGTAAATAGAATTATTGTGTACTCAAATTTTCAAAAAAAAATTGGATATTAGATATTAGTAAGATACGAGGGCTGTTTGAAAAGTTCTCGGCCTAACATAGAAGGCGTTGCTTTAACAAATAAATTTTAATTCCTCAAATAGCCTTATATATACATAATAATTGTATGTGAAGTTTCATTAAAATTGGTCGCGTACTTATATGAGTGCAATTTTTTGTTTGAGCGAACCTATTGCTAACAACGAACATGGAAAAAAAATTAAATTAGAGCCGTCATTAAATATTTGGTCAAAAAGAATATGACACCAAATCAAATTAAAGATGACTTCGATGAGACACCTTCGTATCCCACGGTCAAAAAGTGGGCAGCCTTATTTAAACATGGCAGACAGAGCGTCGAAGATGATCGCAGAAGCGGAAGGCCAATAACATCCACCTCTTCAGAAAACGTCGATAAAATTCATAAAATGGTTTTAGACGACCGAAGGTTAAAAGTTCGAAAAATAAGCAACACCATGGGGATCTCTTCTGAGCGGTTTACCACATTTTGACCGAAGAATTGGGGTTGAAAAAAATGTCCGCAAGGTGGGTGCCGCGTTTGCTGAGCGAAGAACAAAAAACAAGTCGGTTTTTGTCATTGCTAAACTCCATGAACTTCGATTTGGTGTACTGAACCACCCCCGTTATTCACCTGATTTGGCACCATCAGACTATTACCTCTTTCCTAGCTTAAAAAAACATTTTGCTGAGACGGAGCGGTTTTTCGAAGAGTTTGAGGAATCGGCCTATAAAAAGGGTATAGAAGCACTGGAACACAGATGGAATAAGTGCATTGATATAAGAGGAGAATACCATATGTAGAATAAGATAAAAAAAAAGTTTTAAAATTTATTGCGTTTTATTGGTCAGGCCGAGAACTTTTCAAACTGCCCTCGTATTACAAAAAGCTTGATGACCGCATTGATTGGATAAGGTCAAAAAAAATCGTAGGGGTTAAAAGAGTGGAAAACAAAAAAAATCTTAATGCAATCAATTATATGCCATTTTTAAAGTCAGATATCTTTGCTTTTCATTTTTTATACTAAGTTAATGCAAATTTTTTGATAGTATATAACTTCAAACTAAAAATATAAATATTTCTTGGATTAGCTACGTACCTATAATGTGCATCGGTATCTTCTTTTAAACCCTTCCTTGTTTACCTTAACGCGCAATTATAAAAAAAATCTTCCAGTGAATCAATTCATTAAGAATTCATATTGTGTTTTAGTATTTAAGATGTATGCAAAGTTAAATAATTGCAATTTTTGATAACCAAAATTGTGATAAATGTTTATTTTAATATTTTGTTTCACTTTGTATTACACTTCTGTGATTACATTATTAAACAGATGGAGAAAATTCCTTAAAGTCGTTCTTCATTTCGCAATTCACACAGGGTCTTGCTTGGCGAACAACTCTGATAGTCATGTCATTGATTCGGACGATCTTATTCAAATACTTTTTTTTTTGTATTGTAATATTTACCGTTTGTTAATTATTTTCATTTAATTTGAAAACAACATTTTTGAGACTCTATATTTCATTTGGACGTTGTCGGGTGAAAGCCTTCATAAAATTTGAGTTAAGATCGCGAAAATACAAGATTCAAATCTAACATTAATTTTTATATACAATTTATTATTTTTTTAAAAAAGTTTAATTGCATACGTTTAAGGACGATAAATGCCTACAGATATACAAACATACAGATATTCAGATTTTTTCAGAAATATGGCCATACAGGCATAAAGACATACGAGAGTGAGGTATAAGATTTGTTCGCTTGGGTTTTTAACAAATAATGTATTAATTCGTCCTATTTTACTGCTGTTTTTAGGAACTGGAGTGAGCAACCAAATCTTCGCTAGAGTCCAAAATCAAAAGAGTAAGATACTTCCCAAATTGTTGGTGTTTTCACAAAACTAGACAAATCCAAAACCTTACGCAACTCTTAGTGAAAATAAAATTTTAAATTTATAAAAAAACAATAAACAACAATTTTCATTATTTAAAAGAAATTTAAGGAATCGAAAAAGGAAAGCAAATAAATCGAATTAAATTATCTAAGGTCGATGGACCTTTGGGCAGATTTGGAAATTTGAAATACTGTAGTAGAGCTACGTTTATTCAAGAAGAATTTATTAATTGGAGACAAATTTCAGTGTGAATAGTTTTAGCAAATTTATTGTAATGAAGAAAATATTCTATTAATTTTGATAGATATTTCATAAGGATACTTAAATTAAATTATTTTAATATAGTATTATTAATACAGTATTTCAACATCCCCTCTTAATCAATACATATTAAAATTTAAAGTTCAATTTTTTTAAGTTCTAATTTAAACCCATATTGTTTGTGCAAAAGGCATGTTTTTCATTGTTAACTGGCTTGGTTAAATTATCTGCAATCATCTGATTTGTATTTATATAGTTGACATCAATATCACCACTATCCAATCTTTCACGAATAAAATGATGACGAATGTCTATATGTTTAGTCCGTGGACTATACATTTGATTCTTAGCCATATTGATGGCACTTTGGTTGTCGCTAAATATTTTAATTGACTTAATTGAGTTATCCAATAATTCGGCTAAAAGCTGCCGTATCCAAATCGCTTCCTGAGTAGCCGCCGAAAGAGCCATATATTCAGCTTCAGCACTGGAAAGTGCAACCGTTGGCTGTTTCTTGCTTGCCCATGATATTGCACTGTTTTCAAATTTAAAGACATATCCAGTGCACGATTTTCTGTCATCCGGATCAGATGCCCAATCCGCATCGCAATAACCATGAAGTTTTGAAGTTTCATCGTCAAGTGATTGGAAGGTCAGCTTGTAGTCCTTCGTTTTCTTTAAATATCGGAAAATTCTTTTTACTGCATTCCAATGAGGTCGCCCCGGTTCTTGATTAAATCTGCTTAGATTTCCAATCGCATATGTTAAGTCAGGACGTGTACATTGTGACAAGTATAAAATACTCCCAATAGCTTCTTGGTAAGGTACATTTTCCATGTCTTTTACTTCGTCTTCGGTCTTCGCTGACATGTCCTTTGTCAATTTAACATTTGGATCAATCGGTGAACCGATTGGATGACACTCAGACATACCAAACCGTTCAAGTATTTGCTCTGTGTATTTCTTCTGATCTAATGAGATTGTTCCATTTTTACGATCCCTTGTTATTCTCATTCCAATACAGCTTCCAGCTTGACCAAGATCCTTCATGCTAAAGTTCTTTTTAAGATTTGCTTTTAACTGATTTTTCCAAGCATTATTATTCGAAAAAATACCATACTCTTTTTCTCATGTCGAAAATATATGCACCCATCTGTTTTGCAACGTTTGTACCCAGATTTGACCATTACATCGTTCAGTTTGGTATTCCATTGACGACTAGCTTGCTTTAATCCGTATATAGCCTTTTTAAGTAAACAGACTCGGCCACTTCCATCATCAAATCTATCTGGTTGCTTCATGTACACCTTTTCTTTAACATCTCCTTGTAGGAAGGCTGTAATTGCATCCATTTGATCAATGTCAAGATTAAATTTTGACGCAAGCGCGATTAGAAGCCGTATCGATGAATATCTAACCACTGGCGAAAATGTCTCTTCATAATCAATTCCAGGTCGTTGACTGCACCCCTTAGCCACTAGTCTTGCCTTGTAACGAATAACTGCGCCGTTTGAATCCGTTTTGATCTTAAAAACCCATTTCGAACTTATGGTTTTCCTGTCTTTTGGTAAATCTACCAGTTCCCAGGTATGGTTGTCCAATAACGATTGATATTCCTCGCTCATTGCATGCTTCCATTCTTCGCAATTTGAACTACTCATAGCATCTGCAACTGTTGATGGTTCGTCAATATTACCGCATGCCAAATATGATATAAAATCAGGAAATTGTTTCTTTTTACGTTCTCTAGATGACTTTCTTAATCTTGCTGATCCGACTTCTTTATCACTGCCTGGTTGAGTGTCAGAAATTGTTGCATCAGTTACCTGAACGCTATTAGGTTTATCTCCAGATGTATTCATCAAATCATCACTTAACAAATTTCCTTGCGCCTCCTTAGCAATTTTGCAGTCTTGAATATCCTTAATGTCGGGATTTTCTTCATCATATTCAGGAGTATCATATAAAACATATTTATTTTGATTAGTTGAATCAGTAGAATTACATTTTTCCAGGAACATGACATCTCGACTTTTAATTGCCCGATTAGTTATTGGATCATAAACACGATATGCTTTAGTTCCCTCACAGTATCCAATGAAGATTAATTCCTGAGATTTTGCATCAAATTTTTTTCGTTTCACATCCGGAACGTGTACCATTGCATTCGATCCAAAAATTCTTAGATGACTCAAATTCGGTTTCGATCCAGTCCAAATTTCAATAGGAGTTTTGTCCATCAAAACACGAGATATAGAACGATTTTTTAAATATACCGCCGTTGACATCGCTTCTGCCCAAAATTTTTTTGGAAGATCCGCATCTTGTAACATGCATCTTGCACGCTCTGTCAATGTTCGAATTGTTCGCTCAGCAAGCCCATTTTGCTGTGGTGTATAGGGCGATGACGTTTGTCGTATAATACCACATGACTTGAACAACTTCTCGAACTTTTGGTTGCAGAATTCCGTTCCATTGTCTGACCTGAATTTCTTGATCTGTTTTCCAGTTTGTTTTTCAACTAAAGATTTGAATTCGCAGAATTTGGAAAATGTTTCGTCCTTTGATTTTAGAAAATAGGTAAATGTTTTTCTGCTGAAATCATCAACTAGAACAAATGCATATCTAGCTCCACCAATTGAAACATTCTCCATCGGTCCTGCCAAGTCAGCGTGTATAACTTCCAAAAGTTCCAGAGCTCTTGAGCCATTTTTGTTAAATGGTAGTCTTGACTGCTTTCCTTTTAAGCAAGCAACGCAAATGTTTTTCCCAGTGTCTTCAAGAAATGAAATACCGTCAACAGCACCATTTTTCATTTTCTTCAAATCTTGGTAATTCAAATGACCCAATCGTCTATGCCAAGTCTCACAAGTTTCCGGGGATATTACTGCAATGTAACCACAGTGCTTCAAATTGTTAAGCCTGTACAACCCATCTATCATCGAAGCTTTTGCCAATATTTTTTTGTGTTGGTCTCGGATTTCACATCGATCTGAAAAGAACTCAACAATATGTCCACGTTTTGTCATTTGACTTACAGATAAAAGGTTTGCTGTTAAATCCGGAATGCACAAAACATTTTTAACTTCAATGGTATTTGGTTGTCCATTGACTTCAGATGCTATTTTCACCGAACCACACATTGAAACCTTCATTTTGGTGTTATTGGCAACAGTAATATCAGATATTGATGGTTTTCTTTGATTCAAAATCCAATTTTGGTTCATGGTAAGATGTTGCGTTGCGCCAGAATCAATATACCAATCACCTCGGTTAAAATTTCCACTTAAAAATACAGCACTGAAAGAAGTTCCGGATTTATTTTTGTCATCAACATTCTTAGACTTCTTAATCGGACAGTCAGGAGATTTGTGACCAATTTTGTTACAACTGTAACATCGTACTCCTTTTTTCTTTGGCAGACCTTTTTTGTATCCGCTGTTTCCACTGAAAAAAGCACCTTCACCATTCACAGTTGGAACTTCTTGTAGTAATTTAGTTTTGATGGCATCACTTGTTAGCTTTGTATCGGTGTTGTCCAATGCCATCACCATTGGTTGAAACTGTTCCGATAGACCGCACATCAAAAATATTGCCAACCATTCATCGTCAACTTTGAATCCTATCGCATTTAACCTATGAGCTGCCGTAATGATTGTAGAAACATATGTATCCATTGAGTTGCAGTTTTCCAGTTTTGTTCCTGTTAATTGTTTCACCAATGTGATTCGGCGTGCACGACCTTTGTCTTCAAAAGTAGATTCCAATTTTTCCCATACTTCTTTTGCTGTTGAAGTATCCTGAACATGGACGTAATTGCTTGAGTCAATGCTCAAAATAATCGCTGCTCTAGCTTTCGTTATCTTATTAGCATCCACTTCTGTTCCAAGAACCGCTTTCCAATTGTCGTTGTACTCCAAGTATGTTTGCATAGCAAACTTCCATGTTGCATAGTTTTCACGACCCTTCAGTCGTTCAATCGATGCCAAGAAACTTGAATTTTTTTCGCTTCCCATTGCACGTAACCACAATTAATAACAGCAACAAAATCAATAAATTTATTATTCAGAAACAATTCACAAATTTATGTTCTCGAATTTTTCTGGGCCCATAACCTGTAGTAGAGCTACGTTTATTCCAGAAGAATTTATTAATTGGAGACAAATTTCAGTGTGAATAGTTTTAGCAAATTTATTGTAATGAAGAAAATATTCTATTAATTTTGATAGATATTTCATAAGGATACTTAAATTAAATTATTTTAATATAGTATTATTAATACAGTATTTCAACAAATACCTCCCATTCTCTTGTTTGGTCGTTGTTATTTATAATTATAATTAAAGTATTTTTTTGCACTTTTCTTTTTCAATAGATTGTTCTTTATTTTTTCTTGCTTTTAGTACATTAAGGTATATATATGTACTTTTATCTGTACTAATGTATATTGCAATAATTTCATTGAATATTAAGAAATCATTTTTCAAGGGTTGGAAAATGAAACTGAGCTTTAACTTTAACGAATACATATATTTTGTCAAAAGATCGTTTTACATACAAATTAAACAAAAAGTCTAAATATCATAATATGTGTTATTATAAAGACTCGATACTCCAGTCCGCAGTAACAAACCTTCTTGACATCCCAAGAGTTGGTAAGATCAAAAGAAATAACTTCGAAGAACATTTCAAAACGGAGTTAAGTTGCAAAAAAGACTGGCTAGGCGAAACAGTAAACTACAGTCTTAAAGAAAATGCCATCAAATTGTACACTGATGGATCGAGAACATCTTGATAGAAAATATAAAAACCAAAACATTGCCATCATGTCAGACAGCCAGGCTGCATTAAAAGCACTAAGCTCCTACGCCATTAGTTCCAAACTTGTTTAGGAGTGCGTGATAAAACTTAATAAACTGGGCAAGAATAACACTGTCACACTTCATTGGGTATCAGACCACGTTGGTGTCCAAAGCAACGAAGTGGCAGACTCCTTAGCAAAAATAGGTGCATCGACACCCCTTACAGGGCCAGAGCCCTACTGTTGAAAAGGAGGCAAAAAAATCAAAAATCTGGAAATAACTCCCTAAGCTGAGACAGGCAAAATTTCTACTCGGGGACTACAACCGAGAGCGTTTTCTAACCTGCATTAGCTTAAGCCAGAACAACCTCAGGAAAATCACAGGGCTTCTCACAGGCCACTGTAAGTTGAAAAGACACCTCAACATCCTTGGCCTAGTGAACAACGCGTCTTGCAGATTCTGCAACATTCACGACTAGACACCTGACCACATACTGGGAAAATGTGATGCACTCGTGCATCAAAGACACAGGTATCTGGGCAAGCACCACATAAAAGAGAGTGAATTATCCTCCCTTAACATACTCCAAATACTTCGATTCCTCAAAGGAACAAACTTGGAGGAAGAACTGTAATAATGAGCCTTACAGTTCTTGATGGGGGGCACAATAGATCTTTAGGTCGCAGTGTTTTTATACCCCAATTTATTCATTCATTCATTCAAATAATCTCATTCCTCTTCGTAAAGTTAAACAGAGTATTTAATAGTAATAATTCCTAAATATAACGAATACAAAATCTGAAATATAAACAACTTGGTTAGGCTTAACCAAATCATTTAATACGCAATTTCGTTATGACTTATTTTTTTATTAGCTACAATGATGTTAAATTCTCCATTTTATAAGTCCATCAACAGTTCACCATTAAAGCAAAGTAAAGTGTAAGGTGATTAAAAAAACTCACCAAAACTCTGCGAGTTTAAAACCTTATATATACATACATATGTATGTAGGTAGGTACATTCTGAATTAAGTTTAATTTATCTTCTTTATTTTGGAATAATATAAGAAGCCTCTTACCCTCTTATAAAAATCCCTTCCTCTCCATTTAGTCCAAATTTTTTAGACCAAAAGGTATATAGTTAGAAAGCACTTACGTAGGCCCCAAATAAAATAGCTTTTGAAACTTTTTGTTCGCAAAAATAAACCTAAGAACCCTACTTAAAACAAATGGCTTATTTACTTTCACTTAAAAGAGCAGAGTGCCTTCAAAAAATATTTTCTCAGAAATGCATTATTCCTCCTTAACCTCACTTCTCTTCATAAAACCAACTATGCTCACTTAGCCCAAATATACTCTAAGAAATTAATCGTACAAGGTGCCTCTGTAACTTTATACACATACACACACCTACAAGTAAAGCCTCTAAGTCGTGGGCTTGCAGCAACACCCTGTCATTCATTTAATCCCATTCCTAAATTTTTTTTTTTGGTAGAAAAATTATTGCTCATAACTTTTCTTAGCTTGCAAAGTTTTTGCCACAAAAATTACTTTTTGATTTTATTTTTTATTGTGTTATTTTTCATTTCCTTGCTGTTTTCCAACCCAAAGAAAAGTAAAGTTAGCGAACTGAAGAACAAAAAAAATAATATTCCCAACGAATAAAACTTAAAATTGAAAATGTTTCTTTATGACTTCATGTGCTGTTTTGTAATCTTCTTTCAGAACTCGAGCACAGCAGCTTTGTAGAAAAGGACATTTTCTTGCGGTCATCACACCTCACTCTTCAATCTTTGACCTCAAAGGACATTCCATGAGAAGAAAAACGAGATCGACGAAGTCGGCAACGCGAAGAGCGATAATCAGACTTGTAACATGGAATCAATAATTCCTAGTGCTACTCTATTGGCGTCGACATAACAACTGCACATTCAACAGCACAACGGTAGCTTACTTTTGTGCATTCAATTGATGGTTTTGAAGGATAATGGCCATCACAGATGCTGTCAGATGCTATAGTATCGGTGTGGCGCTACGACCACACAACCATTATTAATATCCGCCACAGGACCAACTTTTCGTAGAATTAATTGAACTTGGTCTTTGATCGACGAGCACGACGGCATTGGAAGAACACGAAGTCAAAGTGCGGACGTTGGTAACACAGACCTCAACAAATCGAATTTATACCCCTAGTAAAACTTGTAAGGATAATGCCAGGAAGAGTCCAATAGAAGTCCAAACAAGAGCACTAAAGAAAGACGGAAATCTAGGGTAGAGCAAGGCAATCATTTAATCATGAATAACATGAGTGAGAAACCCCCACCCCCGCAGCCTCCTCCGCCGCCTTTACTAATGCAGCATAGTGCGCTGTCCCTGCCACCACCGCCTCCCTCTCAAACAAACGATCAATACCAATATGACCCAGCATATGTGACACTTGGAAAGTCTTCGAACAATAATAGCATCGCCATGGCGACAGCAGCTACGCCAACGATGGCGTCAACAACAACGATGACAATGACAATGACAACGTCTCCAAACGGTGACGAAGTTTCCAATTTGCTTAAGTATCAAAGTGGAATCGGTCTTGGCAGCGGCATAGTCGGTGTAACATCGGGCTTACCAGATGGCAATGTCCTTATCCTTGGGAAAAGCATGAACAATGCGAATCCGTCAATAGTCATGGGTGGCAGTGGTGGTGGTTGTGTTGGTGTTGGTGTTGGTGGTATGGCCCACATGAGTTCCGGTGGAATTAGCGGTGGAAACATTGCAACCAGCAACACAAACTGTAACAAAAACTCGGCTGGTGGTGGTGTTGGCGGTGGCAGTAGTCGCAAAGCGAAACGGAAATGCTGTTCTTGCTTTGGAAGACCTTCGACGACGAAGCCCATGTCATTTTGGACGGGCTTAATAACAAATTTGGGAATTTGTACATTACTCCTAGCGTATACACTTTTAGGTAAGTGCACAATTGTTGTTCATTTTGTATTGTGTGTGGGTATGGTGCTCTTGCATTATGTGTGTGCTTCCATTTAAGCCAGTAAGAAGATTTGGATGTCGATTTAGTGTGTGTGTTTTGTGAAAACTTTTTAAGTCAAAGTTAGAAGAAAATCCTACACCCATAAACAATACTGGGTGTTGGGAATGGGATATGAAAACTTTATCTTATCCTCAAGGATATTGATGAAGCGGTGTTGAAAGTTTTCCTCTGTTTTCTTCGGAATAGTTTCGAGCGATAGTAATGGGATTTGGGAAAACAAGACAACTTTTTTTGCAAAGTGGGTATAAAAAACCCAAGAACACCCTCACTCACACAATCTTCATGACTGAGTGGTTGATAAACAACATATTAAATGGAAGCAAACAGTTTTCCGAGTCATGAGTTAGTGTGTCGTCTCAGTTGTGAGATACATGATTCTGTATATGTAAGGTGGGGTTTTCATAACACCATATCATCCGGCTGATGGGTTTGATCGGAGAAGAGGGATAAGTAGTATGATCAATGTGACAAAAGTAAATTGTTTTCTGTCAAGCAACATACATATTTTTGTCAAGGGTGTCATCGATATATTATGACTGAAGAATATTTTGATGTCTTTTCCTTGTTTCAGGAATCTGAAAACAGGTATACATACATACCTACATATAAAATAGATACATTTTAACACCACTAGGGAACAGTAAGAAATATTTTTCATAAAACGGATCCAGGGTCTAATTCCACTAAATCGTATAAGTTCACATAAGTATGTACCTAAATATTAAAATCCCGAGTTCAACATCTTGCCCTACAGTACCTATATCGCAACATGTCAATAATTTCAATTGTCTGACACATAAAATGTGCCAAGAATACGTGGCTTTCGGTTTCCTCGCCCCTTAGTTATAAAACTTAAATAATTTAATTAAAATTAGAAATAAATTATTTCTTTTAAGAATGACAACTTTTAGTTGAATAAACTGGGGTATAAAAACACTGCGACCTAAAGATCTATTGTGTTCTTCCTCCAAATTTGTTCCTTTGAGGAATCGAAGTATTTGGAGTATTTTAAGGGATGATAATTCACTCTCTTTTATGTGGTGCTTGCCCAGATACCTGTGCCTTTGATGCACGAGTGCATCACATTTCCCATAGCATGTGGTCAGGTGTCTCTTCGTGAGTGTTGCAGAATCTGCAAATCGTGTTGTTCACCAGGCCAAGGATGTTGAGGTTTCTTCTCAACCTACAGTGGCCTGTGAGAAGCCCCGTGATTTTCCTGAGGTTGTTCCTACTTAAGCTAATGCAGGTTAAAATACGCTCTCGGTTGTAGTCCCCGAGTTGGAGTTTTGCCTGTCTCAGCTTAGGACGTTCTTTCCAGATTTTTTATCTTTTTGCCTCCTCTTCTGTTTTGATTTTATTTTTGATCACGTTTTCTCCTATTCCGCAGTAGGGCTCTGGCCCTGTAAGGGGTGCCGATGCACCTATTTTTGCTAAGGAGTCTGCCTCTTCGTTGCCGTGGCCTGATATCCAATGAAGTGTGACAGTGTTATTCTTGCCCAGTTCATTAAGTTTTATCACGCATTCCCAAACAAGTTTGGAACTAATGGCGTAGGAGCTTAGTGCTTTTAGTGTAGCCTGACTGTCTGACATGATGGCAATGTTTTGGGTTTTATATTTCCTATCGAGGTTTCTTCCAGCACATGTGCCTATGGCATTTACTTCTGCCTGGAACATGCTAGTGGACTGTCCCATCGGTAAGGAGAGTTTAGTTCTAGGCCCAAAAACTCCAGTACCAGTCCCTTCAGCTGTTCACGATCCATCAGTGTACCATTTGATGGTATTTTCTTTAAGACTGTAGTTTATTGTTTCGCCTAGCCAGTCTTTTTTGCAAAATAACTCCGTTTTGAAATTTTTTTCGAAGTTATATCTTTTGATCGTACCATCTCTTGGGACATTTTCAATGTCCACGTGTAGTGGCGTTAAATAAAGGATGGTTTCCATCGCTGCTGTAGGGCAAGTTCTCATTGCTCCTGTTATGCATATACATGCAAGCCTTTGCAATTTGTCTAGTGACTTCCTAGTTGTGTTTAGTTCGGTTCTTTTATGCCATGCACTCGGCCCATAGGTAATGATGGGTCTTACCATCATGGTGCACATCTTATGATGTTTGGTTTGCAGCCCCATGTTTTCCTGCAAGTGTCTTGCATATCATAAGGGGCTTTGTGGCTTTCTCGACAGTTATTTCGACATGCTTGTTCTATAGAGGAGTTTGCTATTTAGTGTAACTCCTAAATATTTGACCTCCCTCTGGGTGTCGATTACTTCTCCCGCCAACCGAATGGGTTTCATGCGAGGTAGAAGTCTTTTACTGGTAAATAGTACTATCGTTGTTTTGGTATAGGATTGATGTTAAGTCCCACAGATATACACCATTTCCTAGTTATAGACAGCCCTCTCTACACTATATCACAAAGAGTTTCTTCGTACTTCCCCAGTGCCGTTATAACGATGTCATCAGCAAAGCCAATATATCGAATCCCTTGGGAGGTTAGACTTTCTAGTAATTCATCAACTACAAGACTCCACAGCAAGGGTGATAATACCCCTCTCTGCGGACAGACTATTGTTGTGATGACTTTCTGGACGTTTAGTCCTGCGTATGCTTCCACCGTTCTTGTACTAAGCATTTTACTTATCCATCTGACTATAGTGATAGGAACGCTCTTCCTTTCTAGAGCCGAATGAACTGCTTTGAGAGAGGTGTTGTCCAAGGCCCCCTCAATACCAAGGAAGGCGCATAATGCCATTTCTTTAGTATCTAGAGCTCTCTGTATTGTATTAGTTAGTTCGTACAGAGCGGTTTCTCTGTAAGCTGACGATGATTAAGAACATTTTTACTAATACTTCCGATCTAATGAAGTTATTAATTACCTTTTCTAAAGTTTTCAGTAAGAAGGATGTTAAGCTTATTGGCCTGAATGACTTAGGATGTGTGATATCTTTTTTCCCCACTTTGGGGATGAAAATTACCTTTGCTCTTCTCCATAGACTTGGTATGTACCCAAGTGTAATACTACTTCGAAGTAATCTAATAAGATAGGGCATTAGTTCTTCTTTACCTTTCTGCAAAAGTGCAGGAAAGAAGCCATCTACACCCGGTGATTTGAAAGGTTGAAAGGTACTTAACACCCATTCAATCCTATTGCCTAAGCAGATAGTCGAAGCTATCTTCCAGTCTTCCCGGTTAGGCCTTAGAGGTATTCTCTATATATCATATTTCCTACCATTGGTAAGCTGCCTGGAAAATGAGTATTTAGCAGTAGGGTTGACCTTTGCTCCTTGTTTTCAGTGAAGCTACCGGCGCCGTAACGAAGTGCCAAAGAGGTTAATGTGTTATCTTTGGCTAAAGCCTTGTGTAATCTTGCTGCTGCAGGTTTCGACGAAATGCCCTCGCAGAAATTCGCAAAACTATTCCTCTTAGCTCTCCTTATTTCCCCGAACTTTTAGTTGAATGATCTAAGAAGTAAAACCGGACTCAACATACATAAACACATATGTAATATGTAACTTAAACCAAATTTACTTCATGTTATCTTCTTCTCTAAAAAGAAATTTCAGATAGATATTATAAGGAAGTGGAAGACATATCTAATGTTCGTGGACCTTATTAAACATATAAACCGTAAAAAGCTTTACCGTACTCCCTCTTATGCATCCAACTGGTGATTTCCAATTTAAATTGATACTAATTAATTAATTAAATAAATCATAAAATTCTATACAAGTTGCGCTTTGTATTTCTCGGTTCACATTCAGTTCCGCAGATAAATATAAACACTATCATTGTCAACAACAATCCAAATGGAAAAGCTGCCTTCATATTGTAAACTTAAAATTAATATAGTGATCCAAAATTATATTAAAATTAACTCGACACAAAAATAAATTTAGTGGAAATTGACATTTTCGTATATGATAGACGATTACAACCTACTCTATATCTATACGCTTGTACAAAACTTAAAATCGCCGAAGTTTTATTTTATTTTATCTAATTGTTGCACTAGCGTATGAAACATCTGTCGTATTTCATTCGCCTACGATATTTTAATTTAGGATTTTTATTTTTAGCGCAACACTATATTAAAAAGTTTATTTAAAAGTATTAATAGTTCAGTAAAAGTTAAGCTAGGAACGCACTTGCGATCTCAATCGCGCGGTTTTAATCGCAAAAATAGAACACATGATTTTAAATGAGAATGAACGCACTTGGCAGCAAAAAATCGTGATGATGTAAAGGTCGAAATATCTTTCATTGGCGATGCGATTGTGGCAAGTTAAAATGAAACAAATGAACTTAAATGAATATGCTCACACTTTAAATGACTACGACTAATAAATCGCACGAATTTTTAGCCGCATGAAATAAGACACATGGCATTAAACGTGAATGTACACACATAAGACTTAAAAATCGTAGCGATTATAAAAATGAATCAAGTTCTATTTTTTCAGGCGGGTTTTCTGTAGCAACATATAATATTTATGAATTTTTGAATATTAAAAAATTCATAAATATATGAAGCTTCGCAGGCACACTGCATGTATGTAACCATACAAAAACCCCTTCGCAACATATAATAGATCAAACTGATTTAAATAATCCTGCACGCACTTGCGACTTTTTAATAAAATTCTTGTCAGTGTTAAAATGGGCTTCATTAAGAAGTGTTGTGAAGTGGTTCTTTTATTACGTTAAAAGTCTACTCAAAAACGAAAAAAAAAGTATTGGGTGCATCCGGTTATAAGTGGCAGGTTAATTAACAGTCAGTTTCATAAGATCCACGATAGTTTAAAAGAACAGCCACAGAAATTTGTGTAATACTACAGACAGATTATGCAACTACTGCAACTAGTTGGAGCCATAATTATGTACGAAACTACAAAATATTCCCTGAGGAACGATTATCTAGGAGTTAAAAGTAATGGCGCAACATTTTGGTTGAATTAGTACGATGTTAAAGCTGTTTTAGTATGAAACTAGGTTAAAACAATAATTTTGCAAACTTTAATCGATTATAGCATCATACTTTCTCTACTCTTTTATTAAAGTTAAAATCATCGAATAACTATTTTACAGTTTTGGTTTTTTACTTATTATGTACTTATTTTAATTTACCTTAATAATAGGCTGTTTGAAATTTGCGCCGAAGTGTTTTATTTGTTTGCGATCAAATAATCGCGCAACAAAAAAAATCACAAGTAAGAGCATGATAAAAATTTGTGGTGACCGAAATTTTTTTTAATCGCCTCGACAAAAAATCGCAAGTGCGGTCGTAGCCTAAAGTAAAATAAAGTACACGACTGATTTACACGTACCTACTTGTTCTTATGTTCAAGCTACTAGAAGTTTCAAAATCAAAAATAAGGGTTACATGGTAGGTAAAGTTAATATTTTTTCTTAAAATACTTTTTTACCAAAATGTAGAAAATACCTAAGATATCACAAAGATTTGTGTTAATCAATATAGCTAAAGCAGTTTTACTAACGATAATATCGCGTGTTTTTTTGGAACTAAAAAAATATTTTCTCCTCTAGGGTATTACCGAAGAAACCATATTTCCACATGCAGGGGCAGAGGCTTAGGCTTAAGGTCAAAATACAAATAAGCAGACCTGGAAAGATTCAAACTTAAAGAGAAAGGAAACCAACATTGCAAAGAATTGTAAACCAACTGAAAAATCAGTAGACATTTCTCAAGTTTTGTTTTTTCTTTGGGAACAATGCTGGCCATCTGACCAAAGCAATTAAGCTCCTTCTGAAAATTTAATTTTAAACTTCAATCCACATTAAATCAGATGTCAAAAAACTAGCCTAACTCATAGATTAAGTAACGTTAAAGTTACGCATTTGATTGATACACTCTTTCGTATTTAGTTCCTTACAAAAAAATAAAAAATTGAAACAGGTATGCGCAAAAATAAAAACTTGGTTAAAATGAATTGAACCTCTATAACATTTAGATCAAGTTTAATATAATAGATCAACACTTAAATTTTCCATCTTTCAACTTCTTCAAGGTTGTTTAAATTTGTCCATTTTAAGAAGTTATCAGCAAATAATAAATATCAATTCATCAACAAAAGAACTTAATCGGTCTTGAAACTTTTTAATGTTTCTTTTTTTTTTTGTGATGAACATGTCCTTGATAGAATTGCTTAAGAATTTTAACAAATATTTCAATTGTTATTGGAAAGAGGATTCCATGAAACACAATAGACGTTTTCCTCAGAGCTCCTTCCACACGCAAACCATTTTCGTACTAAAAAAAAAAAGAAAAGTAAAAACTATAAATCTTCTTAAATTGGAGAATTCATGTATTGTTCTATTCAGGATTTAACGGAAGGAACAAATGAAAAAGAATATACTTTTAAGAAATATTACATGTCAACTGTAGCTATGTATAAAATAGAAGCCATTATTATTTGATATTTAGATTTACATTTGTACACCAAAGGGAGCAATGGAGAATCACATGTCCCACTAGTTATTTCCAAAATGTTTAGTCAATGTAAATATAATGTATGTATCTGATTAAATTATTCAACATCATGACTGCTTCTCCAACCACTTTCTCATAAACTCATGCTGTGGTATAATGAATATAATGTAGATATACCTTTGTATCATACAAAAAAATATCATTGTGACTTTTAAGTTAAATTATATAAAAGTTTGCGTACTAATTGGGGTGACTATAAATAAGGCCAAATCGTAATTTAGTCTTGGGCCTTGCCAAGAATAAAATTTAGAGTTGGCTTAAATATTGAATTGGACTCTAAATAGCTATAACAATGCTAATTAATTTAATAATCAGCTTAACACTAAACGTCACCGTAAAAACCACGTCTGTTAATGAGACAAATTTATCAAACACACAAGTTCGTCATCAATGTGCCAGCTAATACATGACATGTATATATTATATTTTATTAATACTACTGATGGTCTTTGAAACCTTTTCTTTTTTTATTTTAAAACACATTTCACTTCAAACAAACACTGTTTAAAATTATAATTAATTAATGTCAAAATACTCGTATATGTAAATGTAAAGTTATTGTTAAAATAAATAAAAACAATATACACCAAGACATGCAACCACATACCATTACATCAAGACGTAAGCATTTACGATTTGTGTTGTTTTTACGAGAAGGATATTAATAAATATGATGTAAGATATATGTACGTATAAGAAAGTCAAGTAAGTTGAAGGTAAAAAAATAAAATAAAATTGTTTATCTGGTAGTACTAGTCTCATTTTGAGATTTACTCTTGTTAATCTGGCAATGCCACAAAATTTGAGTAGTGTTTTGCGAAATGCACAATATTCTCTCTCCATGGTGCCTTCGTCATTCAGTTGTGAATTGTTGACTGGCAAAGTGGTGTGATAAGCTGTGAGTTGTTGAAGTTATAGGTTAATAAGAATTAATAAATACAATACAGGAAGACAAATTGAAAGATAGGTGAGTTTATCTCGCCGAATAATCATCTTATTGATTATTTTAAGTAGAATCTAGATTTATATTTTGTACAAAATCATTTCTTACTGAACATTGGTATAACATTAAACATACAACGCTGAACGCTCGAGTAAGAAATTCAATCGTGTGTGGTGGTCTCCTGGTTAAAAATGTAAATGAGCATTGGCATAAAATCCATCAGTTCCCCTTTAATTTTTGTTTGTTAGGTTTAAGTTTTTTTAAAATAGTATTTAATAAATAGTTACCGCATTTTTTTATTTTCTTTAATTTAATTTTATAACTTTTTGTTTTTTTTTTTTATTTTACCTTATATACGTACTATTGGACAACTTCTGCATTTGGCAAAAAAGTCGAACTCGAGATTTAGATCAAACTTGACATTAAGATGATAGAAAACACGAAATAAGTGGTTCCGGCAATTCCGTCTATTTTTCTGTATATCTGTAGGTACCTCAACCTCTTCCTACTACCTTAACCACTGGAGCTATTTTTCTCAAAGTCGGTATTTAAGGGTCTTTGGTGATTCCCTAGAGAAGAAATTAAAAAATTGTTTAGCTCCAGAACTAACGGCATCTCTCATCAGTGCCCCTTTTTTGCATTCGATCCCCATGACCCCGACTTTTTAAGAAATTTCCAGATCGGCCCCTTTTTACGATTTATTATTATTAACGATGAAATTTTAAAAAGAATAAATATTACTGATGAAAAACTTTTGGTATTGCACTTTCTAGATTCAAAAGTAAATACAAAAATTGAATGGTTTTCCGAACCTGGTATCCGATTAAGGAAAAATCATTGAGGTCATTGAGTCACTGTGCTTTTAAAATTAGATTTAAAATCAATGGCGCAAAATTCTAAACAGCCTAACAATTTGCTAACTTTAAAGTAGTTTACTAACTTAATTTTAAACATTTTTTAACTAGTATCGTAAGAAAGCAATTTTCTCAATAAATTGCTTCTGAAAACACCTACAACGATGACAGTTCTAAAAAACATAAAATGGTTATTCGCTGATTTTAACTTTAATAAAAGGGTAGAGAAAGTCATACTTTCTATATTCGATTAAAATTTGCAAAATCATTGTTTTAACCTAGTTTCATACTAAAAAAGCTTTAAAATCCTACTAATTAAACTAAAAGTTTGCGCCAATGATATTTTAGAACTCTGGTATAAAATAGGAAACAATTTAAATGAATTTATGTTTGAAAATTTATGCAAGTTTGTTACAAACATTTTTACTTTGCCCCATTGCAAAACAATTTGTTCAAAGCTGACACTCTTATTAAAAATAACTTGACGAATAGACTGAATGTCAAAACTTGTGATTCCATGCTGTCAGCTCTTAATTTAATTGAAACCAAAAATGATTTGAAAACTTGGGTTCCACAAAAAAAATCTTGTTTATTTATATGGGAATACAACATTAAAAAAATAAAGGTTTTCTTTTTATATCCGAAGAAGAAATTTTCTCCATCATTTATCATCCTTAGAACAAAGTCAGAAACTATCGCCTGAAAATATGTCACCTTTTCGTCTTAAGCCGTGCAAAATTAGTTTAGCTATACCATTATGCGGTTTTTCTTTAAAAAAAATTGTTTTTTTTTTTCTTTTAATTTTTATTTTTTATTTTTATATTAAAACTGGCAGCGATTCTGCCTCCGAAACATTTATGACAATTCTTTCTTAAAATTTGCACCTTAAATATTAATTAATTGCTAACATTGCAGTTTCGCCATTCCCACATTGCTGCTCCAAATTTCCACGAATTTGATGTTGTTCTGCAGTCTTCATTTGGTGTCATTGCCCAGGCACTATGTCAGCAGTTTACCGCGTGTGAAGCAATTTGTTGATTTTTGTTAACTTGACTATGTTGTCGTTAACTTGCATAATCTTTAGTAAGTCCTTGGATAGCGGTAATTTTTTAGATTTTTTGAAACTTCTTTAATATCTCCTATGCATAAGACCGGTTCTAAAACCCGCATAGACAACTAAAGACCTATTGCTAAGCTTTAACATATACCTAAAATATTTGAAACGATTGTTAAAAATAAACTGTATGCAATTATTGGTTATCACTTCTTTGAATACCGACAAGGCTTTGTAAATGGAAGGTTTACTGCTGCAAATTCGACCATTTTCAAAAACTATTGCTTTAATAGGTATTATGGGAAAGCGACACCAAAATAACACAGTTTCCACTGATTTGTTAAGATTGGTGCTACTATGTCTAAATTCATTTATAACTTTCTGGAATTCCTCAGGGCAGTCACCTTGGTCGATTTTTTTTTTTTATTTTTGACTTTCGTATAAACGGCTCTAACGATTTTAACCTTAATTTGTATACAGGAGCTCCTTGTGCACTGCCTCAGGTTCTGCTGTACATTTTCATTAATTATCCATATTTTTCAGCCTTTTTTTGATTTGTGTGCCAAAGGTAAAGGCTTTTTGCTATTTTTACATTAATTAATATTGTATGTCAAATATATGAATAAATGGTATGTATTATTATTATTAAATTGGCCAAGGCCGGAACAAAGCCTAAATAAATTCATAGCAAATTAGAAACGAATTAAATATTTTATTAGTTTTTCCTTGAGTATATTTAATAATTGTTTTGTTTCTTATAAAACAAAATAAATAAAATCATGCTTTAAAGTGGTAAATTCATGTTTAAATTCTGATTTAGCCATTCCTAGTTGCTCCAAATAAGGAAGTATGCATCGAGATCAAAGTTTTACTGAAGTATAGACGTTCGCAGTGTTTCCGTTGAGGTTTATTTCTTCTAAAAGGGAGTAGAGCCCAAAAAGTACAATTTATTGTAAGTACATACATGCATATACTCGTACAATCTGCATATTATCCACATATTTGCAGAAGTTTTGCCTAAAAAACGATAGCATGAAGAACATTTTTTAATCCTTTTTTTATAATGTCCCTTCAATATTTAGAATCCAAGCTTAGGTGATCTTGAGATGGCAGACTATGTTTAGTTATGTTTTCAAATTTATTTTTAAATTTTTATTAATACATATACATCAAAATATCTTTTCAGAAACTTTATATTATAGAAAAATAAGGTACAACCATATTCTTTTGTAAGTCAAAACATGTCGTGATATACCTAGCCACCTACCTACATAATGATGTAGAATGTAGGTTTGTGTGATGTGGACACATTGAAAAATTCAATTCAAAATGAAAACTTTGTTTCTTTGCGAAAAAAAAAACAAGTAAAAATAACGGAAACCATGAGCCACAAAATATAGACATTTCCTTTATGTTTTGGTTTCTCCTTCACTGTCCATTGGGTGGTGAAACCGTATAGCAGAACTGCAAGGTACCTCCTACCTTCTAAAGTTGTATTTTTAATGCATGGAAGAAACTTGGAGCATACACTCCGGGTCTTAAAATTAGACATGTCGATGTGACATCTAAATCACAGTATTTTAATGGTTGAGCCAGATTCATTTGAGCATGCACTTGCAGCATCACGTACAAGAGATCATGTTTGCAAAAACTTAGTTAAAATGTTGCAAGAAAGAGAAAGTTCTGCTTATAAACTTATTAATGTTTGGTTTTCAATTGCGACTCTCCACTATATGGTAAGGAAAAGGCAATTTTGTATAGTATTCCGAATGCTGACAAAACTTTTTGTGGTACTCTTTCATTGCGGAATTCTATGAACCATGTATATTCTTAGTTGTTGATAGACTTTTAAATTACATTAGCCTTTTTGCAGTTGAAAGTACAAGTGCCAGGAAAGATATTCGGTGTTTAGAAACGTATTTTTCAACATACAGTGGACCAAACCGTTTGATTTCCGATAGAGGTTTTTTTATACTTCATACAAATTTGCCTTATTTGGCATAAACATAATAACAATCGCCGTCAGTTTAAATGAACAGGTGGATCGCGTCAATCGGTGACTTATTCTAATATTAGCTAAGGAGAGACATACGAATTTGGCCCAAACTAAATTTAAAACGGTCAAATTGCTTATTGTCCCTCAGTAGATCTCAGATCAGCTCCGTAATAGGTGTCATAACTGGTCACTGTCTTATAAGTAGACACGCCGCACGACTCGGTGTACTATCGAACGATTTCTGCAGGAGTTGCTTGGACGAGGAGGAAGAAGAAACAATCCCACACCTTGTTTGTATATGCCCTGCGCTCTATTACAGACGCAAATTTCATCAAGGAGACTATTTCTATAATGAACCAAGCGATCTCATAAACACAATGATTAAAAGTCTCCTTCGCTTCATCACAAGCTCCAAATGGTTTTAACTAGTAGGGAACTTTATTGTTCCTATTAGATCGTGGTATCACAATGGACCTCTACTGGTCTAAGTGTGTCAGATGCCTTAAATGACAGCCACTTTAACCTAACCTAACCTAACCTAAGAAGAGATAGATTGAACATGTAAATGAAATTAATTTAACTAAAATCCTGGCAACCATGTAAGCATATTAAGCTATAACCTGATGTTTTGAATGAAGAATGGTTTTTAATAAAGCTTTAAAATAGACTTGTTTTATTTTATTATGTTTGTTATGTCAAATCATTAGATCCAATATAATTCTAAAACTAAATTGGTCACATCTGGCAACATTGGTAGATCTTCACTTTAGGTTTGATTTGATTATTTGAAAAATAAAGTCTTAATCGGGCTCAAATAGATAAATACTATCTAAATCAGATTTAGATTAGATTTTTATTCAACAGCAAAATCAATTTTACATTTTCTAGGTCATGCAAGATGACCAAAGAACAAGATGGAAACATCACTTTAGGACCACGGATGTCGGAGTAAGACCACTCTCACTCGCTACGACCCCAGTAACGAAACGACTTCTTTTTAAATAAAATACTAAGAATTTCAAAAATGAATGTTATTAGAGAAAAACTGTTCATAAGCATAAAATTAATTTTTTAAATGACTGAAACAACTCCTTTAGTAGTTGGAGCTAAACACGGGATGCCATGTGTTTCAAGCGAATATTAGTTTATGCAAGAACAAAATTATAATTCGTCTTAGTGATTTCTTAAAAAAATAAGCTTTTAGGTATATACAAAAATTTTTTAAATATTTTTAAGAAAAAATTTTGGTACGCCAATTTAATTTTTTTTAGTATTGTTCGAATAAAAATTAAATTTACAAAAAAAAATATTGAGCCGTTTTCGAGATATTGAATTTTCCAAAAAAAAGATAATTTTTTTTCAAAGTTCAAAAAAAAAAATATTTTTCTTAAAGTTTTGAAATGCAATGATTTTTAGACTTTTTAGAAGCTTCTCTCTAAAAAATTTCATAAGATCCGTTATGCCGATAATGAGAAATCAAAATTTTAAAAAATCGTTCTATGGTAGGTACAGTCAGTAATAACTTGTTTTCAAATTTTTTTTATTAAATTATAGATCTTCAAAATTTATCGAAAGAAAACAAATATACGAGTAAGTAAAATTCTCGGAACGTTTTTGAGAAAAATACGATTTTTGAAAACCATTTTTTAACATTTGTATGGAGAGTACCGTTATTTTTAGGTAAAATAATTTTTTTTTCTCATATCTTGTAGATTATTTTAAGAGACTTTTATTTATCAAGTTTTAAAAAAGTTTTCGAAATATTGAGTTTTCAAAAAAAAAATTTGACCATTTTTTTAAAAATCAAAAAAAATTTTGTTTGAAAATTTGAATACACAATAATATTGAAACTGCTGGGGAGCCTTAACATAAAAAAATGATCAAAATCGGTCGTACCGTCTTTAAGAAAATCAAAAACAAAAAAAATGGTTCCAAGGTGGTACCAAAAATAATAATTTTTTGGAATTTTTTTTTTTTAACCATTACCTAGCTTTAACTAAATGCAATTTTATGATTTTTTTTTTAAATCTGTTAAGATTAAGATGCTTCATTGAAAGAGACAATAGATCTAGATAAGGGTGAATTACTTCAATATTTGGTCTTATGCGTTCTTTGAAATAAAAAAAAATTAGCTCTTAGTGTTCTAGCGGGAACGTGAATTGGAACCTGTGCATTTGCTTAAAAATTAATTTGGTGAATTTTCTTTTTCTAGACGATCGGGCCTCCAAATAACATCTGACGAACAAATAATTTTTCTAGAGCATGTTATTTATCTGCACGTGTTGAATTCTCCCAGTAAGGTAAGACGACAACCAGCTTAGCAGTTTTGATTTCAACACTTTATATATTTGTTGTTGAACAAACAGATGCTCTTCCGCTAGGTTGACAAACTCCTTTAAAACTTTGCTAAAAGTCGACTTTCATATAGCAACATAGAAATTATTATATAACCTTAAGCAGGCGGATAATTTTACTATTAGAGTAAGTGATCCACTAGTGTTCCAATAAGATTATGCAACTCATCTAAGACATATGTTAATGATACTTTCTAAAACCCTGAATGAATCTTAAAGATATCAATTTACAGTATGACTACAATTCTTTGCTAGTAATCAGTAGATAAAATTTGTATCCATATGTAGGAAGTTTCAATTGTATCTTAGCATTGCATTACGCCTTGTTACTTGCTACAGTATCTTCTTCTTCGAGTAAAACTTGCTTGATAGCTCATGAGAACGGACACAGCTAATTTCGAATAATTTTGAATACGGTCTGAAGTCAGAACAAACCTTTTTAATCGCTCGCATAAATGAAGATGTACATTCAAAAAAAGACTGACTCGAATCAACTCAACCGTGATATTGAAATCCTCTTGGGATAATGGATAATGGGAGATACAAGTACTATTTTGGCAACCTCAAACCTTAATTTAAAAAAAAAAATCTATATTTACATTTACTTCAATAATTTAACGAAACTCTTTGTTTCTAGTTTGATTGACATAACTAAAATCAATCAAGTGAATTGGAGTGTAGGTACAGCATTTGGCAAAGTGAAACAATGCACTTATACACCCGTGACTCATCCCTCAGGCCTCGTAATGCATATAGAGAGCGAGGATTTAATGGATGCAATTTCTTTTCAGGATTTTAGTGTCTCGCACGTTATTTTATCCTTCCTTCCTTCCTGCAGGTTTCTACTAGCGTGGTTTATATATTTTCTTTTTTTTTTTTCCTTTCAGGTTCATTCATATTCCTGACCATCGAGAACGAAGACTATTCACTGTTACATCATCAACAGAGGACACTGGCGTCAACCAAGCGGCAGAGTGGCAGCAATAGCCTTCTACCACAGCGACGTGTCGATAATTCCAGTATCGCTGGCAGCAGTAGTAGTGGTAGTGGTAGTGTGAGGAATAGCGGTTTACTTTTGAATGGAATAAGTGATCCGCAATCAGCGATAGAGGCGGATACATATGACGTCCGACAACGGACCATCGAGAATATCTGGGACATTACAGTCTCCTTGAATATCCTCTACAAGGAAAACTGGACAAAGTACGTACCTATAGCTAACCACATATATGTACACTTCTCATATACAAGGATAAGAATTTTCAGCTTTATTTGATTTGTTTTAAATTTCCATTATTTTCAGATTAGCAGCTTTGGAAATTGCAAAATTTCAAGACCAATTAATAAAGAGACTGAGCGAGGACGTAACCTTATCAAATCTAGATGGAAGCAGTCCAGCTACGGAGGCGGTTCTATTGTTGTCACATGCCAGAGATGGACAAAAGTATGAGTGGAATTTTGCGAAAGCGTTTTTATACTCGCTTACAGTGTTAACGACCATTGGTAAGTTTACTCTATGTGCAATCGCAGCAATGTAAGCATTGGGTGAAGGGCACATCCGCAACAGCTTAACATTATGTTGTAACAAGACCTAGCGTTGTTGGCTTTAGAGACAGATAGTGCTCGACTACTCCTTGATGAATGAGTGGATTAGTTTTGAGGTTTGGTTGCTGACTTTTGTGTGAATTCAAACACTTACTTTGTGCCAATGTATGTTTTTTTTTGGTTTTGCAAATGAATAGATCGAAGTAAAAGCATGACAAAAAAGACAGAAGTAACATGTATGATAGAATGATGTGGCTACCGAGAATTTCAAAACAACGAACTGTGAGAATAACGGGATATGCTTTTAAGTAATAGTTTTTTCACTACCTGATTAACTGGGTATTACCACCTTATCTCTTTCACCATACATCAACTCGGTGTATATAGGTAAATGGAGACTCTTATATTTTATTACACACAACCAGCATACAGGATTCGGTCGAAAGGGTGCTAGGTCTAACTGTATACCTTTGTATCTTTTTGTTTTGGTTTTAATTTTTTGTTTTCATTTGGTTTATTTTATTTTTTCATGTGTAAGCATCTATGCCGTAGGTGGGCTAAACCAAAAAGGTGGGTCTGACGTACCTACATACATACATATATGGTGGCAATGGATTTAAATCTCGATTTTAGTACTTCCCCAAACAGTTCTTTGCCTTTCACCCAAAATGTCAAAAAGACGAAAAATTAAACAATTTATGTAAAATTTCATTGCATGTTCATTCAATGTCTCAAACAAATTTTCTTCACATTAGTGATGGACTATGGCGTTTTAATGTAATGTTTCGCAAAATGCATTTTCAGAGTTGACATTTAAAAATTCCGAAAAGAGCAATGGCTTGATATTTGCAACGAAATATTATCGATACTTCAAAATTTAATTTGTCTCTTAGGTGCCAAAGCAAATAATACCAAATTTCGAATTATTTTTATGGAGGGCTTACAGCTGTACCGAACCAAGTCATAAAAAAAAATTCAAAACTAATGCCAATATTTCCGCAAAATTGACCTCTATTTAGAGCTGTAATGAACTACATAGTTCATTTAGAGTTACATGGTACTATTTAGAGCTGTAATGAACTACATAGTCTACATAATCTAGACTAGTAGAAAAAGTAAGATGAGAAAGGTTACGCAGTGGTTTAAGAAAACACTTCTTTAGAAAAATCATCATCATCATCATCATCATCATCATCATCATCATCGGCTCGACAACCGGGTTCCGGTCCTGGCCTCTTTCAACAAGTCTCTCCACCTATCCCGGTCTCTAGCCGACGTCATCCAGTTGCGCACCCCAAGGCTTCGGGCGTCCTGGTCTACGCCATCTCTCCAGCGCAAGCATGGTCCACCACGCTGTCGTCTACCATAGAATGTACCACAAAGAACTTTCCGAGCAGGTTCCTCTTCGTTCATGCGAGCTATGTGCCCTGCCCACCGGAGTCTACCGAGCTTAATTTTTGTCACGATATCTGCTTCAAGGTAGATTGCGTACAGTTCGTGATTGTACCGTCTCCGGAATCGTCCTTCCTCACATATGGGGCCAACAATTCTCCTTAAGACTTTTCTCTCGAACGCAGCTAAGAGGTCGGAGTGCCTTTTGCTAAGCACCCAAGTCTCGGATCCATATGAGTACTGGCAGGACCATGGTCCTGTACAGCAGCAGTTTTGAAGTTATGGTGAGATTTCTGGATTTGAAGAGCTTTGACAGACTATAGTAGGCTCTGTTGGATTTGAGAAGCCGCCCGCGTATTTCTTCTTCTATATTGTTATCGGCTGCTACTATTGACCCAAGGTATTTAAAGGATTGCACCACTTCAAATTCGTGCTCCGCAACCTTGATTGTTTGACCAACTGTTCCTCTCGCATTCGACGCCACCATGTACTTTGTTTTACCTTCACTAATGTGCAGCCCCAGATTTTGTGCCGCCTGCTCGATCTGGATGAAGGAATCGTGTACAGCTTGTTCGGTTCTTCCGATGATGTCGATGTCGTCTGCGTAAGCCAGTAACTGGCTGGACCTGTTGACGATGGTCCCTCTTGTTGCCGTGCCAGAGTTACGGATTGCTTTCTCCAACGCCAGGTTGAAGAGGAGGCAGGCCAAACCGTCCCCTTGTCGGAGTCCATTAAAGATGTTGATTGGTCTGGATAGCAATCCGGCTTTTTGTACTTGGTTTGTTACGTTGGTCATGGTCAACCTACATAGTCGTGTCAATTTATTTGGGATGCCGAATTCTCTCATGGCTTTGTAAAGTTCTACCCTGGCTATGCTATCATAGGCGGCCTTAAAGTCTATAAACAGATGGTATGTTGCGATGTTAAATTCTAGACATTTTTCCATCGCCTGCCTAAAGGTAAAGATCTGATCAGTTGTTGATTTGCCTGGAATGAAACCACACTGATATTGTCCGATGACGGTTTTAGCGTATGGGGTTATCCGGTCTTGTAGGATAGAGGAGAGTATCTTATAGGCGGTACTCAACAACGATACCTCTATAATTGCTGCACGTTGTGACATCTCCCTTCTTATGTATGGTGCATATTAAACCTTTTCGCCAGTCTTCTGGCCTTTCTTCCTGCTCCCATACCTGTACTATAATATCATGAATTGCTTGACGTAAGGCTGGCCCGCCGTGATGGAATAATTCGGCTGGTATGCCATCGGCTCCCGGGGCTTTGTTCTGTTTAAGCCGGCCTATAGCCTTCTCAACCTCTTCTATGCAACATAGGGTATTCTTCTTGAAGTAGTGGAGCCTCCACTTCTGCAGTGAGCTGACCATTTAGCAATTCATTAAAGTACACTTCCCATCGCTCCAGTATGCTTTCAGGATCGGTGATCAGATTTCCCTCTCCGTCCTTGCAGTATGTGCAGCGTGGTGTGTACTGCGTCATGTTTCGGACGGATTGGTAGAACTTCCGCGCCTGGTGCGGACCTCGCTCTCGGCTGTTTTCTATATCACAGATTAGGTTCTTCTCCCAGGCTGATTTCTTTGTCTGTGTAGCCGTTTTTCTATTCTTCTGAGCTCTTTATATTTCTCTTCGCGTGCCCGCGTTCTATGAGATTGTTGCATTGCTCGGTACGCAACATTCTTACGTTCAGTCGCTAGCTTGCATTCATCATCAAACCAGTCGTTCCGATTTTTACGACTGCTGCCTAAGGTGGAGTTGGCAGTACTAATGACAATATTCTTAAGGCGTGTCCACTTCTCAGTTACGCCCAGCATACTGGCTCCAGGACTTACTGCCCCTAAATCAAGTGATTCTAGGGCGAGTTCTAACGCATTACCAAAGGTGTTACTGGTGTTTTCATTGCGCAGGGCAGCCGTGTTGATTCGAACCTGATCGGCGGATGCAATGCGTCTTTGCAAGGCAATCCGCCCTCGGAAAACCATACCAACAAGATAGTGATCCGAGTCGATATTGGCACCTCGGTACGTTCGTACCATCATCTAGTTCGAGTAGTGGCGACGGTCTATCAACACGTGGTCTATTTGGTTCTTTAGAAAAATGGGAGGGTTAATTCTGGGCAGCGGATTGGTCTACATCGAGATCCTTCAGTATTGTTGCAACTTTATGAGTTGTCCCAGAAAAGCGTTTACGCTCTCAAGTACGGGAGGAGTCATAACACTTTCCGGCAGCGTCGAATTAAAAAAAAAACTGTACTACACGCAAATTCGCTTTTTTTAGAAGGAGTTTTTCTTTTATTATTTTGAGCAGAGCACTAAGCAGAGCTTGAACTTGAGTACAATCTGAGCAGAGTTTAATCAGAGCTCTTTGATTTATTCACATTGCAGCACTGAACTGTCAAAGGCATCGATCTCCATTTTTATTTGTTTGTTTTTTTTTTTCACCGTCTGTTTCTGTTATATCGCACGAAGAAAGCTTTTTACTCCATCTTTTGGTCATTTTGTTCTGAGATCATAGAGCGCGCCTGAGTTGCCTCTGATTGAAAAAATACAACCTTATGTGTCTGAACTAAATAAGAAACACAGATCTTTTTTAACAGCCAAGTTCCCGGTTCTGAGCTTAAAAAGAAAAACGCCAACAGAAGACGAGCATTGAAATCGAAGACGAAGTAGTATTTCAAACATTTCTATAAATGACCAAAAATGTTGACTTCCTCTGGGGAAATTCTAGTATTTTTTTACTTAATTGATGATCATGATCAAAAATATAAAGCACTTATTTTATTGAAATTTACTTAAAAAAGTCATACAGTTTTTGCAATTTACGGTTTTCATGTCCATTTACTAGATATTATCGAAGTCCAAACTTGGACAGAAATTGAACTTTTAACAAATTTGATGCTGCGACCGATTCCACCTAAAGAATTGTTTCCCATTATCCTCACACTGAAATGGTCATTGCGGGCGATTTCAATGTACACGATTCTAGTTGGCTTCGCTTTTCTGGTCAGACAACACCCAAAGTAAGGTATGTTAAGGTCTTCGCTGAGTTAAACCACCTGACTCAGCTTGTTAATGACTCAACTCGAGTTCCTGACGTGCAGGTCAAACCGCCAACACTCTAGACTTGTTCCTTACCTCTGATCCTGATAAATACACCATCAGTGTATTATCGGCACATCAGACCACTGCCACTGTGTCATTTCTGCGAGTTTCTCGTGTCAAAAAACACCAGTTAAAGAGAAAACCCCCAAGAGAACCGTTTGGCAATACGAGAAAGCCAACTGGGAAGGTCTCAACGATTTCTTCAGGAACTTTAACTGGTCACTATGCTTCCTCTATAGTGACGTGGACTCCAGTGCAGATATGATTACAAATTTAATTCTTATCGGAAAAGTATCAAACCGAAAGTGAACTCATGGTTTGATTTGAGCTGTAAAGTGATTATCAGGGTCAGATAAGTAAGTTTCCGATGTTATAAAGCCAACCCTAGGAAAACCGGAATAAGTTCAAACAAGCTAGAAAGACCTGTAATGATCATATTCGGCAGGCCAAGTTTTTATATGACCAACAAATAAGCAAAAAATACTACAACGTCCTAAGGGTAGTAAAAATCTCTGGTAATTTGTAAAAAATATTCAAAATACTACTTCATCCTCGGTCCCAACGCTCGTTATCAATGACACTCCCTATGTCAGCTCACTAGATAAAGCCAATTTGCTTACAGCACAGTTTGCTGGTTATTCGACGCTGCCAGAGAGTGTTATAACTCCTCCTGTACTTGAGAACACAAACTTTTCTATGGGACGAATCTTTTTTCGTACTCGTACAGTTGCAAGAGTCCTGAAAGATCTTGACATTCACAAATCCGTTGGCCCGGGTAGTATTCCTCCCAATGTTCTGAAGAGGTGTTCTTCAACGCTGGCAAAACCACTGCATAAGCTTTTCCATATATCCTACTCTACTGGTATCTTTCCGAGTGGATGGAAAACAGCATTTGTCCAGCCTGTCCCTAACAAAGGCGAATGTTCTTCCCCCTCTAGCTATCGTCCAATTGCACTTACGTCCCTTCTTTCTAAGGTCATGAAAACGCTGAAAAAATTTAAGCTCAACAAATATCTCGAAGAACGAAAGCTTCTCAATGACCGGCAGTACGGCTTTCATAGCAATAGGTCCACTGGTGATCTGATGGTATATCTCACCGAGCAGTGAAGCCAGTCTTTACACCGTTTTGGAGAAAGTAAGATTATTGCACTTGATATTTCAAAGGCATTTGATAGAGTTTGGCATCAAGCTCTTTTAGCGAAAAGGCGTGCTTTTGGTATTGATAAATCTCTTCTTCATTGGATTAGAAATTACCTTTCAGGCCGTTCAATACAAGTTGTTTTGGATGGTCTCAAGTCTGAAGCTCACAAAATAACTGCTGGTGTACCCCAGGGCTCCGTTTTGTCTCCGACTCTCTCCCTCATGTTTATCGACGATCTCCTGTCTGAAACTTCTAATCCATTAAATTGTTTTGCTGATGATAGTACTCTCATCTTTCATGTTCGTTTTAAGATTCATTTCCTTGTTCTTCGGAAGTGGAACTTGAACGGCAGCGTATGATAAGCTCATTAAATTCTGATCTTGACAGCATTGTCCATTGGGGAATAAAAAACCGTGTAGAATTTAATGCTTCAAAAACACAATGCTGTCTTCTATCGTTAAAGCGAAATCCTCCCCTTATGCCACTATCCATGAGTGACACTTGCATTGAGGAAAACGAACAGTTTTCAGTTCTTGGTATGTGCATAACAGATCACCTTGTGTGGAATGATTACATATTCGACGTCACCAAAAATGCTGCTAAGTGTTTAGGTTGCAAGAAATGTTTCACCCCTTCAGATTTGGCTGTAATCTATAAGGCCTACATTCGTCCAAGGCTTGAGTACAATTCCCATATTTAGGTAAGTGCTCCAATAACCCACTTGAGTCTCTTGGATAGAATCCAAAAAAAGAGCTTTAAAAATAATAGGTGATATAAATATAAGAGACAAATTTGAATCGCTCGTGCACCGCCGCGCCGCAATGTTTCCTGTCTTTCACTATTTTACCGTTATTTTTATAAACAGTGGTCTGGCGAAATAGCCAGTTGCATTCCTCCCCTAATACAATTTAATGCAATTTAACCGTAATACTCGCGCTTTTAGGAATGCTCATCAGTTTATCCTTGAGTCCAAATTCGGATGTACTGTTAAATACAGAGATTCATTTTTCAGCCGGACTACACGAATGTGGAATCTTTAACAGTACTGTGATAATCATTTTAACGGTATTAATAATCCCTTGAATGCGCGCAAATTATAAAAAAAAAAACAAATTGAACTACTCGTATATAAAATTCACGATTTTAGGTGGAGAGTAGGATAAGAGAATATTTTATTATTAAATTTATCAGAGACAAATCTAGCAAGTACAATCGCTATGCTTAAGGTGTCGCCACAATCGTTCGTGATGTTGATAGTACTTTAAGTTTTATATACAAAGGTAAAAGTACTTTGGAATTTAAAAAAATTATTTTATTTTATTTTATTAAGTGAATGCTTTATAATTATAAGATACAATAAATTATAATTTAGTTACAAGCTAATTTTACAAAGAGAGCAAAAGAAAAAAATAACAATTAATTAAATTTAAAAAAAAAGAGAAAACTATTAAATCTTAAATTTCAGTTATTATTGAATTCACAAATTTCCTGAATGATATTCCTTTAGATCCTTTTTAAATCTTGCTGTGTTTTATATTTCTTTAATACAACGTGGTAAAGAGTTCCAAGGACGGACAGAGTTTACAAAAAATTGACGCTCAGATGTTAAGAATGAACATCGGGGATGAATCAATTGATGAGATCGATGCTAGGTTGCAGTTCTAATTCTGTCAAAACAGTATTGTAGTTGGTGTGTCATTAATATATCAGATATCGAGGTTAAAGTACGAA
The DNA here is from genome assembly GCA_911387755.1 of Chrysotoxum bicinctum. NCBI lineage: Eukaryota > Metazoa > Arthropoda > Insecta > Diptera > Syrphidae > Chrysotoxum > Chrysotoxum bicinctum. The sequence goes on along the minus strand of OU426989.1, from coordinate 129,348,332 downwards.
ACTTCAGATAACTTTCAAAAGGCATACCCAGCACCCTACTAGCGAATCTAGACAATCTTTCGTATATTCGTTGGCCATAGACGTAAAGTACTGCACTATTTAATGTGACATTGAGCTTTCATTTGCTAACATAATTGCAGTTACAATAAATTTCACAACCCTAGCTAGGCACTTTAATTTTTTCGGATTTAAAAGAAGGCCAATTAATTGAGACCGCTTTTCAATTTTCTCTAGGTCTTTATTAACACAGGAAGCTGCATGCTCAATGAGCCAAAGATTGATTAAAAACAGCAGAGGACCAAGTATAGAAGCCTGAGGGACACCAGAAACCTTAGACAGAAAATCAGACAAACTACGAGTATTACCAATTTGCACTGCTTGCCTTCGGTTACTCAAATAAGAATAGTAGTAGCACCTGCTGAAAATTTAAGTTTTACATAAGTTTTTTTAGAAACGTAACTGCATCCCTATCCAATGCTTGCCTTATATCGTCAGTAACGTTTAACAGTGCCGTGATACAACTGTGCTTTTCATGAAAATCAGATTGTATTGGTGTAAGCAACGAGTTTGCCGAACAATGAAAGCTGATTTGTCTTTGTAGAATCCTTTCAAAGACTTTTGACAAGAATGGTAACATAGATACAGGCCTAAATTCATTACCTTTTGCATTTTTGGGAAAAATTATAGCTTTAGCCAACTTCCATAGGCGTGGATAGACACCTGTCATCAGAATTTTATTGAACATAAAAGTAATATAATCATTTTAAAAAATGTAGGGTGACCTTCATCCAGTCCAATAGCATTTGACTTTATAGAAAGTACACTTTCCACAACAAAAGCACTATCTACTTGAATGAAAACCAAAATCAGGTTCATCTTCACATGGCTGATCCATAAATAAATAAAATGCACGACTGGGTCGCACGAACTTGCTCCTATGTAAAAGACTAGGAATTTTAAATACGAATGTTATTAGAGAAAATTGTCCATAAGGATAAAATTATCATAATTTTTTAAATTCGTTTAGTAGTAAGAGACAAAAACAGAATACTATGCAAATTTTTCTGTTTTTTTTTTAAATCTGTCGAGCAGTTTTTGAGAAAAAAAAATATTTACAAAATTTCGAAAAAAATCGTACCGTTATATTTGGCCTTAAAAAACAGAAAAAAACGTGTGGGGGAAAAAATTAAAAATGATATATACCAAGTTTGAAGAAAATCGGGCGAACCGTTTAGGCTGTAGTCGAACCGACAGACAGACAGACAGACCGACAGACAGACAGAATTGTGAGACCTACTTTTTTAGTCTTCGCTATCATCGTAATGTCAACTTTGATCAAAATCTCGAGTTCGATTTTTTTTACGAATGCATAACTTGCCTTATAGTACCTATAAGTCACAAGTAAAAAGTAGAATATAAGCTCAAGCGACGTAACAGCTGCGATGGTAAGAAAACAAACATTTTTTTGAGAGCATTACCACCCAAATCTTCAGTTGGATCTACACTTGATTTTAGGTTTATTTATTTAATCCGTTAATGGTCTAACGTTAAAAAAACTTATAGCTAATTACATATATTTTAATTTAAAAAATATTTTATCTACAAAATAAATAAATATATATAACTACAATATTAGAGTGTTAAAAAAGTTTTCTTTAAATTTTTTACTTTTGACATTGTCGTTTATAGAAGTAATTAAAAAATAATATTTATTTAAAACTGAAATCAATTGATTTAGAGGGCTATTCGCATCATAGTTTGTTCTGCTGAAAATCGGACATAAAGGCAACTGCCTTCTTATGCTAGTTTGACTATAGCTAAAATTTAGACGATACAGAGCTGATGGAGATATTATTGAACCATTGATTAATTTTACAATAAAACAAAGCTGGAGATACTGTCTATGTTGTGAAAGTGATGGGAGGTTTATAAGCAAGAGTCTGTGAGAATATGGAGGTAGTGTGGATCTCAGGGACCACGGAAAAAAACGAAGACAAAATCGCAAAAACCTTTTTTGGATACCTTCAAGTCTGTTTATATGAACAGAATAGTAAGGTGCCCATATTACGCAGCCGTATTCAAGTATTGGTCGGACAAAAGATATGTAAGAGAATTTTATTAGCTTTTTTAACTATAAAGTTATAATGGTCAATGAACATTAATATAATTATAATTAATAACTCCTAAATCAGAGAAAACAGATAGCTTACAAAGAGAAGAAGAATCTAATATGTAATTATAATCTATAATTGTTTTTTTGCGTGTAAAACACATTGTTTTACATTTGTCAATATTCAAGAAAAGTCGGTTTGTATTGCACCATTCCCTAAAACTATGTAGATCTTCTTGAAGATGTGTACAGTCATTAATTGAACAATGTAGTTTTGAAAATTTTAATGTCATCAGCGTATATCAGAACAGAAGAGTATTTTATCACAGAAGTTATATCATTTATTTGACTTTCCAATGCCAATTTTTCGAAGTTTTTTTTCCACAACTGACGGCCATTTAAAGAAGAGCAAAGCATTTGTTTGAAAATTAGTATAAATGATGGATTTAATGAGATAAAAATGTTGAAATGCATAAAATTGCCGTCTGATTTCTAGAAAAGTATGAATTTATGATTAAAAATCGTTTTATTATTAAATTAATTTTTATATGCCTAACAAGTTTCTTTAAAATTTTTTTAGAAAAAAGTGGGATGCCAATTTTAAGTATTTAATAATAAAGATTTTAGAAAATAATTTCAAAAGCTGATCGTTCACACGTTTTCAAAATATTGATTTTTTGAAAAAAAAAATGTAATGTTTTTTTTTCAAAAACCCAAAAATAATTTTTCGAATGTTCTTATAAATTATTTTATTTTATAATCAAAAGAGCTTCTGTACAAAAATTTTGGTTAATATCGTTAGATTATATAATGCTAAACAATGCATTTCGTCAGTTTCTCGGTAGTTGTTCTCCTTCCTTCCTATTGCCCAGTGTCTCTCATTGTTCAAGGGCACCAAGTGACCAAGTGAAGTGAGATGCAGTGTTGCTTTTGCTCCAAATATTGTGTTAGTTAATTCAGTTCCATGTAGATATTATCTTGATTCTGGATTTTCAATAAAATTCTGTTTTTCTTTCATTTGCGCTCTTCTTTCTCTACATTTTTAGTACACTTCTGGTTTTCACCATATGAAAGAGCGTCTCAAAAACTATCGTAACCAAAAAAAAAATTAAAAATTATTTTTTGAGTCATAAGCCACCTTTTCACAGGCCGGGTCACAATATTGTAATAATATATAATATTTTGAATTGATTATACGAGCACTTACATTCAACACTTCCATTTAATTATTCGAATTTTTTTTTTTATAATTAGCGCGCACTCAAGGGGTTATGAATACCCTTATAATGATTTAAATACCACAGCACGAGCAGTTAGGAAATAAGGAGGGGATATAAAAGGAGATGCCGATGCACATTGGTCTTAAATGCTTGTACATCACAATGAGGGGGAAAAATCGAGTGGGGTAAAGTATTCCACATCCGAGTTGTACGGCTAAAGAAAGAATCTCTGTATTTTACAGTACGCCCGAAATTAGGCTCAAGGGTAAACTGATGAGCATTCTTAGCAAGACGAGTATTACGGCGAAATTGTTTCAAGGGCGGAATGCAACTGGCTATATCATTAGAGCATTGCTTATAGAAAAAGCGATAAAACAAAGTGAGACAAGAGACATTACGACGGTGATCGAGAGAAACAAAAGTTTCCGTAATAGAACTGTCTCCAATTAGTCTAAGGGCTCTGCTTTGGATCCTATCTAAGAGGTGCAGGTGAGTTTTAGGAGCACCAGCCCAGATATGGGAGTTGTACTCAAGCTTAGGCCGAATGTATGCCTTATAAATTGTAGCCAGATCAGAAGGGGAAAAAACTGCTTCCATCTTCTGAGGAAACCTAAGCATTTCGCAGCATTTTTGGCAACATCAAATATGTGATCATGCCACAAAAGATGGTCGGTAATACACATACCAAGGACAGAAAGCTTTTCGGTTTCCTCGATGCAAGTGCCATCCATGGATGATGGCAGGGGTGGAATATTACGCTTGACGGACAGAATACAGCTTTGGGTTTTTGAAGCATTAAATTCCACGCGGTTTCTAACACCCCATTCTACAATGCTGTCAAGATCGGAATTTAATGAGCTTATCATACGCTGCGGTTGCAGAACCACCTCCGAAGAAGAAGGATGAGGATCTGAAAACGAATATGAAAAGCTGAGGGTACTGTCGTCAGCAAAACAATAAAGTGGATTAGTAGATACAGACAAGAGATCATTGATGAAAATGACGAGGAAGAGAGTCGGAGACAAAACGGAGCCTTGGGGCACACCAGCATTTATTTTGTGAATATCAGACTTGAACCCGTCCAAAACAACACGAATTGAACGGTCTGAAAGGTAATTTCTAATCCAACGAAGAAGAGATTCATCGATGCCAAATGCACGCATTTTCGATAAGAGAGCTTCATGCCAAACTCTATCAAATGCTTTAGAAATATCAAGTGCAATAACCTTGGTTTCACCAAAATGGTGCAAGGATTTGTTCCACTTTTCGGTGAAATATGCCATCAGATCACCAGTGGATTTGTTGCTACGAAAGCCGTATTGCCGGTCATTAAGAAGCTTTCGTTCTTCAAGATATTTCTTAAGCTGATCATTAATCAGCGACTCCATGACCTTGGAAAGAAGGGACGTAAGTGCAATCGGTCGGTAACTGGAGGGGGAGGATAATTCGCCTTTTTATGGACTGACTGGACAAATGCTGTTTTCCATCTACTCGGAAAGAGTCCAGAAGAATAGGATAGATAGAAAAGCTTACGCAGTGGTTTTGCCAGCGTTGAAGAACACCTCTTCAGAACAATAGGGGATATTCCATCTGGACCAGCGGATTTGTGTATTTGAAGATCTTTTAAGACTCTTGCGACTGTACGAGTGCGAAAAAAGATTCGCCCCATAAGACCATCTACGCTCTCAAGAACAGTAGGAGCCATAACACTATGTGGCAGCGTCGAATTTTCAGAGAACAGGGCTGCAAGCAAATTTGCCTTTCCTTGTGGGCTAGTCACAGGAGTGTTATTGTAAACAAGCGTTGGAACCGACGAACAGCTGGAATTTCTAATATTTTTTACAAATGACCAACAATTTTTACTACCTTTGGGACATTGTAGTATTTTTTGCCGTGTCTTTTGATCATGTAAAAACTTCGTTCGTTTGATATGAGCATTAGAAGCATTACGCGCTTGTTTGTGTTTTTTCCGGTTTTCCTCAGTTGGGTTAGCTTTGTAACAACGGAAGCTTAGCTCTCTGAACCTAATTACCTCTTTACAGCTTTTATCGTACCAAGAATTCTCTTTTGGTCTTATGCTCTTAGTCCTGTTGGGATAAAAGTTTTCATTCCGTTGATAATAATACCTATTAACATATCTGTGTTGGAATCTACATCACTATCGAGGAAGCATAGTGACCAGTTAAAGTTGCAAAAGAAATTATTCAAACCGTCCCAGTTGGCTTTCTCATATTGCCATCAGACGGTTCTTTTTGGTATTTTTTCTTTCACTTGGTTGAAGCATGAGAAATTAGATGATATGACACAGTGGTCCGATTTGCTTAGAGGAGCTAATACACTAATAGTATATTTATCAGGCTCAGAGGTAAGGAACAAATCAAGCGTGTTTGCGGAATGCCCGTCAATATCGGGAAGCCGAGTTGGCTCATTCACAAGTTGAGTTAAATGATTTAACACAGCGAAGATCTCAAGATACCTTCCTACGGGTGTTGTCTGGCCAGAATGTCGAAGCCAAGAAGAATTATGTACATACATTGAAATCGCCCGTAATAACGATTTCAGTGCGAGGAAAATGGGTAATAATTCTAAGTATAGAGTTCGACAACGCATCAACTTCGTTAAAAGTTGAGTTGCTGTCGAGATTAGGACTTCTGTAAACAAAACAATAATGAATGATGTGCTTACGGAAAGTACACTTGATCCACAAATAATTGAAGCTCGTATTGGAACAGTGGCCGTACTGAGGCTGAAGCTGATAAGCCATATCATTTCTAATGTAGATGGCGAGACCATGGTGTGGAAAGAAAAGTGACACTATGTTGCAACCCTGTAAGTTAAATTCTGATGGATCAGTATTTTCACCTACTTGGGTTTCACTTAATGCCAGAATAGCTGGCCTGTATTTTACAGTGTAAGCGTATGCAGACAGAAAATTGCTTCTTAAGCCACGAATGTTACAAAAATCCACACGAAACTTACCCATCACGATGAACACAAACACCAAAGACACAACTTTGACGATAACGAGTTTCTAAGCTTAGCAATAAGTATAAAACTATACTTCACTTGCACACACAAATAACGAAAGTGTTATGCCTATTCGTTACTTTGTATGGACGAGTAAAGCAAGCAATCACACATCACTAAGCTATACGCCAAATGCTACATAAATCTAGCCATCGACAGCCCTCGCAGTGTAGGAAAAAAAAATAATCCACTCAACGGTTACAATCGATGACCGGACCCATGTAACAGTGAAGATATTATGTACGGAAAGGGGCAAGGAAACACCACTCGTCGCTCAGTGCACAATTAGGCTATTTTTTTTTGTTGTGATTTTGATTTTTATTTTACTATGGATATGCCATTTATATTCACTGAATTTTATTATTTTTTGTTGATTTATATTGTTGGTATTGGTTGTAATTTTAGTTTATTTAAGTATTTATTGAATTTCACTTTTTGAATTTTTTTAATTTGGATTTATTAATTGGTTTCTTATTGGGCACTTAGAACAACGATCGGCGAGCTCTCTACTAAGGCGTGCGGTGGTTATCGGTTGTTGATCGACACTCTACGTTTAATAATCGATGGGTCTTTTGTAACTATTGGTTTTGTATACAGGGTGTCCCACAGTCACCGCCCCAAAAGAAAACCATGGATTCCTGAGGTCATTTTAAGTCGAAAAACTTAAGAGGCAATTTTCTCGTTTTCGTCCCGTTTTCGAGTTATAACGGTTTTTATGATTTTTCCCTTAACTGGCTTTATCTTTGCCAAACTGCGTCCGATTCGTAAGATTTTTTTTATAACCAATCAAGAATTTATTACAGTTTTAGTTTGTCCACAGATTTTTTTTCTGCGGACAACCGTTTCTCAGCAATTTTGCATCAAACACAATATTTTCGTTTTTTAAGTAGTTTTTTCACTTTGATATCATTTTATTCAAAAAAACACGTTAATGAGTATTAATTTTTTTTACTTATTATTAAAGCCCAGTTCATTTCCTTAAAAAAATATATTTTGTTTCCTTAAAAAGAATACTAAATGTAATTAAAAAAAAATAAACAAACTGAGTGAATTTAAAAAAAAAATAATTTTTAAATACAAAAGTAACTTTTTCTGAGCTATTGTGGTTAAGAAAAGGACAAATAGATAAAGTTAATCGTCCCATTTCAGCGTATATTAATAATAATAATATTTCCAGATATTCTTGAAAAGTGTAATCCATTGTTCGCAAATAATTGAAAAAAAAAAATACAATTTGAATAACAAATCCAAAATGGTGTATCAAGTGAAAGAACACGACGCGGACACTAGATCACGAGAGAAAGACATTTACAACCTTCAAATCATAATGCAAATCTTTACTGTTTACATTAGTTAACGGTCTTACTAATTAACTTTATCTATTTGTCCTTTTCTTAACCACAATAGCTCAGAAAAAGTCAATTTTGTATTTAAAAATTATTTTTTTTTTTTAAATTCACTGTTTGTTTATTTTTTGTTAATTACATTTAGTATTCTTTTTTAAGGAAAAAAAAATATTTTTTTTTCAGAAAATAAACTGGGCTTTAATAATTAACGAAAAAAATTAATACTCATTAACGTGTTTTTTTGAAAAAAATGATATCAAAGTGAAAAAAACAACTTAAAAAACGAAAAAAATTGGGTTTGATGCAAAATTGCGGAGAAACGGTTGCCCGCAGAAAAAAAAATTCTGAGACAAACTAAAACTGTAATAAATTCTTGATTGGTTATAAAAAAAGTCTTACGAATCGGACGTAGCTTAGCAAAGATAATGCCAATTAAGGGAAAAGAGAGCAAAAATCATAAAAACCGTTATTACTCGAAAACGGGACGAAAACGAGAAAATTACCTCATTAGTTTTTCGACTAAAAATGACCTCAGGAATCCATGGTTTTCGTTTGGGGCGGTGACTGTGGGACACCCTGTATAACTGCAAAATGACTCTTATTATTTACTTTCCTATTTTTGTACAAACTTCCTCTTATTTCATATGAATTTGAATATGAATGAATGCCGTATCGCAATATGTTGATTTAAAGTAAATAAAGTTTGTAATCAATCACAAATCCAATAATACACAAACTTAAGAATCAATTCGGTTATGCTCGCTTATTCTATTTGAAATGTATCGTCCGAATTATCATTAAAAAAGGTTTAAATATTTAACTAAATTTATCTTCTTGTATATAATGTAAGCAATTCCCATTATAAAAATATTTATTGCCTTGAACATAAATAAAAAGACAAATTAATTCACCGCACAATCGAATTAAAACAACAGAATTATGTACCTAAGTGCAAAAATCTCTTCTATGTAAAACGCAAACAAAAAACGTATTGGTAGAAAACACAGCAATACCATATTCTCATGAACAAATAAAAGGTTGGCATCCCTACCCAGTACCCACCTAAAATCAAATTCCGCTTACAAAAAAGATATAGCATTTTTTTATGTTCTCATGTCGATGTCCTACACCAACAATTGACTGCTGCCATAAAGTTACTCTACTGAGCACATGCACAGACATTTTTTTGAAAATCCATTAGAATCGACCCACTAATCGAATTTTACTTTAGAAATCCCAAGCCAAACTCAAAATCCACCAACCACTCTTTATCTTTATTACCTTCCATTACCGTGGCATGCCAATAAAATTAGCTGGAATAAATTCCATTCAATCCGGGATACAGGGGCCACATATTGCCGCACCATATACAAAGCACAGCAACCGAGATTTAGAAGAGACAAAGTGAATTTCTATGCCAACAACAACTTAAATATTTCAAAAATAAATTTTCCACTTTTCCGAAACGAGAGGTAGCGGCGGAAGCGATGGCGGTTTCGTCTCCACCCCCAGTTGGGAAATGTGTGTTTTTCTCGCAAATCCCATTAGCCGCTATTGTACTTTTCCTCTTTTCTTTATTTTGGCATTTTCTAGGATACGGTAACATTGCTCCAAAAACGACGCTGGGTCGATTGGTAACATTAGCATACGCTATCCTGGGCATACCTCTGACTCTTGTATACCTCTCGAGCACGGGTGGTGTCCTGGCGAAAGTGGCTCGAGAAGTGTTTTCGCGAGCCCTATGCTGCTGCCTCTGTTCGAACTGTGGCTACTGCTGCTACGACGAGAAACGGATGGCCGAAAAGGAACGTCGCATGAAACGGAAGCGCCAGCAAGAGGAAATGCGCGCCCAGCAAAGTGCCATGAACGAACCGTTCTACGTGCGACCAGGTTCGCTGCACAACAATTTTCACTCGCCTGAGAAACAACAGCACCTAGTTGCTCATCATAACAACATGCTGCCAGAAGTTGACTCGCTGAGTGCCTCGGATTCTAGAGGTTCCATGCATGGTCTTAGCATATTGGCTCCTATCCTGCTATGCCTGTGCATGATGATCATCTACATAATGTTCGGGGCGGTAGTGCTCTATCGGATGGAGAATTGGCCCATTCTCGATGGGGTTTACTTTTGTTTTATGAGCTTATCGACAATTGGATTCGGTGACTTGGTGCCTGGCCTCAAGAAGGAGTCGACAGCAACGACGTGGTTCTGTTCGGTGTACATAATGTCGGGGATGGCTCTGACGGCGATGTGCTTTAATGTATTGCATGAGGAGATTGTGCATAGAATCAAGGTGGTTGTTGAGTTCAACAAAAACTCGGTGCTTGAAAATGAAGATGGAACGACAACACAGGGATTTTACATGCCTCCCTGATATTACGCAAAAAATACGAATCTCTATCACAGAAATCCCACCGAGGAGACCCTCGTATCAGGTTAGTCTCATCTATGTACATGTATACATTTTCCTATCATAATTTTGAATATTCTTTAAATTGATGTTCCCATTTTAGGTACACCAACCTCAATTGTGTTCAACCAAGATCCAGACATGGGGCAAATGCACAGTCTCAAGGACTATGTGAATCACGAGTTAGTCCCAATTATGACAATGGATCCGAATGGTGCGCCCAGCAATACGACACATCTGCTCAAGAATAATGTCGTCTCGTTACCCCTGAATAATCTTATTTCACAAACAACAATGTCTGTGGGGATGGGTGGAGGTGGTGGTGTACAACAAAGTCCTCAACTAATGGATAGTCTGCCACCACCGTCACAAGCATCGACAGAGCCCCTGCAGCCCCAACAACAACATCAGCAGCAACAACAACAACAGGTGCAAATGACTCTAACCGGAGTGTATACGTTAGCTGAAGAGCCAGAGCTGGAGGCTGAAGAGGAAGATGATAGGCAGGATCAAGATGCAGGCACTTAAAAGTTGTGAAGGGATGGTATTGGAGTTAATCAGAGGTACCTAATAGTGTAGGTATCTTTATATCGCTATAGATTTTGGTGCGTAAAACGATGAAGTTTCGACAGTTAAACTAAAATTTTGTAAAGATGTTTGCTTTCTAAAGATTTTTTTAATTATTTTTTTTTTTAATTTCAGTTGTATATAAGTTTCATATCATTTTGCAAACATTATTGAGAAATTAAATATACCTGCCTATTACTTGTTCGCAGAATGTAAAGATTAGTCGGTTAACGTTTTGTTAGTGCATTTGTTTCGAAATTCTTTTTTTACTCTTAAAATTTCACAACAATTATTGCGTGTATGCGAGGGGGCTATGAGACCACTTAAAGGCATTTAAGTTTAAACCCATAAATGTTAATATGTGCATAGTCTAAGAAGCCATAGGGCATTATGTTTAAATTTTTTTAATATTTACGTATGCATGGATAATCAAATAATAATAATTCAGAGTGATAGTAATGTTAAAGATATTCCCTTCTTTTTGTCCTTGTGTTTGTTAATGCTCAAGAATTTTGTTGTATTTTATCTACACAATAGTGGCACATTAACAAATCTCAAAAACCGTTTGTCTGTCAGAGTAAAAACTATGTTTTGGATCATAAAACGTGATTCTGGCACAGAGCAGCATCTATATATGGATCAATTTATCAATGGGTGGATAATAAAAAACTACTATATGCACAATATTACGAGTACCTACCTTTGTACTGTGAATGTGCCACAAAATAAAAAAATCTTCTGTAGTGAGAAATTCTTCTTTCAGCAGAAGCTTTACTCTGTAAAGCTTGGTACGCAGATCGGGAAAAATTTGTCTCCCATACATTTTTTGTCCTGGGACAAATTTTGTCTTGGATATTTTTCCGAGCAGTATGCAGTTCGCGCGCAAAATTCATACTTTTGTGCATTGCTGTAGAAAATGTCTCCACTAAATTTTGCTAGGAAAAAGACTGATACAAGCATTATTTTGCGGGACAAATGTTGACCGTATTTCCGAAAGTGATTTTTGTCAATACTGGTTTTATGTAAAAGGTGTTGACGCTTGTCTTGAGAGCAGAGAAGAGGAGAGGAGATTCCAAAAAGGTATGAACGACTTTTTTAAAACAAACCGTTCCAGAGATAAACTAAAAAACACATTAAGGCTAGACGCGCACTTGCAATTTTTAGTTGCGAAACTGCTTGGTTCGAGCAACTAAAAAGTTTGTGTTTCGACACAAACTAAACGATTGCCTAAAATGAGTTCGCTTTTTTATTGAACATAAAATTATCTGCAGCTGCGCAGATATTCAACCAAATAGTTCATCTATTTTCTATAAGTAACCAAACAGTTCCGCAACTAAAAATTGATAGTGCGCGGCTAGCCTAAATTAAATTTCATCTCTCCAACTTCAAACTTTTACGCGAGATTTGGAAAAGTTTTGTAGAGATTAAAATTGTAGAGATAAAATTTTTCTTGTCTCGATCTGCGTACTAGGCTTAAATATCTAATTTAAAAGAGTTGGGATTGAAAAATGTGTTTAATGTCATTATTCTTATGTCATTTTATTTGGCAATTCGGAATCTCTCTCCGATCCGGAATCCCAACTGAACACTTTTTTTTGATTCTGATGATTCTGAAGTTTTTTGTAATTGTACATAATGTGAAACATCAAATGTGGACAATAATGAAAATCAAGATTAATGTTTGTTGAAAGATACACTTCGCACAATTAGAATACAAAAAATCACAGCCGTTGAATTTGACGTTTAAGTACCTATGTATGTGAATATGTGGGTGCTTTTAGTTTCGATTCTGATTTCAAATCCAGAAGCAAATTTCTCTTCTTTTCAGAATCAGAATTGTCGTTTTTTCCCAAGTGAACAATTTCAGAAACGACATTAAAGTGCTGTGATGTTTGTAACTTGCAAGTTAAAAGTATAAATAGACTACTTTTGCACGAAAGCAATTTTCTATCATATGGCATCGAATAAAAGTATGTAGTAGATTTTACCAACTTTAGCAATTTCATCTTCTACCGTTACCGAATAAGCCTCTCACACAAGGCTAAAAATCGTATAAGGATTTTACTTCGTTCAAAAGCATCATTATGCTAGCTACATACGAGGCAACCCTTGAAGCAACGTGTTTCGTTTGTTCACTACACACGAGGCAACTGTTGCCGCAACCACAGTACAGTTGGAGCAACCGACCGAAAATATCAAAACATTTTGATATTTCTGGCAACGGTTGCAGCAACTCTAAATTAATCGGCAATACAGCTACACACGAAGCAACCGTTACTTCAACATGACCGTGTTGCTGCAACGGTTGCCTCGTGTATAGCTAGCATTACAATGGGCCGAGCAGGAACAAAGTGTCATTAAAAATGTCACATGGTAAAGCGATCTGTCCCAATGATAAACCTTTCAAAAGTTAAAAGCGATTTGTCCTATCGACAAGGTAATGAAAAACTCTGTATTACGAGTAGATACAAGTTAGGTGTTGAAGGAGAGGGCGTTGGCTCTGCGAGAGTCCCAACGAAACAGGGTGGATTCCATCTATCATATCATTTTTTTGGCGATTTTTGTTGCAATAAAGGTTTCACCATTTCTCGAAATTTTTCCATAATAAAGTTTTGTGTGTTTTGACATAATGCCAAGTTTTGATAAATTTGTTTACTTTAGGAATATATGTATTATTATTTAATGTACATATTTTATGTAATACTACATTCATAACGGGTGATTTTTTAAGAGCTTGAGAACTTTTTTAAAAAAAAAAACGCATAAAATTTGCAAAATCTCATCGATTCTTTATTTGAAACGTTAGATTGGTCCATGACATTTACTTTTTGAAGATAATTTCATTTAAATGTTGACCGCGGCTGCGTCTTAGGTGGTCCATTCGGAAAGTCCAATTTTGGGTAACTTTTTCGAGCATTTCGGCCGGAATAGCCCGAATTTCTTCGGAAATGTTGTCTTCCAAAGCTGGAATAGTTGCTGGCTTATTTGTGTAGACTTTAGACTTGACGTAGCCCCACAAAAAATAGTCTAAAGGCGTCAAATCGCATGATCTTGGTGGCCAACTTACCGGTCCATTCCTTGAGATGAATTGTTCTCCGAAGTTTTCCCTCAAAATGGCCATAGAATCGCGAGCTGTGTGGCATGTAGCGCCATCTTGTTGAAACCACATGTCAACCAAGTTCAGTTCTTCCATTTTTGGCAACAAAAAGTTTGTTAGCATTGAACGATAGCGATCGCCATTCACCGTAACGTTGCGTCCAACAGCATCTTTGAAAAAATACGGTCCAATGATTCCACCAGCGTACAAACCACACCAAACAGTGCATTTTTCGGGATGCATGAGCAGTTCTTGAACGGCTTCTGGTTGCTCTTCACTCCAAATGCGGCAATTTTGCTTATTTACGTAGCCATTCAACCAGAAATGAGCCTCATCGCTGAACAAAATTTGTCGATAAAAAAGCGGATTTTCTGCCAACTTTTCTAGGGCCCATTCACTGAAAATTCGACGTTGTGGCAGATCGTTCGGCTTCAGTTCTTGCACGAGCTGTATTTTATACGGTTCTACACCAAGATCTTTGCGTAAAATCTTCCATGTGGTCGAATAACACAAACCCAATTGCTGCGAACGGCGACGAATCGACATTTCACGGTCTTCAGCAACACTCTCAGAAACAGACGCAATATTCTCTTCTGTACGCACTGTACGCATTCGTGTGGTTGGTTTAATGTCCAATAAAGTAAACTGAGTGCGAAACTTGGTCACAATCGCATTAATTGTTTGCTCACTTGGTCGATTATGTAGACCATAAATCGGACGTAAAGCGCGAAACACATTTCGAACCGAACACTGATTTTGGTAATAAAATTCAATGATTTGCAAGCGTTGCTCGTTAGTAAGTCTATTCATGATGAAATGTCAAAGCATACTGAGCATCTTTCTCTTTGACACCATGTCTGAAATCCCGCGTGATCTGTCAAATACTAATGCATGAAAATCCTAACCTCAAAAAAATCACCCGTTACCTTAATTTTTTTCTCACAAAAATAATTTCCCTATTGATGAGATTGTTTGAGGAAACCAAGCCAAAGTTTTTCATTGTTTCCATTTCAGAAGTGAGTAGCTGTGAAAAAAATCGGTCATACTACCCGGCCTGAGGAGATCAGTTTTATTAATATGTAGTTCTGATACTTTTTTTATAATTCACACAGGACATTGTTCTTGAATGTTTGCAATTTGAAATGGTAAGGGAAAACCGTGCCGGGTAAATTATTCCATAATCGTGCTGTGCGACTAAAAAACGAAAATTTGACGGTAAGGCCAAAGTTAGGCTGGAGGGTGAACTCATGAGGATTCCTATCGAAACAGTTATCACGAGTGAACTGATTGAGGGGAGGAATGCAACTGGCTACTTCGAGTGAGCATTGTTTCTGAAAGAAGCAATAAAACAAGGAAATTCATGTATTTCGTATTCCGACGGTGTTCAAGAGATGGGAATGAATCCATGATAGCTCTGTTTCCTAACAGTTTTAACGCTCTGTTCTGAATTTTATCCAATAAATGGAGAGAAATTTGTGCTGCCGAGTACTGAGTGCTTTTCGATGCAAGTACTATTCAAGGGTACATTTTTGTTCAACGACAATAGGCAGCATTGAGTTTTTGAAACATTAAACTCCACCCCATTCTGTACACCCCATTTAACAATTCTGTAAAAATAGGAGTTTAAAGAGCTTATCATACGATACTGTTGCAATTCCACTGCCGAAAGAGATAGACGTGAACTTGAGAACGAGTATGAGAAGCTAACCTAATGTCGATTTCCCTTACACACTAGGGATTTCGATCCCGGATCAAATTTTATCTTTTGGTGTGCGTTTTTCGTATATACATGTAAATCCCTCTTCTACGAATTCGAAGATTTTAATCTCTGTCAAAAAAACTGATTTTTTTGGTGTGAAGGAACATAAAATCTGTCGAGAGATCGAAATCTTCACACAGAAATTGAATTCTCATGTGTAAAGGAAATCCACATAATAATATGCTTTACAAATCTTTCGACAAACAAAATTTAAATATGTCTTACAATACCTGTCAACGATCAATTTGTCATAAACAAACATATTGGCATATGTAAAAATATAATGGCAACGTATGAAATCTTCAACATGACAGGATTGTCAGAAAAGTCATTGTCAGGTCAACTAGCTAACTATAAGTAACTATGAAATTGTCAGACTCTGAACTGAAAATTAAGCATAGTTGGATATTGTCATTTCATTGAAAAATTTGATTATCTACATTATACATACATATGTGTATTTTCATTTCTATTTGCGAAGCAGAGATTTTGAAGAAAATGAAACTGAAAGCAAACACTTAATGGTGTATTAAATTGTGCAGAGAAATGATGTAACATATCAACAATTCAAGATTTATCCATTTTTATTTAAGTTATAAGTGTTTTTTTGACTAACCTTTAATTTAAAATTGAAAATTTTGCTATATTAAAAAACATACAAAATTATAATATGTACCTACAAAAAAAATTGCTAAACATTAACTCACTCAATAAAAATTTTGTGTAAGTTTTTTGGAAATCTGTAAGTCATGTAGTACTTACATACATATGAAGGGTACATACATTATACACACCTACAAAGTATGAATGAACATGTACAATGTATGTATGTATATACACACGTAATATGATCTTTCCTTCACAAAGAATATTCTTCCTGTGCCGCCCGCTCAACTCTTAAGGTATCCATTTAGGAGCAAATATCCATTGATATCAGTCAATCGATTCACAAAATAAATTACAGAATATATATTTGAGTTTATCCCTCGAGCACAATTTTATCTTTTAACCCACATTCATCCATTGAAACAAGCATCTAGAAGGGAAGAAAAAGAAACCACAGGCAAATAACGACCGCCCGCCCGCCCGCTAGCTACCGTAAAAACCCGATATAACTTCTAATTTATTCTGAAATTTTGAAGTCCCAACTGTTCAATGACTGTTTTCTTTTTCTCAACATATCTCTCTTCAGTCATTTTTATTTAAAAAAAAAAAGTTGGCAATGAAAACTGAAAGAAGAACATTACCTACTTCGATATCTCAATTTTTCACGCCCGCCCCAGGAAGAAAAACATCTAATAAAATAGGTAGTTGAAATAATGAAATAGATTAAAGAAAAGGTGCTGGTGGGGGTAAATTTTGTTCTTTTTTTATATAAACAAGTTTTGTTATTTTGACTAATGCTTGACGGATCTTCATTTAGAGAAATAAATATACAAATTTAAATTGAAACATGAATTAAAAAAAAAGACATTTGCTTAAGGAGGTCGACTATACATACAAAATGAGAGAATTTTTTCTGAAAAGAATATTTACATAATGTTTTAGGAAGCAATTTTCTTATAGGTAGATACATATTACAAACTAAAGAAACTAAATGTTTATAAACGACTAATAGTGTATCTTATTTAAAAACATTAACATTATAGGCCTTAATTGTTTTTGTTAGTTTTAGTTGAGCAAGTAGAATTTTCTTCAGTTTAACAAAAAAAAAATGATTTTATCTAAATTGTGAAATTAAAAATCAATAACCTGAACCTATTGATGTTATAACTCTTAACCATTCTTGTGTGCGATAGGAGTAGAGGGGATCTACAATTTTCTTTGTAGTCTGAAGGACTAAGAAGGGAAACAGTTTTCGTGTCAAGAGATACATACTCTTGGAAGATTTTTAACTTCTTCGTGTCGGTACCCCTGAAAATAATTTTTTTTTTGTTAAGTTGCAACGACCGGGCCACCGACATGAAAGTTCAAGGGAGGTATATACAAATTTTAATTTTCCTGTCGAAAAATTCGAGTTTCATTTTTGTTTATCTAGAATAAAGTAATATTTATGAATTATTTACAATGGCCATAATTTAAATTTTGTACATTATTCCTATATTAATCCACAAATAAATCTTCCAGCTGAAAAAGTATTAATTTGTAAACAAAACCCGAATTTCATAATGCATAATATTAAAACTTTATTGTAAATAAACCATTATTATTTCTGTTTTGCAATAAACATTTATACATTTATGAGGTTATCACCAAATCAGTAGGTTAATGAAATAATTATTAAAAATGTTACGAAATTTAAGAAAGACATCTCATGCATTTAACATATCTTTAAAAAATTGTTTTATTTTGTAAAATGAACTATAGAAAAAAAACTATATGTGTCAAGCAAATCAACTGTCTATTCTTAACTCTATATTTTTTCTGTAAATAGATTTTTACTTAACAAAACAAATATCGACTGAAATCATTTTAGTTTAAGCATAAATTTAAGGTTTAAGTATAGTAAATTATAGTTATATATATTAAATACAAAAATATTAACATTAAATAAATAACTTCACTTCTAAACTAGTTTTAATCAGCATTTAGTGATTATATTGTAGATAAAATATTTATTCTTACTGAAAATAATACAAGTAATTGATAAATAAAATTATAAATTCTTTTACAAAACAATTAAATGTTTCGAAATCTAGGTCTATTTTTGTTAGGATAAATAAAAGTTTTCGATGGCAGCGATTAAAAAAAAAACGATTTTGATATCTAACAATTATTTATTTTTCCATAACTTTATGATTTGTTTTTAATCAGTTTGAGGTTTACCGATAATATTTTTTTTCAGAAAGAAATACACACGTACATCTTAATTGTAAAAGCTTTTTCAAATAAATTAAAATCAAAGAATAATTTATATTTTAAAAGGACTGGCAATCATAGAGACTCGTTAAAATGGAAAAGTTTCATATGCGAGGTATTACGTCCCGTCTAGATCTCATCGCGGTTTTGTGTGTTTTTGTGAAGAAAATATCAATTTTGTTTTTTTTTTTCTAGAAACAGTTTCGTATTTAATTGAATAATTCCATTGAATACAAATTTAAAAATACTTTTTTAATCTTAATACACTCCTATATGTTACATGACACTAGGCTAATTTTTAATGACGATTTCAAATCTGTGACCGAAATTTCCTTGTCAGATCTAGTTCCGAAAATATGACACGAGTCCCGTTTTATAATAAAACACAAAATGTTTAAGGTTATCCTATTTTATTAATAATCTTATCTTTTCTTTTAGCCTAGAAGCCAAAATTTATGAAGCAGACTTGAACAGTCCCAGATCTGTGATAAGGTCGCTTAAATCATCTTAGGTTAAATGGTTTTGACGTTTACAGGTTATATTCAAAGTCAATATCACAACTGTAAATTTTTGTCTAAAAGTCAATTGGGTCCTCCTGTAAAGCACCAGCTTGAGGTTCAGATGTAGTCTTAGGGCTCAGTATACATCTATGTGCCGATCGTATAGAAAAATATTTCCATTTGGTTCGAATTTTTCGGTTAATGCCAGTTATATTAATCAAACAAAAATAGCAGTCATCATAGTGGTTTACGGATTCATTCCAGATCATAGCAGTTTCGTACCTGAAACTATATCGTTTTTTATCTGTCCAGAAACCTTGAAACTCAACGCACGTTTTGCATAGTTTTTGCGGAATCGAAAGCATATTCTTCATTTCCAGCAGTTGCTCACAATAATTTTTGTTATCCTCATTTACGAACATTGTCACATTTAAACGGTATTATTTAAATATATTATACCAACCGCAAATGAAACAAAAATGGTTCCGATCATTCACACACTCTTCTTGGCGATACTATAGCAGTGTTTTTTTTGTAAGTCCATATAGAATTGTAGAAAAAAACGACAAAAAACGATTTTCCCCAAAGTCAGTGATGTCTCACAAGTGAGAAGAGGTGAAATTGATTTTGTGACTTTTTCGAATTCTGCCGCTCAGTCACAACTTGTGAGAGTCGCAAAAACAATCGAAACTGTGATCTCCTTCAGAGCAGGTCACAACTCATAAATTTTCAATGTTTCTTGGATTGACATTCAGTATATTTTATAAGAAAATTTTTTAGATTTGTGAATAATTGTAAGTACACAAAAATGGAAGTGGACTTTGTTCTAGTGAATATTATTGCTGATCTTTCACACGAAAATGAAAAGTAACATTTTTACAAAAACAAACATTTTTTAAGGAAACTAATCGTATCAAGAAGTTTGCAGCGCCGCCGGCGACGGCTGAGAGATACAAATGATCCATTCGCTCTCCAAAACAATACATTTATAAAGTAATTTCTTCGTTTTGAATAATCAGCTATTCAAATAATGACACTTAAAAATCTCACCATACTGTGGTGAGTTTAATTGTGAGTTTTCTTGTGACGATTAGGGGGAGAATACCAAAATGTTATCGAATCACAACAATCCTCACAAGGAATAGTTCCAAGAGCTTGTCACTCCTCACAAGGGGGAGAATCAGGCTGTAAGTCTCGAAAACTATCTGATGGACTTAGCTTAGTCCGTATAGAGTTAAGTAGTTGTTGTATTTACATGTATCACGCCTTATATCACATTATAATAAGATAACTATACAATTTTTAAAGTAAACACGGTATGACAGCGAAGTTTTAATACAAGCTATAATCTTTAAACAAGATCTGCTAGAAAGAAAGTGAGCGTATATTTAGAATTAGTGACGTAAAATTAGAAAACGTCTTGTGGCATATGTCATTCATCAATCAAAAAGTCTATTTCTATGGCCTTTTGCATTGAACTTAGAACTTTTTTACAATGTTGTTATAATAAATTTAAATTTATTTAAGCAGGGAGTGTACTGATAATAAAGTGAGCCACCATGCATTATATTTAGCCGGTACGTTTGAATAGATTTTGTTCTTAGTAGAAATGCAAAATAACCTATTTTTGTGTTGTTTGCACAAAATATCCATTTTTAAACAAACAACTTATGCGAATGATGGTTTTTATAATTAAAGTTCAAAACAAAAACCCACAGTAATCTCTTTTTTTTTGTGATCATTGCGATGGCATGCAATATTAAACATTCAAAAGGCGACTTGTTTTACAAATTGAAATAACTTTAACGTATAGAGTAAAGAGTTGAACGTATTCATTGGAAAGTCTATTTGTTTTGCATCTCTTGACACAAATCAAATGGACCATTCTGTCCCTCTTCCACTTCATATGAAATGATCGATCGTGTAGTTTATCTATTGGTGCGGTGGAAACACTGTATCTACTCGTTGTTTTTTATAAACTTCAAAAAATTTGTGATCGTTTTGTGGATTTGTGAAAATCTGTTCTAAAATATTGGAAATAAAAATAACGTATTTCTGAGTCATCATTGTATCTACTAATTATAATATAATAATATAATTACAACGACTGTATAATATAATTATAATTAAAAGAAAAGAAAATTGTTGTCATGGATATTACATTTGGAGAAAGTGAAGATTCAAAAGAACGCTAATGGAATTTTATACAAGCAAATTGAATTCTATAAGCCTTATGCCGTTGAAATGCTCCAAACTTGTAATGTGTCTGAAATATAATAGACTTTTGATAATGGAGCTTTGTTCCAAAATTAAAGTCACAATTGAATTAAGTCAGAATTTAAGTAGACAAATATTCTTCAATTCAACCACTATTTTCTTCATTACAATGCTTTAAACATTTTTTGTGTTGTTGCTGGCGCTTAAAGAAACAAAGATGATGGGTCAGAGGTCAGAGTAGTGAGCTGAGCTGTCAAAGATCTTTTCAGAGCACTCAGATTGTGTTTTTTTTCAATCAGAACTAGGTCTAAACGAGCTCTATGAGCGCAGAATAAAATGACCGAGCAGATAGGAGTAAAAAGCTGAGCTCGATTAACTTCGTGTGAGAGACAGACATCGGAAAAAAAACAAAGCAAATGGAGATCGATGCCTCTGATAGTTCAGTGCTCCTGTGTGTTTCATAATAAATGGGAGCGCTCTGATCAAAATCTGCTCTGAGCGAACTCGACATGCTCATTGCTCAAGTTCTGCTAAATGCTCTGCTCAGAGTTAAAAAAAGAAAAAAGGGCCTAATAATTGTAAAAGAAGCAGCGATTTTCACGGTAAATGCCATATTCAATGACTACCTCCTTAGCGGCACGTTAAACTGCAAGCGTTTGAAGTCCAAGACATGCCGGTCGGAATTATGGATATTCGTGGTATTAAAACGTATTAACGAAAGATTTAAAAAAGGACACTTGCTTACTTTGGTGTAACAGTAAAACAGTATAGTCACCTCAAAACATGGATCTTTTTTTTTTAGATAAAACGATTTAGCTTATTTCTTTTCATGAAACCATAACGATGAACTTAAAACAAAATCAGAATACAACCGACAATGTGAAAAATACAAAACGGTATGAATTTCTTTAATTTATTTTTATCTCAGAAAAATTTACCAAAAAATGTGACAATGAACAACTATTGATCCAAGTTGGAATTAAAATTAATGTGTCGAGTGTCATTTAAATATCTAAATATTCCGCAACAATATTATTTTGTTTAACATAATGTCGGATTAGCGCTCCCTATAATTATGTTTGGGTAATTTTACCTACTCTCTCGATTTTTTTTAGATAATTTCTTCATGTCCATAAGCAAAACGAAAAAGTAGGTACATAAATCGATTTTGAAAATTTGCGGTGGATTTTTTAAAAATTATTTTTTGAAATCGATTTGATGTTTAATGATATTTCCACTGACAGTAAATTGTGCCGGTTTTCACCTTCACCTTTGAGGGGTTGAGTTTGAAGGAGGGGAATTTTGTATGTTTCGAACATATAAAATAAGTGTTGCTTTCTCGGCATATTGATTTCAAATAAAGTTTTCATACAATAACTTGCCCCATGAACGAAGAAATAAGACTTTCTGAAATCTATGCTGAAGTAAAGATAGAAATAAGAATTGCTTATGGTGGCTTAGGCTTAGGGTAAAGAGTACGTTTAGCTGGTGGTAAATTTCTTTATAAAATATTCGAAACAAACGTGACGCAACTGAAAAGAAAACGTAAAAGTCATGTGAATGAATGAACAAGTCATTTTTGAACGAAATCTTGTACGAAACCTTTTCCACGTGATTGTTGGATTTGAGGTAAAACCACGGTTTTAGCCTCGACAACAAATGACCTACCAAGGACCATCTTGATGAGCTGTCGCGCCATTAATTGTATTATCTCATGAGCTCTTTACTATTTATACTTTCATATCACCCATAAACTTACAGACATTTCTAAAAAATTCGAGATTTACCATTACAGAAGAATTATACTTACACAAAAAGCTCAAAATACACAAATCGGTAAAATAGTTTTTATTATTTTTTTTAAGGGATCGTTGCTCAATCATACAAACAATTAAAAAAAAACCTTTCAAAAAAATATTTATTAAATTTAATGTAAATTATAAAAAAAAATGCTGTGTAATTACAGAAAACAAAATTGATACAAACAATTATTATGAATACACATTTTTTAGCTTAGTTCTGAAGTTTTTTACGCAAAACAAAAACTAAATTAAATCTGTTAAATAATTGATAAAAAATAAACTAAATTGTATACATGTATCTATAAGTATTTATAATAAATAAAAATAAATTAATTTAATTATACATTTGGCATTTGTTTTGAACTGAAACGTCAACAAAAAAATGTTTGCTATTTTAGTAAACTTTTGTTTTGAAAAAGACCTCTTTGTGCGCCTACAAGTAAGTCTTATTTTTAAAAACCATAATTTGAAAGATTGATTGAATCAGATTTTCTATTACAATCATATGTAACTAATAAATTCTATGTCATAGGCCAAAAAGTTCATCATATTCGTAGATTGTTAGACCCACCTCACCTAGGTGCCTGTATCACAAAGCTATTAGACTTGTAGTTTTTAGCAGGTCATTGAAGTTTTTAAGGAGGTTGGGTTGAGCTTTTTATTTTTATTTTGTATACAGTTAAAAATGTCTGCTATTAAAATAAAAAAGATAAAGTATATCTGCCGGGTGGACTCAGGAAAAAATTTTAGGAGTCAGAGTTTTGAAGAAATATATTATTATTATTCACAATATATATAATTCGAAATATAATATATAATTCGAAAAAAATAATGTTAAATATTGCTTTTTCAATATTCATAATATTTCTGCTGGAATGTCATGATACGAGTAACAATTGTCCCTTTCGAATAACAAAAGAAAACAATTAAAACTTGTTCCTAATAATGTCTTCTCTTAAAATGCACTCTCATATAGAACATGTTCATCAAAGGGTTACAGTAATCATTACTTTTTGAACATAACTTTTTTCAAAAAAGCAACTCATCTATTTTCAAAATACATTAAGGTGGCGTTTTTTGTATCTCAGCAAAAATTAATTGGAAATAAAATTATTGGTTCTGAAAAAGTTCATGTAGATTGTATGAAATAATTAGTGTAAAATTTGAAGAGAAAACGAAAAAAATATTCTACAAATTTCCCGTCATGGTGGAATATCCCTATTAGGACCTTGACTACTTTATAACGCGATGGAGAAATTAAATGGTGTCGATGAACATTGGTTTTGAATCTTTGCAAGTTGAAATGGCAAGGGAAATTCGTGCCGGGTAAATTATTCCACAATCGAATCCCTTTATTTAACTGCACGGCCAAAATTATGCTCGAGGGTGAACTGATGAGCATTCCTAGCGAAACGGGTATCACGGGTGAACCATGGCCGTAGCTAGGGGAGGGCATTAGGGGGTAATGCCCTACCTTAAAAATCAACTATCGTATCGTAATGCCACTGATACAAAAACTGGTCTTCCAAAACACGAAAAATCCATTTCCTATTACCAAGCTATGGCGATGTGGCAGAATAAATTAGTCTCTAAAACTAACAGTGTTGAAACGTTGATACATCAAAAAGTTCAAGAGAGACATAGGTACTACGTTAGGTCTATTATTGAGGTTATACAATTTGTCAACGAATTAGCTTTGCGTGGAAATTATATTTTGGAGGAAGAAAAAGAACAAGGATTATTTCAGAATTTGTTTGAATACACCTGCATAAAAGATCGAAATTTAAAAGAGTCTCTTACTCATATACCCAAATTGCAACATATCGTTCACATGAAATTCGAAATTAAATAATTCAAGCAATGATTATAGCAACTCGAAGTTCCATTGTTAAAGATAATAATGAATCGGACCTAAACTGGTTTACTGTAATGGAAGATGGTATGTACGAGAGATAAAAATAACCTTGAAAATATTGTAATAGCAATACGCTACTTTGAAGATGAAATTGTTAATGAGTCTGTAATCTTTTTTCTTATTGAAATATAAGAGAATTACATAAAGTTTTTTAAAGTTTTTTATTAAGACAAAATATACACCATTTAAAATTAGAGACTATAGACTGAACCACAACGTACTCGTATCTCAAAAGTAAGTAAAAAAAACAAAGTGTTGACAAATATATATTTCAAATTTCATTAATTACGAATGCTGCCAATCAGTCAAGTCTGAGGTTTACTTAAAGCGCGGAACAGATTGAACCAGCAACAGCACCGTCAACAGCAACAGCGGCCGCCATTAATTTAGAGCCAATGTATTTCAATTGTTCAACACACATAAGAACAGCAACAGCAACGCCAACAGCGTCGTTAGGCCAAAGTCCTAAATTTGCTGTTGCTGGTGCGGTGTTGTCAACTTTCCCACTGCAATATTCAGTGGCACAACAATGAAAAACTTTTTTTCGATATGAAATGTCAAGCAGATGAAATGACGTTGCTGGTGGCAATGTGTTTGAGAAATGTTTGCTGGTCAGCGTGCTGTTTGCTGTTGACAATGCTGGTGCTTTTGCTGGTTTAATCTGTTTCGCGCATAACCGAGTCGTTGCTGACAGTTACTACTACAGAAAATCTTGATGCAATTTTACGGAATTAACGTTAAATAACATAACCAGAATAGAAAATAAATTGGGCCGAAAAAACCCTTACGTCCACTGCTTAAACCATCGCTTGTATTTGATAGTCATTAGGGTTATCTCTGAAATGACTTTCATTCGTTTATTTTTTGATCAATGCATCATGTTACATGAATTTTTTCAGCATTGAAAAATAGCTGAATTGTATAGTGAAAAAAGGATTTCCCGGCTCCTAGAACAGAGTTCGTCAGGACACTGGGCCGTAACAAAAGTTTTAAACGATAATTATTCATTGATTTTGACGACATTGGACATTGTTAGAAATGACATATTTAATGGTGATGACTTCGCCAAGAGTGTGGACATTTAAAAAGTGATGCTCAATTTAGAATTCCTAATGGCCTTGATTGTTTACAAAAAATATTATCCATGCTCCAGCCTGCAGATGCAGCTTTACAATTCCGAAGCGCAGGAAAGAAAGACGCCATAACAATCATTAAACTCACCCAAAATAAAATAAGAAAACTTAGATCAGAAATGTATCATCAAATTTTGGAAGAAGCAAAGTCTATGGTAAGCGACGATTCCGAAAATACGACTCATACCCAAAAGAGGCAAATCCAAAAATCAAATCGGATGGATGGCCACTTTCTATGGCCCTTACTGTTCCTCTGGTTCCTCCTCTACATCAGAACGCTCAGCCATTTAAGTCTGAGTATTTCGAAACGTTGGACATACTAATAGCTAAAGAAGATGTTTGGACAACGACGATCTACTAAATTCAGTAGCGAGTAAAGATGAGTTGGATGTAGACAAAATGGTACCGTTGAAAAACTTAAGTAAGTGTAAGGAAACAAAACTATTTGTAAAATGTATAGTTTCGCCAAGCCACTTTTAATTATAAAAGGACAATAAACGAACCAAAACAGACAAATTTTTTAGGTCAACAAACCTTAAGACTTTTAGCGAAAGCCCATTTAATTGCAATTTGGTGCAACTGGTCATACGTTACTGCAAGAAAATAAAATATTTAACGCTACTACACTCAAACTGCAGTGCCAAGTCTTTTTGATTGCTCCTCTTTATATGACAATAAATAAATACATACTTTCAAATATGTCATAACAAAATTACATCTGTAGTGATGTAATAGGCCTCAAAGGCTAACAATCACCCTTATTCCGGTAGTCGTTTTAATAAAGATAATAATAATAAGAAAAGGGCAACGTTCTCTATGTTCTTCACTTTTCTAAGGATTATAACCATAGTCGTTTCAATAAAATTCCAATTTTCGTTTCTAGAGCCTTGTCGTTTTACTGGCGTTTTAGTAAAACGACTATCGGAATAAGGGTGAATGAGTCACGAAAGAAAGGAAAGCATGGTATTTCTGGCCTTTGAAAAGAAAAGAACCAAGTCAGTTGATCTGGATGAAGTCCTTCGTATTTTATATATCGAATCAAAGAATTCAGTTATTTTAATGAAATAACTTTGTAGTGTTGTATAATGTTAAGAGAAATAATATTATAAACCATTATATAAATGAATACTTAGCACTTATCTATCACCCCTTCCCGAAAATTGAGTACCACCTTTACCAGATCAGATCATATTTCATATCAAGTAAAATTTTTACTTCCGCCCTACATGTTATTACCTTGAATTCAACTCTAGCTACGGCCCTGCTTTCTGGGCCAGCGGATTTGTGTATATCGATATCTTTCAGTACTCTTGAAAATGTACGAGTGCGAAAGAAGAATCACTAACACTCTCAATTACAGGAGGAATTATGGCACTACCAGAAAGCAACAGCATCGATTTGACAGCAAACTGTGCTGTTATTATATTTTCTGTTTCTTTCATATATATTTACTCAATGATAAAAAAGACTCAACTAGGCATTATTATCTGCCCAGAGCTTCTACGTCAGCCTCCGTAGATGGCTTCCCAATCGTTTTGCCTCTTGATTAACTGTCCGCCATGGGACCATGTATTTTTTGATGAGTCGACGTTTGCGCCCTCTATAATTCGGCCAAAATTCGAAAATTAAAAAAAAAATTCAGAATAGAAAGTTTTAAATGCTTCTATTTTTTCCGATGGGGAAGACAAGGAATTGTTGCGAAAAGATAATGTCTGGTTAATTGCGTTATGATTTTTCTTTCTTCCAGTAATTTGATCAATTACCTTGAAGACATTTGAGTTAGGTTTCAAGTTACTCAGCTTCATTCTAAATTGTTCGTTCAATTCTAATCGCACTTTGTCTTTAATTATTTTGGATAAGCAGTTTATGCGTGCAGACAGTTCAATATAAGGTTGATTATTTCGATCTCCAAAATGGTGATAAATTCGTTTGAGTTTTCTTTTCCAGGCTTTACGTGCTTTAAATAGACTTAAGGTGGCTGAAGAGATTTTAAACCAATTTTTTTGAAGACAAATTTTTTTACTGTGGGTGCTGATGCAGGAAGAGAAAATTTCACTAATTGTATCAATGAAATTGTCAATTTCTGAATTGGAGAGATTTCTATTGGTTGGAATGTTTAAATTTGAAAGTCCAGATTCAAGCGAGCGATTAAAAGCTGACCAATTGGTATTCTTGAAACTGGTAGCGGTCTTATAAAAATCTTGGAACGTCGAATCCTGCCTCATTTGGATACTCATGAACACCGAATAGTGATCCGAGATGGCATCAAGAGTGATGCAAGCAATGTTATTGTCAGATCTGAGATTTGAAGAAATTAAGAAAAAATCGATATTAGAGCCCGATGAGGGCCGGGTAGGGCCTGGGGCTTCAATTATGTCTAGATCAAGAAAATGGTTGTTCTGGAACCAATTATAAATAAGAGAGCCATTCTGGTTTATAACTGTATCCCCCCAGAGAGGATGACGAGAATTAAAATCACCACCTATTATGATGTGATCAAATTGACTTAGGGAACTGAGGATATTATCAAGAGCAGACGGAAGAGAAGAGCCAAAGTTACAGGGAACATAAATGGAAACAAGTGCCAATGTTTTTGGAGTGATTGGAGAGTTTAAAGGAATTATGGCTATTGTAGTTGAAATCAAGCTATTGGTAAGAAATTTTTGGGAGAATCGGATTGAATTCTGAAGTAGAATTCCCGTTCCTCGACCATCATTGTTACTTATTAGATTGTATTTGTCATTGAAAGGACACTTATTATAGTTTTTTTTAAGACAAGTTTCTTGTAGTAAAAGGGCTGAAGGAGAAGTCTCTTGTAACAAGAGGTCAATTTCTATAATTTTTTCTTTGGATAGGGAATTGATATTGGAGGTAATGAGGTTGAAAATCATGGGGAAATGGGGGAGAGAGATGCTATAAAGCAGAGGTAAGCACCTGGTTTCTGGGATTCATCCATTTGTTTGTAGTTTGGCTAGAAGCCTCTAATTTTAGAAATTAAGTTAGATATTGGTAAACCAAAAAGTCTAACGGACTCGTCAATGAAGTCTGAGACATCATTTTTGGAAAGATCCGAGGGAATCGGAATCGACTGTTTAGGAGTTTTTTCGGTTCTTTTATAACCTCTTACTGCATCTGAGTAGAGGGGAACATTGGACGGAAGGGTAAAAATTGGGTTTACTCCATGTTTATCGTTTTTAGCTTCAACTAACAAAGCCTCCTCTTTCTTTTTCAAAAAAGCAATTCGGTTACGGCAACTTTTAAAATTCGCCGGGTGACCCGTCGACTTGCAATTAACGCATGAAGCGATTGAAGTCTCAGTTTTCGGGCCGAGTTTACACTGGCCGGGCTCATGGTCAATTAAACATTTGACGCATCTGGTTGGGAAACTACAGTAAGATGCCACATGGCCGTACCTTTGACAAAGGTAACATTGCTTCGTGTCCGAATTTTTAACCGAATCCCATTTTATTCTGTGTCTTAGTAAAAAGTTAACTTTTTTTATTTTTAGTAGACTTTCTCTGTCCTCCAAAACACATAGGAAAAGGTCAAGTGGGATATCATTTTGTTTCGACTATTTGGTCTCAAATTTCTTAACTACAACCCTCAAGGAAGGGTCCAGCTTGACAAACTCTTTCTGAATTTCTTCAGATGAAAAATCGTTTGAAATGCCTTTCAAAATTGCATTGTATTTCTTTAGTTGTTTAGGTGTGAATGAATAAGCTTCAACACCATTTGCTTTAAATTCTTCCAGAAAGAGTTTGTGTAGCTCAACACTTCTAACTATTATTTTGAGTTTACCATAACCGTTTGTCATAAACTTTACGTCATTAATGGCCGATTTCATAAACAAACACTAAAAGCACTTTTATCAAAAATCCTCTTAAATTTTATCAGGCTCTTAAAAATTTTTAGTTTCACCAATCTATTAAAGGGACATTTTGGGGAAATTTTTATTAAAATTGAGTTCTCTTCACATCCCTGGGAAAAATAAATTGCTTTTTTCTTTCTAACAAGCGAAATGTATGAGAAGAAATGAGAAAGCGTTATGTGTTCAAACAAATGCCAAGAAATGAAAAAAAAAAAGAAGAAATGCACACAAAATATTTGTAAAGATTCTGATACTGACATTCTGTGGCATAAAATCGTTAAGTAATAACCACTTAATTTATTTTTTATTGCATTGTTGGGTTTGTTTTGGTTCCAAATGAAGACCAAACATATTCAACAAACTCATCCACAGATGCGTTGGAAAGTCGGAACCACATTTTGAAGTCATATAATGCATTTCTGTGAACCAGGAATATTCTTGCTCAGCGAATAACTTTGTGTTGCACTTTATTATTGGATGAAGACGATCAATATTTTTTTCGAAATAAAGAAACAAATCATTTAAATATTTAGTATTAATTTATTTATTTTGTATCTTCAAAAATTGAACACTAAATCCTTACAGAACGATAATTTCAGCTGCTATACCTATAACCAATTGTTGTTATCTACATCTGATGACATTTCAATGACACTTTTAAAATTTAATGAGCCAAAAATGGGCATTTAGTTTATAAGGGTGTTTAAAAGCTTGTTTAATTTAAAAGCGCTTGGTGAAACCAAAACATCTCATTTTAAGGTTTAGAAGCCTGTTAAATGTTTAAAAGTCCTTCGTGAAATCGGGCATAAGATTGTAATTAGACTTACCTTCCTTGTCTTCAACTTCGTTGAATGGAGACCAGCGGTTGTGGTTGTTAGTAACCTCTCTTGCAATCTTTTTTGTTACAACGAGGGGTGTCTGGTGTCTTCTTTTCCTTGCCATCACCATAGTGAACTTATCCTTATCACCAGCAAGAAGATTCCTGAGAACTTCTGTACTATTTATTTCAACGCTCTTATGGTTAGAGGCAGTTAGATTGTTGGCTTCGTGTCCAATTATAACACATTTACTAACAGACGCCTGTTGACTGGCGCCGAAAATGTTGCTTGTCGCGGTCGCGTCAGTCTCCATCTCATTCCCACTCACAGAATGAATATATCTTTTCCGCAAAAGAGCGCTTATCCGGCGGCGCCTTGGGCTCATCGGGAGGATGAAACTCACTTTCCTCCATTGTGAGCAAAAAAAAACTTAATTAATTTTTAAAAATTTATCAGAAAGATTTACGAAGTTATCAGAGACGTCTGCACAGTTCAGAGAACCATACAAGCATTATTTTGCGGGCCAAATTTTGACAGACATTGTATTTCCGAAAATGATTTTTGTCAAAACTGGTTTTATGTAAAAGGTGCTGATGCATCAAGAGGAGATTCCAAAAAGATATGAACGACTTTTGTAAGACAACTCGTTCCAGAGATACACTACAAAACACATTAAATTAGATTTTATCCCTCCAAATTCAAACTTTTGCGCGAGATTTGAGAACGTTTTGTAGTGATTAAAATTGTAGAGATAAAATTTGTCTTATCTCACACAGATTTTTGTTCCCCCATTGGTTTTTTTTTTTGAGCTTGTTATTGGGATGAAGTTTTTTAGAAATAAAAAAAAATAATAATGAATGAATTCATTTTTTGTTAATATATAGGTAAGTATTTATTGAAGATGTCAATAAACAAACATTAATAATGAATGAATTCATTTTTTGTTAATATATACATATATGTAGTTATGGAAGAAGTAAATAAATAAAAAATTTATTTCTACACCTAATTTGCCAACAAAAAAATATTTCTATTTAATATTTTGCGTATCAGCCGATTTTTGACATGAAACCTATCCAATCCAGTTTTGGCCGTTCAGAAACTTAATGGATAATAAAATTATCCTAGATAGATGATTATATACAAAATATTTCTTTAAGAAATTGCCTATGTAGATCTTCTGTAAAATGTTATTATCATCTCTGAATGATTTCATTTGTTTCGCCCTTCAAAAACAGCTGGCTGTAGTGTCAAAAATTTCATAGGTAGTGAACTTTTTTTTGTAACTCTTGCTTGCATTTTTGTTTACATTTATTAAAACAAATAAAAGTAATTGCCTCAGAAAATGTTTCCATATCTCTCAAGTACTCGAGTAAACCTTCAACTCTATCAAGAAACTGCGTGTCGAGAATTGTTGGAAGTTCTTGAAAAATGTGACGGTTCCAAAACAATAGTCCTGGATGACAATCTTTTTGGTCCGATTTTCTTGATAGCCAGGCCCACCCTCTTTTCCGAAAGAAATATAAAAATTCAACGCCTACGACCGGACACACGCTTTCACAAAGATGTAAAGAACATTATATACATTACACGTCCCGAGTTAAAGCATATGGACATTATTGCCAGTCACATCCATGGAGGTTCCGCATCGGACAACAGAACATATTATTTATATTTCGTGCCTCGCAAATCGTGTCTTTGCACAAAGCAACTCGAAATCAAAGGTGTTTATGGGAATTTCACAAGCATCGATAACCTCTCATGGAACTTTTTCCCAGTCGACAAAGACGTTTTGTCAATGGAACTACCGAACAGCTTCAGAGATCTGGCTCTAGACGATGATCTCACATGTCTCTACCAGGCTGCCATTGGCTTGGTTCACATTCAAAAGATCTATGG
Organism: Chrysotoxum bicinctum; assembly: GCA_911387755.1. Lineage (NCBI taxonomy): Eukaryota > Metazoa > Arthropoda > Insecta > Diptera > Syrphidae > Chrysotoxum > Chrysotoxum bicinctum. Next base: position 129,315,784 of record OU426989.1, on the reverse strand, counting down.
TCGAATTCCAAAGATTTACGGAAAGGGAAAGTTTGCGCAGAAAGTATGGGAACATGCCAAACTAATGGGTACCGAGGACAAGACAATGTTCAACTCGGACAAAGGAGCAATCGACCAAATGATTATTCTCGATCGTGGCATAGATTTGATGAGTGTTCTAGCAACTCAACTCACATACGAAGGACTCATCGATGAGATTTACTCGATTCACCAGAACAAGGTTTCACTTCCGGGAAAGAATTTTGCCAAGTCCAACGATGATGCATCGCACGCAAATTTAGTTCCAGAACAAAAAATTCTTTATCTGAACTCAGATGAGAAACTTTATGGTGAACTACGCGATAAGAACTTTAATGAAGTGGGTAAAATTCTCTCGAAAAGTGCCAAGTCAATAAGTTCTCAAATGGAAACCAACTATCAGGACAAATCTGTTCAGGATATGAAAATATTGGTTGACAGACTGCCAGAACTTATGAATCAAAAAAAATCGGTTGCCACTCATACCACTGTTGCTGAGTTAATAAGAGAATATTTGGACACTTATGAGTTTGCCGATGACTTGGCTGCGGAACAAGAATTTATGGTTTGCGAAGACATTGATAAGCAAAGTGCTTACATTGAAGACTTGATAGCAAAGAAGTCGGCAGTTCGAAATGTACTGCGTTTGATGTGTATTCAGTGTGCAGCTGCTTCGGGCTTTAAACCAAAGGTGGGTAAAATTAAAATCTGCTTCAACGCTGTTGCGATGAGGGCTTATTCCCATAATTTTCGGGACTTATTCTAATATTGAACAAACCAAATACCAAATAGTAAGATTTACCTAATCACAAAAAAAGTTAAACGATTTAACTAGTCGTCGCGGGGATTACATATCGATACCTTCCCATAAGAATGTATTAAGCGACATTTTTAAAATTGTTCAGGAAACGAAAAAAACGCCTCATTTAGTTATTTTTTTGTATATTTCATTGGAAGAAACAGATTTGGAGAGGGATTTTTGCAATACAAATCTTGACATCATTGCAAAACCGAAATTTTAATCAGATAAGAAGTTTTTGTCGCTTAGCACATTTTCGTGGTCAAAACATTGGCGCTTGATACAATGTTATATGGCGCTTAAAACACTGTAATAGTCACAAAAAATAATGGTATGAAATAAATTGTGTCGTTTAATTAAATTTTTATTTTTTTTTTCATTAACAATAAAATAAATAAAAATCTATATAAAAAGTAACATAACATTGATTTTAAAACGAAAATTCAAAAAGGACACACAAAATAAATGGGAAAAAAGTAGTAGCCTACTTGATAGAAAAATACTTAAAAGCAACAACCATATCTGGATTAAGTTCTATTTGGATGAGTGTGCTAAGCGACAAACTATGCGACATCTAACAAATTTTTTTTGTGGACGTTTGGATGCTTAAGACAATAAGATTTTTAAAAATGTCGCTTAGCATAATTTTACTGGTGGATAATACAAATTTTAGAGAGCAACATTATTCCAGTAAAAAAAACTTGGCGGTTGGTACAATTTTATTTTCTCTCTAGTTTCTTTTGCATACATAATAGGGCAGTGAAACCCAGGCCAAAATGTGGCGCTTAACTTCTAGTATAGTTGCAAATCAAAAAGTCATTTTCGAAAAAAGTGTCGTTTAATACATTCTTACGGGAAGGTATCGATATGTAATCCATTTTGAAACTAGAATAAAACCAGTATGCTTTAATTTTTTCAAATTTATTTTGCTGGAAAATGCAATTAAATATTATTTAAAATTAAAATATAAATTATTACTTCACTATTTTACTGTAAGTACTAAAAGAGACAACAAATCTCCACCACAAGTTCTTCGGGAATTCTCAAATTTGTATTAGTGGATAACAATAGTAATCCGCGCGACGACTGCAAGGTTAAGATGAATCAAATGATATTTAAATTCAATCTAACCAAGGGAACAAATATGCCCATACATCATTGAAAATAATTGTGATCTACATACTAATGCCCAATAACAAATTAAGTTTGTTGAATCATTTACAGAAGTCCCAAGTTTCTACTAATAAGATTCATTCAGTATCCATTGAATATATGTATAAAGGTTAGGTTAGGTAAGTTAGTGGGCTGACAGACAGTTGATCTTGTTACCGTCAGAGGGGATTTCTAAAGTATTGAAGTTACTGTCGTCACATAATAACCTGACTAGAAAGGGGTACACGCCTTCTCAGGGCGTGTTCCTATCCTTTACCCCACTTGAGCAATCATCCTCATGCCCATTCTCCGGTGGTGCTGCTCCTACAAAGAACACGTACATACGTGTCGTTAAGACGTTTTCGTTCGTACTACGCTATCGTACTGTAGTTGAAGACGGTTTTCAGAGTTTAGGAATTCTCAAGCCATTTGGTATCATTAACGAATTTTAACATGATTTTGTTTGGAATGTCAGAAAGCTCCTCCAAGTCACTGAAGAAGTGTCTCCCTAGATGTCTGTTTTTTAGATGATATAGAGCAGGGCAGTGACACAGGTAGTGAGGAGTGTCCTCATGTATTTCCTCGTCACCGCATCCTCTGCATAGGTCGTCCATACGGAGTTTCATCTTTTTCTTGTGGTAACCGAGTTGGTTGTGACCTGTGATGATGCTCACAAGAAGAGAAAGAGACTTTTTATTCAGTTGGATGTTAACGTCGGTCTTTTGTTTGCTGAAACTATGCCATAATTTTCTGGTTGTAAGACAGGAATCGAGAGAGTTCCATCCCTTGTTTGTTAAAGCTAGAACTTTACTCTTGATTACCTGTTTAAGATTACAGGGTGGAACTTGAACTGTTGTCAGCTTGATTAGGATCAAGTGTTGATCCTATTCTCGTCAGCGGTTTCATTACCTGGGACACCACTGTGACCAGGAACCCAGCAGAGTCTAATGTTGTGCTGTGTACCAAGAACCCTAAGCTCTCCGCGACAGCAAGTTACAAGCTTCGATGAGCTGGATAGTCCAAGGGTTTCTGAAAAGAATCCTTTTCAATTCATTTCAATTATTTGAATCAAATGTTTTTATAATTTCAACGCGTTGTTGCTGCGTTATATGCCCAATAATAAATTCATAAAAGACGCAGAATCCCAAATGAGTTTTTATAAAACCAGTTGCACAGCATAAACAATTTTTGATTATATTTATTAGGTGAGTTTTTTTGGTAGGTGACTACGCAGCACAGTAAAATTTTACACGCTGAACAAAAACAAACAGACATTTTGTTGTGTTCAACGTGTAAAATTGTTTTGGGCTGCGTAGTCTGCTATCAAAAAAACCCACCTTTTGTTTACAATTTTTATTTGTAGTACAAGGAAGATAGGCATTTGCCTTTCGTTCTGAATATTAATGATATCACAAAGGTAACAAAATTTTAAAGTAAGTAATTTTAAGTAAGGTTTTTGTAGTGAACATTATAAACTGTCGCAAATCTCTGAAATAATCTTAAAAATAAAAAATACCGAGCAGCAACATTTTTTTTTCCATAAATTTGAATTATTTCTTCTCAAAAGCTCTAAAAAAGCATAAATCTCCTCCTTTATAAAAACCATATAAAATGCCTTGATGATTCGCCAAATGATGGAATGTTAACTTTGCTTAAGATGATTTATTGACCAATTTGGAATTAATAAGTTGAGTGGAATCGATTTTAAATCTTTCCTTCGACTTTTTTGGTCACTGTAATTTTGGCAATGAAACAAATATGTTACATTGGCTTGCCCGACGTTTCGGCAGGGTTTGCTGCCTTGTTCAGGCGAACTATATTTACACAAAAAATACAAAGAAAAAACATCAGTTAACTGAAGGGTATAATAACAATTAAAACAATAAAATATAAAAAAATTTGACAAGGGATCGAAATCCCTAGTGTGTAAAGGAAATCGACATTAGTTTAATGTGTAATGTTTCTAAAGTATAGAGTTTTGATACATGTTGCTCGGTCTACAGGATTTTGACAGCTTCAAAATCTGGAGAATGACCGTTTTCGATGCTTTGACTCGCTAGGGCTGTCGTCGCAGGATTATTAGAATTGAAGTCTGATCTACGATTTGAAATGCGTTATCGAAATAATTGTATTGTGGTTCCGATTTGGTTTTCCCTTACAATTAATTTTTAAATAACATCTGTTATTTTGTCCTTGTCCGGTTTCGTTTTAAGTCTTGGTAAGAGGTGACTAGGGGTTTTATTTCATTTGAAGGCCAAGCGAACGTCCTTTAGATTGTTGTTGATGACTTCTTTAAAGTTCTCAGTCAAACTGTGTTTACATTACTTGATAAACTGGCCATCAGTCTGTTCTACGATGTGATTTTTGGATGTACGAGGTTTTAAAGATTACAGAAACAATTTCAATGTTACTCAGATGTTTTTTTTATATTTCATGGCAATTTCTCTTGATGAGTATACTGCAAACTGCAACAGTCATCAGTGTTTTTGAAAAAGCTCTGTCATAAGGTCTGTTCTGAAAATATAAATTGAACAGAGTATAGCGGACTCAAAAAGTTATCGCGGTGCATTGGTACGTTACGCTAATTAACAGTAGAAACAACTCATTGTTGTTTCATTCGAACTTAGAAATATAAAACATCAGTCACAAAATATAGGCAACAATCTGATGTAACCCGTTATTCAATACTGGGTTACGAAGTCCCTTTCCTGTTTTGCTTTATTTTTCTATCTATTTATCGTGGTTCTTGAAATGTTCTTAACATACGCAAAAAATTCCGACAAGAACTTTGAAACTAATTATATCTTCCAATTATTTCATATTGATTAGTTTTGTATTTAAGTTAGTTTTTTGAATATTTCAGGTTTTGGATTATTACAAGAGAGAATTAGTTCAAGTATATGGGATACAAACTCTCCTTACCATAAGCAATTTGGAAAAAACAGGCCTGCTGAAAACCCAAACTGAGAATCGGCCATATGCAGTCCTAAGGAAGGTAACTAATTAATTTTGTTCATAAATATTATAATCGTTATCTGAAATGATTTTCAATTTTTGTATGTTTTAGACTCAAAATTCTGTCAATTTAATACATGTGTTAACTTGAATCGTTATCATATATGTATATCTCCCACAGTTCAATTATTTGTAAATATAAAACAAATTCAGTGATATTTATGTAAAAATAATAAAATTAAATCTAAAAGTAAAAGCGAAATTTAATGGCTATGCGCCTGAGCTTCTCAAAACCTAATCTTTTAGGTTAAGGCAGTCATTTTGTTGCTTTATATTGCATGATGCGTAGAACAAAAAAAGGAATGTCATTGTTACAAACGATACCTTTTTTTTAGTAATCATCAAAATTAAAAAAAAATTGTGCCGGAAATGAAAAGAACATTGTTAAAAAACAAAATACGAATACGTTTGGAATGAATAATCAAACTAAATGTGTGATTGTTTATTGAAAATCTTATAAGGAAACCTAAAGTAAAAAAATCACATTAAAACATTAATGTTATTACCTAGAAAAAATGTTCCATAGTATAAAATTCATTTTTTAATTGCTAAAACAAATTCCCTAATAGTTTTAACTAAACAAAAATTGCGTCGAATTTCTTGAACACATATAAATTTATGCAATACAAAATTGTGTGGCGGTTTAAAAAAAATTAGTCCAATATGTACAACGTTAAAACTTGTCGTGGTAACGACAAGTGACATCATTCAAACCCGTGACCACGACAAGTGAAACCCTGTCGAAACGTCGGGCAATATAAAATATAAATTTTATTAAAATAAAAAATAGCGGTAAGTCCGTAAATTATTCGTTCATTTAAAATGTCTCAGTACCACGATAAAAAAAAGTCTTAAATATTTAAGAAGTTCTTTGAGTAATAAAAAATTTGAGCATTTTTTTAATTACATCTATGGGCCTTATTGTTAGTGTCGTTAACGTTCGATTCGATAAAAGTCGATAGTGCCAAAACGTTTGATGCGTTCAAATTTGTATGTATTGAGATAACTCAATGTTGATGTAACCACGTATAAAAACACAGCTTATGGTATCTTATACAAGAATAATTTCAGATATCTTAATTTTTCGATGATCGATTTTCGACAAAAGTCGTCGATCGATTAACAAACGACACTCGCAATAATGGCCTATGTTTTTATATAGGTACACAATTTTTAAATCCCAAAGAACTTACGTACTTCATATTGCCGCTGTAGCTCTTATACTTATTTTTTTATGTTGATTCAGTTTTAGAGTAAAAAATATTCAGGATCTAATTGAAGAAGTCTTTTAAGCTTCGTTAAAATAAGTGTAAGGCTACAACCGAAATAACCAACTTGTCTTGGTGGATAATCTTATGGGCCATTTCCTTTTCAATGTAAATTATGCCACGAAAATACCTCGTAAGCCGATAACTACCTCTTAAACCATTATCGACCAAGATGAACTTTTATCTCGTTATGAAATATTCCGGGTAGTCATGAAATAATAACTCGTAAGCCGATAAATACAATACCTCTTAAAACAGAACTACAGCAACGATATAACACTTCGACATGCAAAGGTTTTGTTGCTTAAGTGCTTTTCCATTGGCAGAATAAATCAATCCATTTTCTATTCAGATCTGTCAAAGTTTGCAAATGTGATTTAATATTTATTTAATTTGGGCAAATACTACACGAATGTGGAATGCATTACCTGGTTCTAAATTTCCCTCCCATTATAATATTCAGACATTCAAAACCAATGTGCATCGGTATCTTTCTTTCCCAAAACGCTCGCACTGTGCTCAAACATTTTAAGGGTAGTCATAATCCCTTTAGTGCGTCAAAATTATAAAATCAAAAAAAAAATATTTCTCATACTTTAACTTTGAATTCATTTTCTATTCCTTTATTGAAAAATAGTAAATTTAGGTAACTTTTTCCAAAGATATAATACGAATTGGAAGGTTAATATGTTAAAAAAGCTGAATTTGGAAATGATTTCATTTTATGGTAATCTATTGCTGACTTTGGTTGTTTTGACTTTTTATTTGGAATTACAATTATTGTGCTTATTTTCAATTTAGTTGATTTTTGTGTGGATTTTGGTTTTTAAGAATGTATTTCAGTTTTCAGCGAAGAAATCTACCGGTTGGTTCTCTAGATAATATACATAGGAACTCTGTGGCACAATTGTTAAAATTAAAACATTTTAACCATAATCTAAATTTTTAATATTTTCCTGACATAGAGCATTATGTTATATACTCTTTTAGCTTAGCTTCTTATGCCTAGCGAAAAAGGAGGGGGTCAGATATTTTAATAATGTATAAACTTAATGAATATGTAAATATGTTTCTTAACTTTGTTTTGTCTCGGTGCGAAGCGGGTCAGCTAGTGTTATTATTTTCTTTTAAAATTTGTCATTTAATTGAGTCGAACAGAGAGACGTGCAGAAACCAGGCCGTCATATAACACGACCTGTTTCATTTTATATTATAAAAAAGCTAATTTGTAATAAAATAGTTGCCTATAGGTCAAATTTGATGTGTTAAGAACACTGCAATAAAACAATATATTTTGTTGAACAAAACTTGACCCCAAATAATAAACAAAATTATTTTATTGAACTACAGCGCGATCTAATTCAGTTATAAAAGAAAGGTCACATACACAAATAATTTTAAAAGAATACAGAAGATATTATTAAACTTTTGTACCTAACTATTTATTATTCTATCTTTTTCAGACCCTGAACTTAACGGTGGACGATGTTGTTGAAGTAGCCCCAAAAGACATCAGTTACGTACATAGTTTTTACGCACCCTTGACTGTGCGTATTGTGGAACAAAGCTTAAAACCACTCGGTTGGCAATCTCTTAAAAGTTCCATAAATGTTCTGCCAGGTAAAACATTTGAGGATTTCCAAGCACAGTTAATTGGAATCAACGGGCGTCAATCTTCTACACCAAGTGAAGGATCTTCGCTAAATGTCCCTCGTGTAGTATTTGTATTTTTCGTTGGCGGTTGTACGTTTGCTGAGATATCAGCTCTACGTTTTCTATCTCAACAAGAAGATAATAATGTTGAATTTGTGATTGCAACTACAAAACTTTTGAACAAGAATTCATTCCTAGACACTTTAATTGAATTTGCCTAAACGTTAATTTAAATTATATAATATATTATTAATCAACATAAAACAAAACAGAAACCTATAAAATGTATGAATATATATGAATAAATAATTTACAGAAGTATAATATGTTGATATCTTAAGAAGCAATGTGTTTATAGCTTAAGAAAAGTAATGTACATACATACATATTTATACAGCTGTCAACTTCATAAATTGCCTCTTCTCTTTTGTCTTCTTCTTACATCTTTCTCTTTGCTATTATACTTCAACAGACGAGGAAGTCTTTAATAAAGTAATCCATTAATTTAAACTAAATCGCTCGTTTCTTTTAACAGGTTATGGGCCCAGGGTATTTCAAACATCCCATTAAATATCAAGGAGTTGATATTTTGTAAAAATTTCAATCAAGAATATTTTCCTTTTCATTTTTCCATCGAGTCCACAGAACATAACCTGCAACAATGAACACGAACATACATGGCCGCATTCAACTCTTCAATGGAGAAAATTTTTCTTCTTGGAAACCACAAATGGAAGCAATTCTTCATAAAGCAAGACTTACTGGCTACGTTCATGGAACAATTCCTAGACCGCAGGTTGCAGGCGAGCAGCCAAATTGGGATGACAAAGACATGGATGCAAGGGCGGAGTTGCTGTTGGCGATAGAGCCAAATATCGTGTCTCTAGTAAAAGACAAACGGCTATCCAAAGAAATTTGGAACTTCCTAGGTGAAACCTACGATCGCAAGGGACCCAGGCAGAAGGCGGAAGAGTTCAGGCATCTCATTAACATGAAGATGGAAGTAAACCAGAGCATGGATGCGTACATCCGTGAATTCAAAGCGACCGTCAGCAAACTGCAGGAAATGGACGCAACTCTCGATAAGGATTTATTGGTAGTTGTACTTCTGGATGGACTGTCCGAAGATTACAGAGATGTCCAAGCGGCGTTTGACGCCCAAAGCAAGTACCCGGAGGTCGATGTCGTGTGCACGAGACTTTTAGAGGTAAGTGATCGTAAGAAGGATGGTAATGGACAACAGAGCACAGCATTATACACAAAGGGAAAATACAAACCGAGGAAAACATCGAACAACAACAAAAAAGGTAGTTCTTTTCCATATAACTGCCGCGTGTGTGGCAATAGAGGTCATATGGCTAAAGACTGCTACCAAAATAAAGAAAAGGCAAAAACTGTACAATCAAGTACCACAGAAGGACCAGAATATGGATTCGTTATAACAGAGGAGTCTGCGTTAAGAGTGTCTACTGACGATATCACATGGTGCCTTGATTCTGGAGCGACTTCGCATATGTGCTCGACAAAATCCTTGTTTGAGAAGTTAGAAATGTGGACAAAAGAAGCCTTTGTGACTTTAGCTAATGGTCAGCGTGTTAAAATTGCTGGAATCGGCACGGCGTTACTACCATCATACCTTAACAATGTCGGAAAAGATATAAAATTGTTTCACACACTTTATATACCCGATTTAAATGAAAATCTCATCTCGGTAAGCAAAGCGGCAGGTAGCGATGTTAAGGTAGTATTCGAAGGCGATAAGGCTAAAATACATATATAATAAAACTGGAACATTGTTGTTCACAGCTGATAAAAGTCGTGGTTTGTATATAGTCTCAAGAAGTGATAGAGTCCTAGCTACACATGAAAACAACAACTCACTGAACTTGTGGCACCGGAGAATGGGCCACTTAAACATAACCTCACTAAAACAACTTCAGTCAACTGGAATGGTGACTGGTCTACCAGAGAAGTTCAAATCCGATAAAAGCAGTTGTGTTTCATGTATTTGTGCTAAGCAGTGTATAAAACCTTTTAGTGTCAGTGAAAATAAGAGAACGGAAAGAAAACTCGAATTGGTCCACTCCGATGTGTGTGGTCCCATGCGAACTGCATCGTTGAGCAAAGCAGTATACTTCATAACATTCATCGATGATTATTCCCGAAGAATTTTTGTGTATTTCATGCAAAAGAAAAGCGAAGCTTTAGACAAATTTAAAATATTTAAAGCATACGTGGAAAAGCAAACAGGGCAATCAATCAAATCTCTAAGAACAGATAATGGGACGGAATACACACATTCGAAATTTGATGAATTTTTGGAACAAAACGGAATCGACCATGAGTTTTCTGCCCCTTATACGCCACAACAAAATGGCATAGCAGAGAGGGCCAACCGGACCCTACTAGAAATGGCAAGATGCTTAAAACTGGAGGCAAAACTACCTGACATGTTGTGGGCAGAACTAATTTGTACGGCAGCCTTTATTCGCAATAGATGCCCCACGAAAATGAACGGCGAAGTAACTCCAGAGGAACTTTGGACTGGTAAGAAACCGGACGTGTCATCATTCAGATGTATAGGTACAAGGACATATGTACTGGACAAAGGAAGTAATCTCGGTAAGTTCGAATCGAAAAGCAATGAACATGTAGTTGTTGGATATAGCAGTGAACATGGTACATATCGGCTCTGGAAACCTGGAACCCGTATAGTCATTAGGAGTAGAGATGTACGATTTGTGGAAGAGGAGTCCAACCATACTGATGATGGTGTAGGAGTTCTACCAAACTACTATGTTTTCGATTTTAAACAACCCAAAAGTCAAGTTCCAGATATTAAGGACCTAAAACAACAACCATCTGATGAAGCGAATCAAGAAGTACACTTAGAGAAATCACCTAAGGCGGAAGCTGAAAATACTGATCCAGAAACTACAGCACAAATACCAAATAATGAAGAGGAAGTCTACAACGTTGGAGCTGACCCTGTAAACGTTAAACAGCTGGAAAGCAATGAACATCAGGAAGAGTGGTACAGTGCCATGAAAGAGGAATACGAATCGCTTATCCGAAATGGAACCTGGGTGTTTTTTTTTTACACTATCAGAATTGGTCGAAGAAAGCTTATAGCAAGCTCCGTCTTTCGACCAATGGTTTGCCAACACAGAGAACTGTGTTATACCACCGGCTCATCATTTAGTGCAGTGTTAGTTGTTAGTAGGCAAACTCTATTACAATTAACACTGACACAAGAAAACATGAAAAATAAACAAATAATATTACGTAAGAACAAAACAATAACATAACATGAAACAAAGAACATTTAGGAGCGTGGACCACTGGTTTTGAGAAGGTTTTTTAATTTACATTTATTTATATTAAAATCAAAAATATTTGAATTCCAATTTACAAGTCTACCCATACGTGTCAAGGGCTCATGAATGCCATAGTTGGTCCTATGTGTTGGGACCTTAATCATATCGAGGCCTCGAAGATTATAACCTCCTCCCCGATAATTAAAATAAACTGAACATAAAAGATCTGGTGCATCTGTGATGCCTGTTATTAATTGGTGGAAAAATACCAAATCATTGTTTGTTCTTCTTTGTTCCAAAGTTTGCATCTGAAGAATAGATAATCGTTGGTCATAAGAGATGACATACGAAGGATCACTCCATTGAAGTCCTTTCAAGGCAAAACGAGTAAAGTTTCTTTGCACAGATTCTAATCTCTCAATATGAATATCATAAATAGGAGTCCAAACCTGTGATGCATACTCAAGATGGGGACGCACCAAGGAGTTGTATAAAGCCCGGGTGACATTGGGATCAACAAATTCTTTAGACCAGCGCTTAATAAACCCTAACATTGAATTGGCCTTATTCACGATTTTATTAATATGAGCAGAAAAATCTAAATTGGGTGTAAAAAGAACTCCAAGGTCCCTTACAGTCATAACACGAGTTAAAATGTGCCGTGAGATAACATATTCATGAGAGTAAGGAAAACGTTTTTTAGAAAAAGTCATAGTTTGACATTTTGTCGGGTTGAGGTTCAGACTGTTCTTTTCACACCACAAGGCAAAATGGTTAATATCATCTTGCAGTAAAGCTCGATCATTTGAAGATACTATATTTTTATAAATCTTCATATCATCTGCAAAGATTAGAATTTCGCTATTGCGAACACACAGAGGAGCATCATTAATAGCCAATATAAAGAGTAGTGGTCCCAAATGGCTTCCCTGCGGAACACCTGATTTGGCAATAAACTCTCTTGAGTATGAATTTCTGAATTTGACTTGATATAACCTATCTTCAAGATATGACGATATCCACTTGATGAAAGGTGGTGGAAATCCGTATGAGTGAAGTTTAAACTTGATAATCTCATGAGACAGTTGATCAAAAGCTTTCGAGAAGTCAGTGTATACACAATCAACTTCTTGACAACTTTCTAGAGAGTTTAAACATTTATTCAAAAAGACAACAAGATTAGTAACAGTAGAACGTTTTTGCATAAAACCATGTTGTTGGTTGCAGATAATAGATTTACATATAAATGTCAAACTGTCACATACAACTTGTTCGAACAACTTCGGAATGCAAGAAAGTTTGGAAATTGGTCTATAGTTGGTAATATTGGCTTTATCTCCCTTTTTAAATACTGGCGTTAAAAATGCTTTCTTCCAAACTGCAGGGAATTTACCTAATTTCAAGGATAGAACAAAAATATTACGCAGAGGAAGAGCTAAAACAGACTTACATTTCTTCAATAAAGCGGGTGGTATTCCATCGGGTCCAATAGAATAGTCGTCTTTTAAATGTGACAGAAAGTCCAAAATTTTGTCGTGATCTATTGTAATATTATTAAAAGATACCTGAGGACAATTTCGTAAGAATTGAAAATAGTTATCGTCAACAACAACAGGGGAATCAATGAAGGATTGGCTAAAATTATTTGCAAATCCCTCACAGATTTCTGTAGTAGTACTCAAGATTACGTCATTATAAACGAGATTAACAGGATAACCGTCGCTTTTCTTTTTGGAATTTATAAATTTCCAGAAGTTTTTCGGGTCTAATTTCAGGGAAAGCCCCATGGTTTGAAGATAATCATTATAACATTCATAAGAGAGTTTTTTGAATTCTTCTAAAAGGGAAATGTAAACTACTTGATTCTCTACTGTCATGAACCTTATATATTTTTTCCAAGCCTTATTTCTTTTATTTCGAAGGCATTTGAGTTCTTTTGTGAACCAAGGATGACAAGAAGAGTTAGAGGGAATAGATCTTTTTTTAGGGACAGTTTCATTTATGCATCTCATCAAAATAGAATAGAAGCTTGAGACAGTTTTGTCAAGATCATTAGAAATCGGTAAACGTTCTATACCGGAAATAATTAAACTATCTAAAAGCTGTTGAAAATCACCTCTCCGAAAGTCAAAAGTATAAGAACAGTCGTGGGGATTACTATTTTCAAGTAAATGACCACTCAAGTCAAGAATAATGTCAAGAGGCGGGTGATATTGATCTATGTTAGATAAAGCAGAGATAGATTCTACCACTACTGTACTAACAGCGTCAGATGAGAATACAAGGTCAAGTTGTCTATTCATATTATTTCGTATACAGCTAATTTGCTGTAAATCTGTAGAGATAATATTATCCAACATTTGGAGCTCTTGTTGGGGTGAACTTGTGGAAGCTTCAAAATAGGATTCGTCATCAGAGGGAACCCATTCGATATGGGGAAGATTAAAATCCCCTAATAAAAGAATTTTACTGTCAAGGCTAGCTAAACTGAAAATAAATTCGAGTGCTAAAGAAAGTTCAGTGTATACGGAACCAGGACTTTTAGGTGGAATGTAAACATTTAAAACAAATAAGACTAAAGATTCCTTAGTTATTTTGACGCATAACAGATCAATTGTCAGATTGAATGGGAAGACTATTTGTGTTGAGCAGAAATTACTTCTAACAGCAATAAGTACTCCCCCGCCAACTGAATTTGTAACGTCAACGTGACGGTCCTTTCGGAAAACTAAGAACTCATTATCAAAAAGTTCCGTGTCTAATATTGTTGCGTTAAGCCAAGTTTCTGTAAGGGCAAAAAGATCGTATGGCAAAACTAGGGAATTTTTGAAAGTCTTAGAAGTTTTACTTCGAAGACCTCTCACATTTTGGTAGTAGATGCAGAACCTGGGCAGTTTTTTGAATTTATACTAGGAGACGAATTAAAATTTGATTTCCTTCTCAAGGGCGCTGTAAATTCTTTTACCAATGTGTTAGGAGGCCAAGAAGTATTACATATGGGTTCAAAGAGAGAATTGGGAGCTATTATTTTAAAGGAGGCTACGAAGCTGTTTGGTTTGCTTATTTTGGAGCATTTAACGCATGATGAATTGACAATAGCCTTAGTAGCAATCAAATGATCCACAACATCTTCAGGCATCGTTTCGGGTTGGAGACGAGATATAAATATGGCCCTGGGCTTCGGAACTGAAATTAAAGTTTTTGGACCAGTAACGACAGATTCCTGTGTTGGAGTCAAGTCAAGATTTTTGGTGACAGGTTGAGGTGGAATGGGTTCAGTGGGTTCAGAGGAGGTTTCGGTAACTCGGTGTTGGTGGACAGGCCAAATAATCGACAAGTAATTAAATCTAAATGGGTTTTTAAAACTAAATATTTTGCAGACGGTACAGTAGAGCGAAGAAAAGCCAGGCTGGTGGCCAAAGGATTCGACCAGATTCATGGGGTCGACTATACTGACACGTATTCCCCGGTAGCCAACATCCACTCTATTCGGCTCACATTAGCAATTGCAGCAGAACACAATCTGAAGTTATACCACCTTGACGTTTCTGCAGCATATTTGAATGGCGATCTGGATACCGTCATCTTTATGGAGCAGCCGGAAGTTTTCAACCACGATGCTGCAAACAAGGTGTGTATGTTAAAAAAGGCAATATACGGTCTTAAACAGTCCGGCCGCCAATGGAACTTTAAGTTGGATAAGACTTTAAAGAACCTCGCGTTTAACCAGTCATCATATGATAAATGTATATATCATAAAATTATTAAGAAAACGATCACGATTATCACTGTTTATGTTGATGATCTTCTTTTGGCAACTAACAACACCGAAGAATACTCACTGATTTATGTCGCACTATCAAAGGAGTTTGATATCCGTGATTTGGGTGAACCAAAATTGTGTGTGGGCCTTGAAATCATGAGAAACAACGGAGAAATTAACATAAGGCAGATGGGATACATCAACAGTCTAATACGGTCATACAATTTAAGTGAAGCAAAACCATTTCGCTTACCATCACAAGTGAAATTCATCATTGAAAAGGAACCGACCATAAAAGGTGAAAGTGAAAAAGTGGATATAACAGCATATCGACAACTAGTGGGACGATTGCTTTACCTATCCAATTTCAGCAGACCAGACATCTCGTACATTGTGAATGTTCTTTCTCAACGCGTTGAAGATCCTAGGCGTCAACATTGGAACACAGCAGTTAACGTCATAAGATACTTAATCGGCACCAAGACTGCAACAATAGTATACAGAAACACAAATCAACAAATCCAAGCGTATTCAGATTCTAATTGGGCTGCAGATACAAATGATAGAAAATCTCAATCAGGCTTCGTGTTTCTTTATGCTGGCGGAGCGGTCCACTGGGGATCTCGAAAACAGAAAATAGTGGCCACATATCTAGTACGGAAGCCGAATACATCACACTGTCATCGGTGGCAAAGGATGTGGCATATTTTCGTAACATCTTACTCGAGCTTCAACTACACATCGGACATGTTGATATGTTTTGTGACAACCAAAGTGCAAAACATATCGCAACGGATCAGTCAAACCAAGGTAGAACGAAACATATTGACGTGCGCTACCATTTTATTCGAGATGCAGTAGCAAAGAAAACCATCAAAATCAATTTCCTGAAGTCTGAAGATATGAAAGCTGATGCGTTTACAAAGCAGTTACCATTGATACAACATTTTAAACATTTCAAGGAGATGGGTATGGTTTTCGAAAAGTAGAGTAATTTTTAATTTTGTTTAATTTCGTTAAATGAATTATAAGATTTTTCCTTTTGAAGTTTAAACGTAACTTTAATTAATAAGTAAAGTTTTGAATTCGTATTATAAGATGTAAATGCTCTTAGACAATTATGAATTTGAGTAGGGGTGTTGATATCTTAAGAAGCAATGTGTTTATAGCTTAAGAAAAGTAATGTACATACATACATATTTATACAGCTGTCAACTTCATAAATTGCCTCTTCTCTTTTGTCTTTTTCTTACATCTTTCTCTTTGCTATTATACTTCAACAGACGAGGAAGTCTTTAATAAAGTAATCCATTAATTTAAACTAAATCGCTCGTTTCTTTTAACAAGTACCTACATACATAGAAAAAGCATTCATTTTGTAAACTCTTGCGCAGAAACTATAGAAAATGGAGTAGTTGAAGCCTTTTTATACCCTAGAAAATAGCTTCCGAAATATCCCTAGAAATGTTAACCCGCATAACTTGTTAAATTCCAAATCGAAACAGAAATGAGTTTCTTTTATTAACTCAGTTCCCAGTTCTCAGCGATTCTTTTCAATCATACCCCAATCAATCATTCTGATTCTTATATAAAATTCTTATAAAAAATTCATTATAACTCCTCAAAAAACAATTCTATCGAAGTCAACATTCTTTTTAACTTTTTTTTTTATGATCTACCCGCGCTTAAGGGATTATGATTAACCTTTAAATGTTTCCACACAGCGCGGGCGTGAAGTTAATGAAGAGAAAGAAGGATAGGAAAGATGTGTGGCACGATGTTCTGAGACTGACGGTGGTTGTCTCAAATTTTTTTATCTCCAGGGATGGCGGCTGAACTAAAGCGGAGAAATGCCGTGTCTTATTTCTATGTCACTTATAATTCACATTGGACCCCATCGAAGTAACCGTCAGTCGGAGCGGAATTCTCTCCGATTTCCTACGAATCGGAGACATTTTGCTTTGAGGCTTTGAGCTGATCGGAAATGCTGTCCGACGAAATTCAACGCATGCCATTGGTATGCTATGCTTTGCTTTGTACTTCTAAAGGTTTTATTTTTGACAGATACAAACAAAATGTTCCCCGAAGTCCTCCGATAAGTTCTTGTTGCCGAGTGTTTTTTTTTTTTCAAAAAAATAGTTAAAATGAAAAGTTGAAAAGTGTTTAATAACTCTATTTAAATAATACTCCAACAAGATCAAATATTTATAAACTATCAAGGCAAAACATGTCAATCGAAATAATTAATAAAATTCTATTCTATAGTTATCATTAAACGGATAAGTTGTTTATTTTATTGGTCAAAAAGTTGGAAATATTTCTTAACGAAAAACCCAAATCACAACATTAACTTTATTTGCGTTAACTTGTTAACTATTTAGAATGGAATGGAATTTTTGTTTTTAGGCAGAACGAACATACAAGTTCGCAACAATATGAGTGAATGGTAAATCTGCTGAGTATCCTGATATTCATAATAATTACACCGAAAGGACACCCGAAATTGTGGCTGTGTTTTTGGAAGATCTGGCCAATCAGCTCAATTCATTGGGACCAAGACAAAGGGATGTTGGTGAATGCAAAAAAGTGTGATATTTTGTTTTCAGCATTGATCCATTTTCATTGTGATTAAGGTACAGTGAACATTGGAAAACGTGAACTAATTAAAACCGAGGGTGTTCATGTTTTTGAGATTGTTCATGTTTCGGAATGTAACATTTTATGATTAAAATAGTATTCCTATCCTACTGTATTGTCCCACTACTGCTCTTAAAATAAAACATATTTTCTTTCATTTTATTGTCTTTTTGTTTGCAGTAGTATAGATTTATGAATATTTTTACATATTTACACATACTGGTACGGGTTATTAACAAAATTGATTAGATTTCATTTTTAAATTAGAACGTTTTACAAATAAACTTTTATTTAACAAACAAAATTTGTAATTTTTGTCTGTTCTATTATTGCCAACATTTTAACAAGTACAATTTCTCTTAGGCGTTAATGGCGATTTGGTCAAAGTCTTCATCTGAACATCATTCGAAAGCATTTTTAAATATTTCATACTACGCATTGTCAATATTATGGGGCCTCCGAAGTTTTAAAAAATTAATTCAGTACATTTGTATGTACAAATGTTGAAAAAATTTCTGTTCACGTTTTAGAGCTTTTCGATTTGTTCACGTTTTAGAGCAGTCGTAAAAATTACAGTGTTCACGTTTTGGGATAGTTCATGTTTTGGGGATTCACGTTTTTCGATTTTCACTGTATAAGTCAAATAAATAAATAATATTGTGTTTCAAAAGTTTTTTTTTTTCAATTTATTCTTTTTCGACACTTCCAATGGAAACAAAAAACATGTTTAGAAATAGGTAGGAGACTTTATTCGATAGTTTTGATAAATCGGTGCTTCTTATTACATTTCTTAAAAACGCTAGCGCATTTTAATAGAAAAAAATATTTTTTATAAACAAAAAATACACTCTCTCACCGATTTTTCAGGATTTAAAACGCTTTTGGTGTTTATTTTATAAAAAATTATCGAAAATATATCGCATTTTCGCCGATTATTTTATTCGTATTCATCCTTGTTGGGCATACTACTCGTAGTTAAACTCCATTACATTTTGTTAGTGTTATGCCTGAACAACATGTAATGAGTAAACCAACAACCCATTTATGACAATTTTTAGAAGGTTTTAATGGAATTGAAACCACATAGACGACGGCAGGGATCGAACCTGTGGTCATGAGGTTGACAGGCGAGCACACAACCATCGCGCCACGGCCACCCCTAAATGTTTACGTTTCAATCAAAAATTTGTGGTTGATAAGAAAATTGATGTGTATCTATTTTGTTGATATCCGTAATACCATGTCTATCAAAAAAATCATTCAAAGTAATGATAAAGGGCCTTACCAACAATCAAATTAAACGTCGACTTTAATATTTGAGTGAAATGGACCATTATGTAAAGAGCTCTAGAAAGTTAGCCATACATGTTATGAACTTAATATTTATTTGAACTCTAAATTATGAACCATTTTTTGTAAGGAACCTAAAAAATAAAATGTAGCATATATGGTTAATTATATAGAGACCATTAAATAATGCTTCATTTCGCTCAAATATTAAAGTCGTCTCTAAATTTGATTGTTGGTACCGCCCAAAATCTAATAAAATTCACAGTCGATAAAAAACGTTGATAGTTGATAGTCACAGTACCAACTCATTCAATTTTTTTATATGTATCAAGTATCTAGTTGATAGTTGATAGCTATAATAGGGCTGTTGGTTGGATATAGTTCACACTGGATTTTGGTCAAAAAATCGATGTAAGATGAACTGAATTTAACAACAAAAATTGCGTATTCACAAGGCCCTCTAAGGGGCCAGTTATAGCGATCAGGAAAAACCATCAGGAAAACTTGAAACAGTATGAAATTGAATATTTTTTCCTGATGGTCGTTTATAGCGAACAGGAAAAATATGTCAGTTGGTTAGAAGTGCGTTCGTTTTCTCTTCTATGCATCCATGCATCCTGCCTTTTCAATTTGTTGCTATAGGATTGGCCATCCTTAGCATATAAGCAAATGTGGCTTTTTATTTCCATAATTAGTTTGGCCTCAAACTCTTTGACTTCAGCTTTTTCCAGTCTTTTTACTTCTTGGCTGTTCATTTTTCTCTGTAAAAACTTAATATTGTTAATGTTTTGATTTTAAACACAACAACTGCTCCAACTCACAATTTTAATGCTTCAATTTTAACTTTACAAAAAAAAATATAGCACGACAGCCAGACCAACGCCAATTTTTCCTGATTGAATTGCACACGAAAATCTTTTTCGTTCGCAAATCTGTCAGTGGCTGTCAGTGGAACAGGAAAAAAATAGAACACAAATCATTGGAACGATTTGTTCCATATTGTTTGATATGACAATCAGCTGGCACGAAAAATGAATTTTCATCAGGAAAATACATAAATACATTTTAAACAAAAACAAATTGTTCAAATGAAAATTTAACTGGCGGAAAAAATTATTTGAGTTAATTGTCATTGATTCGCGTACCATTTGTATTTCAAATCGAATGAAAACATCATAAATAATCCATTTGAAAATTTTTCCTGTTTCGTTTTCCTGATCGCTATAACTGGCCCCTTAGGGGCCAAATAATTTTTTCCGCCAGTTAAATTTTCATTTGAACAATTTGTTTTTGTTTAAAATGTATTTATGTATTTTCCTGATGTAAATTCATTTTTCGTGCCAGCTGATTGTCATATCAAACAATATGGAACAAATCGTTCCAATGATTTGTGTTCTATTTTTTTCCTGTTCCACTGACAGCCACTGAAAGCCACTGACAGATTTGCGAACGAAAAAGATTTTCGTGTGCAATTCAATCAGGAAAAATTGGCGTTGGTCTGGCTGTCGTGCTATATTTTTTTTTGTAAAGTTAAAATTGAAGCATTAAAATTGTGATTTGGAGCAACAAATTGTGTTTAAAATCAAAACATTAACAATATTAAGTTTTTAGAGAAAAATGAACAGCCAAGAAGTAAAAAGACTGGAAAAAGCTGAAGTCAAAGAGTTTGAGGCCAAACTAATTATGGAAATAAAAAGCACATTTGCTTATATGCTAAGGATGGCCCATCCTATAGCAACAAATTGAAAAGGCAGGATGCATGGATGCATAGAAGAGAAAACGAACGTACTTCTAACCAACTGACATATTTTTCCTGTTCGCTATAAACGACCATCAGGAAAAAATATTCAATTTCATACTGTTTCAAGTTTTCCTGATGGTTTTTCCTGATCGCTATAACTGGCCCCTAAGTCAACTGATTAGTCCATGTGAGATATCTTTTTTCGTTATAAATTCTGATTTTTGGAAGGAAAAACTCACTATGACCATCTGTGCGCCCAGTGTTAATTTAACATGGTCTAAATGCAGTCCACTCCATGAAGAAAATTTATTTATGATACAACAGCAGAGAAAAAACCACTAGCCTCACCTGTGTCGAAATTCGACAACACAAAACTGTTTTTATGAGATTGCGACCCCAAATACATACATATGTACCAGGCACGAGGCGTGACTTTTTCGATAGCGGAAGCACTGAACATAAAACCAAAACTGAAAGACCTTTGAGATCCAACCTTTTAAATTCCACTTAATGATAATACACATAAGATAATATGCATAAATAATATATTACAGTAAAGTCTAATTAAAAAGAAGAGCTTGATGCCTTGCGCAAAGATTTACCTATCCTTTTTCTTTTAAGGAAAAATTATCTAAGTACGATTTGATGAGAACTAAGCTACGAGTAGATAACCTTTCTTGTCCACATTTATTTCTAAAAAATATTTAATTCTCTTAAAATATGAATATGATCTCTCTACAGATGCCATTATTACGGGATATTAAAAATCTTAAGATTCCTTGAAGCTTTTTTTGATTTAAAATTCTCATAATTGAAAATAACCTTTAGTTATATTTCTGCTGGAATGTCAAGAAACCTCAGATATGAATATAAGAAATACTATTTTAGACCACTTTTTTTATAATAACAAAAAATAAACAGAAAACAGGTGGATTGTATTTATCGCCACGAAAATAATTAAAAAACTACTACCTTTTAAATTCACATTTGTTTGTTTTCTGACCTAAATTTGCACACATTATATTAAAATAAAACTTTTCTACCCCATTTCTCCATGAAATTAAACTCATTATCAGTTTGAGACAATAAGCAACTCAATAGATACATCTTTGTTTTTCTATCTATCTCTTGTAGGAAATTCTCGTAATGCATTCACTCAACTCATTCTTCACACATTGGGCAAAAGACAAGAAACGAGACAAAATTATTTTGACTTTGGGTTGAGATCTGAGTTAAGTATGCGAAATAATGGAATGCCCAGCTGTTGTGCATTCTATATATTGTTTGAGAATCATTGTTGTTTGAGCATTTTGTGAATATTGGTGAGTGATGTTGTAGGTATATTTTCAGTTGACTTGGTGTGGAAGGGTATTTTGAAATTGCGTTAAGGAGGCGATAATAAGGAATGCATAGCTGTTAAGCATTTTAGCAAGAACTTTCATGAGATTGAGCATTATAAATAATGGAGTGATGTTGAGCATTCTCAGTTGGTTTGCAGTGTGGCATTTTAAGTTGTAATAACAGGAGAGATATTTGATTTCCTTTAGTAATTTTAGTAAAAGATGATAATGTTAATGATGTTGGAATGTAATTTACAGAGTAAATGACGATTCATTAATAGATACAAATAATATAATAAAAATATTAATACAATTTGGAATTTTGAATTTAATTCCTTGCTAGGTACGATTTTTTCAAATGGTTCAACGGAAGCACTCATTCCACTTAATATATGGACGCTTCGTACCTGATATGTACATACATATATTTTGCTTAAATTGAAATTTGAATTTGTTTAAATTTAATATTCTAAAACATGCTCCGTGATCAGCAGTATAAAATGAAACATTTCTAAAATAATAATAATGGTGCTTATTTTGACATTCTCTTTCGTTCGAAAGTGAGTCGAATTCGTTGAAACTTAATTTTGAGACTCGGCGATTAGAATGTTAGTCGAACAAATCGAAAGTTCACCCAATCCATAGAAAGTTCATTCATTTGCGAAAGCTAATTCAATTTTGACATTCGAAAGAATTTTGAATTTTTCTGTCGAGTAAGCAACAAAACATGTAAGTTTTTAATTATTTCATGGAAAATAAATTACTTTTATTAATTTTTTTGTTGTTTTATGTTTAAAGGTCGCATTCATATTAATCAAAATAATGAAAAAAAAACACGGAGGTAGCAAAGGGTTTTTTTACCACCCGCGTTGATACGGAAAGATTTTGGAAGGAAACCGTGGAGAAATTAAATAAACACCATCTTCATTTATAAACAACACAAATGCCATATTTTTATTTATTATTTTGTTTTTATCAAAGAAAATTAAATTATTAAACAATAAACAAAACAATTGCAAATAAACAAAGACTTCACTTTTTGGTTTAGACATTTCACAAACACTTCTCTTTTGTTTGGTTTAGACATTTCACAAATACTTCTCTTTTGTTTTTGATATTTTAGTGTGACCAAGTGTATACGAAAAAAAATAAAAGTTTAGAACGCGTCATGAACAACTTTTTTTTTTAAGAATAGTTTCAAAACAGCTGAGTTGACACAAAAAATGTAATGAATAATGTATTTCTTTATGGTTAAACTTTACTTTTAAATGAAAAAGTGTATCATTTATTTTGTTTCTTGATTCTTTATCCAACATCTATAAAATGTTTAGAAACAAAAAAAATGTAAAACGGTCATACTAATTCAAATAGAAACAGCAAATGTCAAACAGCTGACAATGAAAATGAATCTTTTTTGAAGTTCATTTTATGCTATCTTTCGCAAATGAATGTTATTCGTTCGAATCTCAAAATTAAGAAAGTTCATTCGAAGGATAATTCTAACGAATAGACTATTCATGAGAATGTCAAAATAAGCATGAATAATTCACAGTGTTTAAAAAAATGAAATTTTTTGAAAACTTATTGAGAAAATGATTTCACAAAATTTCTATGTTCTAACGCAAAATGATACTTTGAATAAATTATTACAAAACCATGCTTCATGGCTCCGAATATTATATAACTTATATAAGGATCGATGTATGAGGTATTGTGATTAATTGTATAAATAGATTTGTTGTAAAATATGCGAAACACAGTAGGACTGCAGGGAATTGGCAACACTACAGGCGTCATCTTCTGCATAATGTTAGCTATTTCCATCTTTATTAAAAACATGATTTACATTCCTTTCCAGTTGAAAAAGTGAAATAGGAATTTTTTCGTACATGTACTCCATGTACTTATAAACATGTTTATTTATTTAATCAAATTAATTTATGGATAAAAAACTATTTTTTTTTTTAATTTTATGTTGTTTTTTTTTATTTTATAAATTCTACAAATTTATATAGGTTACTCTATAAATGATTGGTGTATGTATCTTTAGGTTTTGTATTTTTTTTTTTAATTATTTAATGCGTGTACCTATTGATTTTTTTTTAATTTGGAATTTCAAATTTTTGATTTTGTTTCAGTAAATGTTTTATCTTGAAGAAGTGGGTCTAATAATATGGGGTGTGATTTGTGTTCTTTTTTGTATCTTTATTTTAATTATATTTTATGCATGTGTTATATACGGATTGTTATGGTGTCTGTTGAATGTTTATTTTGCTTAATTGAATTTTAACCTTTGAGTTTATGTTAATTTGTTTTATTAATTAATTTACTTAATTTAATTAAATAGATTTATTTCATTATTTTAACATTGAAGAAAGCGACTTTTGTATTCGATTTGCTTCAATGTCGTCTTTTAATTGGTTTTTACCATCACTAGAAATGCGGTAATTATTAGTGTTATAATTTGCATTACAATTATTTACGTTTATATGCTATAGGGAGCCAGCCGGAAAACTTGTAGAGCTATTACTATGTGCTAAACTAATCATTGATCCTGATAAACTACCCTCTTCGTCTGGGTAAGTTTCTCTTGATACTTCGTTTATGGATAAAGCACTGCAAAAATAAAAGACAAATTACGTTTAAATTTTGGATTAAAACATAGTTAAAATATTAAATACGATAAAAATCTTCATGCTAAAGATTCTTTAAATTATTAATCTTTTATAAAGCTGAATATAAATTTAAGTCGAAATTTCGAATGTTCAGAGGATTATTTCGTATGATTTATACTGCACAATATCTATCTATTATGTCATAAGCGTGAGTGTGAAAATTAAATATTTTTGAAAAAAATTGTTGGCATTAAATATCTTTCCAATACGATTAATGTGTGGATATCGTTAATATCAGTTGATTCATTAGGCAATTGAAGACTTTGTTCTCATCTTTGAAGAACATCCAAATTGGATTTCGTAAAAGTTTGCTTTTAAACATTTATTCCTCTAGTATAAAGAGGATGACATAAGCAAAGCGTATTGTTCTTAATGATTATATTAATTGAAGAACTAAAACTGGAAATTACTTTTTTCTATGGAAATTATTGTCATGCCAAAATAAAAATTATGAATTGAATTGTTATTTTATCCAAATAAGTTTTTCATTTTCGTCTAACCTTCGACATGAAATTAGTTGTATTATATTATGATCAATAACAATCGGCCCTATCGAAGTAACCATCCTACGAATGGGACATTTTACTTCGAGATAATTCTCCGATCAGCTGATCGGAAATATTTTCCAACAAAATTCAGCGCATGCCATTTGTATACTATGCTTTGCGATGAAGTACTTCTAATGGTTTTATTTTTGACAGATACAAACAAAATTTTCTCCGAAATCCTCCGACAAGTTGTTGTTGTAATTTGAATGGACTTTTTGTTTTTAGAAAGAATGAAAACACAAGTTCGCAACAATATGAGCTGATGGTGAATCTGCTGAATATCCTGATATTGCAAAAAATTGCACCAAAAGGACACCAGAAATTGTGGCTATGTTTTTTTGAAACTTCAAATGGAAACAAAAAACATATGTTTGGAAATAGGGAGGGGACTTTACTCGATAGTTTTGATTTAAAAATCGGTGCTTCTAATTTCTTAAAAACGATAGCGCGTTATAATTGAAAAAATTACTTTTTATAAACAATGAATTAACTCTCTAACCGATTTTTCATGGTTTAAAAATGCTTATGATGTTTATTTAATACAAAATTATCGAAAATATATCGCATTTTCGATATATCGGTTAATTTGAACATATCTGCCTAAAATTTATATCCATCGCAATGTGTCATCGATTTCTGCAAAATTCCTTCCGATGAAAGCTACTTCGAATCAATATTGAATTTCCGACGAAAAATGCGTTACGGAGAAAGTTCCGCTCCGACGGTTATCTTGATAGGGCCGATAAAGTCATTTTATGCGGACGGTTGTGCCAAAAGAAAATTTAAAAAAAATGTCAGTTTTTTTTTGGATAATCTTGCTTCTTGAACAAATTTTAAGCACCATTTACATATTATTTTAAAGTTTGACGTATATACAGCTGCGAGCAGTAAAATAGTAGTGCCTGCTGGTAAAATGAATTTCGCTACATATTTCGAATCCTGTGTACCACTGGTCTCCATTACGGTTACATTTATGAAAAATTATATGTGACAGACCTGGCCATGCTTTTTCTGTCGTCAAATCAACACACCGTTATTATTTACAGCTTATTTTATTTCGAAATTTGATTTTTCTTAGCGAGCAATAAAATAGTAGCAAAAGTAAAATTATTAAAAAAAAACATTATTTACAGTAAAATATTCGATTTTTTGTAAAAAAAAGTAAGTTTATTTTAGTTTTTACGTATTATTTATGTATTAAGTAAAAAAAATATGACTATGCATTATTTAGTGGGACGAAGCAAACATTGCAGCAAAGAAAAAAGAACGTGGATTCAAAATCTTATAAATCAAGGCAAGATGTACCGGGAAGTGGAAACACTCGTCGGATGTCCAGCCCCAATGATACGTAATGCAATCATTTACAAAAAAAAAGACGAAAAACGGGGCAAAAAGCGGATTTTTTCGGAGACTACCGTACGACAAGTCACAAGGTGCGCTAAAAATCGACCAACAATGTCAGCTGTGGAAATCCACGACGAGTTAAACCTAACTTGTGATGTTCATACGATAAGAAGACGACTACGAGAGCATAAATTAAATGCTCACAGCCCATGCAAGGTGTCACTTTTGAAAAAAACCCATGTGACCCGGCGTCTTCAGTTCACCAAAGAACATCCCTCTTGGCCCATTGAGAAGTGGAGGAATGTATTGTGGACTGATGAATCCAAAATCATTCTATATGAAGGTAAAGGGTCTCGTCAGTATGTAAGGCATCCCCCTAATACACAATATGATCCCCGATACACCATAAAGACGGTTAAACATGGCGGATCAAGTATTATGGCTTTAGTGAAAGATCAGGTCGTCTGATAAATAATTATTTATTTAATCGCCAACAAAGGGTTGTTTATGATGGCAACTACTCTCTTTTCGGAACATTGTCTTCGGGAGTACCCCAAGGATCGATTCTGGGACCAATTTTGTTTTGCATATTTATTAATGACCTTCCCAAAGTATGTTCTAACGTTTCAATTCATCTATATGCGGATGATGCACAAATATAATTACTTGTCACGACCTATTGGACTTATTGAAGATCTAATTGCCAGAGTTAACGAAGATTTGTGTAATATTCACAACTGGTCAATTTGTAATGGGCTCAACCTGAATCCAGATAAATCACAACTTATATGTATCTCAAAAACACCTTACAATACTGATGAAATACCGTTTGTGTTCCTTAACAACATGCAAATCAAGTTTGTTGATGTTGTATGCAATCTTGGTTTTAAACTTAATCGCTCCTTGTCTGGAACCGACCACATTAATCTTGTCATAGGGCGGATTTACGCTGGGTTACGTAAACTTAGTGTCACTTCTAACTTTACTCCAGTTGCTACTAAACTTAGACTTATTAAAACTTTATTTTTGCCTTTAATTGATCATTGTACAGTTGTATATTGTAAACTCGACTCCCATTCTCAGCATAAGCTACTAGTTGCTTTCAATGACATGATAAGGTATGTGTATGGGTTGCGTCGGTACGAGC
Source organism: Chrysotoxum bicinctum (assembly GCA_911387755.1). Taxonomy (NCBI): domain Eukaryota; kingdom Metazoa; phylum Arthropoda; class Insecta; order Diptera; family Syrphidae; genus Chrysotoxum; species Chrysotoxum bicinctum. Next base: position 129,288,077 of record OU426989.1, on the reverse strand, counting down.
ACATATCACACTATCATAAATTGATTCTCGGTTGCACATTTCAGCAATTTCTGGACATAAGATGCTGTCTTTGTATGCATAAAATCATTCAGGAAAAACTGCCACCATATTTGTATGAAAAACTGATATTTGCCCAGTCAACCAGAACTCTCAATCTAATTATACCCCACTTCGCTTATTTAAACACCTCGCGTCTATAAGAAAAATAATTGGAGCTAGAAAATTCAAAACCGCTGCATTGTTGCACTTGTCATCTTCATAGCAATAACTACTTCTTTTCTTCTGCACTTCCTGTCTTGTATTTAGGCTCAGTAATTCTCTTATTCTACTTTTCATCTTTCTTTTTACCCTTCTTTTCTTTTTACTATTTCTTTCCCTATTCCCTTTTTCTCTTATTATTTATTGTTGAATTCTTTTTACCATCTATCTATTTTAGATAATATACAATTTTAATGTTAAATATTATTAATTCAAAGAATTATTATTATTTTCGAATCTATTATACTTTGTATTATTATTATGTATAATAAATTTATAATTCACTTATCCTTAATTTTATGTACTGTAAAAGACTACGTCTTATTTGTACAATGTAAACTAAATAAAAATTGAATTGAATTGAATTGAATGGTTTGGGGTTGCTTCTCCTACAGAGGTGTGGGTCTAATCCATAAAATTAATAATATAATGGACAAGCATGCATACGTAGGAATACTGCAGAACACTATGCTGCCTTTTGCTGAGGAGGACATGCCGCTAAAATGGACGTTCCAACAAGATAACGACCCGAAACATACTAGTAAGTTGGCAAAGGAATGGTTTCGGGCCAATAGAATTGAGGTTATGAATTGGCCAGCTCAATATCCTGACCTCAATCCCATTGAAAACCTGTGGGCAGATATTAAGAAAGCGGTATGGGATGCTAGGCTCAAAAACAACAACGAATTTTGGGCTGTAGTTGAACATGCATGGCAGACTATACCACTGAAGAGATGCGAAGGCCTTGTAGATTCTATGAAAAAGCGTTGTATAGCTGTCATAAAAAATCATGGTCATGCTACTAAGTATTAAGTTTATTTATAAAAAAAAACTTTAAAATATAATTATTTTTCGAATAAAATACTTTTTACTATCATACTACTATTTTATTGCTCTTGAAAACTTTGTTGCATCATGTGTTAAAAAATAAAAAAAAATATTTGCGGCTTTATAAATCAGGGGTGGAATCGCGTAAGGTGATAGTTGATTATCAATTTGTTGATTGTCGTTTTGACCATCGCTCTCTCTATAATTCGTAATTGATATGATAGAGACAGCTATAGTCAAAAACGACAATCAACGAAATGATAGTCAACTATCACCTTACGCGATTCCACCCCAGTTTGCATTTTTGTATGGACATAGTAGGGAAATGTACTCCTCTTTCGCAATGCAGTTAATGCTAAAAAACTTTTGTATTTCCACAAACTCAAATACAGTCGAACTTCGATAAGTCGAACTTCGATAACTCGAATATTTGATAACTCGAATGAAATTGGTTGGCAATAGCGCGAAACCTGAAGTGTACATGTAATTTTTGTTTGATAAGTCGAACTTCTATAACTCGAATGTCTCGATAACTCGAAGATATTATTTGGTGGCAACTTCGATAAGTCGAATTTTTAAGGGGAATTCCCGAATTCTGTGGATTTTTACAAATTCATTTCATAATGCATTGACTTTGTGGGCACTGTGTTTGAATGTTCCATGACTTTGTACATATATAATTGTATTGAAAATTGTGATTCAGTTAAGTGTGAGTAAAAAAGAAAGCAATAGTACCTAAGCGTCTTCTGAAAAATTCAAATAAAAGTGTAAAACAACTGAAGTAAATATTAGCAATGACACTGACAGCGATAGTGGATCGACGATGTTTAGGAGGAGAATTCGATTCAACCAGCTTCAAACGAATTGATTGTAACTTCGTTAAGTATTTTGCGATTATGCTCAAAAACAATGAAAAAATAACCGATTCTTTGTATAACGGATTAAACTCCATTAAAGTTTTCTTTGGAAACCAAAAAACCTCGTCTCGTCAGTCATTTTTTATTCGCAAATAAATATCACGTACTTTATATTAACTTGATAACTCGAAGTCTTGATAACTCGAATTATTGTGTTGGCAAGTGATGATTCGAGTTATCGAAGTTCGACTGTATATTCAAAATGACAGTGCCCACTACTATTTTACTGCTCGCAGCTGTATATATATATTTTCTTCCATAAGCTTAGCATCAAATAAACACCTACCTGAAACCCAATGCAGCTGACTCTTCGTCAAACGATTCCAGCTCCTTTGCTTGCTTCTCGTGCTTCATTCTAAGCCTTTCGGCTCTTTCTTGATTAAACTGCTGAAGTTCAGCTTCCATCTAATTATTAAATTTTTAGATATAGTATAATTTTAAAATAAATACAGGCTGTCCCCTAATCCATGAAGCATATTTCTCAAATGATTCTTGGGTTTATGTATTCTAAGAAAAAAAATCGTTCTACAGTATGGCATCAATGTTCGCATCATTTATTTGGGATTTTAAGAAAAGGTTATGTTTGGTGTACCTTGTTCCTTAAAAGCGATCAGAAAGATTTAAGTATGGGGAGTGAAGGCTTAGTTCAAAAAAATACCACACAAAAATGATATGCAAGATTAGAAAAAAAAAGAATAATTCATCAGTTCATGTTTTACCCCCAGATTGCAGATTGCAAGTTTCAATTCTATTTGAAATGACTGCAATGGAATTTGCAACGAAAATACCATGAACTTTATCGTAACCGAAGACTTGAAGTAACGGATTATTTTGAAGGCTTCGAGAAACGGGACAAGTTTCATTTCATGATATAAAATTTTGAATGTACTGGAGAAAATCTTTACACCCGTGCAAGAACTGCTTCTTGATGATTTAGAAAATAGACTTAAGTTTTGAACTGCAGAATTCTTTCCACGGACGAATTTTCATTTGTTCTTTCTGGAGGAAATTAACCTAAAAGTTAAAAATTAGCATGAACAAAGAATGAACAGATTTAGAAATTGCATTATATTAATATGCAACTTTATTTGAATGCTGTTACAAAGGCTTGTATTTCTTCTAAAAATAAAGTCCAAAACTTAGTTTCTACCGCTAATAATAACAGACCAATTTCCGTTAACATGGGCCAGACTACACCAAATAAGCCTTTTCTTAATTCCCCAATAAATGATGTCAACATTGAAGATAGACCCTTATTGTTTTTTTATTTCTTAAAATATAGCATTAAATCTTTTCGCAAAATATCCTTGACGAATTAGGGAACACCTTGTATAATATGAAAACTCCCTAAGTCCATTTTTTGTGTTTTGAGATATTTGCTTTTAAACTTGGAAATTAATATAAAAAAATCCAAAAATTATCAGAATAGCACGATCTCAGGCTTCAATCGTAGAATGGGTTTGGCGTAGCCATTGTACAATAATTTTTTTTGCAAATGGTTTATCCGAAATGAATTAAATAAGAATTGAATCACATTTTTTTTTAAAATGGACTTAGGGAGTTTTCATAGAACGACGACGATATGTTCTTACCTTGCTCTCAAGGAGACCTCGACGAACGCTAACGCGATTTTCTAGTTCTTTGCGCTCTCTATCACGTTGCTCCTGGGCTTGTTTCTTATTCTTAATTTGATAAGCGGTCAGAACTTCTAGTTCATATTCCAACAATTCCTTTGTTCGTTGGCATTCAATTACTTGGCTTTCATCAAGTTTATAACTCTGACTCTGGAACATGTCAGCAATGCTTTGTTCATACTAAAAATGAATTAACAAAAAAGAATAATCTTGGGAATATAATATATAATGGTTTAGCGGTGTAACTTACTTGATCACCTAACAATGTTAATTTTCGGTGTTTCTCTTCTTTCAATTGCTTTATCACTTCTTTTTGATGCTCTTTAGCCGTCGTTTGGAGTATTTGAGCCTTATACCTTTTGTATTGTTTTGTTTGAGTTTTACATGTCTCACGGAACTGTTTGCGTATTTGTAATTCTTTTTGCTACATAACATTAAATAAAGCAAGTTTAACTTTTTATGAACATATTTTTTTAAATTGCTAGTTGTACCTTTAAACTCTTTGGATGTTGTCGTATTTCGAGGGCATGCTTTCTCACCAATTCCTTTCGGACTCTTTCCATATAGTCCTTTTGATTTTGTAGTTCTGTATCATGTTGTTTGTTAATCTAAGTGCAATTTAATTTTATATTAATATCTGAATGTTGTAAAAATTTACAATAATACTGATACCAGTCCACTACCCTACCGCACGTTTAAAAATTTTTAAGTCTCCATTTGCAAATAGCATTGGCAATACTTTTACCCTAGCAAATATTTTATTGAACTTTAATCGCACCAAAAGTTTAATACTCTATTTCGTTTATCGAAATTTAAAAACATGTTTGTGATTTACATGTACATAATTGATTTTGAGAACGAAATGTTTTTTTTCTTAGTCCTAAGCAAACCCTGAGCAAATTGAGAGCGTTCTAAACACAGTATTGTCAGAGTTATACTATTCAATTACTTAATATATCCAGGAATGTATATGTTAAGTTTCAGCTATAAACGGCTTTAACTGCTTTTGAAGCATCCTCAAACTTTAATGCATACATTATATGGATTAAAAACTGACATTGAATTGAATTCTTTCTCTTCTGACTCTAAACTTATCTCGTTTTCCACCAATGCCAATCGCCATTATTGTTTATATTTTATATTGGGACAGTGTAAGCGTGGATATAGGATGTATTATTGATAAATGCATACAAATATAAGTAAAGACAGAGTACCCTTAAAGATAAGATGAAACTTACTCTGACTAGTAAAAATGAGATTATATTGTTACACATTGGCAATATGAGACAATACCTGTCAATTGCACTGACTTCCATTTTTCCAAAGTATGAGAGCGCTAATCAACAATCATCTTAAGAAATATCTAGAAGAACAATATCTATCAATATCACGCATACTTTTGTTTCTCTTGAACACTGTCGTAGCATTCCCTTTCATTTATTTTTTCGCTTGTTCTGTCAGGAGTGCTCAAATAGCCAGTTACATTCCTCCCCCGGCACAATTCCTCCTCTATTTTATTTATATGACTCTTCGACATTTGCAAACATCAAAAAAAGGTTCGTGTACTTAATTTTTTACACGAAATGTCATTATTTTAGTTGTGTTTAGAAGCAATTTATTAATAAAATTCTTTTAGTACGATACTAGTTAGAAAATGTTTAGTATGCGGATCGCATGGAGTCTAACCTCCGTGGAGACGATTCGAGACCGAACATCAGTCACTTCCTCAAGAGAAAGCCTCATGGGCAAGTGCAAAACCGGGCAGCTCAAGGAGAATCGTCTACAACGAGTCAGGGGAAAATGCCACGAGTTACAGATGATACTCCTGGCACATCTGAAGCTAGCATGAGGAGAATACCTCCCAAGCCGGTGAAGGATGCTGTCAAAGCAATCAGTGATGGGAAAATGACACCATCAAAAGCTGTCTCTGAGTCTACGAGAATGATGCACCGAGAAAAAGAAAGTGGCCGAAACAGAAAAAAGAACGGCCCACTTCCGAAAATGGGCGAGCCAGGTGGCCGGGATGACCCAAATAGGAAAGGACTCAGCGGTGCAGGTGCAAGATGGTACCTCCGGTTATTTGCCGAGGGCATGTCCCCGCAGGATGCCAGGAAGAAAGTAGACGAGAGAAAGGCAGATGCAAATAAGGAACCTGCACAACGTCTAGAACAGGGTAAGAGGAAGAGCCAACTTATAACTCCTCCCCTAAGGCAAGACGTCAAAAAAGCCAGAACGTCGCCAGCAACCACAGCGGGAACAAGCACCGCTAAAGTCGGAGCCGACGTACAACAGCTCTCGTACGCGAGCGCGGCCAGGACATTGAGGATTGCGGTTCTGCCAATGGAGTACCCTCAGGTCTCCCTTGGTTGGACGCATAAACTGAAATTTAATGGCGTGCACTTCAGGGTGGGACTGTTGTTAGTCGACTGCGCTGGGCAAAAGACGGCAGATTGGCTCAAGGAAAAAGCCGCCAAGCTAAGTACTTGGAAGGGCAGCGAATTGATGGCATGTATGGGCGATGACATCCCCAAAATGCACAACATCACGCTGTTTCTGCCAAGAAGCACCGGGCAAGACGACAAAAAATCGCTCGCGCTCATCCAGGCTGTATGGAAGTAGCAGGTACAAGAGCCAACACCATCCCTACCACGGCCGTATCCAGTTTGCCTGCCAACACCCCCTCCCCCCTCAATAGCTCCCACAACATCAACAACCACAACCCAACCCCAATCCAGTTTGCCTACCAACACCCCCCCCCCCTCATTAGCTCCCACCACACCCACAACCACAACCCAACCCCAATCCAGTTTGCCTGTCAACACCCCCCTTCCCCCCTCATTAGCTCCCACCACATCCACAACCACAACCCTACCCTCCCAAACCTCCCAACCCGTCTAATCCTCCCAACCTTCACAAATTCCTTTACCTTCCTATACTCCAAAACCCACCCAGACCCATGAACTAACCCACAACAACACCCACACCATAGCAGTCATCCAAAGCCAGGTAGACACACTGGCAACAAACGAATCAAGTCGGATGAGCGAAGAGATGGATGGCATTGACCTCTCTCCTAGCCCATTCGATTTGAACGAGTTGCTTCCCATGGACGAGGAGGATGATCTGCTTGCAGATGAAGGGGCATTTGCCCCTACCCAAAAAAACACAATGTCTGGACGCGGGATCAGAACCGGGCTAGCTCAGGTGAATATCCACCACGCTAAGGCAGCATCAGCTGTCATAGCAAGAAAATTCACAGCGAATAACCTAGGGCTAGTTCTGATCCAAGTACCCTGTTTTATTTATTTATTTATTTCAATACGTTAATGCTAACGTTAAACTTACAATATTTCTTAAAATCTAAAATTTATCTAAAAACAAAGTTTGATCTATTGTAAGTTTGAAATATTGTAAGTTTAACGTTAGCATTAACGTATTGAAATAAATAAATAAATAAACCCTGGATTTACGGGGCCCAAGTTAGGGGCCTAACATGTAAGGACTCTAAGTTAATATGGGATACGAGGATTGACTCGCCCGGAGCATGCATAAAGATAAGAAATAACATAAATTTTATGTCTTTCAGAATTTATGACCGGGACTTGGTACCCATACAAGCCCAAATTGACATCGAGGGCAACCTCCGCACGATGGTTGTAGCATCAGCCTACTTCGCCGGTGACGACGCCAACATACCACCAGTCGAAGTCAAGAAGCTACTGGACTACTGCAACAGCAAAGGTCTACCACTGATGGTCGGATGTGATGCAAACGCCCGTCATACAACGTGGGGTAGTACCGATATTAATCAAAGGGGTGAGTACCTTTTAGACTTCATTATCGAGAAAAATCTAGATATACTTAACGTAGGGAACACACCTACATTTGTAACTAGAGTAAGGAAGCAAGTTCTGGACTTAACGTTTGGAACCCCGAACTTAAGTCGATTAGTTAGAGACTGGAGAGTTTCCAACGAACCTTCTATGTCTGATCATAGAATTATAGTGTTTACTTTAGAAAACCTGTTGACAGAGAACACCTCTGGCAGGAATCCTAAGAAAACAAACTGGGACCTGTACAAAAGCGTCCTAAAGACTAGTCTTGAACGAATAGGTCCACAAGAAACGATAAACTGTAACCTTGAGTTAGAACACTTAGTTAATGAATTTAGCGGGGCTATAAATGAGTCTTATGAACTCAGTTGTCCCCTTAAACCCATTAAAAGGCAGAAGGATGCTCCATGGTGGAACAATATTCTGTCAAAACTAAGATCCAAGGTAAGAAAGCTCTTCAATAAAGCAAAGAGTACTGCAGAGTTGACCAAATATAATATAAGAGCTAAGAGGAATAGTTTTGCGAATTTCTGTGAGGGCATTTCGTCGACACCTGCAGCAGCAAGATTGCACAAGGCTCTAGCCAAAGATAACACATTAACCTCTTTGGCACTTCGTTACGCCGATGGTAGCTTCACTAAAAACGAGGAGCAAAGGTCAACCCTACTGCTAAATACTCATTTTCCAAGCAGCTTACCAATGGTAGGAAATATGATAGAGAGAAAAGGGAGTACGGTAAAGCTTTTTACGGTTTATATGTTTAATAAGGTCCACGAACATTAGATATGTCTTCCACTTCCTTAAAATATCCATCTGAAATTTCTTTTTAGAGAAGAAGATAACATGAAGTAAATTCGGTTTAAGTTACATATTACATATGTGTTTATGTATGTTGTGTCCGGTTCTACTTCTTAGATCAGTCAACTAAAAGTTCGGGGAAATAAGGAGAGCTAAGAGGAATAGTTTTGAGAATTTCTGCGAGGGCATTTCGTCGACACCTGCAGCAGCAAGATTACACAAGGCTTAAGCCAAAGATAACACATTAAACTCTTTGGCACTTCGTTACGCCGATGGTAGCTTCACTGAAAACAAGGAGCAAAGGTCAATCCTACTGCTAAATACTCATTTTTTAGGTAGCTTACCAATAGTAGGAAATATGATAGAGAGAATACCTCTAAGGCCTAACCGGGAAGACTGGAAGATAGCTTCGACTATCTGTTCAGGCAATAGGATTGAATGGGCGTTGAGTACCTTTCAACCTTTCAAATCACCGGGCGTCATCACAACAGGAGGCTGTCCGCAGGGAGGGGTATTATCACCCTTGCTGTGGAGTCTTGTAGTTGATGAATTACTAGAAAGTCTAACCTCCCAAGGGATTCGATGTATTGGCTTTGCTGATGACATCGTTATAACGGCACTGGGGAAGTACGAAGAAACTCTTTGTGATATAGTCCAGAGAGGGCTGTCTATAACTAGGAAATGGTGTATATCTGTGGGACTTAACATCAACCCTACCAAAACAGCGATAGTACCATTTACCAGTAAAAGACTTTTATCTCGCCTGAAACCCATCGGTTGGCGGGAGATGTAATCGACACCCAGAGGGAGGTCAAATATTTAGGAGTTACACTAGATAGCAAACTCCTCTGGAACAAGCATGTCGAAATAACTGTCGGGAAAGCCACAAAGGACCTTATGATACTTGTATGCAAGAGACTTGCAGGTAAATCATGGGGCTGCAAACCAAACATCATAAGATGGATGTGCACCATGATGGTAAGACACATCATTACCTATGGGGCGATTGCATGGCATAAAAGAACCGAACTAAACACAGCTAGGAAATCACTAGACAAATTGCAAAGGCTTGCATGTATATGCATTGCATAACAGGAGCAATGAGAACTTGCCCTACAGCAGCGATGGAAACCATCCTTCATCTGACGGCACTACACGTGGTCATTGAAAATGCTGCTAAGGGAGCCATAATGAGATTTGCCAAGGAGGGTACTGGGACGGGTAAAATTATTGGAAACGGAAAAAGACTCGATAATCCGGTCCGCAGTAACAAACCTTCTTGACATCCCAAGAGATGGTATGATCAAAAGATATAACTTCGAAAAACATTTTAAAACGGAGTTAAGTTGCAAAAAAGACTGGCTAGGCGAAACAATAAACTATAGTCTTAAAGAAAATACCATCAAATGGTACACTAATGGATCGAGGACAGCTGAAGGGACTGGTGCTGGAGAACCCTGCTGCGGAATAGGAGAAAACGTGATCAAAAACAAAATCAAAACAGAAGAGACAAAAAGATCAAAAATCTGGAAAGAACTCCCTAAGCTGAGACAGGCAAAACTCCTACTCGGGGACTACAACCGAGAGCGTTTTCTAACCTGCATTAGCTTAAGTAGGAACAACCTCAGGAAAATAACGGGGCTTCTCACAGGCCACTGTAGGTTGAGAAGACACCTCAACATCCTTGGCATGGTGAACAACGCGACTTGCAGATTCTGCAACACTCACGAATAGACACCTGACCACATACTGGGGAAATGTGATGCACTCGTGCATCAAAGGCATAGGTGTCTGGGCAAGCACCACATAAAGGAGAGTGAATTATCATCCCTTAAAATACTCCAAATACTTCGATTCCTCAGAGGAGCAGATTTGGAGAAAGAACTGTAATAATGAGCCAACCTCATCCAGTTCTAGATGGGGGACACAATAGATCTTTAGGTCGCAATGTTTTTATACCTCAATTTATTCATTCATTCATTCATAGAAAATGTTCAAAATTAAGAATGAGTTAGTTAACTACTATAAAGTTAGCAAATTGTTAAGCAGTATCATACTAATACCTTAATAATAGGCTGTTTAAAATTTTGCGCCAATGATTTTAAAACAAAGCTTCGCTGTAGCTATTTAGTTAAATACTTGATGATCGACTGTGATATATACCTTATGCGAGTATGGTTAGCAAATCGTTCGCTTTGATTCGGAGAGTTTAGGGATTAAAGTTCAATTTTGTGTTTATTAAGTTTGCGAACGAATTTGTTCGCCAAAAATTCGTCACTTTCAGAAGAAAAATTAAATAATTAAGGTATGTTTCCACTTGTCTTTGAAAGAAGCTGTTTTACAAGACAGTCTACTCAACTATCTTTGCTTTGTTTCTTGGAATTTTCCAATACATTACGATAATTCTATTTTCTAATGTTTGAAGTTTTTCTTCAAAAAGACTTCTGCAATAATTTTAAATAAATACACATGGCAAGTTGAAACAAATGCATATCGCGCATTTACTACAAGAGCATTATTATTCAAAAATTCATAATTTTGAATTAATTACAAAACGGAGAATAAAATTGTTCGTTTTTTACGTTTCGGATTATAGTAATTCGATATTTCTTAAAAAAAATTTTAACTGTATATTTTGGTTGTTAAAAATATTAAAGATTACTAGATAAACAGGTACTGAAAATACTAACATAGTACAATATTCTATGACTCGTCATTCAAATTTCGCGAAAAAACTCTTACTTAATTAATTATTTAAATATCTATGATAAGTTGTGAAGTCTATGTATAAATCAAACATTAACATATGAAAAAAGTTTTATTTTGATGACGTTGGTTGAAAATGCGACAAAAACTAAGAGATGCTCGAAGTTTTATAGAAACTTAAATGAGTATTTACCTTCACTCTCAAAGTACGAGTGTATAAGAACTTGCGAAAATGCAAGTTTATTATTGTAATTAAAAAACAAACAGACTTTCAAAATTAAAGAACAAAACTGAAAAAAACGTCAACTTACTTGATCTTCTCTTAAATTATGTACACTCTTCTGTTGCCTATATTCTAGCTCTTGAGTTTTCTCGTGATGCTTTAACAGCATTGAATGAGCTTGTTCTAACTGGAATTGCTTTTTGCTAAGTTCCTTTGAAGAAATAAATAACAATAATATAAAAATTATTTTCTTATATGATTTTCTTGATGCTTACATCTCTGAGCAATTGATATTCCAACTCATGCAACAATATCATACGTCTTCGTTTAAATTTCCTCATTTCTATGTCTATATACTGCTTCTGTACCCGCAAAAGCCGCTGTTCCTCTTGGGCTTCAGCTTGTTTCAAGTTATCCTTTTGCGATTGTAGAGTCAAATCTCGTTGGCGCTTTGGTGTCGACTCATCCATTGAAAGTTCACGTTTCCATCGCTCTTTGTTTGCTTTGTACTCTTTCTTTCGATTCAAGTCAAATGCTTTGCGATCACCCTCCTGCTTCGAGGAAATATCTTTGTGAAGTTTTTTCTCAGCAACAGTATTTTGCTTTATACGACGCTCCAATTCTTGTTGATGTTTTACCTACAACAAATATTATAATAATTTTAATTTTCGTACTTTTATGTTATTTGGTATTCGGTTTACCTCCAATCTTTCAAGTTCTCGTGTAAAATTATGTAACAGCATGTCATATTCCTTATCTAGGGCAGCTTTGTGTGCTTCCATTTCTACTTTACATTTTTCTTCCAGCTTCACTAGGGCAGCTTGATGTTCGCGACGCATTCGTTTATAACCAGACATTTGTTCATGCATCTCCTCCTTGAAATAAAATAAAAGTTTTATAAATAAAACAACTTTTAATATTTTTGTATTATATAATTAAAGACATCATAATAAAATTTGGCAGACAAAACTTTGTGCTCAAACAAAACGCCCGTGACTTTTAAACATTTTTCAAGTGAATGTAAATATGAGAAAGTTCCTAATTTTGGTTGTATTTTTTATCACAAGAACAGAACAAGTTAATTAAAATTATTAATTATTAAATGTACAAAACACATACAAAAGCTTTCAGTGATTTTATATTTTTTTGTAGAAGGTCTGGTTTGGCTAGGAATAAGTCAAACAAAACCATTTTCAACCAATTTGGCTTTTGCAGAATGTTTTACAAAACAATTGTTTAATATTAAAAATTACAATCGATGGAACAAAGGCTGCATTAAATTACCGACTCATTTTTATGTTTTAAACATAAGAACTGATTCAAAACATTTTTCTATGTATCAAATTCATCAATATTAACTGCAAAAAATGGGGATGTCAATGATACAAACGATACTAAATGCAGTAGTGAATTATTATTATTATTTAACCATTTTCTTGAATTCATTGATGAAGCTGGATTGTCATCACATATGTACTTGTCTAGTATAAGTCTTTTATATTTACAAACAATAGTTGATTTTTTTTTTGTAAAAAGTACCTCTCGGAGTCTCAAATCAAAATATCTAACCAAAAAAATATCAATATTGTTCGCCGTTTTGAAAAAGGCGTTGTTATGCATAATTGCAGTTGGTTCGATTGCCATTGGTTTTAGAGTAGTTTTGTTGTGTTTAGTTTAATAAGAACAAAACGATTTTCCACAACTTTTGCTGGTTAACATTTTTGACAACTCCTTCCAATAAAAAGATATTGCCAAAAAATTGTTAAAGATTTGTAATGAAAGACAGTTTTTAACAATTATCTCGCCCCATATTCAAATACACATACGAAACATATACAAGTTTTTTTTATTATGTGATTTTGTGTGCGGCAAAAAAATTAAGATTCTACATGACAAACTGCCAATTGTTGCCACTGAATATTTTGTCTTGAAGAAAAAAATCGAACTTACAGTAGGGCACCATGAAATTACTTTGACCCTGTAAGTTATTTTATGAAACTTTAATCAAAAGCGAAGTATTTAACTCATTTTAACACCGCCACCAACAAAGAATACGACACATTTTTTAACGCGGTATCTCCAAGAGGGTAGTACCCCATGGCATAATGGTTAGTGCGTTGGACTGGACGCTGGCCACGCTTTACCAACGCCTTAGCAAGCGAAATTCGTGCCAATAATATATCCCCACCAAATTACAGGAATTTAACAAACAACGAAATTGACCAATACTTAAAACAGATGGACGAAACAATCCTACGAACTATGAACAGAACTATACCAAAATACAGAGAACGTAACGCGACCGACATGTACCGGAACGCGACCATTGATGCACTACACAGACAAAAAAGTGGACTTCTGACAAGACTAAAACGCTTGTACCGACCGTTTACTGACTCACACGATCTGGAGATTAGTACACTGAAATCGTCAATTAAGAACATCAAACAAATGGTCAAAGAAAATTATAGATTGTCTATTAATTTGTACTGGAACAATAAAATTCGGGCCGTTAACTCTAGCGACCCGAGTATGTTTCCGCAAATTAACAAGATATTTAGACGAAATGATCAAAACGAACTTCCGTGTCTTAAGCTCCAGAGAACGACAGAAAACAGAAACGTACTTTTGACAGCAGGGATAGATCCAGATGACGCGGTCTTGGACGATGACCTCTTTATTGTCGAGGATCCGCTGGAGAAAGTGGAGACTGTGGGGGCTGCTTTTCAGCAAGTGTATAAGGTGAATGCAAACATCCACCCCAACCACGACCTGGAAAACAGAGCTCTACTCCGTCACTTCTATCTTCGTAATGAAATGACGCAATGGCGATCAGAGAACCTAGGTTTCATCGGGTTCAATGAAGAAAACTTGACGAATGCCATCATCGCCGTGCAAGATGGTAGTAGTTCCCTGTTAGTTACGAGGATGGAGCTCCAGCTCATCATCGATTCATTAAAGAAGAAAAAGTCAACTGGAGTCGATGGTATATCCAATATTGTACTTCGACATCTACCTAAGGAAGCAATTGACATTTATGACACACTGTTTAACAACGCACTGAATAATGCATATTATCCATGGCGGTGGAAGACAGCTGTGATTCATCCTCTCCCGAAAAAGGGAAAGGACAACTCCAATCCAGCGAATCTCCGGTCGATAAGTCTTCTACCGAGTATCAGCAAGGTATTCGAGAAAGTCATAAATAGAGCTCTGTCTAAGTGGGCGAAGGACAATAATATCATACCGGATAATCAGTTCGGGTTTAAGGCGGGACATGACACCATTCATGCCGCGTCTAAGCTCGTCTCTGATATCCAATGGAACAAAACTAAAAATCAGTGTACAGGTGCTTGTCTGGTTGATTTGGAGAAGGCTTTCGACACCGTATGGTTAGAGGGTCTCTATCTAAAACTGACTAGGAGAACCAGTTTTGGTGGTTGTCTAATGTTGATAGCGATAGTTGACAAGTTGTCTTGGCCGACTTACATAGTTTTAAGGGTATTCTTAGGTACGGATAGTCAGGGTGGCACAAAAAACGATAAAGAATCCTAGTTTTTTTCAAATTTTCTCGAGAAAACAAAAAAAAATAGATATAGTTTAAATTTTTTAATTAAAAATAGTTTTTTAGGCCGAAAGGTATTAGATTTAAGATATAGTTTAGCTTAGAGAGCCCGCAAAGGGCCAGAAAGTTAGTTTTAAGTTAGTGGATAATTAGGATAGTTTTTATGAATTTTTGTCTAGCTTTAAGTAGTTTTAAGATAAATGAAAAATAAAAATGTATTTAAAAAAAAAAAATGTGCGTTGGACTGTCATGCGGAAGGTCTCGAGTTCGATTCTCAGCCGCTGCAAAAAAGTTTTTCAAGGGTTTACTGCCTCTTGCGAGGAATTGCCAAATTCTTCAAGAGGATCTCTTGTCATGGAAAGTGCTGCTCATTAGCCGTTCGGAATCGGCAGAAAATTATAGGTCCTCTCCGTTCCTGGTAACACGCACACAGGAATGGTTGAGAGTTGTTAGTCACTAGGTCCTGGTTCACTTCGAGCTGTTGCACCACAAAATTTAATAATCTCCAAGAGAAACATTATAGTTTCCATAATATGCTGGGCAGGACGAACAACTTAATTCTGAAATTTCGATCGGTGCTATCTGAAAATTCGATCGGTGCTAGGGCGTAAGCACTTCCCTACACGATAAATTAAAAAATGTCATAAAACTGGTACATATATATTAAAAATTTGATTTGATTTACATTCAAACATTGAATAAAATTGATATTTTGTTCCATTTTTCTTGCTTTTGCTAAATTTTGACTTTCAGATTGCTTGGTTTTTTTGTATGAAAGTTACAGTAATACAAATAAAATTCATTAACAAGTTTGCGGGAAAACTTACAACAGGTAAAAAATGAGGATATTTACCTACATACGTTTCTAACAAAAGATGGCAATTCGAATGATTTTCTAATATAAGTATGTATATATACTAGAAAGTCTTAAAACATGTTGGAACTAAGTTCGTTTACGCGGCTTAGAACTGTAGAAATCGGGTAGGTGTTAGAAGTTAACAAATCGTCACGTAACGAAAAACTGAAAGTAAAAGTGGGCGGACTCAATTGCAACCCATACAATTTCCATGTCTCCAGTGAGAAAGCTATAGTTTCATTGGAATGATAGAAATGATGAATGGAAATGATTACATCAAACATAGGTGAATTGAATAGTTAAAAAAAAAATTTGGTGGTGCAACAGCTCGGAGTGAACTAGGACCTAGTGACTTACAACTCTCAACCATTCCTGTGTGCGTGTTACCAGGGAACGGGGGGACCTACAATTTTCTGCCGATTCCGAACGGCAAATGAGCAGCACTTTCCATGACAAGAGATCCTCTTGAAGAATTTGTCAATTCCTCGCAAGAGGCAGTACACCCCTGAAAAAAACTTTCTAGCAGCGGCTGAGAATCGAACTCGAGAGCTTCCGCATGACAGCCCAACGCACTAACCATTATGCCAAGGGGTACTACGAATTGAATAGTTGGGTTGGTGAAATTTGTTCAGTTGTTTGTTTAATTTGACTATTAAAAATGATCGAGCGCAGTACACAACAAGAACTGCAGTTGATGCTGTTTTTCTTCAGAATACTTGAACAAATTTGAATCTAAAATATATGTATATTATTTAAGTTACCATAAACCAATCATTTGTATGATGGAATAAGATGATAGGATTTGAATTGTTTATCATTATGAACATACATAAGTATGTATGTATATTATATATCTAACCAGAAAACCCGTGCGAAAATTTAGCACATTCAATAAGGCTTTGCAATTAAATTTTCAAAAAGAATGTTTGAACAAAATAAATAAATTCTTTATTTATATGAACATACTCGTATTAGTTTTACAAAACCTCTTTGTAAACAATATTTGATGTAAGATTGAAATCATTTAGAATTTTTTGTTTATCATTTTCTGTAAAAGACACAAATATGTCGTTTGATTTTTTGACTCTTGAAAATGCTACATACAGTTGTCCATGAGTAAAAACTTCATTTGGTAGGTAAAATCCAGCTCTTTCAAATGTTTGTCCTTGAGACTTGTTGATAGTCATTGCAAAAGCAACTTTCATTGGGAACTGCCTTCTAATCATTTGGAAAGGCATAATTGGGTCAGATGCAGTAAGATTTATGCGGGGTATAACAAAAGTTTTCCCAGATTAAATCAGCTGAGCCGTGATAGTGTACTCATGGAGGTATGTGACAACCATTCTGGCCCCATTAATTAAGCCACAAAAATAGCATTTAAATTTCTTATTAACATAACGATAGTGTTCTTCGTCAAAATCAATTTATGTGTTGGCAAGCCTGAAGGTTTTAAAATATTCAAAAATTCAGTAAGAAACAGATGTTATCAGTTTTCACCTCAGATATAATTGAATAACAACTGTAGTACACTTTACAACATCATTCTGTTTATTGATTTTTGTGCAGTCTTCTGGTTTATAACATATTGACATATTTTTTGTCACATATTTGAAATTGCCGAAATATATAAAAAATTTTGTGGTGTAACATAAAGTTTTTGTGCAATGTCATGAGTATGTGTAAATTCCTATTCAGTGATACCTAATTTAGTGAATTTGACTATTTTATAAGTGAGAAAAAGGGAGTTTGACAACAGAAATAATATATATGATTTTCAATAACGTTTTTCATAAAATAATAAATTAAACTTTTTGATTTGCGTGTTTACACTATTTTCATTGAAAAAATTGGTATAAAATTAAGTTATACACCGATTTTATTTCGAATTTCATTCGGAGTTGAAGAAAAAAAGTAAGGAACTTTGTTCCTTTCGGCGGTCCCACGATCACACGTTTCTTTGTATGTAACTACCAGTCAAAATCCTCATTTCCTACATTTACATATTAGAATACGTATTAAAATTGTCATTTCATTACCTTGCTCCTTGAAAGCTCTCAGAAAGAGTATGTTAGAAGGTCTAGTTGCAAAATTTACAAACAAAAATGGCATACAAAAATTTAATTCATAATTATAGTTGTTTGGTAACAATATTTAAAATGCCTGCTTTTAGAAATGTACATAATACGAAAAATTGGAAAAGTGAAAATAGAGTTTACTAACTGATTGCAATATCGGAGATTGAGTTACAACAAGTTTATTATCAGAATTCTTTGGACGGAAGAATCTCAATTTAAAAGAGATGAAATCACAAATTTTCATAATCTCCAAATATGGAGCACTACACGAATTTGGAATTGAAGTTTTGCTTCTTTTCAGAGAAAGTATATGTGATTTTAACAATGCAGTTTAGAGGACAATTAAACATTTGGGAGGATTATTCAGCTTGCTCCAGTCACACCATAACCTTCAACCTTTAGCTCCTTAGTCGGACCCTTATATGTAGTTTATTTTAATAAACTGATTGATATCAATTTCAGTTTTAAAGTTCACTAGTTAATTGAGAGATCAAGTTTATAAAAAATAATTTGACAGATCAAAAATATCTAATAATGATCGTTCCTAAATGAAATTGTTAAATCTAACAATGACACCTCAACAGTCAAACGAAGTACGTAAATACACAATTTTATTTACAGAGAAATCTGCAAAGCCTAAAAAGGCTTTTAAACAACAGTTAACAATTGTTAGAAAAAGAACGAACTACCGGCCTCATCTCTCTCCTCTCCATCTCTCTCTCTCTTTCTTTCTATTTCTATTATATGCTATATGCCACGAGTATCGATATTCGATTTCGGACTTGAGAAATCGCTTTTCGCAGTAGATTTCTTTGCTACATAACCTTAAAAATAGAGAAACATTTTTTATTTAAATTTTTTAAAGGGAATCTCAAAAACCTGACATGATAGAACAGTTCCGAGTTCAGATTCGAATGTAATACCCAAAAACCTTTGTTTTTTTTTTTTTTGTTCCGGTAGCATGTGTATGTTTCGATGATTTTTGTTAAAAACTAAAATAAAAATTTTTTTCGGAATTTTTTTAAGATATGCACATCCATGCAAAGGATTTCAATATTAAAAACTGCAATTACTTTTGCGACTTCATTTTTAGATATGGGTATTCAGTAAATTCATTTTGGAAGGAAACATTTGAGTAAACAAGCCTCATAGAAGCTTTTGGTTTTCAATAAATAAAAGTTCTTGAAAATATGTATGTTATGAATTTTGAAAAATACAACCTTCTTCAATGCTTGGTTTCTGTAAAATTGCCATAAGAATCCCATTCAGTAAAAATCATTTGGGTTGATATATTTCGAGAACCAGACATCTGAGATGCTTTTGGTATGGTGTGGAAAGCTCTAAAAAAGTTAACCAGAAATAAGCATGCATTGTGAAAACCGCAACCTTTTACTAAGTTCGGTTTCGAAGATAGATTAGATCAGATTTATTTATTCTATAAATTGTATTTACATATAAATTTATTTCGATGATATCTTCACCCAAAGACATGTAAGGTAGTTGCAGAACGAAAATCACTCTAATAATATAACTTAATGACTTTTCGAATAATTATTTTCATTTGTTAAAAGTTAACCGGTCTACAATGAATTTTGTATGTAAATTCAATGTTAATTATAATTTTGTAGGTATTTTATTAATATAAAATTAAGACTTAATATATAAAAGTTAAAGAGTGAGCCAAATACGAGGGTCTCTTTGTGAGGTTGAAAAAAATAAAATGCACGACTGGATCGCACGAACTTCCACTTATGTAAAAGTACTTTGGAATTTAAAATACATTATAAAAATATAAAACATGGATTTAATGATATAAAAATGTTCAAATGTATGAAATTGCCGCCTGATTTCCAGAAAAGTATGAATTTATGCAAGCAAAGCTCAAAAATCGTTTTATTATTAATAATTTTTGATATAAGAAATGTCTTTAAAATTTTTTAAGAACAAAATTTGAGTTGACAATTTTAAGTATTTAGTAGTATAGATTTTAGGAAGTAATCTCAAAAAATAATCGTTCACACGTTTTGAAAATATTGATTTTTGAAAAAAAAAATATTTTTTGAAATATTTTTATAAAAAATATTATTTTAAGGAGACTCTTGCTAAAAAATTTTGGTTAAAAGTTAATGAGAACGCCGAAAATAAAAAAAACGTTCTATGATAGATACCGTTAATAATATTTTTCCTTAATTTTTTATGACCAAAATATAGTTCATACTTATAATAACACACTTATTTTTTTTATCAAATTCGTTAGGGCCGTTTTTGAGATAAATCAGATTTTGCATTATGGGTGTATGGGGGCACCGTTAATTTTGGAGCTAAAAAAATTTTCAGTCACCTCTCTAGGGAACCACCGCTTAAGTACCGAGTTTGAAGAAAATAGCTCCAGTAGTTTAAGCTGTAGATCGAGGTACAGGCATACAGGCATATAGAAGGAATTGCCGGACCCACTTTTTTCGTCTTCGCTATAATTGTAATGTCAACTTTGATCAAAATCTGGAGTTCGATTTTTGTTTTTAAAAAATGCAGAACTTGTCCCTATACCACAAGTAAAAAACGAATTAACTTTTGATAACAGTTTGAGAAACTAAGCAAAATTTTACCGTAGCTTCAATTTTATAGGATAAACTTTTGATCATCGCACTTTATAAAAAGCTTTTTGTTTTGCATGGACTAGACATTAATGACATGTGGTTGCAACAACGAGCCACACTGTGGGTTTAACAATCACTTGATTGAAAGGTAAGGCGTTTATCAAGAAATGGCCGCCTAGATCTTGTGATTTAATACCTCTAGACTTGTTTGTCATGTTAATATTTTTTGGATTTCAGAAAAGGAAATGTATTTTTTGTTATTTAATAAAATTTTTATTTGTACAATAATAAAAACTTAAAGTAAGCGTTCCAAAATTTGTTCTTAAAAATTCTTTGAAAACTTTATACATATAAAAACTTTATATATAAAAACTTATATTTTTAGAACACTACATCGATTTTTAATTTTTGTTTTGGTGTATCGAGAGGTTCTGAGAAGCTTGTTTTATACATATGTATATCATAACTTTTAAGGCCGGATATATCTTTTGCAATCGTTTTTGTAACAGTCTGACGAAATCACATTAAATTTAAAATTGGGTGGTGCAAAAGCTCGAAGAGAACCAGGACCTAGTGACTTACATCTCTCAACCATTCTTGTATGCGTGGCACCAGGAATGCTAATTCCAAGCCGCTAATGGAGCAGCACTTTTCATGACAAGAGATACTCTTAGAGGATTTGTCAATTCCTCACAAGAGCCAGTACACCCCTGAAAAATTTGTTTGCAGCGGCTGAGAATCGAACTCAAGACCCTCTGCATGACATTCCAACGCACTAACCATTATGCCAATGAGTACTATAACGAAATCACATTTGGAAGCTTTCGATATTTGAAGGGAATAATGGATTTGAAACTAACATTCAGCCCAATTCTGAATGACAATTCCCGGGGAATTTTTTCTCTTTTCTCTACTCCCTTATTCTAAACAAAAAATTGCGGGAATTTTTTTCCTTTTTCCCTTTCCTCCTATTCCAAATAAAGTTCGAATATGGGAAAAAATATTGCGGGAAAAAAGTATGCATTCTAAATGTCAAAAAAGGGGAGAATTTTAATTCATTTAGTGCGAGTTTGTTCCCGACACATTTGCTGGAGAGTTGGTTGCCAAACTGTAAGTTTTTTTTCTTTTTGCAATTAAAATAACTTAAAATCTAAATTATTTTTGAGGTCAAAAACAACAAGCAAGTGCCAATTGCAAATGCTTTTAAATTTGATGGAAACTCATCGAGACATTGCGTGTGGGTTCCATAAAAGGCCTAAGGAAGAAATTTCACTGTTTTGGCAAACAGCTGAGAATGAATTGAATTCGTGTGGCCCACCAAGCAAAACAATTACAGAATGGAAGAAAGTAAAATTATTTAGAACAAAAAATAGCAAATTTTAATTTATTGTAAAATATTTTTGAAACCTAAAATACAAATAGTTAATGAAGTATGATAACAAAAGTATAATTTATTTGTGTACATACAACCATTGAGGCAACTCCAGAGGATTTGAGGAATCCCTTATGGATCTTTGTTTCTTTCAAATTCCTCTTCATGCAGAATTCGTATTACGATGCTGAACATTTTGTTGCTTGTGTATTTACATATTAATAATTAATTACAATGACTCTGAACCTATTCACGTTGATAGATTATTTGTTTTTATATTTTTATGTGTCAAATACTGCAAAACAGCTGTTTCGAACTTTCATAATTCTAACTCCCGCTTTCGAAGGGAAAAATATTCTTCCGGGGAATTCTGAATAGGAGGATTCTACTCCCGGAGAATATTTAGAATTGGGCTGAATATAACAAAAATTTAAAATCCAATATTCATGCTTTTTGCCATGCAGACTGGGCTTCAAACGACTGAAGTTCAGTGAGCGGAATTGTATTTTTGGATCAAGGTGGTGCAATCATTTGGCAACAAGATGGCAACCAGCCCTTGCTCCTTCAACCACATAAGCCAAATGAATGTCCCTTAGTAATGCAGCTCAAAATACCATGTTTAAAATTCACCATGTTCCAACTCAAGAAATGACAACTGAACTTACAAAACTAGTCAGCAAAGATACAATTAATAAATGTTTAAAAGCTGTGGGTCTTGGGAGTGTTGAAATTTATCATAGATATCATTTTGTTTTAAGCTTTTTGTAAAAATAGAGAAGTGAGACATCTTTCAGCTCCATCTGTTCCAATTCGGGCAAGACAAAATTTTGAATCATGCAATAAGTAAAATCTTCAAATTTCTAGCAGTATGTGAAAACATCTAAACGGAGTCTTAAGAGGCATTGGTACAAAATGTATTTCCCAACATCCCACAAAACTATAAAATTCATACTTAAGTGAAAAAGCTATATATTTTGAAGTAAATTTTGTAAACAACAATAAATAAATTTGAGACCTAAGTTAAGGCTTTTCGAGTACACGCTTCCATCGGAAAACGTTGTTTATAAAAAAGCATTTGAATAATGCGATTGATTCATATCTTATAGATAGAAAAAATTGTGAAATTAGTTAGTAAACTAAATGTACAACTTGAAAAAAATAATTAACAAGAACAATTGAATACAAATTCCAACGATTTACTCATGAACAGCTGTTTTGGTAAAGGTCAAATTAGTTTGAAATGTACAGTTCATCTGATTAATAGCAGAATGCAAGAGTAAAGTTCACGAAAATTCACGCAAATTGCAGAATAGGCCTGTTTATTAAAAAACTTGTCAACAAAAACTGGGTAATAAAGACATTTTTGTATGTGAATTCCATAGTTCCGAATTGCTTAAATTATGCGTCGCAACGCACTTGGCAGTCATACTGGTTGTTTGATTTTCTCTGATTCAAATAGTGAAGTCTCACAAAAACAAGACTAGCGAGCCTCGCCCAACTTGGAAATTATTTTTATACAACATTTGATTCTGAATAGATACATTAGAAGTTTTTGAGTTCTGTTAATTAAAAATTAAAAAAAACTTGTCAGAATAATTACACGCATATAATTTTTCTTATAACGGTTTTCTCATAATATATGGTAAGAGTTGAAAAAGACTATCCTGCGAAAGCAAATTTTTTATCTAGATATAGAACTATAGGTGTAAAACCATCGTGTCAGACCCCGTTCACTAGATGTTTTAATACTTAAAGCTGAAATGGTTTATGATCTATGAAATCTTTTGACAATGTAAATGGGTAACTGGAAACCAACAAAATTAAAGATGATATGATAATATGTAATATTTTATCAACAAGCAATTATATAGCAAGAGAATAAATTCAAACTAGGATAACCCAACTCTTTAACATCACATTCAATAAGAAAGAAACACAAAAAATAATTTAAACTTAGTGTACAAAAAAGGAAACGAATACAACCAATTTAAATAACGTACGTAGCAGATATCAGCGGCAGTTCGTTTAATTTGTTATCACTACTATCCAATCTATGTAATTTTTAGGAGTTGTTTTTTGTTTTACTTTTAGCATTTAGCGTGTACGTTAGAAAAATAACTTTGCTATAATACCGTGCAGTTACTACTGCCTCCACATAAAGCTGAACAAAGATACGGAAACTCCTAAAGAAGGTTAAACGAAAAAATACAGATAGAGAGTGAACAAGGGAGTATCTTGTAAGGATCACTACATCGCTACTTTACGCACTTAAGCCTACAGAAAGATAAACTAACCTGCATATGTTCCTTTTGTTGCTTTGTTACAATACTTGTCGTTCGAATTGTTGCGAAATTGTTCGGCCCATGATCGTTTACTGCATTAGATATTGCTTGTTGTGATGAGGCAGCGTAAACAGCTGCAGCTGCTGCTGGTGAAGGCAAATAACGAGGTGCTTGCATCATCATACGATCGCCCTGACCCCCACTCAGCATTCCACATGACGCGGGTGAGCCACTTCCACCACCACCAACTCCACTTCCCCCAGCATTACTGTTATTTTGCATCACAGGTGCGGGCACAACCGATGTCGAATTAGTCGGTGTCACATTGTTATTCATATGCATCATATTTGGCAATGGTGGAAGATTACGATGTCTCGATGAATTCCTTGAGACGGCTCCTGCTACCGGCAGATTGTGATAGTTGGGTGGGGGAGGTGCGCCATGGTTTGCTGCTGGTATTGAATTTGATGATGAGCTCTAAAATTAAAACGTATTAATATAATCAATATTCGAAGTTGAAAAGGTCGGGTTGCTGTACTACTTGACTACTGGCCGCTGACACACCAACCGAATGTATTGAATGTTCCGAAGTAATACTATTACTTTTGCTGCTATCGCCTCCGGCATGCTCGTCTTGTTGATCATCAGTGTCACCGAGTGTACTTTCAGTCTCTACATCCACCATTAGGATTTTCTTCATTTTACGATAATTTAAGTTATCTAACTCCCGTACAGCCGCCTTTGTCCGCGCGATTAGTTCGAGGAGGGCCGTTTCGGAGCGCTGTCTTGTTACAAACGAATGTGTCAGTAATTTTGTTGATGACGGTCGATCTGTTGGTAACTTTTTCAAACACAATTCAACAAAGTTACAAAATGTGTCCGACCAGCTTGGTGTCTAGAAATTTATAGGTAAACGTACTTTATCTGTATTTATGTAGGTATTAAAATATGTATGTTAAATATTTCAAAAGTTTTTCATTTGTTTCAACTAAATTTGTTTAAATTTGTTTCTCCATTCTGATCTTAACCTTGACCCATAAACAAGAAAAAAAAACGAAAATCTGTGCTCCTAAACATGTTTCAATATCTTTAAGCACATTATAAAAATCCGTTCAGTAGTTTTCCACAAATATTCATATAGGTCCAACTGATTTTTGAAAATGGACAGTTACTTTTATCACGATTTACCAATCGGTATAATATTATCCTTTATTCTTAGTCAGTTTTCAAAAAGATATCAAATTTTGTTTCCTATGTATTTGACAGCGAAGTCCAAATATTTTGCTTTAAAAATTGACAAATTTTGTTGATGAACCCAGTTAATATGTTTCTAAGAATGGTTAAGTGTGTTTGATACTTTTAAAAACGTTTGAAAGTTCTTATTATCTAATTATTATTGATATAATTATAAAGGTTTTGGGATGAAAATGTGTAAAGATTTTCATCCCATAAGTTTAAGTGTGTTTGTTGTTGAAATTTTATATTAATTCATAAATGTTTGAATTATAATTTGTTGGCAATGATTTTTATTGTATTTGTATTTGCAAACTTTATCTTTTGTATCAAGTACACATTTCCATCATAATGATTTTTATCTTCGAATCTTATCAGTTAATGAAGAATTGAAGTAATGTCATATTTATTGGATCTTTTTTTATTTTATTTATTTGATTATAATTTTCATTAAAAGGTCTACGAGTACATGCCTAAAGCTCCGTCATTCTCAAAAACTCCAATAGTCAATTTTTGTTCGAGGTTAAAAACGCCTAAAAAATAACTTACATATCAAACACAACAATAGCAATAACATATATTTGCTTACTTCACCGTGATATAGGATTAGCGGATATAAAAACAGAATATAACTGTCTATTAAACTCTTATAGAATGTTTTAAATATAGTAAAAGGTTCTAGATAACCAGAGAGATGTTATTTTAATTATGTTTTTGAATAGTATAAATAAATATTATAAAGCACCCTTAATTACCTTACTGACCCTAGCTCTAAATATGACAGAGTAATGCCCATAAGGTGTGTCATCCAGAGTAGTGGCCACACCATTCTTTTATTTGTCTTTCTTATTTCTGGTGAGCTCGTCTGAAAATTCGAGACTCAATTAACCAGAACTTTCACACATAGCATCATAATTTTGCTAATTTCTTTCCTCTCTATCACTTGCGATTATAAGTTTACCAAGACGGTTAAATTGGACGGGATAGTTAATGGAGAGTTATAATTCAGGCACCATCGCTGTGTTCAAACTAGTACTTTCCCTGTTCCTACAACACACAAACATTAGCCAAAAAAAAACAATTTATTGGTTCAAAAACAGGATCTCAAAAGGAAATATTTGTTCTTATTTTTACTTTCTCTGTTAAGGCTAAACCGAAAATTAATACTCATAATAATAAACCATTTTGATTCGTTTTTCATCACAGCATAATTGTAATAATAAGTTTTCAAATCAATAGGAAATGTGAGTAAATTAAATACAATCAAGTAGATTACAAATTGTCCATGATCAGTCACCTCACATCCTTTAGAGAGAGAGAGAGCAGTCTATAACAGACAAATTTAATATTAGTCATATCGTACAAATTTTGTACAATCCTGTTAGAAACACTAAAAATTATGGGGAACATAATACGAGTACGTTTGTATTTGTTTTATAAGTTTAAAAAAATTTTCTTTCGAAGACAAGATCATTATTTCGGTTTTAATAAGTAAAACAGACTATACGGAAGTCGGAAAGACTGAAACATATTACCTTACAGCATTGAAACTTACCGAAAGTGTTGGTGATTCATTCTGAGCAATGTGATACAACGCCGACATTGCATTCATATTAAAATATGGCGGTTTTCTTTCGGCTAATTCAATGCAAGTTATACCAAGTGACCAAACGTCAACTTTTCCATCGTATTGCCCTTCGTCCATAGCCAGTATAACTTCCGGCGCCATCCAATAAGGTGTACCAACAAAACTATTTGCAGGACACTTAATGGCAGCACTACCGAAATCAGCAAGTTTAACAACACCATTGTCAGTAAGCAAAATATTTCCTGCCTTAATGTCACGATGGATGCGTCCCAAGCTATGTAGATAGCTCAGGCCACTTAGTACACCACAACAAATCGCCGATATTTCCTCCTCGTGTAATGGCTTTTTGTGAACTTCTATGATATCGGAAGCCGATCCGACGCAATATTCCATTACAAGCCATGCTGTGGATTCGCGTAGGTAACAACCCTTGTATTCGATGGTATTAGGGTGGCTCAGCTGGCCGAGGAATCTGAAAGTATTACATTTCAAGTCATTAAGCTAATATAAACACATTTAATTGGGTTCTACCGTATTTCTTTTAAAATGTCCTGCCATTTTTCCAGACTTTGCTTGCCCGTATATGACATCTTTTTGATGGCCACAATTTCTTTGGTAAGATTACATCGAGCATAGTAAACTGCACCAAACGACCCATGGCCGATTTCGCGGAGATCTTCAAATATTTTTTCGGGATCATGCTTGTAGAATAGATCAGCTATTTCTGGATCTTTAAGGCTACCAGGTCGTGCAGAAGGCATTGCTCATTATTTAAGTAATTATTTCTGTATTTTGTTCACCTTAAACAAAAACAAACCTGAAATTATAAAATGAAAACAAGTTAATCAGAAAGTTTTACATGGTTAACATAATGTGTGTACAATTAGTTAATTTTACGGAATAACAATTTAGTAGTTTAGTTAGAAACTCGATTTTTTGCTAAATCTTTTTTTTTTAACTTTTCATAACGGGTAATTATATAAATAAGACTGCATTTGCAGAGCCGCGCTTTGGAGAAAAACTATTTCGTTATGTAAAATAAACTCAAAATTTAGGGAAAACTTTTTTTTAGGTTAGAATATCTCATACCTTCTCAACACAGAAAACCTGCGCTGCTACTGTAACCCAAAAGATCCTAGAGTTCTTAAATGTAAAATAAGTTTATCACTAAAGTAAGAATGAATTGTTCTCACGCTGTACTTTGTTATCAAAACTTGCATTCATAGTAAAGAGCATAGCTATTTTATTTATGTTGCCGAACTTGCACACTTATAATCTTTATGATATCTGCGAAGTTAAAAGTTGATTGAGTGAATTATAACAAATGTATCTAATTGAAAATGATGCGCTTACTTTTACAAAAAGAGGTAGTTGTGACTATGAAAGTATATTAAAAATAAATTAGGCGAAACACCGTATCGACGCGTATCGGCAGGAGGACCTCCAATTTTTTGCAGAGTCTGAACGGTTAAGCGGTTAAGAAAAGAAGCACTTTTATAAAAATTTTACTCTTGAAGAAATTTGTCACTTTCTCGCAAGAAAAAAACACATTTTTTTGCTTTTAGGTGGCAAGGGCTGGGAATCGATACCAGCGATGAAGTCGATGTTAATAAGGCTTTTATTGAAAAGCAAGAAAAGTCGGTGTGTGAAATTTCAAATAAACTAAACTCGTTAAATGTTCGTGAAAAAGAAGAGGCATTGATAAGAACATGGCAACATAGGCGATTATTAGACAAAGTGACAAAAAAACAAGGGTCTACAAAGTAAAGTAGATCCATAGAAATTGAAAATTGTTAGTGTAGCTGCACATAATAATGGTTATCTCTGAAAATGAAGGATATAGAGATGTTGTCAAGAGTGCAGTCGAAAATAGGATAAGTTCATCATATGAAATTAAAGTATCGGTAATCATAAAATCAAAATGATTTATTTCCGGTGTGAGTGAAGAAAAAATGAAGAAGAAATTGAGGAAAACCTAACAGTACAAAACGAAATGCTAAGTAAGAGTGAAATAAAATTTGTTAGAAAAGTAAAAAATAAAAAAAATAATAAAAATTACTATTATTGGAATAAGACTCTAAAGATCTTTGAAGCATTGACGGTAAAGTAAATATAGGGCGGGATAGATGCAAGGTATTTGAAGAAATAAGAGTGAAGCGATGTTTTAAATGTCTGGGATTTAACCACGAATCAAAAGAATGTCAAAATAGGCAATGTTGTCGGAACTGATAGAAATATTTGTATTAACTGTGCTATATAAAATTAAAAAGTGGTTTAAAATCAAGACACAAACAATGGACCACAACCGTCCTGTGCATTTAAAGAAATTCGAAGCTAAGAAGACTCGTATTTCATACTAGCGACTAAGAAACGTACGTGTTGTGTATATGTTTAAATCTGCAATAACATCCAATTTTGCAATGTCTTCTTGTTTCCAATACTGATTTGATTTTTTATTGCTTAACTTATCGCTTTTGTGAAATAAAAAAACTAAACTTATTTTGTCTAACCACACATGATTTCCTATTACCATATCAAGAATGTTTATCTGTTTGAAGTCAAACTAGAGGGTAATTAATATATGTTAAAAATCTCTTAATTCATTTTTTAAAAACTTAACAAAAATTTAATTAGTTCATAATCATTATAATAGAGCAGCATATACTAATGTGAGCAACTAAAAAGTTCTTCGCAACACTCTAAAAAACATAATTCTGAAAGAATAAAAAATTGAATTTAATAACTTTAAAATAAATGGTGTAGAAATTAAATCAGACTAAGAAACTGATACCGTATTTAATATATTTTTCTTTGAAAATATTCAGGTTATAAATATGTAGTAATATTCCAGACGTGTCATATTATGATAGTCTCAATTCATCAAGACTTGACCACCCTTTTATGAGTTTGAGAATTTAAAGCCTGACAGATATTCAACAAACTTTTTATTGACTTTCGTATGTAATATCTCTTGGCAAAAGGTATGTGCATTGAAATGTCATGCAGAACGTCTTGGGTTCAGCCATTACAAAAATGCTTTTTTTTCATGAGAGTACTGCCTGTTGCGAGGAAGTGAAAAATTCTCAAAGAATATCTATTGTCAGGAAAAGTGCTGCTCATCAACCACTTGAAATCGGCAGAAAATTGTAGGCCCCCTCCATTCCTCCTAACACGCACACAGAAATGGTAGAAAGTTGTAAATCATTAGGTTTACGAGTCGTAATGGATTCTTATTTATTTGTTCTTTTACAAAATACATGTTTATGTATGTATGTTCTTCCAAATTTTACCGAGAAATTCTAAAATCACCGCAATTCCGAAGCAGAAAATTAAATCTGAAAAATTTCGTATTTAACAGTTTATGACTTGGCAGATATACAACAAACAGACAAATAAAAAAAAAAACTTTAAGAGAGACTTTTTAACGTTCAAATATTTTAATGACTTAGTTACTCGCGAGAGTCATCGTGCAATATTTTATTTTCGAGAAGCAGTTAAGATTGCTGAACATTCTTGTGAAAGAGCGTTCAACTAACTTACAAATTAATGGAGATATTTATGTATAAATATAGATCGGAAAATATTTCTAGAACACAAAATTTTTGGAAAAACTAGAACTGACTTGTAGTTTTTTTAATCACACTTATGTAATCTATGAATGTATAAGTTCCACAAAATGCTGATTTTGCTTCTAATATAGATATTCTGATGTATGTTCCAGGTCAGTTTTTTTAATAACTTTTAAATGGAATACAACTTCATACCTAGTTTATATTTTACTGATTAATTATATGGTCTATTACATAATGTTACTCATATTCCATGTCGCTCAAGAGCTAGCCTTGGGGAGTATCGCAAAGGCGAGCTTTTTTAAGCACATTTTGCATATCAATTTCACAGGCTTCTATAGTAATTTCAGCAATTTGGTTTTTAATGTTGTCCTTAAGTATCGAGGGGAACGTGAGGGCCAATCAGTATCACCACTTTTTGACATTTTTGTCACTTTGTTTTCACCGCGTATTTACAATTGAAAAATTATTTGAATAAAATGTATTGATATGTTCAACTCGTTGTTGCTGCATTAGATGCTCTGTAATAAATTTTTATTGACCACTGTCGACGACAGCCAAACGAAAAATTGCATTCCCAAAAATGGTAAACAAATAAAATCGATCTGGAACATAAAACGAAGCCTGTATATACGCCAGATATGCCAAAACAGTTTTATAGCGCTGCAAAATTGTATGGCTTTCGATCGACATATTAATATCACTCTTACTGCGATCAATAATGAATTGATAGTTGCTATTTATCAAGCAATTTATTTGATAGATATTGTGTTTGTCAACCATCAATGAGTACATAGTTACTAAATTGTGAATTTGTATCAATTCTCCATTTCTTTCAATTGAAAAAAGTTAGTTGACAAAGAGTAAATAATTGGTGCGGGACGAACAAAAATGTAAAGATTTTTGCCTTAATTTTTCTGAACTAGTCCAAAAACCTTATTATGAATCAGTATGTACTACATATGTATGTATGTATTGTATGTACATATAAGTACCAAAAGTGCAAAATTAAATAAAGCTTATGATACCACTGGGGGTTTTTTTTTTCTTCTATGGTCCCATATACCGGATTGAAGGCATTATGGGTCAGCATATTTATGTTATGTTCCCATATGCTGAAGATGAAATGCCACTGAAATGGGTCTTTCAAAAAGACAAGGACCCAAAGCATACAAGTAAACTTGCGAATCAGTAGTTTCAAAAAAGAGGGTAAATGTCATGGAGTGTCCTGCGCAGTCACCAGACCAGACCCTATAGAAAATCTTTAATGCGATTTCAAGAAGTATGTTGCTAGTTGTAAGCCAACTACTAACACAGGCCTTTGGAAAGCTATACAGCAGTCTTGGATGTAAATATCTGTAGAAAGATGTGAAAATCTTATTAATTTGATGCAACGTCGTTGTGCTGCTGTTTTTCTAACAAGGGCAATGCAAATAAATATTAATTGAAGTTTTAAACACTTGACTATGCCTTATGGTAGAAATTATCTATCAACTTTCTCTTTGGTAAAATTTAAAGATTTTGAATGCGCTACTATTTTTTGACCGCTGTTTTTCTATATGATTTGGAAAGATTTGCAATTACCAACTAATTTATTGAATTTGAAAATTATTTTCTTATGAAATTAAAACCCTAAAAAACATTCATTTGAAAATCAGATGATTATTCATTTATTTAAGATTAGTAGATTAATTTAAGAAAAGAAGCACTTTTATAAAAATTTTACTCTTGAAGAAATTTGTCACTTTCTCGCAAGAAAAAAACACATTTTTTTGCTTTTAGGTGGCAAGGGCTGGGAATCGATACCAGCGATGAAGTCGATGTTAATAAGGCTTTTATTGAAAAGCAAGAAAAGTCGGTGTGTGAAATTTCAAATAAACTAAACTCGTTAAATGTTCGTGAAAAAGAAGAGGCATTGATAAGAACATGGCAACATAGGCGATTATTAGACAAAGTGACAAAAAAACAAGGGTCTACAAAGTAAAGTAGATCCATAGAAATTGAAAATTGTTAGTGTAGCTGCACATAATAATGGTTATCTCTGAAAATGAAGGATATAGAGATGTTGTCAAGAGTGCAGTCGAAAATAGGATAAGTTCATCATATGAAATTAAAGTATCGGTAATCATAAAATCAAAATGATTTATTTCCGGTGTGAGTGAAGAAAAAATGAAGAAGAAATTGAGGAAAACCTAACAGTACAAAACGAAATGCTAAGTAAGAGTGAAATAAAATTTGTTAGAAAAGTAAAAAATAAAAAAAATAATAAAAATTACTATTATTGGAATAAGACTCTAAAGATCTTTGAAGCATTGACGGTAAAGTAAATATAGGGCGGGATAGATGCAAGGTATTTGAAGAAATAAGAGTGAAGCGATGTTTTAAATGTCTGGGATTTAACCACGAATCAAAAGAATGTCAAAATAGGCAATGTTGTCGGAACTGATAGAAATATTTGTTTTAACTGTGCTATATAAAATTAAAAAGTGGTTTAAAATCAAGACACAAACAATGGACCACAACCGTCCTGTGCATTTAAAGAAATTCGAAGCTAAGAAGACTCGTATTTCATACTAGCGACTAAGAAACGTACGTGTTGTGTATATGTTTAAATCTGCAATAACATCCAATTTTGCAATGTCTTCTTGTTTCCAATACTGATTTGATTTTTTATTGCTTAACTTATCGCTTTTGTGAAATAAAAAAACTAAACTTATTTTGTCTAACCACACATGATTTCCTATTACCATATCAAGAATGTTTATCTGTTTGAAGTCAAACTAGAGGGTAATTAATATATGTTAAAAATCTCTTAATTCATTTTTTAAAAACTTAACAAAAATTTAATTAGTTCATAATCATTATAATAGAGCAGCATATACTAATGTGAGCAACTAAAAAGTTCTTCGCAACACTCTAAAAAACATAATTCTGAAAGAATAAAAAATTGAATTTAATAACTTTAAAATAAATGGTGTAGAAATTAAATCAGACTAAGAAACTGATACCGTATTTAATATATTTTTCTTTGAAAATATTCAGGTTATAAATATGTAGTAATATTCCAGACGTGTCATATTATGATAGTCTCAATTCATCAAGACTTGACCACCCTTTTATGAGTTTGAGAATTTAAAGCCTGACAGATATTCAACAAACTTTTTATTGACTTTCGTATGTAATATCTCTTGGCAAAAGGTATGTGCATTGAAATGTCATGCAGAACGTCTTGGGTTCAGCCATTACAAAAATGCTTTTTTTTCATGAGAGTACTGCCTGTTGCGAGGAAGTGAAAAATTCTCAAAGAATATCTATTGTCAGGAAAAGTGCTGCTCATCAACCACTTGAAATCGGCAGAAAATTGTAGGCCCCCTCCATTCCTCCTAACACGCACACAGAAATGGTAGAAAGTTGTAAATCATTAGGTTTACGAGTCGTAATGGATTCTTATTTATTTGTTCTTTTACAAAATACATGTTTATGTATGTATGTTCTTCCAAATTTTACCGAGAAATTCTAAAATCACCGCAATTCCGAAGCAGAAAATTAAATCTGAAAAATTTCGTATTTAACAGTTTATGACTTGGCAGATATACAACAAACAGACAAATAAAAAAAAAAACTTTAAGAGAGACTTTTTAACGTTCAAATATTTTAATGACTTAGTTACTCGCGAGAGTCATCGTGCAATATTTTATTTTCGAGAAGCAGTTAAGATTGCTGAACATTCTTGTGAAAGAGCGTTCAACTAACTTACAAATTAATGGAGATATTTATGTATAAATATAGATCGGAAAATATTTCTAGAACACAAAATTTTTGGAAAAACTAGAACTGACTTGTAGTTTTTTTAATCACACTTATGTAATCTATGAATGTATAAGTTCCACAAAATGCTGATTTTGCTTCTAATATAGATATTCTGATGTATGTTCCAGGTCAGTTTTTTTAATAACTTTTAAATGGAATACAACTTCATACCTAGTTTATATTTTACTGATTAATTATATGGTCTATTACATAATGTTACTCATATTCCATGTCGCTCAAGAGCTAGCCTTGGGGAGTATCGCAAAGGCGAGCTTTTTTAAGCACATTTTGCATATCAATTTCACAGGCTTCTATAGTAATTTCAGCAATTTGGTTTTTAATGTTGTCCTTAAGTATCGAGGGGAACGTGAGGGCCAATCAGTATCACCACTTTTTGACATTTTTGTCACTTTGTTTTCACCGCGTATTTACAATTGAAAAATTATTTGAATAAAATGTATTGATATGTTCAACTCGTTGTTGCTGCATTAGATGCTCTGTAATAAATTTTTATTGACCACTGTCGACGACAGCCAAACGAAAAATTGCATTCCCAAAAATGGTAAACAAATAAAATCGATCTGGAACATAAAACGAAGCCTGTATATACGCCAGATATGCCAAAACAGTTTTATAGCGCTGCAAAATTGTATGGCTTTCGATCGACATATTAATATCACTCTTACTGCGATCAATAATGAATTGATAGTTGCTATTTATCAAGCAATTTATTTGATAGATATTGTGTTTGTCAACCATCAATGAGTACATAGTTACTAAATTGTGAATTTGTATCAATTCTCCATTTCTTTCAATTGAAAAAAGTTAGTTGACAAAGAGTAAATAATTGGTGCGGGACGAACAAAAATGTAAAGATTTTTGCCTTAATTTTTCTGAACTAGTCCAAAAACCTTATTATGAATCAGTATGTACTACATATGTATGTATGTATTGTATGTACATATAAGTACCAAAAGTGCAAAATTAAATAAAGCTTATGATACCACTGGGGGGTTTTTTTTTCTTCTATGGTCCCATATACCGGATTGAAGGCATTATGGGTCAGCATATTTATGTTATGTTCCCATATGCTGAAGATGAAATGCCACTGAAATGGGTCTTTCAAAAAGACAAGGACCCAAAGCATACAAGTAAACTTGCGAATCAGTAGTTTCAAAAAAGAGGGTAAATGTCATGGAGTGTCCTGCGCAGTCACCAGACCAGACCCTATAGAAAATCTTTAATGCGATTTCAAGAAGTATGTTGCTAGTTGTAAGCCAACTACTAACACAGGCCTTTGGAAAGCTATACAGCAGTCTTGGATGTAAATATCTGTAGAAAGATGTGAAAATCTTATTAATTTGATGCAACGTCGTTGTGCTGCTGTTTTTCTAACAAGGGCAATGCAAATAAATATTAATTGAAGTTTTAAACACTTGACTATGCCTTATGGTAGAAATTATCTATCAACTTTCTCTTTGGTAAAATTTAAAGATTTTGAATGCGCTACTATTTTTTGACCGCTGTTTTTCTATATGATTTGGAAAGATTTGCAATTACCAACTAATTTATTGAATTTGAAAATTATTTTCTTATGAAATTAAAACCCTAAAAAACATTCATTTGAAAATCAGATGATTATTCATTTATTTAAGATTAGTAGATTAATTTATTTTAGTTTTTTTTTGTGTCTAAAGATTCACCACTTCTTTGACCGCAGCTGTATACAGGGTGATTGGCATAAGGTGTGACAAGAAGCTAGGGCGTGTAGGTTGGACTTAGACAAGAAAAAAATCGTATGGGAGGGGGGGGGGGGGTCTATTTCTCCCCGTTTAGGCGGTAGGGGCAATTTAAGAAAAAATCACTTAAAACAGAAAAAAAAAATTATTAGAAAATAACGGTGATACCTACAGAGTAATGCTATGGCATTTTGAAAAGCCAGAAATACATTCTTTAATTTTGTTTTCAAATAAAGTTGTTCGAGTGAATAGTTTTTGAAAAATTAATTTTCAAAATCAAAATCAAAATCCCCCTAAACGGGGGGAAATAGACCCCCCCCCCTCCCATACGATTTTTTTCTTGTCTAAGTCCAACCTACACGCCCTAGCTTTTTGTCACACCTTATGCAAATCACCCTGTATACAAGGTAGCGCAAAATGAATCACCCTATCGGAAGATGTTATAATTTTGTCAAATGGCGTCGTACGCCAATCATATTTGACATTTTTGAACTAGACAGCTGCAGTATACAAACAGATAAGCAATGGAGCGCTATATGGAATAATTGTGTCAAATTTTTGATCAATAATCATCGACTTTCTAATCGTGTCACGCCAACTGGACAAACATTTCGGCCCTTAGCTTCTCAAATCAAACAGATTGGAACGACATGAGGCCATGCAGGGCGACATAAGGCAAAGTGCATCTGTTAATTGCTCCTGACCGTCCGACGCATGTGAATTCCTGTCAAGCTATTCTTAATCTTAACAACGAAGAGGACAATTTTGTGCCGGAAAGCATCATAAGCGCTGAGGTGTATTGCCATTTAAGCAGTTATGTTAATAAGCAAAATCTTCGTTTCTGGGGCACTAAAAAACCGCGTGCGATGCTCAAAGACCCATTACATCTACTCAAAGCCACTGTGTGGTGCGACAATCACGCGGGAGGTGTGATTTGGTTTTTTTTCAGGACGCCATCAGCAATACGGTCACTGTTATTGGCGAACGCTACAGGGCCATGATAAACGACTTCTTACTGCCGGAATTGAATGAGCGGAGCTTAGTAAACTTGTGGTTTCTACAAAATGGTGCAACCACACACACAGCACTAGCCACAATGAATATTATAAAGGAAGCGTTTGCTGGTCTCTCCCGTTTTGGCGATTTGGCATGGCCAGCAAGATCGCCTGATTTAACAATCCCAGACTTCCTTCTTTGGTGCTACTTAAAGTCACAAGTTTAAACCAACAAGCCTCAAACAATCGCAAGCCTTAAGAAGAATACTTGACAGAAATGCGAACAGTGTTATGACCGGAAATCTTGCGGAAAATCATGGAAAATGTGATAAAAAATGTAGGCACTTGACGGATATTATCTTTTCCACTTAAAAAAAAATTGTAAAGGTCGAAATCAAGATTCCCATCACTCAAAATTGTTTTTTATTTAGTAGACAAGTAATTCAAAAATAAATTTGGATCATTAATTTTGCGCCACCTTGTATGTACAGCTGCGAGCAGTGAAATAGTAGTGGCTACTGGCATTTTATATACCTTTGAGTTGGTGAAAATACAAAAGTTTTTTAGCATTAACTGCATTGCGAAAGAGGAGTACATATCCCTACTATGTCCATAAAAAAATGCAAACTAATTTATAAAGCCGCAAGTATTTTTTATTTTTTTTTAACACATAATGCAAGAAAATTTTCAAGAGCAATAAAATAGTAGTATGATAGTAAAAAGTATTTTATTCGAAAAATAATTATATTTTAAAGTTTTTTTTTATAAATAAACTTAATATTTAGTTGCATGACCACGATTTTTTATGACAGATATACAACCCCTTTTCATAGAATCTACGAGGGCTTCACATCTCTTCAGTGGTATAGTGTTCCATGCGTGTTCAACTACAGCCCAAAGTTCATTGTTGTTTTTGGGCCTAGCATCCCATAAGGCTTTCTTAATATCTGCCCACAGGTTTTCAATGGGTTTGAGGTCAGAAGATTGAGCTGGCCAATCTATAACCTCAATTCCATTGGCCCGAAACCATTCCTTTGCCAACTTACTAGTATGTTTCGGGTCGTTATCTTGTTGGAACGTCCATTTTAGCGGCATATCCACCTCAGCAAAGGGCAGCATAGTGCTCTGCAGTATTCCTACGTATGCATGCTTGTCTATTATATTATTAATTTTATGGATTAGACCCACACCTCTGTAGGAGAAGCAGCCCCAAACCATAATACTTGATCCGCCATGTTTCACCGTCTTTATGGTGTATCGGGGATCAATACAGAGTATTAGGGGGACACCTTACATACTGACGAGGCCCTTTACCTCCATATAGAATGATTTTGGATTCATCAGTCCACAATACATTCCTCCACTTCCCAATGGGCCAAGAGAGATGTTCTTTGGCGAACTGAAGACGCCGGGTTACATGGGTTTTTTTCAAAAGTGGTTCCTTGCGTGGGCTGCGAGCATTAAATTTATGCTCTCGTAGCCGTCTTCTTATCGTATGAACACCACAAGTTAGGTTTAACTCGTCGCGGATTTCCACAGCTGACATTGTTGGTCGATTTTTGGGGCACCTCGTGACTTGTCGTACGGTAGCCTCCGAAAGAATCCGCTTTTTGCCCCGTTTTTCATCTTTTTTTTTGTAAATGATTGCATTACGTATCATTGGGGCTGAACATACGACGAGTTTTTTCACTTCCCTGTACGTCTTGTCTTGATTAATAAGATTTTGAATCCAAGATCTTTTTTTTCGCTGCAATGTTTGATTCGTCCCACTAAATTATGCAGTCATGTATTTTAATTTTCATGTAATTAATAACGGTTTAGATTTGACAATAGAAAAGGCATAGCCGAGGATGTCGTATATAACAGTTCATTAATTTAAAAGTAATGGAGACCAGTGGTACACAGGATGCAAAATATGTAGTGAAATTCATTTTACCAGCAGGCACTACTATTTCACTGCTCGCAGCTGTACATAAAAATGTATTTTCACTAATCACCCACTATGTAAATATTAACGTGTGGGCAAGCGCCTTAGGCATTCTTACGAATAATAATTAGTTTTACATAACGTTAGGTACACATTTTTCATCAGGTTCTTTGATAAATATGCAACTAAGTCGCAGTTTTGAAATATTTTTTTACTGATATGTTGAATTTCGAAGAATGTACCTTTTCAAGATATTTTCAATTAATATACATACAAGTTTACTTAGTACTTCAGTTTTCTTAAAAGTGTACACAGAAAATTTGCTAAAAAGAAAGGCTCAATATTTTGAAGAGCCTAGTGTTAATCCATTAGTATGGTACTACTTGCTTAACATTTTGCTAATTTAAAAACAGTTTAATAACTTTCTCAAAATTTCGAATACTTTATAACTAAAAATATTGTACTATAGCTATTGTTTTAATAACTTGTTTTTGAATATACCTTAAAACAATGACAGTTCCTACATAAAGTACTTAAAAACAAAAAACGACATTAAAGTATCATAGACAGTTAATACAATACTAAAAAGATAACATAAAAATGTATTCAACGATGGAGAAAGTATATTCAGTACCAAAATATTTTTAACATCATACTAATATGACTAAAATTTTGTGCCAAATATTTCAGAAAGTTTAAATGGTTTAGTATTAACGCGATGATCCATCGGTCTGTGACATATGCATTTGAAAACCTTGCATATATGATTTGTTAGAATGGTCCGTTCATAAGGGGACGTTTTCTAACTTAGTTTAGTACTCGTATTATAAGGCACACTAACTATTATTGAAATGATGAAACAACGAGGTTCTTGGGCAGATCAGCACTTAAGTACGATATTTATTTGAACAATTGTTCAATAATATGAGAATGGAGCGAAATGAATCATTTTGGAGGAATTTTTCCAAGTTTAGTTGTTTCTATATCGATGTTTTATTAGTTTCATTTTTCTACCGCTAATTTGGTAACCAAGAAAGTTATTTCGTAGAGTATGTAAGGATATTTATTATTTACAACATTTTTTTAGTTTAAATAAACGTCCAATTTATTCTCCGCAGTATTTCCAACTCCAACTCTTTTGCCCCAATGAAAACTTCATAATCGCTTCCTTCGACACTATTAACTCCTACTTGAATATTTTTCTATTTAGATTTCATGTTAAGCAATGCGCAGCGCAGGGATGAATTTATTCACTTTTTACTAACGATGGTAATGATGATGAAGACAACTTGGTTAGAAAAATGATAGAGAAGACAGATTTTTGTACAGATAAACAATTATTTAATGAAATATGGGCACGACTAATCAATGATTATCAACAATCAAAATTATTTGAGTCCGCATGTATTTCCTTAGAACCAACACAATTCCATAAGTTCATCCCACCAACTCAGATAAAACATTTTATCAGTGAAAAGATTAAGCGAAATCAAATGATCTAATCAAACAATTACCAAAAAACCACCTCAATCCATAAAATTAATGGCAAATAAGGGAAAAAAAGTCAATGTTTTCAGTTGCCAAACATTTTTTATCGTCTATTTTGGGTGTGGATTGGATACTACACTCATTTCTCGTTGTTTCGTACGTAGACCTTCATCTGTCGTCCGGTCCACCACACCGTCGTCCGTCACTTGGTCGCTTACTTTTATTATCAGTAGTCGCTACTTTTTGATTTTATTTTGCAAAACTATGATATTATTTGTTGGAATTTCACATAGGTTTTTTTAGAAATCAATTTTTTTTCTCTAGTGATGAGAAAAAAAAACAAAAGTTGAAATTCAAAAGGAGTTTCTATCTCGTAGGTAACTAGAAAACAAATATTAGATTTATAAATTTCATTTTAAAACTGCTGCGTACACGCGATTAAGTAAATGGAATATCCAAATGAAAGACTAAAACAATTGATTCACTTACATTCCAAAAAACGGACCAAGAACAGAATGCAATTATAATAATTTGACTATTTTAAAATAATATCGTGCTCTAAAATATTTCTACTTTAATAAGGTTCTGAAATTAATTAGACACATTAATTTACAAATTCGTTGGATTTACTTTTGTGTAAATCTTCGTGTTCAGTTTTTTTTTCGTAGGTTTTTTTAGGATTTTTCTTTTTTTGCTATGAGTCTACTGCTACTGCTGGTGCTGTGATGTCTTTCCTTCTCCAACCGACGGACGACATAAAACCATTTCCCTTTTTTCACCACACTTAATGCGAAGACATTTTTTTTTCTTCGTCGTCTTGTGCAGCTCCTTACTGCAGTGCAACAAACAAGTTCTTTTGTTTTTCGATAGAATAATATAATTAATCACTTCACATTTTTGTCGATATAATTATAATTCCATTCTAATGAATTTTTATATTGACTGCACTCTTACGTTGCGGCGAGCCGATGCAATACACTTGAACGAGATTGAAAAAAAAATCTTTGGAACAGAAAAAGATTAATGGAAGAACTATTTTTTGGACACATACAAGACAGAAGAGACAAGAAGTAAACTCCTTTTTTCACATTTGATTTTCAAGTACATTTTATGCGCTCAAATATGGTGGAAATAATTTAGTTTTTGTGGGTGAAAAAGAAAATGGCGAAAACATGCACAAATGACCAGAAAGTAATACCCATTCTTAAACTTTGAATTCTTTTACATCCACAAGTTAAGGCTCCTTTCACACGTGGAAACTTGTTTTTTTCCAAGCAATTTTAAGGTGTTGATTACACAGAAGGGTTAGGAAGTCTAGATATATTCACCCATATTAATAAAGATGGTTTAGTGGAGGTTTATCGTTAAGTCCTGGAGTAAGTGCGAAATTTCATTAATAAAACACATTTTCTGTTAAGTGACGTTTACTAATTATGATAAAGTTTGTCCCCTATTACACGATGTCTCACGAGACGAGGCTCACGTAAGTGCGAAAAAGAAAGCAGATATGAGGAAATGAGATGCAAAAAAATATTCCCGGTGAGTACCAGGCTGAATTTTAGTGGTCTCATTTTGACGTTTCTTTTTCTCAAATTCGTTTTATGTTGTGTTGTGCATTAAAAAATACGAACAACAGTCAAATTTGAGACATGAGTCTCATTAAACATGAGTCAACGTGTAATAGCTTTTGCCTCACGGGATACAAATTTAAAAGGAAAGTAAAAAATGAGACATGTCTTATGAGCCAACGTGTAATAGGGGACTTAAACCATCGAAGTAGGTGGTTTAGCGAAGGAATAAGAAATAGAAATGTCCACAGTCAGACACAAGCAGTTGACAATCAATTTAGGTAGCCACAGAATATAAAAAAAAGATTGCTTACTTTTGTAGAAGATTTTCTTAAAAGGATTTTTGATAAACGTCATTTTACTATTACGGGAACATTTTGTTTTTATTAATGTAAATATTTAAGCCATGGCTTAACTCCTATTCCATGGTTTAGCAAAACCATGGAATATAGGTGGAATAAGCGTTTTTTTATTAATACGGCTGATTAGGTGCGTCTTATTATTCATAAATCTATCTGGATCCAGATTTGGGTTAAGTTTTAACGAAAACAATTTGGGGTCCTGTTTTCTATTGGGATCTATTTCAAAGATCCAAAAATTAATTATTACTCTGGCGAGTAGATGGCTTTTTATGGTAAAGAAGTGTAAGCTATAGTGTAAAGAAAAAAGACAAGAAATAATTTAAAATTTACAAACCCAAGGATAAAAAGAGACGGGCTTATAACACTTCTGTCACTAAGATCCGTATCGTTTTATTTTCAAGGGATGATCCAGATCCGGATCCAGATAGATTTGTGGATAATAAAACGCACCTATTAGGATATAAATATATATATATATAGAACATCTAAAAATATTGCAAAAACTAAAATATAATCATGCAAAACATTTGAGGTATTCACGATCTGGTGTAATAGATGCAGGTCTAGTAAAAGTGTAAAGTTTTATTTTTTGTTACTAAATCATGAACGCACTTTTCGTAATCTGTGTCAACCATTGACTTATTAAATATGGAAAACTAGGAGCCAACTTCACACTGGTACTGTATGGCAACTATACTGCTATTAGGTACCGTACACGACACAGAGACTTCGCTGCAGACCAATATATTTTGTTGTTGTGCACAAATCTGCACTTTTGAATTTTTCTTGGTCTGCAAATGACATGTCAGTGTCGTGTATGGAGAATTCTGCACAAACAAGCGAGAAAATTTGTGGAGTAAACATGAATAATAGTAATGAAAGAATATTCTGGGTAGAATTTATTAAAGTTTGCCGGTTTTGTGGCAAGTTAAAATTGCTGATTATTGTAATCGCGTTTGAAAATCCGATGCCTATGCAAAAATGATTCTTTATTATATTTCCTTCATCCATTCGGTAAAACTTAAAGCCTAGTACGCAGATCGAGACAAGACAAATTTTATCTCAACGATTTTAATCTCTAAAAACTTTTCCAAATCTCGCGCAAAAGTTTGAATTTGGAGAGATAAAATCTAATTTAATGTGTTTTGTAGTGTATCTCTGGAACGGGTTGCGTCTTACAAAATTCGTTCACACTTTTTTGGAATCTCCTCTTGATGCTCTCAAGACAAGCATCAGCACCTTGTACATAAAACCAGTATTGGCAAAAATCACTTCACGCCCTAAGCTACTGGAGGTATTTTCTTCACACTTGGTACTTAATGGTCTTCGGTGATTCCCTAGTGGAATTTTTAAATTTAGCTCCAAGGCTAACGAAAAAATATATTTTGGGTTTTTTTGAAAAAAAAGGAATTTTTTTTGAAACATCAGTATCTTCAAAACGTGTGAACGATTATTTTTGAAAATAATTTCCTAAAATCTAGTATATTACCAAATAATTAAAATTGGCATTCCAAACTGATTTTTAAACTTTGTTTGCATAAATTCTTCCTTTTCTAGAAATAAGATGACATTTTTATATCATTAGGGGTATTCACGATCTAATACAACAGGTCTAGTATCATTGTAAAAATGCAAAAGTGTAAAATCTTACAAAACTACAACAACAAAATACACGGAGTGCAATTTTGCAATAGCGTCGCACTTTAGCTATACCCGAAACCTATTGCAACAGTAAAATACAACGGTGTAAGATTTCCAGTCGCATTTTTGACAGCTCAGCAAGAGCAA
The DNA here is from genome assembly GCA_911387755.1 of Chrysotoxum bicinctum. Taxonomy (NCBI): domain Eukaryota; kingdom Metazoa; phylum Arthropoda; class Insecta; order Diptera; family Syrphidae; genus Chrysotoxum; species Chrysotoxum bicinctum. Next base: position 129,244,066 of record OU426989.1, on the reverse strand, counting down.
CTAGCTTTTAAAATTTAAAAGTCTTTGGAAATATCTTATTGTTCTTTTTATTTTATTAAATTAAATAGACTTAGAAGAACAAAAGAAGCGCCACCGGAGGGAAAACCCATTTTCTGAAAATAAAATATATTTTTTTTTTTTTTTTAACGCCATCAGTACTGCATAATGCAAGCATTTGTAACAATATTTCTTTTCTCTTCGGGTTTTTCACCTTTAGATACTGGGAAACATCAGCTTGTCATAGTCATCATTTAGCGTGGTGTTAGTTGTTAGTGAATAAATATACATACATATAGCCTAATACTCTACTAAAAAACGAACAAATATGACAAACAAAGAAATAATAAATATTAATCTACTATCTGTAGCTACAAAAATAACTACAAGTCAAATAATACTAGCTATAAAAACAATAACGTTACGAGTAATTTCGAATACTTAATGAGAAATGCCCATACAACCTGTGCTTAAGTGTAAGCTTTGAGTAACTTAAATCGAAAACATCATGGTTTATATTAGCCTCATGTTTCATACGTGTCAAAGGCTCATTGAGACCATAATTGGTACGGTGGAAGTCTATATGCATCTATGTATGTAGCTTTTATATGATTTTCGGCCTGAGTTTTATTTGATACCTCTTCGATCCACATAATTTTATCTGCAGCATATTCTATTAAAAATTCTGTGATATTTTTTTTTTCTGTTTTGTTTGCCATCCCTAACAAACTTGAACAAACTTCAATTCTTATAAAAATTAAATTTTCAAAACAAAAAACAAATGCGAAACTCATTTTGACATTTACTTCAGTGTTGCAAATAGGTGAGGAAAAGTGCGTTCACGGTCTACTAAAAAATAATAAAATTTCGCATTTTTACTAGGCTCGTTGCACCAAATCGGGAATACCCCTATTAAATCCATGTTTTATATTTATTTATAAACATCTTTTAAAATCCAAAGTACTTTTACATAAAAGCAAGTACCCGCGTTCTGGTAGTACATTTTGTTTGTTTTTCATTGTCACACAAGCAGTATCCGGCACGACGAAATGAGAGAAACTAATAGATAGATAGATAGATAGATAAGATTTTTATTATTTCATTTTTTTTAAAAAGGTTGGTAACAATAAAAAATAAAACAAAAAATCATTTTAGCATGGCTTTGCCGTCTGCCAGATTGACAATCCAATTTATAAATATTTAAATGAAATTATTACTTTTTGAATATAGCAATTAATTTTACATTTTTGAGTTAAAAGTGTTTATTAAAAATCAGCGTTTTTTATGCGACTCCTATATTTAAGCGCAGGTTTTAAGAATTTATATAGTCTCTCAACATCCATTTCATTTAATAATGATATACAGCGCTCCTCTGTTATAGTATCACTTCCAAATACGTTTCGTCTTATTTCTCGCAAGACTGGACAATATCCCAGGAAATGTATGATATCTTCTCTTTCTCTTCGGTTGCATAGATCACATAAGATCGGCAAATCACTTCTATGAGGTATGTAATTAAGGTCCAACAATTCTCCTCGTAGGCGAAACATTAATGAAATTGTTTCTCTGTTAAACTCATCTTTAAAATAATTTTTTTTCTTAAGAGAATAATCAAAACGATTATACACAGATCGGTGTAATAAGCTTGTAGCTTCTTCCTCGTATTTTGATCTATTTCTTAGATCTACTTTTCTGATCAATTCATACAACAATGGCTTCCATGTACTTGGTTCCTCTAAGTTCATATTCAGATCTATTTCGCACGTTTCTGCTAGCTCATTCCATTCCTCAAACCATCCTTTCCTACTTCGCAGCATTTGCATAGCGACCCTCTTAGGGAGGCGGTGATCCGGCATAAGCATAACTCGTATAGCGTAATCTATTTGAAGCTTGAGTGTCTTGATCATTGACTTACTAGTAAGTCAATGGTCTTGATGAACAGTGGTGACAATCCAGTTTCTATCATTATCATATAGTTGGGAGAGTTTGGCGGGAGGTGGAAAGTTCTTTTGATGAAGAATCTCAAGAGAGAAACTAATATCTGTGCAGAATGTCTCAACCGTGTCTGGCGAAGACATGTTTGCACATACTTAAGACCCGCAGCAACGTGTCTGCGTCGTATATATGGGCTCTATATTGGTTTTTGCCGGATATACATTGTTCAAATGCATGACAAGCAGTATATCCGGCATTACATAACATAGTGTTAAACCAGGTATACATTTTTCAAATGTATGACATGCACGTACAAGTGTATTAGTAAATTCTGATTGAATTTGCATATATACTCTCATCAAGCATGAGTCTTCAATCTTTTATTTTTACATCGACGGTTTCCGTCGATTTTTTTTACTGTTTTTTATTTTCATCTGTGCTTATGTTGTTTTGTTGTGTTTTGTTCTCATCTCTTGAACGTACCTTTGTATTTATAAACTCTATAGACTATAGTACTCTCATGGAACAGAGAAAAAAGTTATGAAAGCGGTTTATACTGATGGCTCTTGATACATATTTACGTTGGAGACTTAAGAATTTATATAATAATTTATTTTGTCGTATTGACCTTTCAAAGGATTTTCTGTTTTTTTTTTTGCTTAAATATTTGTTGTCAATAGCCGTGTTTTTTTTTGGAAAAGTTATCTGTAGTACAGTAGGATTTTATATGAATAACAAATACTACATCCGCAGTAGGATCACTGCCGATACTCGAATAAACGTCAAATCTCTATCCGCAGCAGGATTTCACTTCTCCTTTTATCGGCAGTGATCCTACTGCAGATGTTGTATTTGTTACTCATATAAAATCCTACTGTACTATGGATAACTTTTCCAAAAAAACACGGCTAATATTTTTTTTGTGGTCTAATGGAACCACAGCAAAGCAACGTTGTTCAATTTTTATATTATCTGATCAGAAAACAATGTTGCTATGTATGCATCATATTGAATATTCTGCCTTTAAAATAATTCCTTAGTTAATAATTCATTTGACTGAAGTGTGGCATGTGGACACTGCTCGATCAACTGGTGATTAAACTACTTAATTATTTCGATCACAGTTCAGTCAAACTCACACTTATTTTCTCTCTTGAGCTTATAAAAAACAACTCAACTAATAAGTTGAATGCGCGCTCAGGTTCATATTATTATATGCAACATAAAATAGCGAACTGATTTTATGCAATCGCTTAGTTTGTGTCAAAACAAAAACTTTTTAGTTACTCGAATCGAGTTCTGTATGTGCGCGGATTCCCATTTAAGCCCATATGTTTCATTTTTAGAAATAAACAGGCGAAATTAAAATTGAATGTGTGCGCCTGGCCTTAACCCTCATAATTATTACTTATTTCTGATATCTTGACTGTCCTCAATTCTCCACAACTTTACTAGAAATAGTGTGAGTGCCACCTGAGTAGGCGGCGCGTAGTTCGTTCCTCTTCATGAGAGTACTTGAATTTTACTGCAGAATTCAACGAACAGATCTATATTTTTCCAAAAGAACTTCAAAATGGAAATTAAATTCCAGCAGTAGTGCTTCTCGCCTTCTCGGTTCTCGCACTTGTTTTGCCCTCGCTCGCTCTCAATATTTTGTTGAATTTAATTTCCGGCAGTCGAGTTAACATCGAGCAGTAGTAATTTCTGTAATAAAAAAATGGCGAAAGTATACGGTGTTGGTGCTACGGCAATTGGATTAATAATATTTCTATTTATTAATTACGGTCTCTGTGTTTCATTAGAATTTGAACAAAGTAAGTTCAATAAACCTATTCTTTATGAACAAAATCGAAGTGCTTCTAAATCTATTATTCAAGTTATGTCCTAATTATAAAAACCAACCAACAATAAAGTGGAAACTAGAATCAGGAAAGAAAAAAAAGTGAAAAGGAAAATAATTTAACTGTTGCAATATATATACATATATAAAACTCATGTTTAAAAAACAATGATTGTAGATTGCTTATACGAGAAATCGCCAGAATACTACAATTCAGTTTTGATGACCTGATGACCGTCATCGTATCGTCTTCATCGTTAAACCAAATTTGGATTAAATATTGAGAGGAGAAGAGCATGTTAAATGGATTACATTACCACATATCTATAAAACATGTACAATCTGGTATTTGTTATAGGGTTCCATTCGTCTCCGATGCAATAAACTGAACACAAGATCTTTTTTAATCATATTTTAATTACGAGCTCAGAATAGTCGCCGCTAGAGCGATGAATTCCTTGGTACTGGATAGCTAATAGTTAAAAGCGTATGATGTTCTAATGATTGGCTAAATTGCTTTGCATGTACCCCTGATTGTATATTTTGTATAAATACACATGTACATATGTTATATACTTGTACACTGATCGCTGATACAGACTTAAAATGATTATTAAATCGTTCTCCGGAGAGTAGATGGGGATCGACCAGTTTTGTTGCCTTGCTTCTTCTCCATTATCTTCTGCATCATCTTTTTAAGAACAAGTGAGAAACAACCTTCTCGAATTGATGAATTATTCATGTTTTTATTTATTTATTTTTTGAATGATTATCTTTAAAACGTAATTAGGTTTGTTGTAATAAGTATATTTTTAATAGTAGGAAGATTATACCAGAACGTGCAACTTAAAATCTGACAGTTATTTTGGCCTGTCTAATATATCAGTATAAAAACATGTTTTTTTACAATTGTAGAATTTCACTTGGGGAGAAAAGATTTCGATATGAATAACCTTTAAATAAATCCGTCATTTCAAAAACCTCTTAGTCACATTTTTTTTCCAAAATGCTTTTTTTGCTGAAAATGGTTCCTTAAAGGGAGATGCGTATTCTGGGTAAGAACCACGTAAGTCTGTAGTCTGTACATTTCGTCCTCTTCGATTAATACCGTGGGAAAGACGTTCATTGCATAAACAGTATTAGTCAGTGACTTAAGAGGTTTTTGCATGCACTACCAAAATGGCTGGAGTAGCTTTATGACTGAGTTTTTTAAATTTGCTTTGCTCTGATTGGTTCAATAATATTCAAATCTTCAATTTGATAACAACCGTCTTTAATGTCATATTTGCATCTTTCACATAACTACTGTTTTCTGCGAAAAGTAATTTTAGTTTTAAAAACGTCTTCAAGTGAAACAGAGAGATGGTGCGCCGAAAAAGAAGAGAACGTGTTATTCCTTAAAGTATCATCATCATCATCGGCTCGACAACCGGGTTCCAGTCCTGGCCTCTTTCAACAAGTCTCTCCACCTATCCCGGTCTCTAGCCGACGCCATCCAGTTGCGCACCCCAAGGCTTCGGGCGTCCTGGTCTACGCCATCTCTCCAGCGCAAGCATGGTCTACCACGCTGTCGTCTACCATAGAATGTACCACAAAGAACTTTCCGAGCAGGTTCCTCTTCGCTCATGCGAGCTAGGTGCCCTGCCCACCGGAGTCTACCGAGCTTAATTTTTGTCACGATATCTGCTTCTAGGTAGATTGCGTACAATTCATGATTATACCGTCTCCGCAATCGTCCTTAAAGTATACCCTAATGAAATATTATAATAAATTATAAAATTGAAAGACAAGCATAAACTAATTTATCTAAGAGATTTGAAAAACCGAGGAACTGTCGATATCAAGTTGCAGAAGAGGATTCTAATCTTATGTCGAAGTAAGATCATTGAGCTTGATATTTCTAAGGCATTTGATAGATTTTGGCATTAAGCTATTATATCGAAAATACGTGAGTTTGGTATCAATGAAGCCCTTATTCGTTGGATTAAAAATTTCTTACTGGATTATTCAATAAATTTTGTTTTGGAAGGTTTTAAATCGGATCTTTACAAAATAAATGCTGGGGTCGTCAAGGGCTCCCTTTAGTCTCGGACTCTCTTTCTCATTTTTATGAATGACCTCTGAAACTGAATGATCTTTTGCACTTCATTGTCTATCTCAGCTTTTCATACTCATCCGTCTCGTCTGCAAAATGCAGGTCCATCTCATTCGAAATTTAGAAAATATAGTCAGAGCTAAAAACTAAACATGTTTTGGAATTCATGAAAAGGTGGCCAAATTTGTACAAAAAAACATGTTTGTAAACACTGAATCTTATAAAAAAAAGTCCCATAAAAACATAAAAAAGCACCTTCGATATACATGAACTTTAAGTATGCTTCACATGGAAAAGGTACAAGCCAAGGTTTATGTTTTAAAAGTGTCCAATAAGAAAATGTTGAAGATAATCATAATCTATGAACCTTAAAGATATTAAAACATGACAAAACGTTAGGTTAGGTTAGGTTAGGAGGGGTGTGCACAGCCCAAGGGCTGTTGCGTACACGGGGGCCTATTGGTCCATTGTGATCCCCTATTAATAAAAGCAGAGATGCTCCTAACTAATTCCTTATGTAGACTGGTTCATTTTCGAACCAGCCTGAGCTTACAATGAATTTTCTCATATTTGCCATTGAGACCTGCGTTAGATCGTCTAGTTCTCCAACAAACCTGTTTCCGAAGTAGCGAAGGCGATTTGTTTGGAGGTTCGGACAGTCACAGAGCAAGTGTTTAATGGTTTCAGTCTCCTCGACATCCTGGCAGCTCCTACAGAAATCGGGTGCAAATGCACCCATTCTAGTGGCCATTGTGCCAATGGCGCAGTGACCCGTTAGTACACCTATCAGGATTCTGATGTTCTTTTTACTCAGCGATAAGATATACCGAGTTTCTTTTTCATTAATTCTAGGCCATAAACTTCTAGAGATAACACAGTCGTCCCTGGAGGACCAGGAGTTGTTGATTTGCTCTTTCGTTATTAGGTCTATTTTCCTTTTAATCACTCCAATCGGGATTTTTGGTTCTAAATTTAAATGGCTACTGCTGTTTTTATTTGATAGTGATCCTTTCCTTGCCAGTTCATCTGCTATTTCATTCCCTTCTATATTACTATGTCCGGGAACCCAGCAGAGGTTGACTTGGTTAGTGCTACAAATATTGTTCAGCATGTCTCGACATTTTGTTACTGACTTGGATCTTATAGTCTCACTAGCTAAGGCATTGATGGCAGCTTGGCTGTCCACGAAAAATGTGATCTCAGACGAGTTCAATTCTTTCGTGCGTACCAATTCTGCCGCCTTTTCAATAGCATAGATCTCAGCCTGAAAGACACTACACTCATCTGGGAGTTTGAATGATTCTTTAATATTTAGAGCTTCACAGAACACCCCAGCTCCTGTTCCCTCTTCCATTTTTGACCCATCGGTGTAGAAGGAGATACCTTGTTCACTAATTAGTGAGTTGGATTCCCATCCCTGCCTTTGGGGTATTGTAGTAGAGAATTGTTTGTTAAAATCTATTTTGGGTGGTAAGTAGTCAGTCGTCACATTAAGCCCTGCCACTGTGTCATACCTATGCAGTATTGACCCATGACCATAATTACTGTGCTTCCAAAAGTTCATTTCTTTAAGCCGAATTGCGCTTTTGGCTGCTGTGCATCTTATGTGCTCGTCCAGGACTGGAAGATTTAATATAATTTCCAGGCCTGCCTGTGGCGTAGAACCCTGTGCCCCCGTTATTCCTAAACAGGCTAGTCTCTGTACCTTATTCAGGTTTTTGAGATAGCTACTTTTTTCTGCTGCTTTCCACCACACGATCGACCCATAGGTAAGTATGGGACGAACACGTTATTATTAAGTGTAATTTTCAATAATAAGCAATATAAAATATGATTACTACCATTGTTTTGGTTAAATTATATACCACTTACCCCAGTGCTTGCTAAAACAACTTAAGTCAAGAACAGTTTTTTAGGTTTTTTTCATTATTTTTATTAATAAACTGAATTTTTTTTTCTATCTAGAATTTTCTTAGCACTAAAATACTTAATTAAGCATAAAAAAGTAGTTTAAAACTTATTTGTTTGTGCATGAAACAGTTTTTATTGATTCCTGAAAAATTCTAATTGAATGACTTATGAGGTTTTTGAAATGACCGATTCAAATTTAAAACGAAAAAGTTTGAGCATTAGGGAAAGTGAGAAACAGAGTTAGATAAAGCTTATTTAGTCCTGCTAAAAATAGTTTTTAGAAGTCAGTTATTCAAAGAATTATTGAAGGTTTTATTTGAAAAAACGTGTATATTTAACAAAGTTTTGCAAAACTCTAAGCTCTAAAGATATCTTAGCAAACAAATTTTATAAATTTTCTAAGTTTAATTTGTAAAAAGGGTAAATATTTAGAATTGGGGCTCCAGACAAAAATCGCTCCAAAAAATTTTTCACCACCTGGGGATCAATTCTCTATCTGTGAAACTGTGAAGTGATAAGTTTTTTCACAACTTCACACACTATCCGATTCGCAATTTATGAAAAAAAATTAATAAAATGTCAAAATATTTTCAAATATTAAATTTGTTTTCACACTCAAATGATTTTGTGAAAAGCTCTGATAAAATATGAAAATTACAAAAGCAAAATTATACTCAAAAATGAGTATCAAATGATAACTTTTTTATCACTTCACAGTTTCACAGATAGAGAATTAACCCCCTAGAAACTATTTTATTAGGTAGAATAAGATAATTAAATGTGAGGGAGACATGTTTTATGGGGTTTCATCGAAAAAAAAAACATTTTTTAGTTGACATTGGATATAGGCCTTAGAGAGTAAATTCAAAGTTTCCTTAAATCCAGATTCTGTAAATGCAAAAGAAATCTTGCGTACACCCAACCTCGCACCTACCCCCCCAAATCCTTAGTGTGTCCAAGCAGGGGAATTGCAGTGGGGCCAGCATGGCCCCCATTACAAGTGAAGGTAGTAGCATTTAAGAAGTAAGCGGTAAAATTCGATAACTGTAAAATGAAGCTGAAGATCGCTGCATCCAAATTTATGTTTTCATTTAGGATAGCATATCTCGATAAGTATCAAAGATATTGGAACATTTTAAACGCCAAAATGTTGGGCGCAAATTTTCCTAGGGGCGATGTCCGTTACTTTTTTAAATTGGATCCCGTTATATTTTATTTTAGTGACTTTTAAAAGTTTTAAGACTAAAATTTTTTTAGGAGAGGATATAGATCACAATATTTTTTTTAGAAATAAAATAAAAATGACTCTATGTAGAACATACCTTTCTCCAGGGGCGATGTTTCTTACTTTTTAAAATTTTTTTTATTAAACCTTTTTAACTATGAAATGTAAAAAAAAAATACAAAAATTTTGTACCCTTATAACTCTGGATCAAAGAATCGTTGGTAAAAAAACGGTACATGAACAAATTAGAATTTCCAACCTCTAAAGGCGATGTTTCTTCTTTTTTTAATTTTTTTTATTAAACTTTTTTAACCATGATATTAAAAAAAAAAGTTTGCACCCTGATAACTGTGGATCAACTAATCGTAGGTTAAAAAACGGTACATGAACAAATTAGAATTTCCAAACTCTAAAGGCGAAGTTTCTTCTTTTCTTTAATTTTTTTTATTAAACTTATTTAACCATGAAATTAAAAAAAAAAAAAAATCAGCGATCTTCAGCTTCATGCTGTAAACAGAAATAGGGTATACATGTGCTTTAGTTTTGCCCAGCTACTTTTTAATGTTTAATGAGTTTTTAACTATTTTTATTTTTTAGAAATACATATGTTAAGATTTAAAATCAAATTAAAAGCTGTAAAATATAGAATAATATGTTGTGATTAAGAAAAAATAAAAATTATAAAAGTATCACGAGTGTTTTCACTTTTTATTCATATGTTTCCAATGTGATATTTTTTAGTGCTTTAGTTTTGTTCAACACTGCAGTGTTGGCCAAAACTAAAGCACGATATGACGAAATGAAAAAAGAAACAGAAATCAAGAAAATCAATAATAATTTTATAACTTAATTTTTTTATTTAATCAAAGTATTTATGTTTCAGTATGCAAATACTTTTACCTTATTTAAAAATCAAGAAAATAACTTAAAACTCATTCAAAATTATGTGAACAACTAAATAATTATCATTTACTCCTAATAAATAGTTGCGTACCCATTATTTTTAATAACTGTAGCACACCGACGAAGCATGGAGTCAATAAGGTTGTCAATTATTTGCATGGGGATGTTATTCTAGGCAATTAGAGTCTTCAAAGATGGATTCTAAATTATTGCTTCAAATCTGATCTACAATTTCTATCTAGATTCTTTTTGGGGTTGAGATCATGGGATTGCGCGAGCCACTTCATAATAGCAATACGGTTTTCGTTCAACCAATCCTCCACAACATTATTGGTATGTTCAAAGATCCATTGCAATGATAAATTTTCCTCAGCATGAGGAACATATGCTTTGAAGAATACATGAAACGATTCATTATATCCTTAATCTTGTGTATCTGCCCGACTCCTTGGCTGGAAAAACATCCCCAGACAATAATGTTCCCTCCACCAATGCTTAACTGTAGCTTTTGTGTAACGAGGATTTAAGTGTGCGCGTAAGAAATCTGTCAGATCCCTCTAAATTAAGAGAAGAGAATCGTTTTCCATTCTGCCACATTCCAATTATTTTTTTTATAAAAGATAAAAAGAAAAAAAAGTGTTCTCATTGTTTAGATCATGCTTGAAAAAAGGAAAGAAAAAAGAAAGAAATTGTATAAGATACTAGAATAAATAAAATAAATAAAGAAAAAACAGTTAACGTGGCGGAACAGGAACTGTTCAATCTTTAAATTTGGTCATTGATTCGACCGATAGATTCAATACACTAACGCCGATAATTGATTAAATCTCATTATAAAAGTAATGTTGCATTTGCATTTTTCAAGTCCATAATATGTATTGCATTTAAAGATTGTTAAAAACTAGTTTTTTGTATAAACTATCAAAAACTTAAAACAGAAATGTTGTACAATCTATAATGCCAAAAACACGCACGATTTTTGGGAATTTTTTTCTCGGAAACCTTATTATAACTTTTTTTTTAAATAATGAATGTACATGCGTCAAGAGTACAAAAAAAAATTTTTTTTTAATTTTCGAATTTTGACCGAATTATATAGGGCGCAAACGTCGACTCATCAAAAAATACATGGTCCCATGGCGGACAGTTAATCTCCGGATCTACTGAACCGACTTTCCAAAACATTGTTGCAAGTTGATTGTTTTTATATTTTCTAAAACGATTTACCACAATTTGACCAAAAAATTATTAACAAAAAAAATGGCGACCCAAAAATGGCAAAAAAAATTCCAAACAAATTTTTTTTTTTCAAAGCTCGATATTTTTTTTTTGTTTTGACTTTTTAAACCTTCCTTTAAAAAACCCACTTTGTTTTTTTTTGTTTCAGTACAGCCAATTCTGAGATTAACTGTCCGCCATGGGACCATGTATTTTTTTATGAGTCGACGTTGGCGCCCTCTATAATTCAGTCAAAGTTCGAAAATTAAAAAAAAAAATTTTGTGTACTCTTGACGCATGTATTCATTATTTAAAAAAATTATGTTATTACCTAATAAGGTTTCCGAGAAAAAAATTCCCAAAAATCGTGCGTTTTTTTGGCATTCTAGACCGTACTAGTACCTTAATATAACTATGTACATACATATGTATGTATGTACATTTATATAATGTTTTCAAATTTTATCAAAAACCGCTACGCACCTGCAATGTTCAAATTAATAAAGTAACTAAACTTAACTGAAACCTCTTGGCATAACGTTAAGTGCATAGTGTAGGTCCTATCCATTTCTCCCGAAAACACACATACAGGAAGTTGTAAGTCTATTTTATTTAATAAAATTATGTTTCAGGTTTTTGAATAAAACATGTATTTTTTTAAGCAAAAATAATGTCATTTGTCATTTTTACTTGCGATGTAGGTACTACAAGCAAGTTCTACATTAGTAAAAAAATCGAACTCGAGATTTTGATCAAAGTTTACATTACGATGAAAGCGAAGATGAAAAAAGGGGGTCCGGCAATTCCGTCTGTCTGACTTGTTTGTATGCCTGTACCTCGATCTACAGCCTAAACTACTGGATGTATTTTCTTCAAACTCGGTACTAAAGGGTCTTCGGTGATTCCCTAGGGGGAAATTGAATTTTTTTTGGCTTCAAAACTAACGGTACTCCCTATAAACCCGTATTGAAAAATCTTATTTATCTCGAAAACGGATATAACGATTGGGATAACAAAAATTAAGTGTGCTTTTATGAGCATGGCTTACATTTTTTAAATTAAATTAAATTTGGTGGTGCAACAGCTCGGAGTGAACCAGGGCCTGGTGACTTACAACTCTCAACCATTCCCCTGTGTGCGTGTTACCAGAAACGGGACCTTCAATTTTCTGCCGATTCCGAACGGCTAAGGAGCAGCACTTTTCATGACAAGAGATACTCTTGGAGGATTTGTCAATTCCTCGCAAGAGGCAGTACACCCCTGAAAGAAACTTTCTTGCAGCGGCTGAGAATCGAACTCGAGACCTTCCGCATGACAGTCCAACGCACTAACCATTATGACAAGGGGTACATTTTGGTCAAAAAAAATTTAGGAGAAAATGTTATTAACGGTACCTGTCATAGAACCGTTTTTTTTAATTTATCTCATTAACGTCTCTAACGATTTCAACCAAAAATTTTATACGGGAGTTCCTTTGCATTTGAAAAATTATATAGTATAGTATAGTATATAGTTTTTGGATTTAAAAAATAATAATTAATTCATTTTTTGAATATTCAATATCTTGAATTTGAAATTACGTCTTAAAATGTTTATCATTAAATAATAACAATTTGAACAACTATCGAATTTTTTATAAACATTTTAAGAAAAATTTAGTACACAAAAAACATGTTTCAGTATGCCTGTACCTCTCCCTACAGACTAAACCACTGGAGCTATTTTCTTCAAACGCGGTAGTTAAGGGTCTTCAGTGATTGGCTAGAGGGGAAATTGAATTTTTTTAGTTCAAAACTAACGGTATCCCCGGGTGTATACCCGTAATGCAAAATCTTATCTATCTCGAAAACGGCTCTAACGATTTTGCTACAAAAAATTAAGTATGTTATTAGCTGTGTCTTATTTTCCCCCTGATCTGATCCGGATTGGATTTTGTTTTCAAAATAACATGTAAAACAACAAATACAAACAAAACTGGGCCTTGTGTTGTTTTTGTTATACATGTAATTTTGAATGAAGATCCAATCTGGATCAGATCTGGGGGAAAATAAAACACAGCTATTATCGGCATGGACTAGATTTTGGTCAAACAAAATTTTGGGAAAAAATGTTATTAACAGTACCTGTCTTAGAACCGTTTTTTGATTTTCGACTATGTCATGAACGGCTCTTACAACTTTAACCAAAATTTTAAAAAAATATTAAAAAAATAAAGAGATTAAAAGAATAGAAAAAAATATTTATATTATTATATTAATAAACCTTATGATTGGAAGTCATGTATACTTTTATACTATATAAATTTATATAATCCTCCTCATCAATAAATTTAAAATAATATTTTATATAAAAATATTCGAAAAAAATAGTTTTTGGGATTTTTGAAAAAAAAAACATTTTTTTGAAAAATCAATACACATCTTCAAAACGCGTGAACAATTATTTTTTAAATTATTTCCTAAAATCTATACTACTAAATACTTAAAATTGGCATCCTAAATTTTGTTGTTGAAACATTTTAAAGAAGTTTCTTATATAAAAAAATACTGTAATAATAAAACGGTTTTTAAACTTGTTTGCATAAATTCATGTTTTTCTGGAAATCAGACGACAATTTCATGCATTTGAACATTTTTATACTCGTATCACTAAATGTTTTGTATTTATAAAAAATATTTTTAATTCCAAAGCACTTTTTCATAAGAGCAAGTTCGTGCGATCCAGTGCCTTTTTTTTAATGAACCATTACGCTTTACTTTCAATGATTAACCACTTTAATGGCTTGAACCTTCTTGCGATTCACTCTTATATTTTGTGTATATTCACCAAAATTAATTACACATTTTATATAATTATTTAAAGACATCATAAGGGCAAACAATTAAACAAACAGATCCCTTTTTGATATTTGAAAATGTCTAAGTGGCATAAGTACGATACTTAATAAAATTAAATATTTATTTGATTCAAAACTAGTATCTTGCTAAAGCAGTTTCAACAACGTAATAATTATACTTAAATTATGTACCATAGTCTGCTGTGTTAACAAATATTTAGTACGTGTACTTTTCTGTACAGGACAGACCAAACAAAATTTAACCTTGTTAAATATTTTGTACACTTCTAGCAATGTGTTAAATAATTTGAAAGATTTACTCTAACGAGGACTCAAATTCACGTCCATCTCCTTAGGAAGTGGTTTTGCAATGGTATTGTATTATTAAACCCCGATCTTTACAGCATTGTTAAATGGGGTATACAAAATCGTGTGGAGTTTAATGCTTCCTTGAATGGCACTTGCATCGAAGAAGTCGAAATGCTCTCAGTACTCGGTATGTCTGTCAACGACGATCTTGGTTTGAATGACTACATTCTCGAGAATATCGGTGTAAGAAATTTTTCACCCCTTCTAATATTTCCTTGTTTCATCGCTTCTTTCACAAGCAATGTTCACTCGAAGTAGCCAGTTGCATTCTTCTCCTTAGGGGTGGCCGTGGCGCGATGGTTGTGTGCTCGCCTGTCAATCTCAATATAACAGGTTCGATTCCTGCCGTCGTCTATGTCGTCTTTAATTCCATTAAAACCTTCTATAAATTGTCATCAACGGGATGCTGGTTTACTCATTACATGTTGTTTAGGCATAACACTAACAACATGTGATTGAGTTAAACTAGTATGCCCAACAAGGATGGATAAAATAGTGCGAATTATAAGGGACATAGAAATAAGACACGGAAATTCTCCGCTTTAGTTCAGCCGCCATCCCTGCAGATAAAAAATCTGAGACAAGCACCTTCAGTCTCAGAACATCGTGCCACACATCTTTCCTATCCTTCTTTCTCTTCCGTAACTTCACGCCCACGCTGTGTTGAAACATTTGAAGGGTATTCATATTCCCTTGAGCGTGAGTAAATTATAAAAAAAAAAAAATCAGTTCACCTGTGATACCCGTTTCGCTAGAAATGCTCATCAGTTCAACCTCACCTGTCCTTAGCTTCAAATCCAGAGATTTGTTTTTTAGTCGCGAAACACGATTATGGAATAATTTAGCCGGGAGGGGTTTCCTTGCCATTTCAATTCACAAACATTCAAGACCAATATTCATCGACCCCTACTTTCTCTCTCTTCCCCCCTCCGCCCCCCCCCCCCCCCCCCCTTAATTCACCATAGCTCGTGCTATATTTGTTATGACCAGTTTTTTAAGTTAACCTTTGAGCACTTGTGAATTATAAAAAAAAATTGGGTTTTCTATAAAATGTAAATCTTCTTCAGAACTCTAAGGTTCAGTTTTTCAATTCGAGATGACCATAGTTTCGTGGTTAAACCTGACTTAACTCTGGAAACATTTGTTTAGTCTCTTAAGATCCCAAATGAAACCAACAAGTTAAGTAAGTGAACTCTGGATTCACTAAACAGATATTTCGGACAGATTTTGTTAAAAAAAAACTAGCGTAGCGAAATCGCGGTTCGGCTCTATGGAAAGAGCGGATTACTTTCACTGGAAAACTGATTCATGAGTTAAATGAGGATTTATTTATTTCAGCACTGAAAAACTGACCCCAAATATAAAAACTTTAATATTAGCTGTGTTTTATTTTCCCCCAGATCTGATCCAGATTGGATCTTCATTCAAAATTACATGTATAACAAAAACAACACAAGGCCCAGTTTTCTTTTTATTTGTCAGATCTGGGGGAAAATAAAACACAGCTATTATCGTCATTTATTTATTAATATTTCAACTGTCAAAATGTAGATGAAGCTGATAAATATTCAAATAAATTACAGATTGGCTAACTCTTTTTCTCTACTATCATACAATACAGTTCCATTTAAATATTCGGTTGATCCCCTTTGTTTTTCATACTCATTTATAAGTGTTAATTACGAAACTTATTTTGAAAATAATAATCAGCGAATTTGTTATACCAATTGGTGACGCATTTAAGATAAGAAAGATGGCTACTTGTACCACAAAGTTAATGCCAAATTGTTTATTTTTTATAAAACGGCAATTTTATAAAAAGCACCGCAACAAGATACTTGAGGGCATTATTTTGCTGCCCAAATTGTAGATATCAATAAAAGTCTCTGTTAGATATGCTCATACCTAATATATTGTATATGAACATAATATTCTTACATACGAGTATTATATACTCGTATATAATGTGTATTTAACATAGCGAGACAAATGACTTCAATAATTGGAAAGAAAGCAACCAGGGGAGTTCAATTTTGTCTCTTTGAACTAAACTAATTCCTCAGTGGTTTATGTCGTATCGTATATGAATGACACTAGACAGGATTACCAGATTGTGGTATTTCTCAGAAAACGTGGGGTATTTTTATTTTAAATTTTGTGGTATAAACCTTGATTCTGTGAAATATGCAAATATATCGGTTTTTGCAATATTTTAAATATATCATCAATATCATCGCAATTTATCATAAGAAATATTGACAAAGTAAATATAAATAATTAACTGGTAAAACCTAATGAAATATTTATTTAAAGACTTTAGTCACAAATAACCAGTAGTTTTATTCCTGTGCTAGTTTCGAAATAAAATTTTTAAATTTCAAAGAAGAAAGGAATTGCGCCCTACTGTGCAACGAAAGTGTATGGCGACAAAGACGATACTTAATATCTATTTTGTACTTTGAACGAGTTCATTGTTATTCATTTAATTGGATTAGCAAAAGCTGAAATGTTGAAGTGTTGGCTGATAAATCGATTTTCTGTGCGACACTTACACACTTGTTTTTCAATAAGTAAATGGTAATAAGTTTGTTATTTTAATATTTTTCATAAATTTCAATTCGCAAAATGATTTCGATTTAATTCTCTAATTTAATTTCTGTTTTTTTTTTTTTTCTAAAAGATCGATTGTTTTAGAATAATTATAAAGAATGTGGATTTATTGATTACAATTGTTGATTTAATATAATCATGATCACCACATTCCCCGAAATATTATCGCGATCGCGGCATGCGGTTCCGTGATACAAAAAAAAAACTATGTAAAGTTTTTTTTTCCTTTATTATTTATTTTAACAATATTTATTCAAAGGAGGCCGTTACCTTTAGCTTGGCTGTACCTCACAGTTAGATGATTAAAAACGAACTCTTTCTGGATATGAACTTGTCTTTGAATATATACGGGTAATATATATAAAATGCATTGAATACCAGTTTTTTTTCAGTAATTAATCAAATGTAATTATATATTTTAAAAAGATTTACTGATAACATTTTATTTGTGCATCAAAAGAAAATTAAATTAAAATAAATGCACGACTTGCATTTATGTACATATGTCCGATCCCACAGGTTTTTAAGGCTCAGTATACATGGTGTACCCTAATTAGATAAGGATATTATAGGATATGATTCTTGGGTATATTCAAAGGAAAAATCGTCAACAGTATGGGGTATCTGCATTTATCGGGGATTTAAGGCTTACTTGTGTACCTTTGTTAACGGAAATTGCTCAGTTAGTAGTAATGATAGGAACTTCGATTTGGACTTTGTTTTCTTATTCTTATCTACATTTCTAAGAACAGTTGATAATAGGAGTGACTTTCAAATAATTAATAATTTAACAATATTTTTTTAATCTTCCACAACAATTAGAAAGTATTGGTGCGTGCTCTTTTATTTATATACCTGTCAAAACCCTAATTTCCTTCATTTCAAAAATTAACAAATCAATAATGGTATTAAAGATTAGAAAAAAAATTGAAATCGCAGAGGTTATAGTTGCTGTGATACGCTATTTTAAAAGAATACGCAGACATATTTACGTTTATGGGCTATGCAATGAAAATAAAACTAGTGCGCGACCTTACCCTAACCGACGACTTCCTAGTGAAGGAGTGTTTGGAAATACTCATCGCAGACTTCAGGAAACGTGATCAGTTTCAAATACACGACCTAACGCAAGAGCTCCACAATAAAGAAGAATTTGGGCTGATCAAAGAATACTGGAAGATGTTATAGTTAATCCATCAAATATGCATCAGGCAATTGACTTTGCAATTGAATGTTTTCAGACATGCATTTTTTAAGGCACTGCATTGATGAAATTTGTATCCATACCGCCATACCGCCATACACATATACATATGGTTTTAGGCCCTAGTTATAGCTATCATTCAAAACCATCATTGAAAATTCAGTTGTCACTTTTTGGGGTAGTTAAACTATGAATATTGAGAATGTTTGGTATACAATCAATTATAATATATTTTACTTTTGCAAATAAAAATAAACAAATATGTTAGATATTTCTCATAAAACTTCTTTTAATTTTTCAATAATGAAAATCGTTTTCAATGAACAGCTGATTTTCATTCCAACAAAGTGGAACACAATCGTTCCAATGATTTGCGTTCGATTCTCTTTCTATTCTCAAATGTCAATTTACCTTTCAATGATCCATTCTAACCTCAAATGCATAGAATTGGTTGTAATCAGCCACTGTCAGTATCTTTTACTGAAACCAATTTTTCAATGATTGCTATAATTGGCTTGTCAAAAAAATGGGCCGATGTTGATTTTGAATAAAACACAAAATATTTAGGAAATTATTGTCATTTCTTTTTATTATGATAATATTGGTATGGTTCAATTATGTATGGAACAAAATATGGGCCAAATGGCCGCCGCGACTTCGGCGGCACACTTCCATCCGATGGTCCTTATCTCATCCTTTAGCTCTTGAATTGTTGCTGGCTTATCGACGTACACCTTTTCTTTCAAATAACCTCAAAGAAAGAAGTCCAACGGTGTCAAATCACATGATCTTGGCGGCCAATTGACATCGACACCACGTGAGATAACACGGCCATTGAATTTATCGCGCAAAAGAGTCATTGTTTCGTTAGCTGTGTGGCAAGTGGCACCGTCCTGTTGAAACCACATATCGTCCGCATTCATATCTTCCAATTCGAACACCATTTACTGTAACTGCCTGACCGGCCTCATTTTTGAAAAAATACGGCCCGATGATGCCGCACCATAAACCGCACCAAACAGTCACTCTTTTTGGGTGCATTTGTTTTTCAACAATCACTCTTGGATTATCATTCGCAGAAGTCAACTGGCTATAGATAATTAGTTCTTGTTCATGTGCAATCGTTTATCGGCACATGCATTTTCATCATACAATTTGTTTATTAGTACTAAGGTTTCAAATGCTGAAACATTAATGAACTGTCAAAATTATATTATTCACAGTATTTTGGTTATCAACTATAAATATTGGGTAACGATCACGTTACACATACACACAATTGATGTAAACCGCAATCGGGGCCAGATACAAAATGCCTAAAATTCAAAGCTTTTTCTGTTTGTAAAATGTACATTTCCAAACTTATGACAATTAAATTTCTCAAATTTTTTTTTTTAGTTTTTTTCACACAAACTTTTTCATTTATTGTAGTTTTGTTATGCATGCATATACAATGTATATTATACATACATACATACATATAAACATAAAACTTTCATTTCAAATACGGTGAAGTGAGACATCCATAATAAAATAAATCAACAGCAAAAATACAATTCTATTACGAAAGAAGAAGAACGTTTTAAATAAACACTGCCTGTTTTAATTTTTTCACTTTGTCTTCCAGTCTGTATTTGTTTTTCCTGGTGTAATTAAAGACTTGGCGTTGGCGCCTTAATAACAGTTTCTTTTCGCAATCGGCCATTTATATTATATTTGCGCTGATTAATCAAGCATTGTTTAGACTCTGTCAAGTGGAGTGTGGGTCTTCAATTTGTCGTCTCAATGACCTATGGCAAAAAGTTAGACAGCTTCGTGCACCTCATATCTATTTGCATATATTTACTTGCACCCTCAGTTTAATTTGCAGTTCTTTTGATGCGAGTAATAGCTTGGTTTTTAAAGGAATTATTTTATCTCATTGTGTACTTATATTGAAGTAATCAACATAGTACCTTGCATCGCTATTTTTGACCAATATGTTGAAGCTAAAAATAGTCGTATCGATTTTAACATTGAGGTAATAGTGTACGCAAGTATTTAAGAACGATTTGAACGCCTCTGAAAAATAACAACCCAGTGGGTTGTTCATTATTTCAAGGACGCAGAGAGTGCGAGTCAAAGAAATTGTACAGTATAGTGATGAATAGGTGGTCTGGCCGTGGCTAGTTGTGAGAGGTAAGCCTAAACAAAAAAAAAAAAATAGGTTGATGAAGTGTATTTTTTATATTTCTATAGGCATGTGTACTGGTTTTTGCTTAGTTAAGCAGAATTATATTTGTTTTGAAGCTACATCAATTTATGTCGATATCGATTTTTTTTAACATATCTACACATCGACATGAACGACCGGTCTGTTGAAGGAAGCTTTCATTCAATTGAGTCTAAAAAAAAAATAAAATTGATTACTTGACATATCTTTTATCATTTATATTCACATACGGATATTTGTTTGTGATAAGCGGTATCATTTCTGATTCTATTCTTTGTTACAAAGTTATGAATCTTTTTTTTTTATAAAACATGTTGCAATACATTTTATCTCAGAGTATTTCCTAAAAAGTACCTTAAATTTGGGCCAAGGCTAAAACTTGAGAGAAAGATGAAAGGGGGTGAATTTAATTTCATTGTTTTAATGTGTAACATATCAATTATCCGGCAGAATTTTTGTTGAAACAAGTTGGTGCCGTGAAATAAGGCCAACTTTTAAAAATTGGCCTTATTGCACTTTGATAAAGTGAAATAAGGCCAATTTTCAGTAGTTGGTCATTTGTGGTAGTTTTTTTTTTTGTTTAAATTATTTTCAGGGGTGGATTAAGAATCTTTATATTAAGTGATGATGCCTTTTATTCTAACATACGAGTACTGTTATGCTGGGTTATGTAACACTTTAATAGTGCCTTAGGTTATCAACTAATAACTCTTGATTGTCCTTATGGATTGATTTGGTTTTTCTTAACTAATAAGTCAATAAAACGACTATTATTTGGATATCTTTCTTGTTACTTTTTGTGATATGCAAGCATAACAGTTAACAGATAAGCCAAAAAAACTCAATCAAAATGTCTTAATTAAGTTAGGACTTCAGTTAAGTGTTTATTGACCCGTGGGACTGCGAGCCTGCAGTGGAGTGCAGGCCAGCATTATTCAATATTCAACTTAAACTTGATGATTATGGTGCATGTCAGAATTATGCAACCTTCAGTACAAACCTGATGATTGTATTCATAGCCGAAAAGAAGTTTTAAACTAATTTTTAAGTTTGATTTAAAAAAAGCGAACTGTGCACTTCGCACCGAAAAAAATATGTTTTTTATTTATTTTAATTGCTTAAATAATAAACTGGCGCCTGAGCTTCAGAAACAAAAAACAATAATCAAATAAAATAGTGCAATAGTGTAAGATAAAGCTAAATAAGCTTCTCGTAAATCGAGAACTAAAAAGTGAAGTGATTATAAAAAAGATCCTTGTTAACCAAGTCGAGTAGTAAATCATATTACTAATTTGATAGAAGTTGTGAATAAAAACGATTATTTAGAAGCTGGAAAGAGATGTAATGATCATACTCAAAGTACAAAATTCTTGCATGACCAAAAATTACTGCAAAAAATACTTAAATATCCCAAGGGTAGTAAACGTAAAAAAACGTACGAAATACTACTTCGTCTTAGATTTCTACGCTCGTTTTCAATGACTTTCCTTATGTCAGCTCACAAGAAAAACGAATTTGCTTGCGGAATATTTGCTGTCAATTCGACGCTGTCTGAAAGTGTCTTGATTTATAGCGTTAATGATTTTATGGGACAAATCTTCTCTTACAGTTGCAAGAGTTCTGAAAGGTCTCGATATACACAAATCCGCTGGCACGGATAGTACAGTCCAATTGTTTTGAAGAGGTTTTCTTCAACGCTGGCAAAACCATTGCGTTAGCTTTTCCATCTGTCCCACTCCACTAGTCTCTTTCTGAGTGGATGGAAAACCGCATTTGTTCAGCCTGTCCCTAAAAGTAGCGAATATTGAATAGTCCAATATTTGAAGAGAAGTATACTTCTTTCTAAGGTCGTGGAAACGCTGATAAATTATCATCTCAAGAAATATTTTAAAGAACGAAAGCTTTTCATTGACCGGCAGTATGGCTTTCGTAGCAATAGGTCCACTGTGGATATGATGGTATATATCACCGAACAATGGCACAAATCTTTACATCGTTTTTTGAGAAAGTAAGATTATTGATAGTTTGACATCAAACTCTTTTATATAAAATGTGTGCATTTCTTATTGATGAATCTCTTCTTCGATGTATTAGAAACTACCTCTCGAACCGCTCAATACGAGTTTTATTGGATGGTCTTAAGTCTGAAATTCATAAAATTAATGCTGGTGTGCCACATATGTAGCTCCGTTTTGTCTCCGACTCTCTTTTTGATATTCATTGATGATTATTAGTCTGAAACTTCTAATCCATTAAATTGTTTTCCCTAAAACAGAACTCTCAGCATCTCAAATTCGTTTCAAGATACATGTCCTTTGTGGATCTAGAACGGCAGCATAATGATAAGCTCTTATTAAATGATAGAATCCAAAAATAAGCTTTGAAAATCAAAGATAATAGAAATATAACAGAAACATTTGAATCTCTCGAGCACCTCTTCAATGTTTCTTGTCTTTCATTATTTAACCATTAATTTTATAAGCAGTGTTCTAGTGAAATAGTAAGTTGCATTCCTCCCTTTAAATAATTTAGCCGTAATACTTAAGCTTCACGGAATGTCTATCAGTTTAGTCTTGAGCCTTACTTCGGACGTACTGTTAAACTAAGATATTCTTTCTTTAGCAGCACTACACGAATGTGGAATGACTTATCCGATTCTATATATCCCAAGATAGCGGACTGAGGGCTTTGACGGAAGTTTACGATGCGGTGAGTCGGGATGATCCACTCAATCAGCACCAGTCAACAAGCTGCCTAGCTTGGCAAATTATATACATATGGTGTCGAACGAGTGTGGTGGTCCGGTTGAATGAGTGATCCAAATTCCAGATGATTGTGTTAAAGCAAACATACAATAATATACATCGAAACCTAATATATCCTTTCTTTTTACTTGCGACTTATAGGTACTATAAGGCAAGTTATGCATTCGGAAAAAAAATCGAACTCGAGATTTTGATCAAAGCTGACATTACGATAATAGCGAAGACCAAAAAAGTGGGTCTCGCAATTCTGAATTCTGTCTGTCTGTCTTTCTGTCTGTCTGTCTGTCTGTTCGACTACAGCTAAACGGCTCGGCCGATTTTCTTTAAACTTGGTAGATATGGGTTTTATTTTTTTCCCTTCGGATATTTTTTGATTTTATTTTTTAAGACCAAAAATAACGGTACCTGCCATACGATTTTTTTTCGAAATTTTAACTGTCCTACAGATTTAAAAAAAAATTCATAAAATTTCATTTAGTTAAACCTAGGTAATGAATGGAAAAAAATTTCCAAAAAAATATTATTTTTGGTACCTCCCTTGGAACCATTTTTTTTTTGTTTTTGATTTTCTCAAAAACGGTATAACCGATTTTGATCATTTTTTTATGTTAAGGCTCCCCAACAGTTTCAATATTATTGGGTATTCAAATTTTCAAAAAAAAAATTTTTGGATTTTTTAAAAAAAATTTCAAAATTTTTTTTTGAAAACTCAACATTTCGAAAACCCAATGCTCGATTTTTTTAAAACTTGATAAATAAAAGTTTCTTAAAATAATCTACAAGATATGAGAAACAAAAATTTATTTTACCTAAAAATAACGGTACCCTCCATACAAATGTTAAAAAATGGTTTTCGAAAATCGTATTTTTCTCGAAAACGGTTCCGAGAATTTTGCTTAAATTTTTAGTCTTTCGATTAATTTTTAAGATCTATAATTTAATACAAAATTTTTTGAAAACAATACATTACTGACTATACCTCCCATAGAACGATTTTTTAAAATTTTGAATTTCTCATAATCGACATAACGGATTTTAATGAAATTTATAGAAATGCTTCTAAAAACTTTAAGAAACATTGCATTTCAAAACTTTCAAAAAAAATATTTTTTGAATTTTTGAAAAAAAAAAAAAAATCATTTTTTTTGGAACATTCGATATCTCAAAAATGGGTCAATATTTTTTTTAGAAATTTAATTTTCATTCGTACAATAATAAAAACCTTAAGTTGACGTACCAAGTTTTTTTTTTTAAATATTTTAAAAATTTTATATATAAAACCTGATTTTATTAAGAAACCACTACCAACGACTTATAATTTTTGTTCTTGCATAAATTCATATTTGCATAGCATTCTGTTTTTGTCTCTTACTACTAAAAGAATTTAAAAAATGATGATAAGTTTATCCTTATGAACAGTTTTTTCTGATAACATTCGTTTTTAAAATTTCTGGTCTATTACATAGGAGCAAATTCGTGCGACCCAGTCGTGCATTTTATTTTTAATTCAATACAAACTGGATGACTCCGTGAGAAAGTTCAGAATTTCCCATATCGATTCCATCCACAGGTTCAAACGAGTTATGGTATCAAAATGGCACACTTCAGTGCTAATTGGGCCACAGGGCTGGATAGCCAGTGGTCGCCATTTCTACCTACCTAACTAGCTTGGTTAATTTATTGATTAAAAACAGATTGAAACATAAATTCGTTCAACTTAATGACTTGTTGTGTTAAAAAATATTCATCACATAACTTTTCTGACCACTATCGTTTATTTGATAGCATTTCATTGAACGTCTGTCGCTATCATTGTCACAAGTTTGAGGTGTACTGAAGACTTGTTTATATGTCATTTGCCATTTAACCATTGCTTTGTTCTATTTGTGTATTCCTGGTGGGATACGAGTATGTATATGTACGTGGATCGATAACCGGCTGACAGTTTTCATGTTTCCAGAACTTCTAAAAAAGTTTCTTTAGATAGACGGAAGCGTTGTTTAAAGATGTAACAATAAAATAATTTCTAAAAAAAAATGTTTTTATAATCAAATGTTACTTACTGTTATAGAGTTATCTCCTGTATAGAATTAAGAGACTTATGCCCGATTTCACGAAGAACTTTTAAACATTAAACAGGCTTCTAAACCTTAAAATGAGATGTTTTGATTTCACCAAGCGCTTTTAAATTAAACAAGCTTTTAAACACCCTTATAAACTAAATGCCCATTTTTGGCTCATTAAATTTTAAAATTGTCATTGAAATGTCATCAGATGTAGATAACAACAATTGGTTATAGGTATAGCAGCTAAAATTATCGTTCTGTAAGGATTTAGTGTTCAATTTTTGAAGATACAAAATAAATTAATACGAAATATTTAAATGATTTGTTTCTTTATTTCGAAAAAAATATTGATCGTCTTCATCTAATAATAAAGTGCAACACAAAGTTATTCGCTGAGCAAGAATATTCCTGGTTCACAGAAATACATTATATGACTTCAAAATGTGGTTCCGACTTTCCAACGCATCTGTGGATGAGTTTGTTGAATATGTTTGGTTTTCATTTGGAACCAAAACAAACCCAACAATGCAATAAAAAATAAATTAAGTGGTTATTACTTAACGATTTTATGCCACAGAATGTCAGTATCAGAATCTTTCCAAATATTTTGTGTGCATTTCTTTTTTTTTTTCATTTCTTGGCATTTGTTTGAACACATAACGCTTTCTCATTTCTTCTCATACATTTCGCTTGTTAGAAAGAAAAAAGCAATTTATTTTTCCCAGGGATGTGAACAGAACTCAATTTTAACAAAAATTTCCCCAAAATGTCCCTTTTATAGATTGGTGAAACTAAAAATTTTAAGAGCCTGATAAAATTTAAGAGGATTTTTGATAAAAGTGCTTTTAGTGTTTGTTTATGAAATCGGCTATTAGTATTTAGGAGCACCATTGCTATTTAGTTATAAAGTTAGAATCAATAAAATAAAATAGAATCAGTAGAATAAATGTAAATTTTTTGTTGAAAAAAATTGAATGGCTAGGTCATGAGCTCTCATATAATGACATAAGTCCTTGTCAAGGAAAGCTAAACGCTATAATAAATTCACCAGAGCCTAAAAATGTTAAGACTTTGGAATCGTTATCGGTCTGATAAATTATTACTCGAAGTTTTTGCCTAATATTTCTAATATGCTCTCATCTCTGTATAAGCTTTTACTAATACTCGTAGTATTAAACAGAATTATTAATTATTATACAGAAATAATTTTCATTTCTCCATTGACTTTTACGAAAAGGTTCAGTTTGGAATTGGACTGAAAAATGCCAAAAAGCGTTTGAAGCAAATAACTCATTCAGATAAATAATATTTTGCGTCCGTACGATCCATAGCTTCCTATAGTCGTACCATGCGATGCAAGCGCAAATGGAGTCGGAGTTATTTTAAGTAATATCGATAAGGACGTTATTGAACGTCCATGTTTTATGGCAAGTTCGACGTTAAGTAAAGCGGGAGCAAACTATTTGCAACTCCATCGGGAAGCGTTAGTGGTGGTGTTTGATATAAAACGCTTTCATAAATTTGTTAACAATTTCATTGAATTTTTTTTAACTATGCCGATTCGATACCCTTAAATTATGACACCATTTGTGGTGAAACGATAGCAGACACTGTTTTAACAAAGATAATAGATTTCGTTAGAAATGGTTGGCCAGGAAATCTGCAAAGAAATATGCAGATTTGTGTGAATTTTACCGAGTAAGGTATTCTCTTGAATTAAATGATAGTTGTCTTTATTACGCAAATAGAATAGTTATTCCAGATAAATTAAAGTCAAGTTGCTGAACAATTTTGCATCAAGAGCATGAACATTTTGGCAAGGTCATGCTTATGGTGGCCAAAGATCGATAGAGATATCGAAAGCTGGGTTAGCAACTGCGAGGATTACACAAGTTTAAACAAAAATTAATAAAATGCACGACTGGATCGCACAAACTTGCGTAAAAGTAAAAGTACTTTGGAATTTAAGATACATTTTATAAATATAAAACATGGATTTAATGAGATAATAATGTTCAAATGCATAAAATTGCCGTCTGATTTCTAGAAAAGTATGAATTTATGCAAACAAACTTTAAAAAATCGTTTTATTATTAAATACATTTTTTATATAAGAAATTTTTTTTAAATTTTTCAAGAAAAAAATGTGGGATGTGAATTTTAAGTATTTAAAAATATTAATTTTAGGAAATAATTTAAAAAAATAATCTTTCATAGGCTTTGAAGATATTGATTTTTCAAAAAAAAAATTTCAAAAAAACCCAACAAATATTTTTTCGAATATTTTTATATACAATATTATTTTAAACTTATGGAATCCCCTGCTGAAAATTTTTGTTTTAGATCCTTAGAGCCAGCCGTTAATGAGAAAGTCGAAAATCAAAAAACCGTTCTAGGACAAGTACCGTTAATAACATTTTGCCCCAAAATTTGTTGAACAAAATGTAGTCCATGTCTATAATATCACACCTAATTTTTTTTATCAAAATCGTTAGAGCCGTTTTCGAGATAAATAATATTTTGCATTACGGGTGTATGGGGGGTACCGTTAGTTTTGGAGCTAAAAAAAAATTTCAATTTCCCCTCTAGGGAATCACCGAAGACCTTTAACTACCGAGATTGAAAGAAATAGGTCCAGTGGTTTAGGCTGTAGTGAGAGGTACAGACATACAGACATACTTAAACATGTTTTTTGTGTACTAAATTTTACTTAAGATTTTTATAAAAAAAAATTGATATGCAAATTGTTAGTATTTAATAACATACATTTTAAAACGTAATTTAAAAATTTAATCCTGTAGATATCGGTTTTCAAGATATTGAATTTTCAAAAAAAAAAAATTGTATTATTTTTTTTAAAATTCCAAAAACTATTTTTTCAAAAAAAAATTTAGTTTATATGTATTTTTTAAAATGCAAAGCAGCCCATGCATAAAAATTTTGGTTAAAATCGTTAGAGCCGTTGGTGAGAAATTTGAAAATCAAAAAAAACGGTTCTATGACAGGTACCCCTAATAACATTTCCCCCCAATTTTTTTTGACCAAAATATAGTCCATGTCCATAATCTCACATTAATTTTTTTTTCAAAATCGTTAGATCAATATTAATGGTTTAACTACGAGTAAAAGAGTTTATGGTATTCAAATAAAAAAGTTTGTCAGAAGACGTAATATACATAGTTATAAATAATAAAAGAAAACTTGACTCAAAAATGGAAATTAAATATGAAATAACAAAACATAATAAACAAAATACAGATGAGGGCACTGAACAAATAAAATACAACATAAAAGAATAAGTATCAAAAAAAAAAAAGGTAAAATGAAATATAATTTTGTACATAAGTTGGGAGGTAGAGACTATTAGTATTTAAGAGCACCTACATAATGTCAATTAGTTATAAGTTAGAATTAAGTCAGTCGAATTAACGATCTTGAACTACGTACACCGTGTTTCCCTGAGTTCAAGTTCAAGTATATAACACATACATGTTTCCTGAAAGAGTAAGAGGATCCGATGCATATCTTAGCTCTCTTTTTCCTCTTATCTTATAAAGTTTTTCAAATTCATCATTGTTAAGAATGATTAAAACATTGCAGCGAAACATTTTTTTGCAGAAATTTGTTTATTTTATATTAAAAATGTGTCAACATATTAAAATGATAGCTAATTAACTATCGTACAATCATAAGGAAGGACATACAATCGATTAGACGATAGACCAGCATTTGTTGTTACGTGAAATCGTCCCGTTTCTGCGTTAACCTCGTATCTACAAAAACACAATTTTACAGGAAACGAAAAAAACGTGTAGTTTCCGTCAATGGAACCTAATAAGAATAACGAAACTTTATATGTTTTCTATTTATATTTTACAGTTGTTAGTATATCCTAGTTTTAATTTTGCTAGGACATCACAAAAGTACTTGTTTTAACTGTTTTTTTTTACGAGTATCCGTCTCTTATGTTTTGATTTACCGAAATGCAGATACGATGTTCTTTTTCTTATTTAAAATAAATTCAAATAATTGAAAATTTAAACTCAAGGTTAGAAAAATAGCTGAAGCATAAAAAAAATTCAAAGATTAAACTGAAATACTGTTGTTTTAATTTATACAAAATCTTATATCTAAAATATATTAAATTTTAAAATTATTTGAAAAGCGAATTCAATGTTTGATGAAATGGTTTGTTAAATTAAATATCATCATACAACTCAAAGGATATGTTATTTAAATACATATGTATGTTATTTATGTACATAATTTATAAGCATGTAACTTATGAACTAAAAAATATATTCAATAAAAGTAACAGATTTTATTCATAAAAAACGGAACAAAATTAAATCTCAAAATCTCTCTATTCTTTATTAGAATTAAATTTAAGGTTATCATAAAGGCCGTGATAATCTTTTGGAAGTAGTTTCTTTAAATTCTGTAAGTCGTTATATTTTTTTAACGGCAAAGGTATGGAATTTTCATAAAGTGATTTTAAAATAGTTTTTGAAATATCTATTTTCGCTTTCCTTTGCGGAGATAATATCCAACACATTGTCGAAATCAAGTTTATAATACATACCCGTGGAATCATATCTTATGCATTTAACATCTGTTACCTGCGGATCACCCGTTTTAAAGCCTGGTCTAATGGATTTATAGAAACTAATTTTGGAAAAGTTTTAAAAAAAAGTATAGTCTAAAACGTCACTTTATAGGGTTCGGGGAATCTTCTTTCCTCTGTTATGATTCTAACAAAATCAGCTGAAACGTACATTTCTTTTGACTTCTTTTTTCTTTCGATGGTTGAATGGACAGAATCACATTCCATCTGGGTATGTCCAACCGTCAAATACTTTTGATAAATCGTCGTATTATGTTTTATCGCCACGAATTGTAAAAGATTAGCTAAGTTGACGTTTCGATTTTGTGCGCTATATCCATCGCTAAAGAGGACTGTTGGAACACTAGGTAGGTAGGTTGATGTACGTAGCAATGATCTTCTGATGTTTTCAAATTGAAAAAAGTAAACTGATGCACAGCGAGCTTTTGCTTTAAGTATGTAGCTGATGCAGCTATGAAAAGGTACCGATTAGACAGCTTGAACGTCCAAAGTATAAGCATTTATTTCATTTTTTAACGCTTTTTCTTTGTCATTATCTTTTTCCAACCTTGCTTTATTTTTGTTGCTAACATGTTCACTATATACATATGTCTGGGTCAATGTTTCCGTTCTTAAAACTATAGCATACATCACATTGATCTTTTTTTTTTGGCTTTTTTTTGGATAAATACGATGATCTTTCATTATTTGGAATATTTGTATCCTTCGCAAACTGTTCATACATTCTGTAAACATCTTTAAAAGATGTGTAGCTGAAATCAAAATATTGTTTGTCAGTTTTTTGCCAACAATAGTGAGATTCAAGCTTAGGTAGGCCCGCTAAAAAATCTTTGACATGTTCTTTTTTTTTAAGTTGATAGCGGATTCTTTCTTTTTCGACTTTTCTGTTTGAAAAGGAATTCCAAAGTCATTGGTTTCTAAAACCCAATTTCGTACCGTCCATTCTCCCAAATTAAATGTATTTAAAAACATTTTTTTGCAGACTGGTAAAGCAATATTTTCAACTTTTAACTTATATTTTAAAGTTAAATTCCATCTTGAATTATCACCACCTGTACGGCGAGCTATGAACTGCTTTTCTACAAGAGCTCCAATCATCACTTTTCGCTCTTTCCAAGACATGTTTTGGTCCTTATTCGGAATTCCCCCCCCCCCCCCCCACCAAAATGCACTTTTTTTTTAATGAATCGATAAAAAAAAGTGTGCTGTTCATAAAAAACATCAAATTATGGAGGAGAAACACTTTTTTATGGTAAAAAAGTGAAGTATAAAAAAATTAATATAGGCCATAGGGTAAATTCAAAGTTTCTTTAAATCCAGATTCTGTAAATGCAAAAGAAACCTTGAATACACCCAACCTCGCACCTACCCCAAATCCTATAGTGTGCCCAAGCCGCCGTAATGCGTAAGCAAGCAAAAAAAGCAAATATCCCATACAAAAGTAGTTTTAGTTATAGTACTGTGGGTGGTCCGCTTTTACTTCACTTTTTTACCATAAAAAAGTGTTTCTCCTGCATAATTTGATGTTTTTATCAACAGCAAACACTCTTTTATCGATTCGTTAAAAAAAAGTTCATTTTGGTGGGGGGGGGGAATTCCGAATAAGGGCCAACAGTACTGGGGGTGGTCCGCTTATACTTCACTTTTTTACCATAAAAAAGTGTTTCTCCTCCATAATTTGATGTTTTTTATCAACAGCAAACACTTTTTTATCGATTTGTAAAAAAAAAAGTTCATTTTGGTGGGGGGGGAATTCCGAATAAGGTCCCATGTTTTTCCAAAAAGAGTTAAATAATTGTTTTCTTTGTGATTCAGGTATTTCATAACATTTAAAATGCTTGCTCATTTTACACTTAGCGGAATCACAACGAGGCTTGAGCCCACGTTTTTGTCTTTTTTGTTTCCCGACTATCTTTCCTTTTTCTTTTTTAACACTATAGTATTGCTTTCCTTTTTGCCGTGCTTTTGCGACTATATTCTTCTTCCATTTCTCCGGTCTACCCTGTCCTTTCTTTCTTCTTTTTTTTAGAAATAAGACCGAAATTTTCACCTAGATCAAGGTTTCTGCGATTAGACCTGTTACAATCAACAAAGGAAGATTTTGATGAGGGTTGACAACAGCTTGATAAATCAGAAGTAATGGAATCTTGATTATCGTTTGTTTCAATAAATAGTCCGGTCTGATCATCAAGGATGAAGCCTTCGTGTTCGTAGTCTAATGTAGGAATATTGTCTTCGACTTCACATTCGATAAACTTCAGTTTACCTTTTGCTTAATCTAACACCAAAACATGTTTATTTAAAATTGCTGGTTTATAAGAGCCTGGTTCAGTAATATTATTATTTTTGTTAAATTCGCCATCCAACAGGTGCCTTAAAGTTTAAAATTTATTGTTAAGACTTTTAATTTAACACTATAACGAGAACATTTTGAAGAGCATTCATATAAAAAAAAGAGATTAATTTACATACATACACATACCGATCCATATTGTGTTTTTTATTTTATATTTTTATTAAATTTATAACCTTAATACTAAGCCAAATCCAATATATATAAAACTGATGCTCAAAAAGCTTGCGCCACATTCAAAGCTTAAATTCACTCTAAAGGTACCTAATAAATAATAATATTATCTGCCTCAAAGCTAAATCTGAATAACGGTACTTTTGACTTGTCGTTAACTGTGTAAAAAAGATTAACAATGAAGAAACTAAGGCCTCACCAAGTACATACGAGGTTCTCATCGAAACTTAACAACATGAGAGTAGTTACGAGGAAAAAGAATTAACGGTAAAATAGATGAATCATTTTAACATTCATACTTAGCTCTATTATTCTGTGAGCCCTAGACAGTGTTGTTATATAAAAAAACGAATTTGCCGAAAAATGTAGTTACGAGGTTAACGCAGAAAGGGGACGAAATGTAATTTCGAAATCGTTTACTCGATAGAAAATTTGTATGTTTACGTGATCTATTGTCTATCGTTTTCGATATCGGAAGGGTGATTAGGGCCTAGTCAAGTTCCTCTGAAATTCTTTCAGATCGTCTGTTTATACTAAGTGACGCGGTAGCGAATTCCAAAGGCGATCAAAAAAATACATTCTTCTTTCAAATTACATTTGGTTTATCCCGGAGTAGCGAAAATCATTAATCAATAATCATAAAATTACATAAGTAAATAATTTTCGTAATCACGTGAAAAAGAAAGTATCTATGTGTTTTTGCTTTAAACTTACTTTTCTTTGCGTTGAATATAGAGAGTGTGTGGAGCGTGTATATTGTGTCAAAACAAGACAAAAAAATCGTGGAGGAGGGAATCTTTTTCCTCGCGTATAATTTCTATTTCCTCCGCATAATATGGGATATCCCCCATACCAAATCTACACACTCAACTATTTTATTTATTATTTCAATTATTATGGTAAAATTAGCTCATTATATCAAATTAGTTAACTAAGCCCATTAATGAAGACACATGCGTTGATACATTAAATTATTTTACAGACTGACAATACAAAAATCAAAATCAAGGTTCTGTTACACTTAAAAAAAAAAACAACAAAAACCCTAAAATTATCACTTAAAATAATTTGTTTTCAAATTTACATAATATGTAATCTATGTTTTGAAGGACTTTTTGTCTAAAATCTTAACTTTTGACACCGGTTTCGCTTATATTATAACCATTTTAGTAAAAAGTTTGAACAGTACTCTTTGTTCAAAATTTACACCAAACAATTGGTTTTCACAACAGTCGATAAGATGAGACTGTTTAAAAAAGGAAAGATATTTCTATTTCAATCAAAGGAATATTTTTTATTCGGCTGATGAAATAGCGATGTTTATTTAGACATTTGTTAATGTACGATCACATTCTCTATACATACAAATGTATTCTATGCATATACATTTTTGTATGTAGGATGTGCTTAAGTATATTCACAATATATGGCATGCAGTAATATTGTCATTGCAATCATTAAAAAAGCTAAACTCAATGTTAAGCCGTAATTCTTTTTCTTCACCAGCTCTTTGTATTCTGCGTGTGATCCGATTACTATGCTAGACAAGCTGTTTGGTAATAGAAAACCAAACCATGTAATTTAATTCAATGATGAAGTTTAAGATCTGTATGTACTATGTTCATATTTAGGAAGTGAGCAAAATTTGTACCAAGTGCATGGTAAACCCATAAGTACTTCTTAATTAGTTGCATTTTTAATCATTCCACAACTAAATTAGTTAGGTTTATTATCATTATCAATTAGGTTTTAGGTATGGAGATACGTAAGAAACGATAAATAATTTTTTTATATATTAATTAAAACTTCCCCTTCAAACAGTTAACACATTTCACTGTCACACATGTACATTCAAGACAAGAAAATAGATGGAAGGAGAGTTCTTGGGAAATTTTCTAAAAAAAAAAAAAAAAACATTTTAATAATAGTATAATAATAGTGTATTATCTACTTCCTAATTTCATTAAGAATGGAAAAAGGCAAAGATTATTCCCATAGTAGTAGCTGCAAACCCGCCTTACTCTTTGTCACTGATGAAATAAGAATGGCAATGGACACTGATCATATAACACAGCTAACACTTTTAGATTATTCAAAGGCTTTTGACACTGTTAACCACTCAATTCTTTGTAGAAAGCTGCGAAATCGCTTTGGGTTTTCTTTAGAATCCTGTAAATAAGTTTTTTCATACCTCAGCGGAAGGCAACAATGCGTGTTGGCTAATGAAGATTCGTTTACCTTTCTCAATGTTTTAGTTAGAGTGCCACGGGGATCTAATCTTGGACCGAACCTCTTCTCATTTTATATAAATCAGTTACCACAAGTTGCGAAACATTGTTTGATTAATCTTTACGCTTATGATATGCAGCTCTTGATAAGTAAACTTTTTAGGGCGAACAATGATAATGTAGCTTTAATGAATAGGAATCTGCTAATTTCACAGTGGTCTAAAAAGAACGAATTCCGTCTAAAACCTCTCAAATCAACAACCCTTCCTTTTGATTTATCGGTTTTACACCCATTGAAACTTGATGACGAAACCATAGAGTATGTTAAATTTAAATTTGGTGGTTCAACAGCTCGAAGTGAACCAGGGGCCAAATTACCGCATCAGTTTTCGAGTAATACGTGACTGAATTATTTGAATTTGGCATTACCGCTTACGTCATCGAGCAATCGATTACTCTAATTTATTTAGCATTTTCATTCGATCACTGATGGGACTCACTCAGTCATTTGGTCACTGAAGCGGTAATTTGGACCCAGGACCTAGTGACCTTACTCTCAACCATTCCTGTGTGCGTGTTACCAGGAACGGAGGGGACCTACAATTTTTTGCCGATTCCGATAGGCTAATGAGCAGCACTTTCCATGGCAAGAGATATACTCTTAGAGGATCAATTCCCCGCAAGATGCAGTACAACCCTGAAAAACCTTTTTGCAGCAGCTGAGTATGTTAGTACTGTTAAAAATCTAGCGTGGACCACCTTAATAGTGCCATTGGTAAAGTCTATGGTAGTTTCTGCCTTCTTTAAGTAACTCGAAATTTCTTCCCTACAAAAACTAAAGTGCTAGCCCTTTTACTACCTATTGTTCTAAAATCGTTTGCAAGTTATACCTTGCGATTAGCCGCAAATTGAATGTTGTTCAATACAGCATTGCCCGCTATTTTTATAATCTACGACGTTTTGATCATGTATCCTCTTTTGTGGTACGGGTTTCTGGTTGTAGCCTAGACAATTTAGACAATTTAATAAACATTCGTTCTCTGATATACGAGTATGTACATATCTATGTACATGGAATCTTTCAAACTCAACAGCCTGATTATCTACACTCTAAGTTGAATTTCCCTCATCATTTTGCTCTGATACACACGAGGCAACCGTAGCAGCAACGTGTTTCGTTTGTTCACTACACACGTGGCAACTGTGGTAGCAATCACAGTACTGTTGGAGCTGTTGACTGTGTTGCTGCAACGGTTGCCTCGTGTGTATCTAGCATTACGTATTATTACACCGATATAACTTAATACTGAGCGCCAATTTTGTATTCGTGTTATACTCCTATGGAACTCTCTTCCTATTGCGATGGTAAGAATAAGAAGCACGAGTAGATTTAAGTTTTTACTTTTCAACTAGTTGACAAATAATAATTGATAATTAATAATATATTTACTTCTCTTTTATAATTATATATAAATATGTAAATAGAAACTTAATTTTATTCAAATTATTCTGTAATTAATTTAAAGGCTTGCAAAACTGTATAAGACTCATGTCCTACCTTCTAATCGATACACACTCTTTTTTTTTAAATTTGTTGTTCGTTAAATGAGTTACTAACCGCTAAATAAACTAGCAATTTAAAAAACGAATGTTATTAAAAAACACTGTTCATAAGCATTGAATTTATTTTTAAAACTCTTTTAGTAGCAAGAGATAAAAACAGAATGCTATGCAAATATGAATTTATGCAAGGACAAAAATTAGAAATCGTTGTAGTGGTTTTTTTTTAAATATGCTTTTATATAAAAAAAATTTAAAACATTTAAAAACAAAAAAAAATTAGTACGCCAACTTAAAGTTTTTAATACTGTTCGAATAAGAATTAAATTATCATAAAAAAATATTGAGCCGTTTTAAAGATATCGAATTCTCGAATTTTCCAAAGAATTATTTTTTTTTTTTCAAAAATTATTTTTTTTTTTTTTTTAAATTATTTTTTTTTTTTTTTTTTTATCAAAAATTATTTTTTTTTTTTTTTCAAAAATTCAAAAAATATTTTTTTCAAGTTTTAAAATTCAATATTCTTCAAACTTTTTAGAAGCTTCCCTATACAAAATTTCATTAAAATGTCGATAATGAGAAATTCAAAATTTGAAAAAATGGTTCTATGGTAGGTACACGGTACAGGAAATAATATCTTAATTTCATTTTTTTTATTAAATTATACATCTAAAAAATTAATCGAAAGAAAACAAATTTTATCAAAATTTTAGGCGCGGTTTTCGAGAAAAATACGATTTTCGAAAACTATTTTTTAACATTTGGATGGTGGTTAACGTTATTTTTAGGTTAAATAAATTTTTTTTCTTACATATTGCAGATTATATTGGGAAACTTTTATTTATCAAGATTTAAGAAAAAATCTCACGTGGTGTTTTCGAAATATGTATTGAGTTTTGAAAAAAAAAAACTAACTTTTTTTTAAATCCAAAGAAAAATTTGTTTGAAAATTTGAATACACAATTTGTATTAAAATTTTTGGAGAGCCTTAGCAGAAAAAATGATCAAGTTCGGTTGTACAGTTTTTGAGAAAATAAAAAAATAAATGGTTTCAGGGGGAGTACCATTAATATCCACTTTTCGTAAAACTTTAACTAAATGAAATTTTTTGTATCTTTGGTTCTTAAATCTGTGGGACAGTTTTTGAAAAAAAAAATATTTCTAAAACTTCGAGAAAAAATCGTTTGACAGGTACCGTTATTTTTAGTCTTAAAAGAAGAAAAAAAAAACGTGTGAAAAAAATTCAAAATATATACTATCTACTAAGGCCGGCAATTCACGACACAAAATAACTGCGCAAACTGACATTTCACTCAAGTGAAACTTGAGCAAAAATATCAAAATTGTTTTGATTTTTACACAGTTAACTGCACAAACAACCCCATTCACAACACAACTAAACTGCGCAAGCCCCAGTTTGCTCGGTTATTTTGTGTCGTGAATTGCCGGCCTAAGTTTAAAGAAAATCGGCCGAGCCCTTTAGGCTGTAGTAGAAAAGAGAGACAGGCAGACTGAATTGCGAGACCCACTTTTTTGGTCTTCGCTATCATCGTAATGTCAACTTTGTTCAAAATCTCGAGTACGATTTTTTTTACGAATGCATAACATGCCTTATAGTACCTTTAAGTCGCAAGTAAAAATGGGTTCATTGAAAATGTCTCAAAAACGGTTTGTTCTATAAAGTTGTAGGTGAGGCAGTCTTCCACTAAAATGCCCATCAGCATTTTGAGCAGTTCCGTTAATTGAGAAGTTAATTAGCATTTGACGTGCAAACGAGTGTATGAAAAATAAAAGAATATTGTTGTCGTAAACGAAAAGAAAAGTAATAATTTAATTAATTACATAACATAACATTATATTGATTTATGCAAAATATTCGTTTGTATTTGCTTGGAGAATACTTTTTTTCGACAGTTTTCTCAGTTTTCGAAGGGTCATGGTGTCTTTTACTGGAACCGAAATACTAAATTCTTGGATAGAAAGCTCAGCTTTGATGTTTGGCGTGGAGGACTTACACTTTCACCTACTCTTTGTTCCTCGCTATTGATTTCCAGTATATGGTCACGGCCATGGTCTTATAACGTTACATTGTACGTGTTTTTTGCTTATTACTCGAAAACTGCAATGCTATTTTAACTTTTAAACATACATGTGATAGATCTCTTTAAAGTCTAATTTCTGTAGAAAAAAGTTTTTATTTATCTCTTATAGATTTGTAAATTTTGCCGTTCAAATTTACTGATAACGTTACATTTTTTGGAAGTAGATTTTGAGGTTGCTGAATATATTCTGAAAACTCTGCGAATTTGGTGTGCTAAGTTCAGTTTTTCTTTTTAGAGAATTGAGATGAAATTCCAAATTATAGCTTACAACTTTTTTTTAAAGAAAAAGTTATATTATTTACGTTATTTCAACTCAAATGTGTATCTTATAACGTTACAGAAAAAAGTCTTATAACGTTACCTTTCGAATTTCTGTATGAAAAATGGGAACAATATGGCCGAAAGTAATATAAATACATACAAAAAACGAAAAGCAAGCAAATAGAACAAAGTTAATTTATTTATTATAAGGTAAGTACTTTATTTGTAATAACATTAATCCATAAATAAACAAAAAAAATAAATACTATATCCCAATCTTGAAGTATGGTAAGTTTTTATTTTGCGATTATTAAAATGGCTGATGACTTCAAAGTTT
This sequence comes from Chrysotoxum bicinctum, assembly GCA_911387755.1. Classification (NCBI taxonomy): domain Eukaryota; kingdom Metazoa; phylum Arthropoda; class Insecta; order Diptera; family Syrphidae; genus Chrysotoxum; species Chrysotoxum bicinctum. Next base: position 129,205,241 of record OU426989.1, on the reverse strand, counting down.
TATTAATTTTCAATATGTCATCATTGTGGACTTCTTCAACGTAAATTGTTGAAGAAGTACGGCTAAGCGCTTGCACAAAATCGGATGCGTTTTTGACAATACAGTCTCGAGCCCGTGCGTGCTTTCGCACGACAGTTTTTGCGATGGCACCAATTCCATCAACGCATCCTTTGCCATGTCAAGTGGCAAAATAGTTCCACGAAAATTTTATCCTAAATTTGGATTCAAAGACAGAAGGCTGCAAAGAATTTGTTTTTGAAGTGGGAAGATGGTCAAATCGCTCCAAATTTTAAAAACTTTCAACTTGCCTGAAAGTGTTAAAGAAGTTTGTACAAATACGGGATAATGGTATCTTTGGTATGCGTCAAATTGTCTGTTACAAAAACTCGCGATTGAAAATTTTCATTGAAATAAGAAACAGAAATAAACAAAGTGGCGCAAAATTTTAAACAGTGCTCGTTTAAAGTACTATGTAGTACAGTCTAGAATGCCAAAAAACGCACGTGTTTTGGGAATTTGTTTTCTCGGAAACCTTATTAGGTATTAACATAATTTTTTTTTAAATAATGAATGCATGCGTCAAGAATACAAAAAAAAATTGTTTTTTTTAATTTTCGAATTTTGGCCAAATTATAGAGGGCACCAACGCCAACTCATCAAAAGATACATTGTCCCATTGCGGACAGTTAATCTCAGGATTGGCTGAACTAAAACAAAAAAAACAAAGTGGGTTATTTAAAGGAAGGTTTCTTACGAGACAATTTACTACAATTTGTTTAAAAAGTCCAAAAAAATATGTTAAGCTCTGAAAAAAAAAATTTTTTTGGCAATTTTGTTGGCCATTTTTGGGTCACCATTTTTTTTGTCATAACTTTTTGGTCAAATTGTGGTAAATTGTCTTGGAAAACATAAAAACAATAAAGTTGCAACAAATTTTTTGAAAATCGGTTCAGTAGTAGATCCGGATATTAACTGTCCGCCAAAGGACCATGTATTTTTTGATGAGTCGACGTTTGCGCCCTGTATAATTCGGCCAAAATTCGAAAATTAAAACAACATTTTTTTTTTATTCTTGACGCATGTATTCATTATTAAAAAAAAAATTATGTTAATATATAATAAGGTTTCCGAGAAAAAAATTCCCAAATATCATGCGTTTTTTTGGAATTCTAGACCGTACTAGTAACTTAAGGAATAAATCCGGCTCTGCTTAACGCAGTCGTTTAGCTTGGAGACTTCGTCTAACTTTTTCCTTATTTCAAACACGTTAGCCAACTCTTTTAAGTAATGTGGTTTTTTTTTCTTTATAAAAATAAAACATAAGTTAACAGTTTTACTTCGATTTGCTTTGGTAATAAGGATAAAGTAGATCTTGGCGATCGTGTTTATTGAATGTTTCTGACTATTCACGTTTGATAAAACTGTGTTTCAGAAACTCTGTAGAGTGGAAATGAGTCGAATGAATATTGAAGTATTTCTTATTACCTTCAGCCCTACTCAAGGTCACCTAAAGTCAATAGAGTTTCAAAAGTTAGATACATAACTTCATCTTTATTGGTTTCAGCAGAAAATGTCTTATAACGTTACACGTCTTTCAATATTGTTTAAATAAAAATGGTCGCTTAATTTAAATGATTTTTTTATAGTTTTATTAAATAAATACCAAATACTCAATAAAATTCTAAAAGTTCAGTTTCTAAAACTTTCATATCATAAGTAAGAAAACTTTTAAGAAATTTGGTCTTATAACGTTACACGAAAGTAGAGCGCTTTTGTTTTGTAAAATTTACAAGTTTGAATATTTTTTTTACCAAAAAAACGAGTTATTTAGTTAAAGTAAGACTTTTCCATAAAATTTATAGTTGAAGGTAAACAAAAAAATAAATAAAAGGTAATTTATATTACCTTTTTTCGAGTACTTGAATTTCCGGCTATGTGTGAAGAGATCAACAAGCTAATTTGAAGTGTGGCTTAGGGCACACCAAAAATGTTTTTGCTGTTGATAATGATATTAACCATTAGTATGAGATATATTCTTTCTAAAAAGCTATGAGATTTGCTAGTAAGTCGGCATTGTTTCTTACAACAACATTCATGTGTCACTCAGCATTCTCCATAGTTGTATCGATAATGAAGGCATCAGTTTAATTTTTGGTGCGTGTGCAGGAAATAGTAAAGCTGACAAACCTGCCAAAATTGGTACAACGGCAACTATACAGAGTGGGCCTTCTAGTGGTTTATTTTTAAATCATAACTGAAAGATGTTTCCCCACGAAATCTTCACAGAAAGTCAGTATTATACCTCCGCGGAACGAAATGAGTCGCTTTACGGTTGAACAACGTTGGGCAATATTAAAGACTTATTTCCAAAGTGAGTGCGTATTTTGAATAAAAATTTTGGCCGAAATGAAGCACCCACCGCGCCTGCAGTACGCAAGTTTGTGCAAAAAGTTCTTGAGACTGGTGTGCTAGTGGACAACACTCATGGTCCCCGTCCTGGTACGGTGCCGAGAATATGGCAGCTGTAGCCGAGAGCGTGAGACTCAATTCACGAACATCAACACGCCATCGATCTCAACAGCTCAACATTTCTGCCTCAGGAGAATTCTGCCCAAAGATGCAGATTATTCGCTTACAAGGTCCAATTGAAGGCGCCGAGGCAGCCACTTGAAGGACGTTTTGTTCAATAACTATTGGAAATATTTGCTCTTACTAATAAAGCTATAATACACTGCCGGTCATAAGGTTAGAAGCAGGCATTTTTGAGAAGTAAAACCGACATTTCTCCCGTTACATGATGGATTAGAAGAAAACATCTATGGTAAATGAGAGACTATTTTGTTAACAACAAAATATAAAATTTGGGTATAAGAGAGATTTAGCTAACGGAACTTTTATGACAAATTGTAAAGTGAGTCAAGAATATGCGAAAATAAATCGGGTCATTAGATTAGAAGCATTGAACAAATCAACGTTGTTTTGTGAAGTGAATAAATTTTTGTTCGGTTTAAGCGGTACATTTTATAAATTAATTGTTCTTGATTGAGTGTTAATTAAAATGGGCAAGAAAAAATGTTTGACAGTGGAGGAAAGGGCAAGAATAGATGTTTATTGCTCTGAAGGTCTTTCATGCCGTGCTATAGCCCGAAAAATAAATCGAAGTGATCATTGTGTCAGCAATTATTTAAAAAATCCATCGTCTTACTCAAAAAATTATAAAGGAAACACTTCCTCTGCCTTAACACTTCGCGGAACGCGAAGTATCCTTAGAATAGCGTCAAATTCAGCTTTATCGGCAGCTAAAATAAGGGAGAAAGCTAATGTTAAGGCCAGCTTGTCCACTGTTAAACGCACGATTCGCCATTCTTAGCACTTAAAGCGCCTGAAGCTTAAAAAAAAACCACCACTTAATGACGCAAGGAAGAAGCAACGCTTGTGTTTCGCGAAAGATCACATGAGCTGGGATGTGCAAAATGGAATGACCACAAATGATTAGCGGAAGGTTATTTTTTCCGACGAAAAAAAATTTAACCTAGATGGGCCAGATGGTTATAATTATTATTTCCATGATCTGAGGAAAGAGGAGCGGTTTTTAAACCGTCACCATAGTAGAGAAGGAGGCGTTATGGTCTGGGGCTCAATTTCATTTTATGGCGCTATAGACTTGGTAGTCCCAGATACCAAAATGACTGGGAAAACCTACAAAGCCTTGCTGGAATCAGTATTCCCCAAAATTAGCGAGGTGTTTGGACCAATTCCATGGATTTTTCAGCAGGACAACGCTCCCATACACGCAGGCCGAGAGGTAAAATCCTTCATTGCGAACCAAAACGTCCACTTGCTGCTTTGGCCACCATATTCCCCGGACCTAAACATAATTGAAAATGTGTGGGGCTGGCTTACACGTAAGGTATATGAGGGAGGGAAGCAATACGATGACAAGGAAGCGCTAATTCATGGTTTCAAATTGGCCTGGAGTGAGATTTCACTGGACAACTTGGAATCTCTTTATAAATCCTTAAAAGATAGAATTTTTGAAGTTATTTTGAAGGCTGGTGGCAGCACACATTATTAAAAATCTAATAAAAGCTAAAATAAATAACAAATTATAAATAACTGCATTTTATTTTCATTTATTTGATGTGCTTCTAATCTAATGACCCGATTTATTTTCGCATATTCTTGACTCACTTTACAATTTGTCATAAAAGCTCCGTTAGCTTAATCTTTCCTATACCCAAATTTTATATTTTGTTCTTAACAAAATAGTCTTTCGTTTACCATAGTTGTTTTTTTCTAATCCATCATGTAACGGGAGAAATGTCGATTTTACTTCTCAAAAATGCCTGCTTCTAACCTTATGACCGGCAGTGTATATGGAAAAAACTTAATTTTGTTCATTTTATAGCATTTTTTAAAAGAAACGCTATACATGGAAACCAATGCTGAAGGAAAATATTATATTCACCCCAATTACCTATGTCGTCTCGTTTTTTCGATGTCTCTCGTTTTCTCTGTCGTCTCGTTTTTTAAATGGCATTCCATAACTTCTTCGACGCGATGATTTTGTAACAGATTTAAAAACGATGAAAAAGTAACAAACATCTGTCAAATTCAAAGGAAAATCTACATCAGTGTTGGGACTTCGCAGAAGCTAAAGAGTGGTAGAAATGTTGTCAAAAAAGTGGTAGAAATTAAAAGCCATTTTTATGTAGCAAATCGTATATTGAAAATAAATTTATTGAAAATAATTCAAATACAAAAATAAAAGAAATAATATTTCGGTTCTTTATGTTTCAAAGATCACATTATTATCTGGAAGAAGTAAAATCTGAGTTGCAAAAAGTGGTAGAATTAGATTTTTAGGTGGTAGGTTTTCATGAACAGCAAAAAGTGGTAGAAATACCACTTAAGTGGTAGAAGTCCCAACACTGGTCTACATACAATATTATTGCTCGATGTTCAATTAATGAACAAATGCAGTTTTTTTTTAATTATTAGAAAATAAATAAGTAAATAAAATGATAAGTGTTGAAATGTATTACATTTATTAGTTTCTTTTCTTTCCATCCCATGTTTATAAATTACAAGTGTTTCCTCTTGGATCTTAAGATGTGTTGTGTCTCTCCTAGCAGTGTGCTCCTTTAATTTGTATGACTTATATTCCTCTTTTCTTCCTTTGTTTATACTTTCATTGATACAATTTAAGGTTATTTCTTGGAGTACACACTGCTTCTTCGAAAGCGTAGCTCTTTTTTGTTTAATAGCGAAAGCTTGCCGTTATAGAATAAGCGATTCAAAACTTTTGCCAAGCATCTGCATCTCTTACTGGAGGACGTTTTTTGTATCCCCTTCAAAAAAAAAACCCTAACTGCTCGTCTTCTTCCTCAAATCTACGAGCGTCTGGAATTGGTTTTTATTTGTTATTTACAACATTTAAGTATATAGTATAGTACAACAATTTTAGACAAATATGTACTTGTTTTATTTATCGTAAAAAAATTCGATAAAATAAATTATTTAACAAGAATACTTGCAGTTTTGCGACCTTCTATGTCTCTGTCGTGTGTAAATTTCTGAACGAGAGATATCGTCGTTTTTTTTCTTAGTCGTCGTATTTTTTCGTCTTACAGAATGCAGAAGAAGTGTTCAACGACGTTTGACATTTACAGACGACAACAAAACGAGTGACACAAGTTGGAAACGACTTATGAAATGCAGATCGTGTCAGGTCGTATATTTCGCTGTCGTTTACGACATCGGTAATCGAGGTGATTATATTAAACAAACACCACTTGTTTGGCGAGAGACCAGGGGTGGAATCGCGTAAGGTGATAGTTGACTATCAATTCGTTGATTGTCGTTTTTGACTATAGCTGTCTCTATCATATCAATTTAGAATTATAGAGAGAGCGATGCTCAAAACGACAATCAACAAATTGATAATCAACTATCACCTTACGCGATTCCACCCCAGATTTCGTCAGTACTGGATCTGAAGCGCTCTTCGACTTCATTATAGGTATCATAACAGATCACAGTCTAATTGTCAAGCACTATTGTCATTGGGTACAATATTTGGGTCATGCCATGCATTTTGTGTAATTGATTAAATCAAAGCAATTCATTGCTGTTATTAGTTTTTTGATAATCCAGGGGTGGATCAATACATTTATTAACAGTAATATATTGTGAAGTTCTTTTGGGGCCCAAACCTGATATCGTTATAGATAATTGTCTGATTTTTATGTTTTGTTTTTTCCTAATAGTAAATGAATTTAGGGTCGATTACAGCAGAATTGGGGGTCTTAGGAAGAATTTCTGTGTTTCATTATGTCCTTACTGTGAAAAAACAGATCAGCCGTTTTGGCACTTAGTGAAATATAGTTGGGTTAAAATTCTGGCCACTCGGAATTCAGACTACATGGTTATAGCTTAGTGTCTTTATTTGTGCGCCCACTAGTGGTGGGCGCATTCGAATGAAATAATCGATTATAATCGATTCAGCCAACATCTCGAGATATCTCGATTCTTCACACAAATCATTCGAATGATTTTTTCTTATTTACTTTCTCTAAGCGAAATGAGGACTCGAGTGTCTATTCGAGACCGAGAAGCGATAAGCGAATATTGAACGAAAAGACAACAAAGAAAACACACAAAATCGAGAACTCGAGAAGTTGGTTATTTGTATATCTCTTGTGTATGTATTCAATGACTGAGTTTAAATTTATATTCATTTTTGCACTCGATGCATCGTTGAGGGTTGAATATGGAATTGTAAAGGAAAAACGAGAAGCGAGAACTATTATGTTATGATCTTCTTGTTTTGTTTTTGCCTTTTTTTTCCTTGAAATGGAGTGTTTGTTTCCTACTTTTTTACTATGATATTCCTACCCCTTGGCATAATGGTTAGTGCGTTGGACTGTCATGCGGAAGGTCTCGAGTTCGATTCCCAGCCGCTGCATAAAAGTTTTTTTCAGGGGTGTACTGCCTCTTGCGAGGAATTGACAAATTCTCCAAGAGTATCTCTTGTCATGGAAAGTGCTGCTCATAAGCCGTTCGGAATCGGCAGAAAATTGTAGGTCCCCTCCGTTCCTGGTAACGCACACATGAATGGTTGAGAGTTGTAAGTCACTAGGCCCTGGTTGACTCCGAGCAGTTGCACCACAAAATTTATTTTATTTTTTTTATTCCTTCGAAAACCATTCGAATGATCATTCGATTCTTTAAATCATTCGAATACTAATATCTCGATTCTTTAAATTATGCCCAACACTAATCCCCACCATGGCTTCGCAAATACAAGTTTCTTTTTTAAAAATGCAATAAAATAAACAAAATTAATTTTTTTTCATGTATTATGGCTTTATTAATAAGAGCAAACATTCCCATTAATTATGGAACACACCGTCGTTCAAATGGCTGCCTCGAATGGTCGTGCGCTTTTAATTGCAATTTTCGCGTCCTTGCTCTTCAGATGTTTGTCTAAAACGGCAACGTATGATAAGTTCATTAAGCTCTGATCTCCATAGTATTGGAGTTTAATGCTTCAAAAACTTACTGCTCACTGCTGTCGTTAAAGCGGAACACACCCCAATGCCCTATTCATAAGGGGCACAGCTTTCAGTTCATCGCAGATCACCTTCTCTCACCTTCGACGTTGCGAAAAACGCTGCTAAGTGTTTTGGTTTTCTTTGTAATAATAAGAAAACTTGCATCCCCTCCGATCTGGCTGTAATCTAAAAAACTTATATTCGTCCAAACCTTTAGTATAATTCCCATATTTGGGCAGGAGCTCCAATAACTCACTTTAATCGATTGGATAAAATCGCAAAATATAAAAATAAAATAAGCTTCATTTGAATTATTTGTACAAAAAAGTAGTAAGTTCCTAGCAACCGTTTTATCATAATTCATATACAAAATTAAAAAAAATACGCTGCTAAGGAAGTTTCTCTGCAAAAATAGTGTATTCCTCCTAGCATTGCTGCGAATAGCATGATTTCAAAAACTGATGTTCGGAAACTTTTCTGTCCGCTACATGATATAGCTACATATAGTTGTATTTATAAGAACGATTGATAAAAATTGAAATCTGAATATTTCTTGCGTATACACTTTTTTATTCCGACCAATTAGACTTGAAATTAATCAATTTAAACAAAGTCTAAAACTCTACCTACAAAATATAAAACATTTTCATTTTTCAATTATATATTCTCAAGACCTGTCTGCTTTACAATACTAAATACTTACGTTCAATTTCTTCGTCTTCTCTTATGTGCTTATTTTTCCTCAAAAAAAAAATAATTTTTGAGCTCAATAAAATAATTGGCAACGTAGTTCACCAAAACGACTTCTTTAATTAAATTGATTATTTTATAACGTAATATTTTTCTTATTCCCACATTTATCTTGTTATATATAACTGTTTGTATGTTTTTTATTTCCAGGTAATCAATATGATACGATATCAAATTTACCAAATTTATCAAATTTAGGTTCCTATTCGATAGTAAAATTAAGAGAAAAACGACAGACGGATTCTAAAACGCAATACCAGAGTGTACCGCAAGACCCAAATGCATCTTTACTAGATCAATCGAATAGTACAACAACAAGTGTTGATGTTAAACAAGAACCACCAGGCAATGATACCTTATCAACAACACCTACACCATCAATTATTATTCCGATAGTTGTTAATCAGAAACCTCTGCTTGGCGTCAACGGTTCAGGCCAGCGAAAAGATTATTCAGATAAATTATCTACCAAGTCACCTATTGTTTCCGAACCAATTCAGCTGGATGCAACTAAAAAGCCTGCTGCGTTTCCAAAAAAAACTTTATCAGGAGTTTTAGCAGTACCAACACTAATCATATCCACAGAGTCTCCGGATAAATATGCTGAGAATGTCGATGTACCCGAAAATGAGACATTAACTGATCTTGAAAATCGGCATTACAAGGTCAATCAAACTTCGGTAAGTTGTTTTTAATATAAATGTACAGCCGAAGAGTAATCCGGGTTTGGAGACTTTATGTATTCCAAATGGCTTTTTAAGATAAGAAAACAGCCACTGCACCGTCTTCAACTATTTCATGTTCTTTTAATTTAGGTTTAGCTTCTTTTCTTCTTCTATATTACTTATTCGGTTGATAGCAATATAATCAGAAAGGTAGGCCTAAACACTCCTGGTACAAACAAATGCAAAAACACCAGCATTCAGTTGGCCTCAGAAATGGAACAATACAAAACCGGGAGGCTTGCCGCCGATTTCTGAGGTCAACCCGGCGAACCCCACAGGCGGATCACTAGCGTGAAGCAGATACGTGGGAGAGTTATGATCCCCTCGACATCGAGATCATAACAGCGCCGAAGCAAAGGAAGAAGAAGAAGCAATATAATCAGCGAATTTTATATTTCTTGGAGAAGATACCAAATTCAGTTTTGATAGATTTCTTAAACTGTACGGATACGGTAATGGCAACGCCATCTGCCAATACAATAATAACTAGATAATCGATGCCAGCAGTCTATTCGTTTCCAAGTACCAAAAAAGAGGAGATAGAGCACCGCCTTCCAGCAAACCTCTACTAACAGATATTCTTGTAGAAAAGTGCTGTTTGTATCAAATTGTTAAAAGCAACCATAGTATACTCCTTATGATGGAGTGAATACTCAATCCTCGGTGCTTGTTCGTTAATGGATATCAATCAATCTTTCAAACGTTTTTAGAATAAAACATGATAGACTAAGAGGTCGGTGATCTGTTCCCTAGAAAGTTTCTACTATTTTTCCACAGATTATCCTTAATCCTAGTCTATCAGTGTTTTAAGATTTTTCTGCAATTTTTGGAGCGGCTCTGAACCTAAATCAAACTAATCTGATTTCCTTTTTAATCCTTATTTGAGTTATTTGAAATGACATGTTGGAACCTTAAAGTCAGAACTTAATGAACTATAAGTTCGATTTTACAGTTGAGAGAAGGATAAGATACACAACAAGTAGTAAATAAAATGCACAACTGGATCGCACGAGCTTGCTCTTTTTAAAAGTAATTTGGGATTTAAAATACATTTTATAAATATAAAACACGGATTTAATGAGATAAAAATGTTGAAATGCATGGAATTATCGTCTGATTTCCAGAAAAGTATGAATTTATGCAAACAAAGTTAAAAAATCGTTTTATTATTAAAATATTTTTTTATATAAGAATTTAATTTAAAAATTTTCAAGAACAAAATTTGGGATGCCAATTTTAAGTATTAAGTATTAAGTATTAAGTACTATAGTTTTTAGGAAATATTTTCAAAAAATAATAGTCCACATGTTAAGCTAAGATGCTAAAGCTGTTTAAGTATGATACTATTTTAAAACAACAAATTTGCAAATTTTAATCGAATCTACTTTCTCTACCCTTTTATTAAAGTTAAAATCATCGAATACATACTTTATTTTTTTAGTATCGTGCTAGCTTGTATGTATGTATGTATTCTTTATTGAGGCTTCTTTTTCTTTTTTACATAAATATTTGTTACACATGAGATTAAAAATAAGTAAGGCCGACTTAGAATTGGTCTGGCCGTCACAGCAATTTTTTACTTTAATTCTAATTTTAACAATAGAAAAGAATAATATAAAACTAAATGTTAATTCAAGTAGACATGTTTGCTCAATAAAATAAAACATGACAGAAAATTGATGGACTTAAAACTAGGTAAAAAGGGAAGAGATAGAACAACAAAAGAGGAGGAGCTACGGGAAGAGTAGTGCCAAATTATTTTCGGTGAACAGAGATGTAATGTATTTAGAGGATACAAATGGATTATTAGAGTTTATGTTTACACAGATAAATTGAATTCTTAAGTGAATATACTTAAAAGTACTTAAATAGCTAGATTGTATTATTATATAGGTATTTAAATAGGAGAGCTTTACCGTATTTCTTGGTTTAAGATTGTTTTGATAAGTTATAAAAGATTCGATAAATAAATTGAAAAAAGGTTTTCAATTTTATAGTCTTTAGTAGTTGCTTAAATAAGTTTAAATTTACATTGTATGTGTTCTTAAAGTCTATAAGTCTTATGATAAGATATTTGATTTTAAAAGGAACTAACTAGAGTTATTGTCATTTTACATTTGATATTTGATATGTTTGGATTTATTTTTGATATTTACATTAGTACGGTTTTATCACAAATTGGTAGATTGTAAGATGTTGATTTGTCACTCTATAATGAGAGGTATTTATCCTCTGTAATTAAGGCTGTGGCTTTTTTTATAAAAGTTTGGCAGAAAACGGTTGTCCTCCTCTATTTCAAATAGAGGTGTGGAACCTTCACTGAGGGAACAGATCGGTGACATGTAGTAATGATCGAGTAAAGAATGGTTAATGTTGTCATTATATACTGAGCGAATTAACGCGTTTGTATGGTATCTTAAATTAGAAAGTCTTCTTTTTCCTGTATTTAACAGGTATGTCATTATTGGGGTAATTTTGGAAGTGTCATATAAAATTTCGTTTCTAATCCATTTACCAGAGGATCTTCTAAATTTCCCTGTACATTTTCTCAGGACAAGTCTTTCAAATTTTTGAATTTCTTCAGCTACGGTTGGGGAAATTTGGAACCAAACAGGGAAGGCGTACGCTATGATTGGCCGTATAAGCGATTTATACATTAAAAATTTAGTTTTGGATTCAACTTCAGAAGAGTTGAAGAGGATCTTTAGTTTACTGCCCGCTATCTTACATTTTTTAAGGGCGTATCTAGCATGTGTGTTCATTTTCCACCTTTCGTGTAAAACAACACCTAGGTATTTTAATTCTTTTTTCAAAGGAACATTGTTTCCTTCCAAGGTTAATTTAAGTTGTTTACTTTCTCTTACAGCGAGATGGTGTCCTTTTTGAGAAGCGTTTCTAAAGCAAATTACTTCGCATTTTGGTACATTTAATTTGATTCCCCATTTTTTATAGTACGGAAGTATAGCTTCGAGATGTTTTTGTACTCCACTTAGGGCAATATGAGGTCTTTCATCTGAATCATAAATTAGTGTATCATCGGCATACAGAATAGAATTGGAGGAATGAAGTTGAGTGGGAAAGTCGTGTAAGAAAATATTAAATAACAATGGCCCCAGGATGGAACCCTGAGGGACCCCTGAGTTTACCGGGACTGGTGAGGAAAACTTGTCATTTAGGTTAATAGTTAAGTAGCGATTTTTAAGGAAACTGGAAATCATTTTGGTGAAAAAAACTGGAAAATTTAATGATAATAATTTAGATAAGAGACCATCATGCCAGACAAGATCAAAAGCTTTAGTGAGATCTAGGGCACATGCAACTGTGCAAGTCTTGTTACGGAGGTTTTTAATGATATTGTCTTGTAAGTGCAAAAGTGCGTGTTCAGTTGAATGCTTTCTTTTAAACCCGTATTGCCTTTTAGGTATGCATTCGTTTTCTGAGATAAAATCTTCGATTTTTGAATATAAAACTCTTTCTAAAATTTTTCCAACGTTTGATAATAACGAGATAGGTCTGTAGTTGCTTATGTCGTTACAGTTTCCTTTTTTCTTAATGGGAATAAGCTTAGCCTCTTTCCATGGAACAGGAAAGTATCCATTATTAATACAATTATTTATAATAGGTGTTAAAAATGTAGAAATAGTTTGTGAGCACTTCCTTAGTATAAAGTTTGAGATTTTATCAAGTCCAGCTGATTTTTTATTATTTAGGGAGATAGTGATGTACTCAACTGAGCTAACAGAGGCAAATTCTTCATCATGGCAGGAAGATGATCTATTATTGGGAGAGAATTCTGTTAGAACCTGGGTCGAGTTCCAAGTCTGAAAGGCTCGGATTCGGGTTACAATTTCAAGATTGGATTCAGGATTATTTTGTAGAACAGTATGGGAATAAAGATCTGTATAGAATTTTTCGAATGCTGTCAGTTTGTCGGTAGTTGTGTGATACAAGTGGTTATCATAAGAGATTGTTTCAGAAAGTGAGTCAATTGTTTTCTTTCGGCCGGTTATTCTGTCAATTTCTTTAAAAACGGCAGATGTGGGTTTCAGTCGTTTTAGCCTATTTCTAAATTGGTGATTCAAGTGTAATCTGATTTGGTCCTTTATAATTTTGCTCAGGCAGGATATCCTTGAAGAAAGTGAAGTATAAACGGTGTTAATTCTATTGCCTTCTCTGTGGTAAATTCTTTTCAACTGATATTTCCAAGTTTTCCTTTGTTTAAGAAGGTTTAGAATATTGTCACTAAGGTTTTTGTATGTGCTTTTAAAATGAGTTTTTTGCGAATGTATATCCATGCAGTCTTGTATTTGATTTGAAAAAAGTTCAATGAGGTTGTCTATTTCGTTGTTTGAGAGGTTTCTGTCTGTTGGAATATTCAAGTTGTCTAGTTTTCCCGAGAGGTCATTGTTGAATAATTGCCAGTTAGTGTTTTTAAATGAAATTTTTGAAGGAGGGTCTGCGAAAATTGGATTAAGATTAAAAGTGTCAAGAGCAAGAAATACTGAAAAATGATCGGAAAAAGGGTAAGTAGTCACGCACGCATAATTTCGTTCAGTGAACTGTGGAGCGATAAGGTTTGCAGAGACGATGTAAAAGTCAATTATGGATGAAGAGTTTGGTCTAGTAGGGGTTCTAGGTGAGATAATTTCTATGTTAAAAAGTGCAGAATTTTGGAACCAAGAGAATAAATGTGTACCATTGAGGTTTGTCATGGGGTCACCCCAAAAGGGATGTCTGGAATTAAAATCACCGCCTATTATGAATGAATCGAAAGTGGAGAGTAGTTGGCATAAGTCATTTAATGCATCGACAAGATTGGCTCCGATATTACCAGGAATGTAAATGGAAACTAAAGCAATTGATTTGTTCGGTCCAGAAGGTTGGGCTACGGAAAAGCTAACTATGGCTGTAGAGATAAAATTGTTAGAAAATTGAATAGATTTCGATTTAATCGTGTTCTTGATCAAAACTCCAGTACCCCTAATCGAGTCATTTCTCAAGAACGTGTAGCCATCGAAAGTTCTTCTATGGCTTGTTTTTAAAAGTGTTTCCTGAACCAAGGCTGCTGTTGGGGAGAAGTCCCGCAACAATAGGCTTAGTTCAGAGCTTTTATCGTGGGAAATTAGTGAATTTATGTTAGCGGAAAGAAGTTTTAAAATCATATTGCGATTGAGGCAACGAATTCCAGATAAGCCCCTGGCTTATCGGAATCATCTAACTTTATATAATTCGGCCAAAATTCTCGGACTCGAATGATTAAAATATTTATTGGAACTCCAAAGAGTCTGATTGATTCCTTTAAGAAATCACCGAAATTAGAAGTTGAAGGAGCTTCCTTATCTTTATTATATGAAATTTTTTTGTTGCAGTAACGTTACTGCCTTGTTTTAAAATGTTAGCATAGGAACGGCTGGGTAGTGTATTATGGGTAATATTTGGAATTTGAAAGTCTAGTCTATTTGTATTCTCTACGGGAGAACGTCTCTTTTTGTTTAAATATTCGATCCGTTTAGGACATTCACTGAAATTAGCTGGATGGCCCGCCTCACCACAGTTGATACATTCCACTTTTGCTTTGTCTGCACTTTCTATAATCGAGCACTGACCAGGTTCATGACAATTTTTGCATTTGACACATCTAGAAGGGAATGTACAATATGAGCTAACGTGGCCAAATCTTTGGCATTTGAAACATTGGAGAATAGAGTTTTTCTTAACCGTATCCCATCGGATCTTGTGGCGGAGAATATTTTTAATATTTTTTAATTTGTTCAGGCTTTCTCTGTCATTGACAGTACAAACGTAAATTCCTAATTCTAGTTCGTTGTCTCTAGACCATTTCGTTGTGAATGTCTTGACCTGCACCCTCAGTGAAGGGTCCGCACCCATTATGTCCTCTTCAATATCCTTCAGAGCAAAGCCATCTGAAAGACCCTTAAGTAATATAGAGAATTTCCTAAGTTGTCTTGGAACGAAGGAAAAGGAATTAATCTTAGAATCATTAAAAGATTTCATAAGTGAAGAATGCAGATCAACATCTTTTACATGTATTTTCATTCTACCTAGCCCTCGGTTTTCAAATTTAACATTGTTTAAATCACCCTTGTAATTTTTTTTTTAAAATTCCAAAATATTCTTAGAACTAATACCTTTGGCGAAAATAGGGGGGCACCAGTCTTCAATTCTCCTGGCTGTCTTAGCATTCTCTTGATGTTCCTTTTCCTGATGGGCATCTGTATGGTTTAGGTCTGGATTGAACTCAGGACTGAGTACGTAATATGGGTTATTGGCCAACTTGTTAGGCGCCATCTTTTTAGAAGTATTTGGATTTAAGTTAGAGGCACTACGTTTTCTGCCGATCACTTTATTGAATGTATTTGAGTCATTTATTAAAATACGCTTTAAATCTTTTTCAGCATTCTGATTGAAAACTGTAAGGTCATTGTTTTCCCAAATGGACAGGGGCAATTTATTTTTATTATTGAAAGGCACGTTACTCAATGACGACCCTGGTAGGTTAGTGAGTTCACAATTTTTTGAATTTGGTATCACTGAAGTTTTTTGAATTTCAACTCTTTCTTGTTCTTCGAATTCGTCTTCGCACATAACATTGTCTATATACATACTCGAATTTAAATCATCCGTTGCAGCCGCCAAAATGGCGTCATCGACGCACTGATCAATTCTGTTTTTCTCTTCTTCTGAGAACATATTTGAGGGATAATTAAAAGGTTTATTATGTTTATTAGTTTTGTGAGTCTCTATATAGGGATCAGGAGGGGGACGCCCCACCTCAGGGTTAG
Source organism: Chrysotoxum bicinctum (assembly GCA_911387755.1). Classification (NCBI taxonomy): domain Eukaryota; kingdom Metazoa; phylum Arthropoda; class Insecta; order Diptera; family Syrphidae; genus Chrysotoxum; species Chrysotoxum bicinctum. The sequence continues at coordinate 129,189,407 of OU426989.1, read as the reverse complement.
AACTCATTTTTTTTAAGACACTCAGTGAGATTTTCTGAAAACTTTTTGATTTTTTTTTGCTTGGTTTTTATACTTTGATTCTTTGATTCACAAGGCACAATCGGAAACACGACCGTTCGCAACGAGTATATCAACGCGACCGTCTCGCCTCAAACCATCGTGCTAGCTTCATTTATGAAACTTTGACATTTGCAAACATCAAAAAAGGTTCGTGTACTTACTTTTTTAACGAAATGTCATTGTTTTAGGTGTGTTCAGAAGCAATTTATTAAGAAAATTCTTTTAGTACGATACTAGTTAGAAAATATTTAAAATGAGTTAGTAAACTACTATAAAGTTAGCAAATTGTTAAGTAGGATCATACTAATACCTTAATAATAGGCTGTATAAAATTTTGCGCCATTGATTTTTCAAAAAAAAAAAAAAAAATTATATTTTTTTTCCAAAAAAAAAAACCCAAAAAATATTTTTTCCAATATTTTTATAAACAATATTATTTTAAACTTAAGGCGGCTCCTGCTAAGAATTTTTGGTTAAAATCGTTAGAGACGTTAATGATAAAGTCGAAAATCAAAGGAACGGTTCTGTGACAGGTACCCTTAATAACATTTTGCCCTAAAATTCTTTGACCAAAATGTTGTCCATGCTATTAATATTACATCTAATTTTTTCTATCAAAATCGTTAGAGCCGTTTTCGAGATAAATAAGATTTTGCATTACGGGTGTATGGGGGGTACCGTCCGTTTTGAAGCTACAAAAAATCAATTTCCCCTTTGGTGAATCACTGAAGACCCTTAAGTAGGGAGAGGTATATACTGAAACATGTTTTTTGTGTACTAAATTTTCCTTAAGATTTTTATAAAAAAAATTCGATATGCAATTTGGTAGTATTTAATGAAATACATTTTCTAACGTTATTTTAAAATTTTATCGTGTATCCATTTTTAAAATATTGAATTTAAAAAAAAAAAATTGTATTATTTTCTTAAAAATCCAAAAACTATTTTTTCGATTTTTTTTTTAAATTTATAAATAAAAAATAAAAAATTTGGTTAAAATCGTTAGAGCCGTTAATGAGAGATTCGAAAATCATAAACTTTAATCAAAATCTCGAGTTCGATTTTTTTTCAAATGCAGAACTTGTCGCCCTAATCGTTCGTCTTCATGAGAGTACTATAAGTTTTATACACAAAGAAATAAGCTAGTTAAATTCAACAATTTTCACACCGGAGTCGGTTCAAAATTACTAAGAGATTGCTTAATCCATGTATTTGACAGATCACTGGGATAATTGTAATAGAAATCTCCCAACCGGTTGTTCAATAAGTTTTGTCGTTCGATAAGAAAAACACAACTTTATGGTTCAAAATACACTTTATTATTCAGTATAATCTCCTTGAACATTAAAAACCTTGCTCCAACGATCCTCCAATCGGTGGATCCCATCCCTGAAGTGAGAATCCGGAAGGTCTGCAAAATATGCTTCAACAGCCGTTATGACCTCTTCATTTGATGAAAAACGCTTGCCACGCATAAATTTTTTGAGTTCTGGAAACAAATGGAAGTCGCTGGGGGCCAAATCTGGTGAATTTGGTGGATGCTCCAACAATTCAAACTTTAATTCATGGATTTTAGCCATTGTCAAAATGCTCTTGTGACACGGTGCATTGTCCTGATGAAAAAGGATTTTTTTCTTCTGCAAACCGGGTCTTTTTTCACGAATATTTTCCTTCAACTGGTCCAAAAGGTTGCAATAATATTCAGAATTAATTGTTTTACCAGTTTGCAAGTAATCCAGAAACAAAATTCCTTTCGCATCCCAAAAAACTGATGCCATAACCTTTTTGGCCGATTTCCGGACACGAACTCGTTTCGAAGCCGAACAACCAGGTTCACACCACTCTTTAGCCTCTTATTTTGATTCGGGATCATGGTGATAGACCCAAGTCTCATCCATAGTGATGAATCGACGCACAAAATCCACTTTATCCTTTTTAAAACGCTCCAAATGTTGCTGAGAAAGTCGCATTCGAATGTGTTTTTGTTCCATCGTTAGCGAATGCGGCACCCATTGTGCACACAGCTTTCTAAAGCCCAAAATTTCACTTAAAATATGGCTCACACTGCCTAATAAGATGTGTAGAGCCTCTACTAAATCTCTCTCAGTCAATCGACGATCTTCCAAAACCATATCCTGTATTTTGGCTATGATTTCTGGTGTTGATGAGCTTTTTGGACGTCCTTCACGTGGATCGTCTTCAAGGCTTGTACGACCACGTTTAAATTCAGCAACCCATCTTTCTACTGTTCTCATTAAAGGTGAACAATCATTATACACTTTCAACATTCGTTCGTGAATTTCTTTTGGTGCTACACCTTCCAAAAATAAGAATTTTATCACTGCACGATATTCAATTTTTTCCATCGTAAACAAATACTTTGACACGGCGACACTAAATGGCTTCTAAACAAAGAATGAATTGACAGATTGAAATGAAACTTCACATACGTTAATATGAAGAGTGTACCAACAAAACAAAAAAAATTTGGGCTAGTAGCAACGCCTTCTCTTATCGAACGACAAAACTTATTGAACAACTAGATACGTCTTTAGGATAGAACAGGACATGTACAGAGAAGGTGAGAAATCGATTCTTCCTCTTCTTCGTTCAAGTATCTTCTGCAGAAATCATAAGAATAAACTCTAAGCCAAGTTGCGTGCTTGCCTATTAAACAGTTTCTTGTAATAACACCTATTACGGAGCCGGTGCTTCAGATCCAGCATTCGCCAAGGAAGGTGGTGATTTTGTTCCACCTAGGTTTGTTCTTGTTTTAGCATAAGTTTGCAGGTAGCGATTGGAACACCTTTATTTGCCTTATCTGGTAATAAAGGTATCAATATAATTTATAATTTCACGAAATTCCCGGGAAACGTGTATATTATTAAGCTGATAGAGACAGAATCAAGAGAGAGGCGGTCCAAGAAGATGCGGATATCTTTATCTGATATCATCGGTGCTGTTTAGAATATAATTCACACACGATATGTAGGTTTTATTTTGAGACCCTTATAATGTTCAACATAAACATGAGGAAATTAGGGTGAGACAAAGGAGTTGTCGATGAAGCAAATTGAAATGGCAAGGTAAAACCGTTTCGTCTTAATTATTTCATAATCGTGAATCTCTGTATTTGACGGTACGTCAAAAAATAGGCTCGAGGGTGAACTGATGAGCATTTCTAACGAAACGGGTATCACAAGTGAATTGATTGAAGATATTTCTGACACTGGCTACTTCGAGTGAAAATTTCTGAGACAAGCATTCAAACTGTTACATAACACGTTCCGACGGTATTCAAGAGATTGGAATGATTCCATGATAGTTCTGTTTCCTATAAGTTTTAACGCTCTGTTCTGGATTCTATCCAATAAATGAACAGACGTTTGGGCTGCACCTGCTCAAAGATGTGAGTTATACTCGAGTTTTGGACGTATAATCACCTTATAAATTGGTCGTAAAATTCGTGTAGTACGGCTAAAAAAAGAATCTCTGTATTTGACAGTACGTCTGAAATTTTGCTCAAGGATAAACTGATGAGCATTCCTAGAAGTACGAGTATTACGGTTGAATTGTTTGAGGAATGCAACTGGCTATTTGTACATGGTACGAGTAGATACATTCATAGAGTATTATATATTAAATAAAACATTATTTGAATATGAAAACGTTTAAGCATACAAATGACGAATTTTAAAGGTTTCAATTGAAATGGAAGGGTATTGAAGAGTAAACTAAATTACGGTGTGTTTCTTTTTTTGGAAGAAAGTTCGAACAAAATCTAAAATAGTCAAGCAACGCATTTTTTAGATGATCTCATGTGAAATGAATCCTATTCTTACCTCTTCGTACTTTGATAATAATACAAATAATCCCGTTATATTTTTTTTTGCAGGACCATCATATATATTACAATAGTACGATTTACGTAAGCAAAGACCAAGCTGATGAATATTGGAACTCTTTCAAAAATATCACCCCAAATTCTATGCTTTCTGCTTCACATCGACGAGCAATGGTAAATATGCACCCATAAAAAAAGACTCAAATTCATGTTTGTTTTGCATACTCAGACGGTAGAACTCAAATTCGACTTTCCATTCTATGGCAACCCAGTAAAAAATGTAACTGTTGCAACAGGAGGCTTTCTCTACACAGGGGACTATGTTCATTCATGGCTAGCGGCGACCCAGTACATAGCACCACTGATGGCGAACTTTGACACGAGTCTATCCAATGATTCTTACGTGAGATTTAAAGATAATGGTTTGTGGAACAGTAGGAATAAATTACGGATTTTTTAATGTTTGGTTCGATTATTCTAGGGACTGCATTTACGGTTATATGGGAAAAAGTTTCGTTACAGGATAAACAAGATGTTGGCACATTTACATTTAGTACAACATTGCATAAAAACGGTGATATCGTTTTTACCTACTACAATGTACCAATCCTGATTAATTCAATACAAGATGACAAGCACCCAGTAAAAGTAGGCCTGTCTGATGCGTATATAATTGACAAAGTTGTTTTCTGTAAGATTATTTTTTATATTATTTTCAATTTGTATTTATTTAATCTTTATTTACCTGTAGTTGCTAGAAGAAAAACTATCTATGAATATCATCGAGTGAATTTTGGTAGCTCAGATATTACAAACTCGACGGTTATCTACTTAAAAGCGCTACCAACTTGCTTGTCTTATACCGACTGTGCATCATGCATACAACATCAAACATCTTTTGAAGTAAGAATAACATTTTTTTGCTTGGAAATTTTATTTCTTATTAAATTTTCTCCTAGTGTTCGTGGTGTCCAGTTTTAAATAAATGCTCAACAGGAACTGATAGAAAACGTCAAGATTGGCTTCATAAAGGTAATATTGTTTTGTTTTTTTTTATTTATTTGTAGCTTTTGATATTATTGCTTCATCTTAAGATTAAATTTTCTTAAATCAATCAATCTTAAAATTGAACTTAATGGCTTTAACAAAAATAATAATAATAATAAAGATAATTTAAATAATAAAGCTGGTAAATACAGTACAGAAAAAATACGTACAGTATATTTTTACAAAAATGATAAAAAAATGTAGTAGACAGAGAAAAATAATACTTTCAACAGAAAGCAAAAAAGGTGAAGAAAAAAAGTTATCCTATTAAATGATGTAGGAAAATTTTTTTTTTTAAAGTACATAATAAGTTTGCCGCGCATACCAACACTTATAGATAAATAAGAGGCAAAAGTGTATGTAGAAAACCTGAAGGTAGTGACTTAAAACTCTAAACCATTAGTGTGTTCGTATTGCAGACATGACTTACAATTATCTGCCGATCCCAAACGCCAAACGGCCATAGTCAGAGAGGCCCCGACACGAAAACAGGCTTATAAGTTCGTGTTTCAGATTGTAATGTAACGTTGAAGTTACGTGTTAACAAAATGAACCGCTTGCAGCAGCCCTCGGGGCCCTTTGATATCAGGGGCGTTTGCAAAATGCACAACAATCTGGTTTGTTCATAATTATCGATGTAAAAAAAATTGCTAACATTACACCAGCGAGGAATACGCAGTCTATATACTCTTCAAAGTCACCCTTTTACCTGGGAATACCTAAGTTCTTCTATGAAAAAGCTGACCAAAAGTTAAAAATAAAAAAGTTTTTAAACAGAAAGAACCTCTGGTACATGTACATGTGTTATACTTTTATTTTTGGCCTTGCGTTTAGTTAAAATATACTAATTGATTTGGTTATACCTGAATATATAAAACATACATATACACTATACAGGCTGTCGAGTTAATAATGGATAATCCTACATATATCGGTCCTTTCTTCAAATACCTGAACACTACGACCACGAATTAATGATTATTATTTTTTTTTTTTTTGTATTCTTATATTTGTAAGGACGGCCAAAATTTCACAAGACTACATATTTAATTAAAACGCAGGTTAACTTTTACATTAGATTTATTCTGTGACCTTAAAGTGACAAACTCTGGCAAAGGAATGAATAACTTTTTATTGGACTCACAATATGCGGCAAATGTTACATCTAATACAAATACATACATATATGTGAAACTTAAATGTTATTTGTAATATTAAGTATATAATAGATGGTTCGACTTTACTGTTTTATTAAAAGTGTTTGTATGTGAATTTATGTCTTTACTGAATGTATATAATTATAGAATGTGCATGAATCCAGTGTTGTTATACAGAATGCCTACATATTATTCTAGAACAACTGTACTAACAGTTAGGTAATAAAATTTTACATTAGTTGTTCCATTTTTTTTATTACAATTTTTAATCTAATTTTTCAATTGAAAATAAAATCGTCGGTTCAAAGACAAAACTTACTAAGTAATAATTAGAAATTGAGTTTATTATAAATGTTTATAATTCTTCTCATTATATCACTGAACAAATCCGAATGGCTTAAATGTCGCTCTAACGGTAATTACAAAGTTTAAAAAAATATAAATTGCAGGCGCTGGATTTCCCTTCAGGGTAAAACTTATTTAGTACATCATTAATTTTAATCAAGATAATATTATCTAATGTTATGTATTCGTAAAAAATTCTAACTCGAGATTAGATATGACATTACGATGGCACAGAAGACGAAAAATATGCGTCCCGGAATTGTTTGTCTGCTATAGAGCTGAACGATCCATTTAATTTTTAACTTGGTAAATATTAATTTTAGGGCACTCTCCAAAGAGGCCTATGGATTTTTAGGACGAAAATAAAGATTCCTGCAAGAATAAAACTTAACTCAAATTCTTAAACTCAAATGGATTTTACAATTTAAATGAATAATCGTTTCTTAAGAAGGGGTATCTTATACTCGTATTCCATAAATAACATTTTCCGTATAACATTTTTTCTCTAACGGCTAATCCGATTTCAATCAATTATTTTAGGGGAAAAATCTTTAATATTTTAAGTAACAATAAAAAAATTAAATTGTGGAATATAAAGTACATTTTTTTTTAATTCTCTAGCTTTAAACCAAAAGATATTTTGTAAATACTTATTTAAATTTTTATTTTTAACATTTTTTTCGAGAATTATAAATTGACCATTTTCTAAAAATGTTACAAATTCTAAGTTACCTTTACAACACGAGGAAGTGCGTGCGACCAAGTAGTGTATTTTATATTTGAATTGAAAGCGTCAATAGAAGCCAATTATCAAAAATCAGTTCAACTTAGTTATTTAATTTCTATGACCGTGGATCGAAAGATCAAGATGACTTAAAACCACATCATTAAAATTTGAAAACCGACATTCCTTCACTATATTTTTAATAAAATCTAAATATTTTTGATACAAAATATCAAACTTTGAAGTAAAAGTCAATAATTGCACTTCTCTCAAAATCTTCTTAACTAAATGGATTTTATTAAAACTACGAGTATAGTTGACACTTTAAGCCCAATGTTAAATTACATGCAAATAATTAAAATCAATTGAAATTTTAAGACCGAAAACTGTGTTTAAAACAATTTATTTCCATTTGGACCGATTTATTTTCACCAAGTTTTGGCCATCTCTTACTTGTTACTTGTAAAATCTATATCTATACTATCTATACTATTATATAAAAGCGAAACCATTTTAAACCTTGATACGCACGATCTCAGAAAGTAGTCAACCGATTTATTTGAAATAAATTTTATTATTTTCTATATTGTTATAAGAGTGTTTATGGCTATAATGTTTTTTCATTAATAATTTGTCAAACTTAAATATTATTGATTTTACATTTTTTGTCCATTTTTTCTCATTAGTTGACTTATACAACCACTCATATCTTAAAACCTACACAATAATCAACAAAGATTAGCATTGCTTCATAAAGTCAATATTGTTGCGCAAATTTTAAGCCCAAAATCACTTCTTAGTTAAACATACAACCTGAGAAATAAATAAAAACAAAATATAAAATCATAAACTTTTTGAATTCATTTTATCCAAGAATTAGATTTCATCACAATCGTGAGGTCGCTGCTTTGTTTCATTTCATTATCATTCCAACATTTTTAATTTTCTTTTCTTCCCGCTCCCATACACTCTCTCACTCTCTTAATATCTGTTCCATTCAATAGTTACGTTTTTTCTCTTACCTACCTAGACCTACCTATGTACATATATTCAATTTTTCTGTATTGTATAGTTTATCTAATTAATCGACACACACACACATTTTTTTTGTTTCTCTAATTCTATCGTCACATCGCTGAGCAATGTGGGGGTGGGCTCTTTTTACTTGCGATATAAGTAGGTAATAGGTACTAACTATAGACCAAGTTCTGCATTTGGAAAAAAAATCGAACTCGAGATTTTGATCAAAGTTGACATTACGATGATAGCGAAGACGAATAAAGTGGGTGCGACGATTCCGTCTGTTTGTCTATATGCCTGTATGTCCGTATGTCTGTATGTCTGTACCTCGATCTAGAGCCTAAGCCACTGGAGCTATTTTCTTTAAACTCGGTACTTAAGGGTCTTCGGTGATTCCCTAGAGGAGAAATTGAAATTTTTTTTTTTAGCTCTAAAACTAACAGTACCATCCCATACACCCGTAATGCATAATCTTACTTATGTCGAAAATGGCTCTAACGATTTTGATAAAAAAAAATAGGTGTGATGTTATGGACACGGACTACATTTTGGTAAAAAAATGTTTGGGGGAAATGTTATTAACGGTACCTGTCATAGAACGGTTTTTTTTGATTTACGAATTTCTCATCAACAGCTCTAACGATTTTAACCAAGGTTTTTATGCGTGAGCTTCTGTACACTCGAAAAAAGATAATCTAAAATTTTTTTCGAAAAAATAGTTTTTTGATTTTTATAAAACTAATATAATTTTTTTTTGAAAATTCAATATCTAGAAAACGAATACACGAATAAATTTTTAAATTACGATATAAAATGTATTTTATTAATACTAATAACATATCATTTTTGTTTATACAAATTTTAAGGACGATTTAGTACACAAAAAACATTTATCAGTGCGTCTGTATGTCTGTACCTCTCTCTACAGCCTTACCCACTAGACATATGTTCTTCAATCTCGGTAGTTAAGGGACTTCAGTGATTCCCTAGAGGAGAACTTGAAATTTGTTTTAGCTTCAAAACTAACGGTACCCCCCATACACCCGTAATGCATAATCTTATTTATCTCGAAACGGTTCTAACAATTTTGATAAAAAAAAATTAGGTGTGATATCATGGACATTGGACATGGATTACATTTTGGTCAACAAAAATTTTGGGCAAAATGTTAATAACGGTATCTGTCATAGAACGGTTTTTTGATTTTTTGACTTTCTCATTAACAGCTCTAACGATTTTAACCAAAAATTTTCAGCAGGAGCCCCCTTAAGTTTAAAATAATATTGTATATAAAAATATTCGGAAAAAAAAACTATTTCTAAAATTTATACTACCTAATACTTAAAATTTGGCATCCCAAATTTTGTTGCAGAAAAATTTTAAGGAAATTTGTCATATGAAAAATTACTTAAATATTAAAAAGATTAATCAGACGGCAATTCCATACATTTGAACATTTTTATCTCATTAAATCTATGTTATATATTTATAAAATGTATTTTAAATTCCAAAGTACTTTTACATAAGAGCAAGTTTGTGCGATCCAGTCGTGCATTTTATTTTTTAAGTTACTTGAATACACTCAATAGCATTTTGGGTGACAAAAATGGACATTCAATTGACTACAGTGCCGTGCACATGAACTATTCTATAAAAGCGAAACCATTTTAAAGTTTGGGTTGAAAGATTTCAGAAAGTAGTCAACCCGTTTATTTGAAATAATTTTTATTATTTTCTATATTGTTATATTTATAATATGCACAAACATGAACAAGCTCTTTTTTTTCAAGTGTGAAAGAGAATCTAATTCGATACGGTATGTTATACATATAAACTAAAATTAATATTATTGTAGCAAATATGCTCAGTCCCATTGAGAAATGTTTTAATATGCTAATATTAATATTAAGAAAATATTCGTAGTTACGATTTGCGAAGCAACGCGAGTACGGGTCGGCTAGTTTGTTATAAATCTACAATTTTTACTTTAACAATTTTGTTAGGGTACTTTTTCGGAAATGCTTAAGACATTTAAATAAAACTCTCCACCTACTTTCAAATTTGTCTGAATTTTCTTTTGGTGTTTTATAATTTGTTTGTCTTATTTTTCTGGGTTAATAGTCAAAAGCTCCATTAGCAGATTAATCGGAAGTTTTAATAGTTATCATCGTAGACAAAAGCATGCGTTGTACTATTTTGGAAAGTTCAATAATTTAACAATGAGTTGAACTGAAAAATAATAATGATTTTGTTCTTACAAATAATCAAAAGCTTGAAGTGCGTTGGAGTTATCTCGTTAAATTCTTCTGAATCTACACATCTATGTTTTCTCTGCTTTCTCGTTTTTATCCTCATCTCCGAAAACATATCAATAATGCTAATCATATTTTATTTATTTTTTTTTCAACAGTGAACAATAAATAATTCAATCTACAAATATTTATTATACTCTGTTCAACAAAAATTGTCAGTACACGCCTTATGGGAGAGCTTTTACCAAAGCAGTGACGCCTGATGCACCCTCAGTACACTGCGTTGGGAAAAATGCCACTTAAAAAAGAGCAAACCACTGACTTTCCTTAAAGAATTGTTGTTGTAATTTTTCGAAAAAAGTTGTACACCCCAACACGACCGTTGTATCCCATTGCTGATGGGATGCTGTCGAAGTCAATACGATCGTGCGCTTGTTATCCGCATCAAAACAGAGTTACCATTATCATTCTCAATTACAAGCAAGGAGCTTATTCAGTGGATTTTATTAAGGAGCTTTTGGAATTTGAGGCTTTTGAGAACAAGTTATTATTTTTGTATTGAAAAATTATAATACAAACAAATGTATCAACTACATAATTATGTAATATTTTGACATTGTATGATGCTATTAAACAAGTCCACGAAAGATCTATAACGAATAAATTAGCATTTTCCGCTTTTTATTTGCACGTTTCACGTTTATTAAGAAATTAAACTCTTTGAATATTTTTAACGACGAGCAAATAAGACAATAAAAATTATGGTGGACTTCCACACTACTAAGATCAGAATCACTTTCATGATAAGAATATATTCTTATCTATACCTTAGCAAAAAATCACTTTTAATATTTCACTGATCAATTAAATCGATCATTAAAATATAGTGTGAAAGAAAATTTTGTCAGTAATATGTTGGTATCACAATCACTGATTCTTTTTTTTTTAAGTAATTTTTTTAGGATGATTTTTAATAATAGCCCAGGGAGATTAGACTCTCACTTCGAAAGAACGTATGTTATTCGAAATAAAATTAGTATATCGTATGCTTAATGGAATACTGACCCATTAGCAGATAGGTCAAAATTGAGTTACGTACAGATACAGGCTTTTGCAAGCCTCAGATCTCATGAATAGTTTATCATACTTTAAGAATATTAGTATTAATGATTAATTCATGAATTAGTTTTAATTTTATCCGTCAACAAGTAGGACAAATCCTCATAGCAAGATCTTTTTTTGCAATTTCCCAAAAATCGTCTTTTTCGAGTTAGGTCAGTATTCCATTAAGTATGCGATATTTTAAAATAAATAATGTAAATTAACGAATCAAGTCAAAAAGTTTTATTTAATATTTTAGGAAAAATATTCATTTAATTTTTATTTGTTTTAGATAAAAAATCCGTTCAAAAAAAATTGCCGTCTTAGCAAAAATCCATGAAAATAAAAACATTCTTTTTGGTGCCTTTTCAGATTGTTATTGTATTTTTAATACAATTATGCATGTTCTGTGCATAGTTCATTCCTAGATCATTTTGTTTACATTTCATATGTTTTCCATTAGTACTAATGTTTCTACTAATGTCTATCAATCAATAAAAATTCAATTACGAGTATTTCTAAGAAAATCTAAGAAAAGTAATAGAATGCATTATCTTGTATTATGTTTAATTTTTTAATTTAATGAGATTTAAGAAGGTTTAAATTTTCAAAACCTTACAAGTATAGGTATATTAAATTGCCTATAACATTTTTCAGTTATTATGCATGTATATTATATAGATTCCTGTTCTAAAAGTTATTACCGAAATAATTAACTATTAAAAAGGATCACAAATATACACTATACACCATATGTTCACAAATTGATATTTGATATTGTTTTTTTGGTTACAAGTTTTGAATCACATGTAAGATTTAGTGGATTATTCTACAAGTAAGATTTAGTTTTTTTCTGCACTTGTAGCTTTGTGTTACAGAAAGAGGGAAATCATACAATTTAGCCCTTGTAATGTTCGCCCATTACACTTGTAGAAGAGCCAGCAAACTTGTAGCTTTGTGTTACAGAAATTTGTTACACTTGTTATGGTTCATTTGTATTACAGGTACTTGTAGTTTTGTGTTACAAGCCCCAGTGAACTAAGTTGTCAAAAAAAGATCTGTGTTTCTTTTTTAGCTCAGACATATCCGAGTTCAGAGCCCTCAGGTTGAGATTCTTTTTTCAATCAGAGCTAGCTCGGCTAACTTCACTTTTTTCCACGTGATATGACAGAGACAGACGGCGAAAAAAAAGTGGAGATTGACGCCTTTGACATCTGAACATCCTCTGAAGTAAGCGCTCTGAGTTGTTTTTGAAACACACCTGAACACTTAGCTGTCACCTTTTTTTACTTGCGACTTATAGGTACATACTATAAGGCAAGTTATGCATTCGTAAAAAAAATCGAACTCGAGATTTTGATCAAAGTTGACATTACGATGATAACGAAGACCAAACAAGTGGGTCTCGCAATTCTGTCTGTCTGTCTGTCTGTTCGGTTACAGCTAAACGGCTCGGCCGATTTTCTTCAAACTTGGTAGATATGGGTTTTAATTTTTTACCCCCGGATGTTTTTTGATTTGATTTTTTAAGACCAAAAATAACGGTACCTGCCATACGATTTTTTTTTTCGAAATTTTATAAATATTTTTTTTCTCAAAAACTCCCAACGATTAAAAAAAAAAATCAAAAAATTTAATTTAGTTAAACTTAGGTAATGGTTGAAAAAAAAAAATCCAAAAAATGAGTAGTTTTGGTACCCCCCCTTGGGACCATTTTTTTTTGTTTTTGATTTTCTCAAAAACGATCATTTTTTTTCTGCTAAAGCTTCTCAGCAGTTTGAATATTATTGTGTATTCAAATTGTCCATGAATTTTTTGTTTGGATTTTTAAAAAAACATTCAAAATTTTTTTTTTTTAAAACAATATTTCGAAAACCTCATGCTCGAATTTTTCAAAACTTGATAAATAAAAGTTTCTTAATATAATCTACTAGATATGAGAAAAATAAATTCATTTTACCTCAAAATAACGGTACCCTCCATACAAATGCTAAAAAATGGTTTTCGAAAATCGTATTTTTCTCGAAAACAGTTCCGAGAATTTTGCTTAAATTTTTGTTCTTTCTATTATTTTTTAATATCTGTAATTTAATAAAAAAAAAATTTGAAAACAAACAAGATATTACTGACTGTACCTACCATAGAACGATTTTTTAAATTTTTGAATTTCTCATTATCAGCACAACGGAAGTTTAAAAAACATTGCATTTCAAAACTTTAAGAAAAATATTTTTTTGAATTTTGCAAAAAAAATCAATTTTTTGTTTTTTTGAAAATTCCATATCTCGAAAACGGCTCAATACTTTTTTTTGTAAATTTAATTTTTATTCATACAATAATAAAAACTTCAAATTGGCGTACCAACATTTTTTCTTAAAAATGTTTTAAAATTTTCTTATATAAAACTTTATTTTTTAAGAAACCACTACAAAGACTTATAATTTTTGATCTTGAATAAATCTATATTTGCTTGAATCACATGGCATCCTATTCTTACCTTTAACTACTAAAGAAGTTTTTTTTAGTCATTTAAAAAATGAATTTTATGCTTATGAACAGTTTCTCTAATAACATTCATTTTTGAAATTCTTAGTCTTTTTTACATAGGAGCAAGTTCGTGCGACCCAGTCGTGCATTTTATTCTTTAAACGTCCGTAAAATGCTTGTGCTAAAGCAATTTATTTTGCTACAACTCTTGCTCTGCTCTGAACTAAAAAAAGGAAATGGGAGGTTTTGACAATGAGTTGGAAAGGGTAGATTAGAAACGCAAATAGATACCTTTCATTGTCAGCTCTTCTGCACTGAAGGTGTGAATAATATATTGAACATCAAAATCACTTTAGCAATTTTTGGGGAGACATTAAAAAAATGTTGGTATTTTATACAAATATGTAGGTTTTCATGAGACTAGAGATGACGGTGTGGTGGCCTTCCCGTTAAACACTTGTATTTGCTTTACCTTCATAGGAAACCGAATCTGATTTAGTTAAGTTAAAGATGTTGATGAAATTAGAGCTGTAGAATTCAATGTTGAAACAGGAGCAGCAATGGCATGGCTTAAAGATAAAGATGTTGATAAAAAAGACAAATAAGGGTTTTCAGATTTGATTGAGTCGTCGTTGATGGTCAGGTTTTCGACGAGTATGGATTAATATACTAACATAACCATATCACTGGATTGATAACGGATTTTATCCGCAAATCAATCGATGCCCTATGTTTTTCGGAGTTCTTTGACGGACTCCATGCCATTTTGTATTGCAACAGATCGAATTTTCAAAGCTACCCATATCTTTCAATAAAGTGCTCAAAGCAAGAGAACCTTGGGCTAGCGTTGTCTTAACATTCTTCAAATTGTCTTTAATTGATTGGTTAACGGATCTTTGAATTTTAATTGTGAAGTCAATCAATAAGAGCAAATTCGTTATTTTTATTAACTATTTAAAAACGTCTTCTGGCAGAAAGTTTCATGCTATCCATCCGAAAAGTACACATTTTCGTTGATGGCAGAAACCAACTTCTTCGGTGGTTTAGCTAAATCTTAGTTACTAAACGTCACTTAGCAGCCATTTTGTTTTATTAATGGAACTAATAAAAAAACCGTTTCACAGTTTTACTTTTAAATTTAAATAGAGTTCAAAATTATTTCAATTCTTTTTGTAATAATATAAACAAAGTATAAGCTTCCACTTGAAGCAAGATCTTATATAAAATATGTCAAATTGGTGGATATAGTTATTTTTATTAACTAATCCGCATGCAGATTTTTTCATTACTATGATATTATTATAATGTATTACAATTACATGATCGTTGAAAATAAAATGCACTTAGAGGTCGTACGAAATTGTATCACACTATTAAAATATTTCTGTTACACCAATTTTAAAAACTGAATATTTTAGTCACATTCCAGGATACGAAAAATATTTTTTTTTCGCTCACGCATTCATTGAATGTTAATGAATTGAAACATGTGAAAATGTCACAAAATACAAACAAGTGCAAAGTTAATGCTGCAAAATTTTCTGAATTTTAAAGTAATAATTTTTATAAACAATATCATTCTCCATTTCAATCGCGGTTCGTAGAGAGCCCAACCATGTGCGTGGTTATTAGCAATGGAGGGGACCTTCAATTTTCTGCAGATAACTCTTGGAGTATTTGCCACTTTCTCGCGAGGCTACTAAGATATATTCGGAGCTCAGACCTGTAAGGAGCGATTTATTCGACTCCGCGTCCTTGGAGTTACATGTACTAAGGATCTGGTCATCTAGGTTGGAGGTTGTGCCGTCGTCGAGGAGGCTTTAAAGGCACATACAATAACTTAGGTACGAACGGATTACGGTCGGATTTACTGATGAACCATGCAAAATAAATAAGGACAATGAATTTCGGACCAGAACGTGAAATGTTTGGTGCTTTAAGTGACGACGTGCAGCCGAAAAATTAGCAGGAGCCCTAATCTGTTGCAAAGCAGATATTACCGCCATCCGAGAAATGCAATGGGATGGACGAAAATAAAAAGACTGATATATATACTACGGCGACTGCTATCGACAACAAAAGCAGAATCTAGATTAGATTTAGATTAGATTAAATTTTATTGCTCTATAAATGGTAGGTTTTACATTATTTACAATCATTAAAGCATGGCTTTGCCGTCTGCCTGATAGACAACTTATATGAAAATTAAAAAATTTATAAATGTAACAAATCAATTTCAAAATAAAAATCAAAAATTTTCGCTTAAGATTCTTCTTCGATACATAAGTGCAGTTTTACAAAATTTAAACATTTTGGGTACATCTAATTCGTTGAGATATTTTATTAAAAACTCTTCAGATAAAAAATCACTTCCAAAGACGTGTCTTCTTGTTTCTCTGAGTACGGGACATCTCCCAAGAAAATGAAAAATATCTTCTCTTTCTGCCATATTACACATTCCGCAAAATATGGGTAGATCATCACGGTGCGGTATAAAGTTGAGATTCAAAAGTTCACCTCTCAGTCTGAACATACATGTTATTTGTTCAATCGTGCAGTCGTCCCGAAAATAGTTGTAATTGTTAAGATTGTGATTCAGCTTACTGTAAATCATCCTGTGTATGGATTCATTTGCTTCTTCAGCATATTGCACTCTAAAACGATCATCTAAGGTTGAAATCAGTTGATACAATAAGGGCTTCCAAGTACTGTAGTCATCAAGGTTTAACTCTATACCAGTTTCCTGTGTTAGTTGCATCCAATCCTTGAACCATCCAGATCTGCTTCTTATCGCTTGAAGAGCTGCTTTTTTTGGAAGACGATAATCGGGCATGTTCAGAGCATTAATTATGAAATCAACTTGCAGTTTAAGTGTTTTGATAAATAATGGGGAAATTCCTGTTTCTAACATGATCATATAATTAGGGGTATTAGAAGGAAGCCGAAATATCCGTTTGATATAAAATCGGAGAAGTTTTTCAGCGGTTTCATACTTTTTACCTCCCCAAACCTGAGCTGCATACAACAAGGTTGACTTTGCCACAGACTCAAACACTTTGAATTTGCTGCTATGTGTTATATGACTATTGCTAAAGATTTCCTTCCATGCAACATTGATTGAGGTCTTAGCTTTCGCTAACTTTTCGGTAAGATGCCTTTCCATACTGAGGTTTTTGGTTAAATAAACTCCTAAATATTTGTATTCCTGGACGACCTCTATCCTTTCATTGTTGTATGTCCATTGTTCCCTCGCGTTAGATCTTCCTCCTCCTTTTTTAAATACCATAACTTTTGACTTGTCCAAGCTAACAACTAATTTCCACATAGTGCAATATTCATAAAGCTTGTTTATCATGAGCTGAAGGGATTCCGGTGAGTAAGCAAACAGCACAATATCATCCGCAAAGAGGAGTGCTTTGATAATGGTTTCTTCATATTCTATACCTCCTGGCAAAAAATCCGTAATGTCATCGATGAAAAGCGCAAACAAGCTTGGGCTGAGTGTGCAGCCTTGGCGTCCCATCCCATACTGCTGCAGTGGTTTCCATGTACAGGTTCTGCAAAGCACGTCCAAATCTGTGTGACATTCCCAATTCAAACATCTTGTACATTAACGCGTTTCGGTCTATTGTATCAAATGCAGCCTTGAAATCTACAAAGAAAGTATATAATTTCTTATTTCTAGACAGAAACGAATCTGCGATACTTCTGAGAACAAAGATGTGATCTACAGTTGAGTATCCTGGCCTGAAACCCGCTTGGAATTCTTTAATAAGTTTGTTTGCGTCAATCCACGCTCTAAGTCGATTGTGCAGTATCGTTGTGAATATTTTATAGGATGCATTCAAGAATGAAATACCTCTATAGTTTGAAGGATCCATTGTGCTGCCCTTTTTATGAATGGGGAAAATCAGCGCTTCTTTGAATTCTTTAGGTATACTTCCGTGCTCAAGTATGATATTTTATACGCCTGTTAGATTCTTGAGAAGCTCGTATGTTCCATATCGATAGAATTCCGATGGTATTCTATCAGATCCTGCTGCTTTACCATCCTTGAGACTTTTTTAGCGATGCTGTAAGATTGGCTGGTCCAGTAGTTCATCATAAAAGCTGGGTTGAGCATATTGTATCATATGAGTACTCAAGGAGCTGGGATTAAGCAGTTGATTGAAATGTATCAGCAAGGTATCACAGTTCAAATTTCTGTTTATAACGTAAACTTTGCCATTAAGTCTCTGAACTGTCTTCCAGAATTCACTTGTGTTCCTACATTGTGCAAGTCTTCTCGCTTCTCTTTCGTAGAATGCATCCTTTTTCACTTTGCATAGTGCTTTAAAATTCCGATTATGTTCAATATATATAAGCTTTGCGGTGACTTCATTATGGCGTCTATACTGGTTCAGCCAGGCGTAAGATAATTTCCTTTCCATCATGCATGCTTTATAAAACCATGGCTCTTTATACTCCTCATCTCGTCTGCAATGGTTCGATTCCGGGTACGCTGCCTTGATACAATCCTCAATTTCTTTTAAATTCACTGTTTGGCGTCTCATCAGACATGAGTCTAGCTCTCTTCTATAAAAAGTGGCCTTAGAGTCATTCCACTTCAGCTTAGGCAATAGTTTCATGCTCACACTTCCTTCATTTTCATTTTTTCCGCAATTTAGTGAAACAACAATTGGCATATGATCTGAGTATGGCACCTGTTGCACTTTAAAATCGGTAATCAAGGAATTCCAAGTGCCCCCTACAAGAGCGTAGTCAATAACTGAACTACCTTGTTTTCCAACAAATGTAAGTTCTCCAAATTTATCGCCTTCGCTGGTGCCATTTAGAATTCGAAGTCCAATCGAGTTGCACAATTCCAATACCTTATTGCCTCTGGCGTTCTTTATGGATTAAAGAACGGAAAATGTTTATTTTCTTATTGACCGCAAACAATCGATAAAATATAAAAACACAAGATGAAATTTTAGTTTTTAATATTTAATTTAATGGAATCCTTAGATAGTCGATTTTGTCCTTCGCGTTCGTTTTCCACTCCTCGTTCAGATCCGACTCTCGCATTTAGGTCTCCAACCACCAATACATTTGAGATTGCACTGCTCATAAGGAACTCCTTAATTTGTTCGAAATCTGCATCCCAGTGGTTACAATTAATATATGATGGTAAAATGCAGCAGAGCTCCCTTATCAAAAGCAGAATCTATTTGGTTGCGGATTTATTGTTGGAACTAAACTCTCGCAAAAAGTCTTGTGTTTCAAATATGTGAACAAGCGTCTCACAAATTACATCAAGGCTAAATTCGCTACCAAAGCCTTATTTTCGGGCATCCCCCAAAGAAGAAAAGACTTAGACTCCAAAGACATATTCACGACTCCTCGATATATTTAAAATATTAGTACTGCCCTAACTGTGACATTAAAACAGTCCTAGGAGATTTTAACGCCAAGCAAAACATCTTCGGTGGCATGGTCACTTTTTTCCAAACGCAAAACTTGTATATGCCAGTCAAAAATGGACCACTTACAAAATTCCACTAAGAAATTAGTTCTTATATTTTATTTTGAAATAAATTCATTTCAATGAATAGGATTTGATATCTTTTTAAAAATTTTATGTAAATATTTTCTCTTGACAATTTTTACAACTTTCGTCATGAAAACACTTTTGATATTTTATTGATTACTGAAATCTAAAAAAAGGGTCAACAAAAATTTTGCTTTGAATAAAAAATTATTCGGGGCATTAGCTTTATTTTCAAATTAAATAAGTAGTTCCTCAGAATGATTTTTATTTGGCTTAAATGTTTATTTTAAAATAATTTTTTTTTTTATTATTTTCAGGTTGTGACAGAGGACCAATAAATGTTGTTAATTTATGTCCTGCCATTGGACAAAAGGGCAATAATGCTGCACAGATTACAAATCAAACAATTATCGATCACGGTGAAAATAGTCATAATGGCGACTATTTCCCTGTTAAATCCAGCGAAGAAAATCCCGAGACTCAATACAATTCCCAATCTGATTTCTCTGTTAACAAGGCTGCAACTCATTTCTCTGCGGCAGATGGTGGAGATGTACACAGTATGGGTGTTGTACTAGGATTTATAGTTCCAATTTGTTTGATTATCACATTACTGGTTTGGGTTTTATACGCATATCGCAACCCACACACAAAGAGTGGTCAGCTTTTAATTCAGGTAAGTCATCATTCTAAATTTTCCATAACAAAATTTTTGCGAAACGGAAATCGTAAAAGAAAAACCAACCGAATAAAACGTTTATCTAACTCTTTCATGCAGACCAAACATCTTCAGGTTTGTATTAGTGTAGAAAATTAGGATTTTGATTGAATGCAATTGGTTGTTTCTGAGTTAAAAATACCTTAAAGCCACTAAAAAGTTAGAATAAAAACTTTAAAACTTGTAACTTGTTTTAAATGTCCTCGTTGACCATTTTTCGTATCAAAACTTTAACCTTTGTTGGGTTTCTCTTGTTTTATTTTTGCTTTAGTTATAATTACATATTAAAGCCGTGTTTTTTTCTTTTTCGTTGATAACTCTTTTTCATTGTTACAAGAACTACAGATTAGATATGATTTGTTATTCTAATCTGCTTATATTTAAAGATGACCTAAAAACAAATCCTTTTCCTTATATGTGGAAAACTATTGCTTATATACTATAGTTTAGTTCGGAATAAACAATGTTTTTTTCATATTTTATCGTAAGTAAACAAACAATACAATATAAAAGTTTATTAAAAGTTCAGCAACACAAAAATTAAAATTTTTTTATTTGTGTGTGAAAGTGAGATGTCATCTTTCCGCACCCATTTCATGTTCCGTGAAATCCAATTTGTGCGTTACTACATTTTAATTTGTTACAGATATCTATTTGTCTAACAGTGCATACTGCAGTAGTACAGTTATCTTATATCTAAAAAAACTACAAGTCATACGGATGACACCATCTGGTGTACAGAGTTCCTCTTAATGCGACAATTGACAAATAACATAAACTTTTGTCTTAATCTTTTTTTTTTAAATACATATCGCCGCCTGAGTACTTAAATGGCCCATATCCAAAAAAATTGTTCCCCAGAAAACGAATTTTAAGGTTTAAAAAATAATTTCTTTACTTTCTTCTTGAGAAATATAATGTTTGAATTTTTATATACATTTTTTGAAAATATCTTTGTTGGAATTTGAAGACAAGAAGTCAAAAACTATAACGGTTATTTTTTTAAAAATAAAAGTATGAAAAAGGTCAGGAATGGATATAGGACCCTCTTCCATACGAATACGAAATCGATGAAAAGCAAATTGAAAATTTCCTATGGATATAGGGCTTTTGTGCACTGAAAGGAGGTAATTCAATGTAAACAAGAAGAACCAAAAAATTCACAAACACTGGCATTATTTATTTTTTATAATTTTATTTTTATTGATAAGAACATAAAACAAAAAATATTATAAATTTAGTGGGTATACCTTACTAAATCTCATATAGGACTATTTCTAAGTCAAGAAAATAAGTAAGAATATGCTTAAGTATTTTAATACTAAAGTATGAAGAATACTTAAAACTAACTTTGGTCCTTAAAATTTTCCAGAAAAAGACGTCTTTTTAAATTCGGAATAGTTTATAAAAATTCGTCAACATTTCATTGTATTAAGTATTATTTATTTTAAATTTTTTTTTTAAATTTAAACTTTTTGTTTACCTTTTTGGATTTTATCCACTTTAGTAAAAAAAAAAATGCTTAATTTTAATCGTTAAAAAACTCTACAAGACTGCATTTAATGCACCCATCTCTATTTACCCCATGGTTAATTGTTTTTCAACTTTAATGATGTCTTTTTTCTTTATCATCGTCAAAGCGAAAACTTACTTTTGCGTTATTGAAATAACCTCCGATGGAAACCTGGACCACATGTTGTTCTTGCATGTAAAAAGGTATAAAGCATATAGAGACATAGAGGATATAGAGCACATAAGCACTGAAAACGTAACTTAGTTACGATAAATATAAGAGCTCAAATGCTCTATATCCCATTTTCTGTGGATATGGGGCACTTATGCATTAAATGAATGTTTTAAGGACTCTTCTACAAAGATTGCCCCACTTAGTACAAATTTTGAATATGCGGCAAATAAGCATTAAAAGGACCCACAAATTAGTGGTCTATGGAGCAAACTGGCTTTATGTAACTTCGTTAATAATGAAGATAGAGCAACGGGGATAGCGCCAAACGATAGAGAATATTCGAATTAGTATAACTGCATCTTTAACTCAATTTCCCGAAAAAGTGGTCTGTGGGGCATTTAAGTACTCAGGCGGCGATATGTATCGTTCATTGACATGACCATTGACCACCATAACTCGATATCGTCTCTCTGTTTGACATTCAAGCGTTTTTGCATAGTTTTTTTTGTATATCTATCTATCGTATTATTGTATTATCTATCACAGTTTTTCAATTGAGATAAATCAAACAAAAAAAATTGATTTTGCCTTACAAAAGGTAAACATTATTATGAAGTGCTGCCCCTCATGCATAAACAAGAGAAATAGTAAAGAATCGACCCAAAAATTCATTCGGGATATCGCTTGAGGAGTCCCGATTTCTCACTTTAAACAATATTTCGCATTAACTTTTGCTTAAACGTTAGCAAGCGAGGTGGCCTACAACTTCCAGAGTGTTTGTGCATGTCCAAAAATTTTTTTTGTAAATATTACTGAGCATTTTCTGAAGGTTTCTGCCGTTTCTAACAATTTGGATTCGCGGTCTTTCAGCACGACTTATAAATTTTATGTGTCGTTTCTTTTCCGGGGCTGACCGGGTCGTTGTCCTTCTATAGTGCTCGTATGACTTTTTTTTTAATTCAGAAACTCCCATCTTTACCATTCTATATGACGGCGAAAAACCTATATAATTTTTTTTTGGTATATCCAATTTCGAAAAATGTCAATAGCTCTTTGATTAAAAGACTGTATAACAAATACTGACCAAAGTTATAATCTTAAACATTTAACATTAGCTAATGCTATAAAATGCTAGTACCAAAAGTCAATTGCTGGGGCCATCGGTATACTAGGGCCAAGACTTATCAGCTCAACATTGTACAATTTATACTAAAGGGAACCTATAAGTGGTACTTAAGTATATAAAGTTAAATGAATTTTCTTTCCGTAATGCATACTTACATATGTACACATTTTCAGATAGTTTGGTAAACCTAATCATTTGTATAACATTTTGTTTTCACCAAAAATTCTGTCTTTTTAGTGGCATAACAGTTTCCTTTATTGTAGTTTGATTCATCTATAATTCAATTTGATTTTTCATCGTAGATTTGTTTGGTATACAGTAAAGTGCCTTAAGATCTTATCTTGAAATTCAATTTTCTTACGATATAATGTAAGATCATTTTTTTTGGATAAAAAACTCAACAATTTACCTAAATTTGAATAAGTTTTATTTTTACAGTAAAGCAAGTAGCTACATTTATGAATTCCCATGGAAAGTATTGCATTCTCAAAAAAATCGAACTCAAGGTTTTAATTAGATACTGTAATTCTGTCTGTTCATCTTTACGGTACTTTTAAAACTGCTGCATCATAAAGGGTTGTAGGGGAGTAGGTTAGGTTAGGTTAGGTTAAAGTGGCTGTCGTGTAAGCGTCTGACACACTTAGACCATTAGAGTTCCATTGTGATACCACGATCTAATAGGGAACAGAAAAAAGGTTTCCTACTAGTTAAAACCATTTGGAGCTTCTGATGAAGCGAAGGAGACTTTTAATGTCTTTGTTTATGAGATCGCTTGGTTCATTATAGAAATGTTCTCCTAGATGAAGTTTGCGTCTGTAAGAGAGAGCAGGGCATGTACAAAGAAGGTGTGGGATTGTCTCCTCTTCCTCCTCGCCCAAGCAACTCCTGCAGAAATCGTTTGATAGCACACCGAGACGTGCGGCGTGTCTACCTATGAGACAGTGTCCAGTTATGACACCTATGACGGAGCTGATCTGAGATCTACTGAGGGACAATAGACATTTTGACCGTTTCAGATCCAGTTTAGGCCAGATCCGCTTGGTCGCCATACAAGTGGTAGTATTAAGCCATCTTGTGTTCGATTGTTCCAGAGCGATTCGTTTCAGCATAAGTTTACTTGTAGCTATGGGCATACCTATATTTGCCTTTTCGGGTAAGATAAGCATTTC
This sequence comes from Chrysotoxum bicinctum, assembly GCA_911387755.1. Taxonomy (NCBI): domain Eukaryota; kingdom Metazoa; phylum Arthropoda; class Insecta; order Diptera; family Syrphidae; genus Chrysotoxum; species Chrysotoxum bicinctum. The sequence continues at coordinate 129,165,140 of OU426989.1, read as the reverse complement.
CGTTCCAATTCTGGCGAGTTCGTCGGCTTTGCAATTCCCCGGAATGTCCCTGTGACCCGGCACCCATAGGTGAATGTTAAACTGTTTGGCCATCTCCATTAGAGACGATCGACAGTCTTGGGCTTTAATGGAGTTTACAGAGACTGATGCGAGGGATTTCAAAGCAGCCTGACTGTCTGAGAAGATACGGATATCCGTGTTAGATACCACGTTTTCTTTAAGCCAGGACAATACTTCCTTTATCGCCAGAATTTCCGCTTGGAATACGCTACAATGGTTTGGTAGGCGGAAGGAGAGACTAAGGTTTAGTCCATCTGAGTACACTCCACAACCCACTCCGTTTTCAGTCTTCGATCCATCTGTAAAAAAGTTTACTGATTTATTATCTGTCAAAGCCCCTTCCTCCCAAGCTGACCTTGAGGGAATGGTAACTTCAAAGTTTTTATCGAAGACCAAAAACGGAGTGATGTAGTCAGAGTGACTTGGTAGAGTTCCGAATAAATTCAGAATGGTGGTGTGGCCAATAGAGTTATTGGTCCATTGAGAGATGGCTTTGAGACGTATGGCTGTACTCGCGGCCATTTGTTTGCTGTAAATATCTAGGGGTGTCAGGTTGAGTAGTATGTCTAGTGCAGCGGAAGGTGTCGAGCGGAGAGCTCCGCTGATGCACATACACGCTGAACGTTGAACTCTGCTTAGTTTATCGCGATTAGTTTATCTAAGGCCGTCCACCATACGGTCACCCCGTAAGTAAGTATCGGTCTGATAATCGCAGTGTATAACCAGTGAGTAATTTGTGGAGACAAGCCCCACTTGTTCCCTACGGCTTTTTTACAAGAAAAGAGAGCTACCGTGGCTTTCCTTACTCTCTCCTGTATATTAGGTTTCCAACTTAACTTTTTGTCTAAAATAAGACCCAGGTATTTAGCTTGATCTGAGAAAGTGAGTGGAACACCTTTAATCGATGGAGGGTCTAGTTGAGGAATTTTGTATTTCCTTGTGAAGAGGACTAGTTCAGTCTTGTGGGGGTTAACACCTAAGCCACATCGATCTGTCCATTTTAGTAGCTAGTTGAGAGCGGTTTGTATAAGTTCTGTTAAAACTTGAGGGTGCTTTCCTAATACGGCAATGGCAATATCGTCAGCGTATGCAATCACTTTGAATCCCTCTTCTTCTAGGTCTATTAGCAGATCATTAACTACCATGTTCCATAGAAGTGGGGATAGGACTCCACCTTGTGGGGTTCCTCTACTGACTGACCTTCTTGTAGTAAAGCTACCTAGTTCCGCAATTATAATTCTGCTTTTCAGCATGAAATTTATGAGGTTACCAAGTGAGCTTTCCACATTGAGATTCTGCAGTGTCTTCGCTATTGCGGCGCTGTCGACATTGTTGAAGGCGCCTTCTATATCTAGGAATGCAACTAGAGTGTATTCTTTGTGATCTAGGGAGTTTTCGATTGCGCGTACCAAGGTATGTAGCGCAGTTTCTACTGATTTTCCCTTGCAGTAAGCGTGTTGTGCTGTAGAAAAAAGGTTTGGTTTTATAGCACTACGCAGATGAATGTCAATCAATCGTTCCAGTGTCTTGAGAAGAAATGACGATAGACTGATAGGTCTTAGGTCCTTGGGCGTAACGTGGGAGCATTTACCAGCTTTGGGTATAAAGACTACTTTGACTTCTCTCCATATAAGGAGAATATGAACCAGGTTTAGACAACTGTTCATTATTATCTCTAACGTGGGTAAGATAATATCTAAAGCAACTTGCAGTTCGGCTGGTATTATGCCGTCTGGTCCTGCCGATTTGTATGGATCGAAGCTGTTAATTGCCCATTTTAGTTTGTCCCTTGTTATTAACCCTCGGATCTTTATACCTTTGTTATTTGACTCTAGTGAGTTAATTTTGCAAATGTTTTGCGAGCTACCTGGGAAGTGAGTGTCAAGTAGCAAATTGAGTGATTCTTCACATGAATTTGTCCAGGAGCCATTTGACATTTTCAAAGAGCTTGGCATGACTGGATTTGTTGAGAGGATTTTCCTTAATCTGGATGCTTCAGAAGTATCTTCTATTTTATTACAGAAGTTCTTCCATGAAGATCTTTTGCTTGTCCTCAATTGTTTCTTATAAATCTTTAAGGATTCTTTATATAAGTCCCAATATGAGGATTCTTTTGTGTATTTAGCTCGATTGAAGAGTTTCCTGCAACTTTTCCTGAGCGGTTCTAATCCCGAATTCCACCAATAAGGTTTCTTTTTTCCTCTAACTTGCAGAAGAGGACAAGAAATATTCATTGCATTGTTCAGGGTTAGTGTCAGATCCTTGACTTTGTTATCTAGATCTGAGGTATTGTAGGGGATATCTAAAGATTCGGCTGTAAGCGATCTTTTCAGAATATCTCTATACGTTTGCCAGTTTGTTTTCCTATAATTGCGAAAAACTGGCCGTGTACATCATTTAAACTGAATTGAATGTATCTATGGTCTGAGAATGAGTGTTCCTCTGATACTTTCCAATTCGTTATCATTTGATATATAGTGTCAGAGACAAGAGTGATGTCTAGCACTTCTTGTCGGTTTCTGGTAACAAAGGTAGGTTCATTACCGATGTTACTGACTACTAGGTTAGTACTAAGAATATAATCAAAAAGAGACTCACCTCTATCATTTATGTCCGTACTTCCCCAAACAGTGTGATGGGCATTAGCATCACACCCAATAAGGAGGCTAATATTTTGCCTTTTTGCCTCAGCGATGATCCTCTTGAGCGTATCGCCAGGAGGGCCAGGGTTGTCGTGGCCAAGATATGCCGACACTATCCAGTACGTTCCATTTTTGGTGTGTAGTCTGGCGGCGGTTATATCTCGATCGCTGAAAAATACATTAGAACTACTTTTAACTAATATGCAGGATCTGGGTTCACCTTTGTCCGATGCATACAGCAAGTAGTAACCAGGAGTCCTGAGTCCCTGAATTCCAGATTTGGCAATCCATGGTTCCTGGATCAGGACTATATCGTCTCGGTTCTTGTGCAGACGGAGAAGAAGTGAGGCCGAAGCCTTGATGGAATGTTGAAGGTTAATCTGAAGTAGTTGCAGCATTTTGGCTAAACTCATCCAGACCAACCCCCAACATGGTTAGATTCAGGTCTTCCGATTCAGAGGACGAATCCAGTAGCTCGGCTTCAGAGTCCTAGCCAATAGGTTCGTCTTCACTCAGAAGAACCTTCCTCACGGAGTCTTCAGCTTCCTTCTCGGAGAGACTGTCGACATTTTCAGGAGCCTTTTCGGCGATATTTGTGGTCTTCACTTCAGTCTCAGAGCTGCTGGGAGCATCAATTTCCATTGCTGGGTCGATGTCTACCGCAGATTCTTCGACTGTGGAAGTACCTATTTGTTGTGGAGGAACGGTGTTACCCTCATCTTTTTTATATACCTTCAGAGTAATCGAAGAAAATCCGTACCCAATCACACCTTTGGTTGCCAGTAGAGGAGCCAAGGACTCTTTATTCACTACAATAATTGCAGATCTTGAAGCGCCATTTGGTTCCTCCACTTTCGCAACTTTCCAGTTATGAGTGGGCAGGTCTGGATTACTCATCATCATCATCGGCTCGACAACCGGGTTCCGGTCCTGGCCTCTTTCAACAAGTCTCTCCACCTATCCCGGTCTCTATTTGCGCACGCCATCCAGTTGCGCACCCCAAGGCTTCGGGCGTCCTGGTCTACGCCATCTCTCCAGCGCAAGCATGGTCTACCACGCTGTCGTCTACCATAGAATGTACCACAAAGAACTTTCCGAGCAGGTTCCTCTTCGCTCATGCGAGCTAGGTGCCCTGCCCACCGGAGTCTACCGAGCTTAATTTTTGTCACGATATCTGCTTCTAGGTAGATTGCGTACAATTCATGATTGTACCGTCTCCGGAATCGTCCTTCCTCGCATATGGGGCCAACAATTCTCCTTAAGACTTTTCTTTCGACCGCAGCTAAGAGGTCGGAGTGCCTTTTGCTAAGCACCCAAGTCTCGGATCCATATGTGAGTACTGGCAGGACCATGGTCCTGTACAGCAGCAGTTTTGAAGTTATGGTGAGATTTCTGGATTACTGCTTTGTATAATTTTAAGGATTGTATCCGGTCGAGAAGGTTCCTCTGGAATCCAGGTGCGAGCCCTTGGCCTTGTAGGGATTTGCTCTCTAGCAACAACCTCAAGCTTCGCGCCTGTCCAGATCTCCTAACTTGCTGACAGCAAGCTTATATAGATCGCAAGATCGCAAGATCTCTGATCTCCACAAGAGATAAGCTTTACTTGACCTCGGTGCCAGCCGTTATCTCTAATAACTGGGGGTGGTCCTGGATTGGCTTTCATGATGTCCAGGTAGCGTATCGAGAGCTCTCTTGTTACCACTTCCCAGCGATCTACTGAGATCTTGCCATCGATATCGCTTCTGTCGATGACTGCAACTATTATATTTGATTTTAGCGCATCGCTAAAAGAAAGATCATCCTTCCTTAACGCAGTTGATACCGTGCTGGTCTTCTGCACTTTGGGGCGCTTGGGTTCCGAAGTGGTTCCCTCAATGGACCTTTGTCGCTTTGACGTGGAGTCACCGCTGGTCTCAGCATCTTGCTGTTTACCAATGACGCTTTTGGCCCATGCTAGCGATGCTTCCTGCTTAGAGTCACCATTAGTTTCTAGTTTATCACCTAGTCTTTTGATGATCCTCTTAGCATTCCGCAATTCGCGAACGCTTTGCGATAGGGGATGTCTCGTAGTGGTTACAGCAGACCCTTTTTTCAAGGGCGCCTTACCACTGAAATGGAGTTTACTGGTAGTACTACCACTGACCATAGTGGTTACAGCAGACCCTTTTCTCAAGGGCGCCTTACCACTGAAGTGGGGCTTGCTGGACGTACTATCCCTGGCCGTAGTGGTTGCAGCAGACCCTTTTCTCAAGGGCGCCTTACCACTGAAGTGGGATTTGGGTTTGTTGGTAGTACTACCAATGGACCGTAGCTTATCAGTCCGCGGACCCTGTCTTAACAGTTGTTCCGCAAACTGTGTCAGGCTTGATAGCCGCTTCACCTACTAAAGCTGTCTTAGTCGCTGGCGACTTATCCTCATTAGAGGCCAAGCCCGTGCCGGCAGTCGCGACTCCTGCCGACATTTGAATGTATATCCCCGTTCGAATTTTTTCTTTTTCAGTAGCTTTATTCATGGTTCATTAATTGTTTTGAATTTTGTTTGTTGTCTCTGCTACCGCAGCTGGATTGTTGGGGTAGAAAACAGGACGTAAGCCTTCCCACCGCGTCAAGGTCAAATTCACGGGAAGGACTTGTAGGGGAGTAATTAATAGAAGAATTTGCTTTGTAGTTTATATTTTACCTCTAAGGATCATCGGATTTCACCAAAGAAAATTTACGGAAATTCTTAGATTGCAAACATTATGTATATTTCACCAATACCGATCATCATTCGCCGAGCTATTTGCGATATGTGATCATAGCAGCTCGAAATGGTCGTAAATTGAAACTCCAGATAGCTTGTTTTATTGGAGTTGTCTACATAAATGCTATTTAAACATTGATATTTTTATTCATAAACCCCTTTAAAAGTATGTTTAAATAAAGGCAGTTGTCCAACTCACAAAATCTAAAATTATAAGGTAAATTTAAATTACTGATTTATTCAAAACAACTTCCATTTCTTACTAAAAAAAAATGTGGTTCATGTTTTCGACGCAATTTTCAGAAGTGAAATAAGTTTAACAAACAAACTGCTGGAAATAGTTTTGGGATTAGTATAGAAAGGGGCACATGGGCTTTTTGACAAATCCAAATCATAAATATATTTACTAAACTAGTAGTTTAAATTAACTATGTAGTTATTTTGAAATTTATTAAATGTTCATTTAACATTCCTAAAAATTCACTCAAATTCATTAATTTATTCGAGAATGATTGATTAAATAAATACCAATTGTGGTATATGCATATTTTTGAACTTATGTGTATATTGATTATATTATTAAAAGCAAAATACTTTTTAGTATACCTTATACACAAATTAAAAAGATTTTATGAAAATTCGTCCAAAGTAATTGAATTCCGAGATTTGCGACGGTAAAGGCACTGTACTAAATAAGTTTAGTAAAATATATTAGAAACCTTCGCTATCATTAAAAACTCATATAATTAACCAATTTATTTTTGCACTAAATATATTTATGTATAAATATAATTTCAGTACCGTCCAAGTCAATGGACATGGAGACGTGGGGAAGCCAGATACACAGCAGCTACTATACATATGTAAACTTGAAAAACAACACAGCAATAATTGTATGTATTGCCCCTATCATGGAATCCGACAATTCTTTTACGAGCCCGATTGGTTATCATTTCGAAGAAACATCGTTAAAAATACGTAGATCATAATTATCAGTAAATAAATGTTACCTGGGGGTCAATTCTGTATCTGTGAAACTGTGAAGTGATAAGTTTTTTCACAACTTCACACCCTATCCGATTCGCAATTTATGAAAAAAATTAATAAAATGTCAAAATATTTTCAAATATTAAATTTGTTTTCACACTCAAACGATTTTGTGAAAAGCCCTGATAAAATATGAAAATAACAAAAACAAAACTATATTCAAAAATGAGTATCGTATATCAAAAATGAGAGCGTTTCTCATTTTAGTACATGTTTTGACAAACTTATCAGAATGAGTTCCAGAATCGCATTATGTGAGTTCATGAAATGTAAAAATGAAAAATGGCTGTGAAAACTGAAATGATAACTTTTTTATCACTTCACAGTTTCACAGATAGAGAATTGACCCCCTGGACAAGATATTCATCAAATTTAGTAAACTGTTTAATGGGCTGATACCCGGATTCCACAATAACTGAATAAAGTGAAAGTGAGATGCTATCCATACACGATTTTCTGCTTTGTTCAGAATTTAAAATAATATCAAATGTTTTAACATCAAATTTAAAAAAAAAAAACATTAATTTAAATTAATGTGAAATTTTTATTATTTGTTCAAAATTTAACCATTTTTTTTTCGAAATGAAAAGGAGGTAGCTTGCCAGCCCTCTATTCAAATTATAATTTTAACCAAACCCAACAAAATCGGGCGTATGGCAACCTTAATTAATAAGAACAAAAAAAAAATAGATAAGTAGTGAAATAAGTTTTCATGCAGGAATTGTATTTTTAAAAATTATTGTTTTTTTTTGTAAAATATTTTTAGCGCTACTGCATGTTTGTTTTTACGTTGATTTTATTATTTTGTATTTAATTTTTTTTTTTGTGATTTAATAAATTTTACATATTTTTTTATTTATATACATACACAGTTTCAGATTTAAATAATGTGCTATAATATGTACGTGGTTTTTATTTGAAAACAGACTTCTTGACCATATCGATTTATGGTGCATCTTCTTGGACAAGTATAGTTTCACATCATACAAAGTACTCACGTGAGGCAGTGTAAAGTCTAAAGCAAGCTTGTATTTACGCGTAAGAAAATCTTACTATATCTTAAAAAGGTAAGAAGACTTTTGTTTGCCAAAATGAAAATGGTAGAAGATTCGCGCGATTAATTGTCTAAGGAATATATATTTGAATATGCTTTGTTTGTGAAATTGGTGTTTTCAAGAATGTTTCTTTTTAATTAATATCTGGTTAACGTGAGATTAATGATATTAGCCACCCTCTGCTTTTTGCTCCATCTGCTCGATCTTTTTTCTCCGAGAAAAACGCCTAGAGCCATATTACTAAAAATAAGGTTAAGGTTAAATTGTTTGATTAATAAAAATAAACTGTTCGTGAAGTCACGTTTACCAAAAATACCTTAAGAAAATCTACTACAAAACATCTCAAATTTTCTCGGAATTTTCAACAAAATTCTATGAGATTTGACAGCAAATTGTGATAATTGGGAAAAAAATTATCAAGCTCACTTTTATCAAACACACCTAAGAATTCTCTTGTAGATAATAGATATCACATAATTCTGTCAAAATTATTATCATTTTTCAATAGTTTGTTTTGTCTGTTGAAAAAAAAATAAAAATGGAATACTTATCAAATAGAATCCATAACTTTCAAATCCACAGGAATATATGTATCTACCTCTTGCATCCTTATATAGGTCATTTTAAACTTTTTCTATGAGTTTCCTCATATTTTCCTTGGAAAACCTATATCTTTTTCCTAAAATCCTCCACCTAAGCAATCCATTAATAACAAACGGTTGAAGAACTCGACAGTAACAGTAGACATTATTATTTTTCACTTTTTTTTTAATTTCAAAAGTCATGTGAAATAGATTACAACACGAACAGGGCTTTTGACAGCATCAAAACAAATAAACAAAATAGTTGAAATACATACATAGTTGCAAATGCAAAATCATTTTGCCTTTCAATTATATGCAAAAACTGTGTGGTGATATTGTCATTTTTATCATACTGCAATGTTGGAAATATTTGATAAATATTGAACGTGAAATGCCTCAATGTACTTATACGTACTGTATATGTATATGTTCTTTACTAATTCTATTTGAATCTCTTCCATTGTCAAAACCAAAATAAATAGACGAAACAACAAAAATGGGTTGTTTTATTTTCATTTGAGCGTTGATTAACCTGAAAAAATTCGCTTTAAAAGTTGGTAGCATTTGCACAGCGACATATAATTTAGGGTTTAGGTCTAACGTTGAAGTCGATGTCGATGTTGCTGTGTTAATGTATTCAAAGCCATTAAAACCAGTGGCTCTAAAAAGAGTGATGTGGTTGTCAAAGTTGCTGTTGAAGTTGCTGCCAATCTGTTTTTCGCTTTAACAATTTGCTCTTAGTCCACGGAATAAGACCGAAACCTCCGCTATATCTCGTTAATTAATTTGACTGCTAATGTATAATAAAACGCTTCTTTAAAGTACAGGTGTTTTACCCAAAATAGTGAAAGATTTACATGCGATCTGGGATTCAATAAAACAAGCAAACAGACCCAATTCGATTTTGAAGTTTTCGTAGTGTTGTGTTCGTGATATTTCTATTGCAACCATATAATCATCGTTTAAAGCGGATCATAAAATTCACTCAGACATGTTGTTTGTGTTATTTTAACTTTTTCATTCTAAGTTCTAGCTTTGTTCAATAAATTTGTTATTTTTGGAAATTTATCTCAAATTTCAAACATAAATTTGAAATAATATTTACTTACGTCGTTTTTATTTGGCAATCTGGAATCTCCCTCCGATCCGGGATCCCAACTGAACACTTTTTTTATTCTGACGATTCTGAAGTTTTTTTGCGATTGTATATGTAAAACACCAAATGTGGAGAATACCTAATGTTATACATTTGAAAATCAAGAATAATATTTGTTGAAAAAAATCACTTCTTACAATTAGGATACAAAAAATCACAAATTTCGAGTTTGACGTATAGGTATATGAATGTGTCAGTCCTTCTGATTTCAAATCCAGAAGCAAATTTCTCTTCTTTTCTGAACTAGAACGAGTGTGTGAGTAGTTCTGGTTTTGGTTCTGAAATTAGTAGCGTTTTTATTTGGATATCCTTGTTTTTGATTCGGAAGTTTAATGTTTAAGTTTAATTCTTTGAGTTTAGTTTCTTTCCAGCAGCAACTATACTAAACCAGCATCTAATTTTCAGCGCAAAATTGAATAAGTACAGTGTCAAAAAATATTTAGTATGATACTTGGTTAAAACGAAGATTTTGAAAATTTTAATATAGTTGAGCATAATACTTTATCCTACATTAAATTAAGAAGAACTTTATACTGTCTATGAAATCGTTGCTGTTTTCTCCTGCCTTGAAAATAAATAATTTTGACTGCACTTTTGCAAGTTCAAATCATTTTGCACTATCCAATGAAATTTGGCTATAATTGTTGATCATTTTATTATTTTCATTGTTCATTTTAATTTTTTTTAATTGTCTCACCTGAAAACATGTTTGAGGATGTCGATGATAAGGCTAAAGATTTTATTCATGTTAAATGATATAATCACCCCGATTACCGATGTCGTAAACGACAGCGAAATATACGACCTGACACGATCTGCATTCCATAAGTCGTTTCCAACTTTTGTCACTCGTTTTGTTGTCGTCTGTAAATGTCAAACGTCTTTGAACACTTTCGTTTTGCATTCTGTAAGGCGAAAAAATAGGACGACTAATAAAAAAAACCACGATATCTCTCGTTCAAAAATTTACACACGACAGAGACATAGAAGGTCGCAAAACTGCAAGTATTCTTGTTAAATAATTTATTTTATCGAATTTTTTTACGATAAATAAAACAAGTACATATTTGTTGTACTATACTATATACTAAAATGTTGTAATTAACAAATGAAAACCAATTCCAGACGCTCGTAGATCTGATGAAGAAGACGATCAGTTAGGGGATACAAAAAACGTCCTCCAGTAAGAGATCGAGATGCTTGGCAAAAGTTTTGAATCGATTATTCCATAATTATAGACAAATTCTTAATGTTTTTGCTCTTTTTATGTTTGGGGCTAAGAAGAAGAAAAGAATCCGCAATTTAAAGGAAATAAAAGCAGCTAGGGAAGTGGTTAAACGCAAGTGGAAATTTAATCAGTGTATCCCAGCCCAATTTGCTTGCCAACTTTATCTGAGCCTGCATTAACAAACTCAATCGCTTTAAATATGGAAGAAGAACTAGCAGGAAAGAAACGACGGCAAGCTTTCATATTAAACAAAAAAGAGCTTTTGGAGAAGCAGTGTGTACTCCAAGAAATAACCTTAAATGGTATCAACGAAAGTATAAACAAAGGAAGAAGAAAGGAATATAAGTCATACAAGTTAAAGAAGCACACTGCTAGGAGAGACACAACACATCTTAAGATCCAAGAGGAAACACTTATAATTTATAAACATGGGATGGAAAGAAAAGAAACTAATAAATGTAATACATTTCAACACTTATCATTTTAATTACTTATTTATTTTCTAATAATTAAAAACAAATGCAATTGTTCATTAATTGAACATCGAGCAATAATATTGTATGTAGACTTTCACTTTCCTTTGAATTTGACAGATGTTTGTTACTTTTTCATCGTTTTTAAATCTGTTACAAAATCATCGCGTCGAAGAAGTTATGGGATGCCATTTAAAAAACGAGACGTCGAAAAAACGAGACGACATAGGTAATTGGGGTGAATTTATACCGAAGCAACGAACAAGCGAAAACTCTTTAAATTCATAACCATTCTCTCTTCTTTTCAAGAGAGAAACTGCCATGCTAAATGCCAATAGAACAATTTCAGAAGATCCAATCGAAAAGGCCATACAAATCAAATCGAAATCAAATAAAAAAAAAAACACAAAACTTTGTCTTGAAATATTCAAATATTTATCTCTTACTTAGCTTATTATTTATTAACACTTTTTATCAGATAATAATCTATAAAGATCATCAAAAAACATACATTACAACAACAACGCTGATCTTGCTTTTTATCAGGATCACTTTTCATGATCCAAAAATCAGTTTTTTCTCTGATGGATAAGTGACTATAGTTAGCCTTGCAAATGTTATCAGTTATCCAGTATCTTGAAAAATATACAAACACGGAGAAAAGAGATGTGTATATAACAATGCTGTCACTGATCTGTATCGTTTTTTTTTTCTCATCCAATCCATATGTTTCGTTAGTAATACCAAATTTCTAAACAAATTTCTGCTAAGCTGAGTGTCCCAAAGTGCATTCGAAGTCGATGCTATATTCTTACGTTGCGCAATTCACTTTCATTTACGTATTCTGTATTCTTATATCTGCTTTACATGTGTTTTGTTTTGGCAATATTGCGTTAAGGAATTTGACTATTGTGTTTAGCCTCATAATCGGTTTAATGTTTATAAGGGATACACAAATATTTGACGTCTATTAATTTCAAAGCTTTCGCATATAATTGTAGACCTTGTTCATTTTGTTTTTTTATTAATAGAAAATCATGTATGTATCTATGTTTGGTAACTTTCTTACAAATTATCCCAATTTGCTCTAAAATCCCATAGGAAAAAATCTGACTTTTTTAAAATTTCTTAAATATTTCAAGTTACTTAACAGGAATATTGTAGTATAAATTCACTGCATAATCAACAGATTTTTTTTTCTTTTTTTTAAATATTAAATATTTGTGTCAAACGTACTCTACGATAATGAACATACATAAGAAGAGAAGTCTCTTTTACCATTGGGAGGGACACTTTTGTAATTTCTTAGCTCTACAAAGTAATTTATTAATTCATTCGGTGAGCATTGCCTTTTGTCAAGTGGTCCTAAACATACTTATAATTCGTTCTTTATTTGAACTGCTTTATTGATTTGAAATATATTTTAAAAAACCAGATTCATTGAATACTTATATTATATTGTTTGTTTTAAGATAATATTCAGAAATAAAAAATCGAAAGTATTTTTATATATTTTACATGTGTGTATTTTATAATTTAGAGAGCTAATTATTTTCATAATTAAAAAAAAGATTGTCAGTTTTAAGCATGCGAGCTAAAAAGAAAGTTTTAATCGCTGGCCTGACAATCACACTTTTGTAGGCATTTACATGCATATTTATAAAAAAGGAACAATCACCGAAAGACAAACAAATATTGTCTAGTGTTTAAAAAAGATATACATATTTATTATATGATCAATTAGTGATTAGCGATGATTCCCAAGCCTTATATTATATATTTAAAAAATAAAACGAAAATCTAATTAACATTTGAACATTTTGTACGCAATTTAATATAAATGTTTGTGAACAGAAAAAAAAACAAATTAAAACAAAAAGAAAAATATGTCTAAAAAAAAAGAATAATCCTACAAATAAAAAATATCTATTATTCCCTCCATAAAAATATTAAGGACTGTATTTCCTTCTTTTCACGGTATACAATAATTTCAACACCTTTTGATTTGATAAATATAAATAAATTAATTAAAAATATAGTTAACATTTTATTGCTCCCACATGCAATGATTTTAAGTAGTGTGTTTGTATGTAACATATGTCTATGAAGGAATATAGTATAAATTAAAATAGAAAATAAGTTCATAACTGTTTTTTATTAATATGATTTTTTTTGCAATACCTACATACATAATAACAAATGGATTAAGTGGACTTATTATTAATAAAAATAAAAAAATGTATTCTAAAAACTAATATTTAAAGAGGTATAAGTATGCAAATTAATAATTTACTTTGTCATTCAGTCTTCAAAAAAAAAGACAATAGATTTTATTGTGGAATCAAACTGTTCCATTCGTGTACAGGTTTATAACTAAAAACTAATTCAATTATTTGAGATAAATTATCCTAAAAAGTGCATCAATCTCCAACACAGGAAAAGCTGAATTGACGAATGGTTGCGTGTTTGCTGTAATCTAATATTCCAATAATGATGTGATCGATGGATGGGTGTTTGGATGCATGGATGTTGTAACTAAAGAATTTTGATTCGTCCGCACTTTTGGTTGGGATTTTATATGGAGATGCAGGTCTATAACTTGTATATGCATAACAGGTAAACACTAGTCACACAAAACAAAAATTTCATCACCCAAAAATGAAATTAAACGCTGAGATAAAGGTTTTGCATATCACCTTTACATAGATTTCCTTTAAGAACAGGTGAATAAAATGTTTGACAATGTGCATTTTTATGAAGACCCGTTCAACTTTGTATATGGAGAATCTTATTTGAGCGCGAGCCTTGATTTGTTTACACCACTCGATGTAAATGTTGGAAAGTTTCAAATTTGAATTGAGCATGTTATTATGTAAAAACAAATAATAGTAAAGGTAGGTATTCTGCTATTCATCGGGGGGGGAATTTTTCTTGAATTTTCACTAATCACTATCCTGCTATTCATTCGAAGTGAATCTGTATTTAAGTCGGTAATATTGCGCGGTATTCTGTTATTCACGTGAACGGATTCATTCTATACAAATCCGCATATGAAATGTTGCGGATTTTTCAATTAATGGATCGTTTGTCAGTTTGGTGTTCAGTAAAATGTAAGTAAAAACTAATTTATTGCCGAATTTAGAATATTTGTTTGTAAAAAATAGATTATTAACGTTTTTAGGGGTAAAAGGACAAAAAGATCAATTTACTAATTAATCGATTGCTTATGAATGATTGTAATCAGGCTGTGGTAGGGTTTTCTGATGTATGTAAAAGAGATGTGGGTTTTGATAGAGGGTCATTATGGGAATGTGGATACTGTCAACGCACATAACTCCAGACACACCACATTTTGGGTTAAACAAGAGTTTTACTTTAAGTTTTTCTTCTGTCGTCATTTGTAGAGTAATCCAATTGGGACATAAGTTGGCTTTAAGTGCGTCCTGTAATGTGGACTAAGCGAAGCCCGCATCCAAATTTTGCCCAACGCCATGTTGCAAATTATTTACAGCAAAAAACCTTAAACAAGCGATTAGTTTCTCTTTTCTTTATATTGACTCATGTCTGTGGAGGTGGAAGCTTTCTGTTGGAGGATTCTCTTATTCCTCTGCTTGAAATTAGGACAAAAAAAGTTAATTCCCAAATTAAATAATAAAGATGAAAACAAATTAGAAAATTACTTCTGTTTAGGTAGAGCGGTTGAACTTGAATTTTTTATGAAATCAAAAACAATTATCCAAGATTCAGAAGATTATCATATGCACAGCTGTTTACGTGAATTTCAAATTGGTTCGGGATAATGTAGGAAAGCAAAATGCAAAGGCAGTGTGAAAGGGAATCGAATGGGTGGATCGGATATGCGATTCACGTGAATAGCAGAATAGGGCTGATTGTAATCTGATAGCGAGGTATTCGTTTTTCGAATTATCTTAATGCACCCGGCGAACTGCGTTGAAGTGCGATCAAGTGCTTTATTTGTGAAATTTGTGACGAGATAATTGTCCGCTTTGTAGAAATATATAACTTTCCGCAGCATGTTTTCATGAACACCCCCTAAGAAATACTTGCGTAAATGTGGGAAATATTTTGTGAAATGTCAAATTAAAAGTCAGAATCCATACTTTTTTAGCTTACGAGGTTTATTTCTGCACTTTCCGCAGCAAATTTGTGAGATAACTTTGAGATTTTCAGAAACTTTTTCCCATACAAATTTTGACAGCTCGTTTCTGCGGAGATAAAATTATCTGGTGTACGAGGGTTTTCCGCGCTTACATAAATACCCTTATACTTTCTGATAGGATACCTCGAAAGCAATTTGAACCTCCGACAAAGTATAGGTTGCTGACAATTTTCCGCTCCGAACGGATACCTCGCTAGGGCCGAATATTTAAACCAATTGTTTCCCACGCAAAAGCTCCACAAACTATGCACATCTTATTTAACTTCAAATTGTTTTTATTTATCAGCAAGCTCAATAGTATGCAAAATAATAACACTGAGTTACAAATAAAAAAAAAAAGATGAGTACCTGCTTTGAAATATCATGTTTTCTTATTTACACCTATCGTTTATTAAACATACATAAAAATTTTCTTTTCATCACGTCTCATTTTTCGTCCGTAAGAATGTGCCAAATTATATTAAAAATTAAAAGGCCAAAACGTTTTTAAAGAAATCTAATAAAATCAACTAGAAACTTTTACATTTATCTAGTTTTATTTTATTATTTACATAAGTAACAAAAACTCAAAAAAAATTATGTTAAAAAATTTTAATACAAAATATCGTGTAACTTTAACTTTTTCTTTTGTGCTTTGAATGATCTTCCCGTTTTAAACGCAAAAAGTATTCACCTAGCATAGTTGTGTCCCATCGGTAAATCCACCCTGTAGTCCGAGCAAAATAGCTATAACTTTAAGATCAGCGCATACTTTCCAGCTGTAATCTTTGTATTTTATTAAATTCAATATTGAATTCATATTTTCATGTTTCTTTTAAAACAATTTAATATGCTCTTGGTACTGACGCATACTTATTACTATTGTGCAGCAATACAGCCTTCACACTTGTTTTTGAACCATCAATAAATAATAGCCAGTCTTGCGTTTTGTAAGGAATGTTCAACTCACTTAGCATTCTATATCGTTACAGTAACATGTTTTCAAAATTTTAATAAAATTAAGCCATTTTTCTATTACGTTTTCGTTGCACAGATACATTTCTGTTAGAAGCTAATAAATTCCACTCTTTTAATCTAGATCCTAGTAATTCAGACTAATTGATAAACGTAAGTCTCGTACCAAATCATTCAATTCATTTTGATTTACTAGATGTGGTTGGCCAAGAGAACTTGTTGAAGGTAAAACCTAAGGATCTTCGCTGCTTTCGTCATTATATTCCACAATATTTAGCAAATCTGGTTCTTCTGAAATCTCGATTTCATTCCTGGAGGGAGATAGAGGAGCAGGCATTTCTTTAGTGTGTGGTACTGGTTTCGACTTTGAAGGAACGTCAGAATACTTGATGTTGTGCTTCATTTTTAAATTAAAAAAATCAGTCATGCAGAAGTAGCAATCATTAAAATGATTACTAGGTTCATGCCATAAAGCTGGTACGGCGAATGGTATTGACATCTTGTTCCCATTTAACTAAGATATGAGAGTAGCATAGCACGAAACACAAAAAAACTTTGGTATCCATGGTTTATCTTGATTAAAAGCACGTCTAAATTAGAGTAAATATGCATTTTTCACTTTTTCCTAACCATTTTTTGTTTGTAATTTCACAATCGGCCCTAGCGAGGTATCCGTTCGGAGCGGAAAATTCTCCGATTTTGTACGATTCCGAGGATTTTTGCTTCGGGGTATTCTTCCGAACAGCTGTTCGGAATTTTTCTCCGACATTTTTTTAACGCACCCGGAGAACTGCGTTGAAGTGCGATCAAGTGCTTTATTTGTGAAATTTCTGACAGATAAATGCAATTGTTTTTCTGATTTCGTCCGACACAAATTCTTCGCGGAACAAATTGCGCCAACGCGTTTGTGTATTATTTTTCTTTCCGATAGGATACCTCGAAAGCAATTTGAACCTCCGACAAAGTATGCGTTGCGTACAATTTTCCGCTCCGAACGGATACCTCGCTAGGGCCGAATATACATACTGTCCGCAAGCGTAACAAAACTTATTTGGTGCATTTAAGAAGTTGCGACGACCACTTAGTCCAGTATTCATATTGGATTTTCAAATAAATATGTACAAGATGTCGACGTTATCGAATGGAAACGATTAATAAACAATACAAAATAATAAAAGAGTGCAATACATTGTAAAATGGGAACTGTAACGGTAATGCCTAAAGTGAAGGTAGTATAGAAATAATAGTTACGATTAGCATGTACCTCGAAAACTAGACATATGTTTGGGACATTTAGGTTCGTATTCACCGAGCGCTCCTAAACGGCTCTTAACTTTACGAGGCTCTTAACTTGAAATTTCTGTGCGGTATTCACCAACCACTCGCAAGTGTTTTTCGAAGTTCGAAAATGAGAGCCACTCTCTCTTGTTCAGGCATACCCAAACTGTGAAATGTTGTGTAGTGTTGGTCTTGACAGCAAATGGATACTCTTCTACTTGGCATTGCTCACATGGATTCGAGTCAAATGCGTGCGTGGCACACGCACAAGCGAACAAATTTTCGAAGAGAGCGCTCGTAAGTTAGGAGTGGTCGGGACCACTCCTAACTTTTAAGAGCGCTCGTAGATCTTCACTAATATTGCTTGGTGAATACGTTTATCAGCTTCTTAAGTTATGAGCGCTCGGTGAATATCGGCCTTAATCTATGACTCATTACCTATTCATTCCAGCTAACTGTTAAGAGGGTACCAAAATCGTGTAACGCAGTGTAATCAATTCCGAATATCTAAGCTTTTTTTGATTCTCGGCTTTCGTGCCATAAATCTAATGGAAAAGATGTAATACAACTAATAGTAAATTCTTGCCTGATTCATACAATAGAAATGTAGATGTAGTAGTTGAACTGTTTTTTAAAAGAGTTAAATAATGTAAAGAATATTACATTATTAAACTTTAACAAGCATATTAATTAAAAAAAACGCTTATTCCACCTATATTCCACAGTTTTACTAAGCCATGGAATAGGAGATAAGTCATGGCTTAAATATTTACATTAATAAAGACGAAATGTTCGAGGAATAGTTAAGTGACGTTTATCAAAAATCTTTTAAAAAATCTACTACAACAAGTAAGCCAACTCCTTTTGTATATTCTGTGTCTGTCTAAATTGAATATCATTTGCTTGTGTGTTATTTTCGGTCTTACGGGATTCATGCGTGCTTTCACGCCAGTGACAAACTATTCTATCTAATTCGGATTTGTGTAAAAAAAAGTCTATTTTCAAATAAATAGCATCTCTGTTTGAATATAAATGTAAAAATGTAATGCTGTCTCAAACAACATCCCTGTTTAAACATAAGTCAAACAAACCTTACGTTACGTGGCGGAGTCCAATGGTGCGTTCTTTTTCTTACAATGGTCGCGTTCACCTCGTAGTCCGATAGGGTATCTAAGATACTTTAGTATCCGATACGTTGGCGAACGACAAAAACCGGATAGGTACCATTTACTGTCAAAGTCAAAAAAAGACGTGAATCGTCCAGGGTTGGCCGATTCAACTACATGCCTAATTTAGTACAAATTGTTACGTCTGCTACATACGTAGTTAATTCATAAAAAAATAGAATAATGGAAACCAAACAATTTTGCACATTTATGATCTTATGAAGGTTTGTACAAAAACTGAAAATGTTTCATTTACAATAAAGATGAGGAATTGTAGGAATGATACATGATAGATGGGAAGTTTATTTTTGCAGACAAACAATTTTCTTTAGCATAATCAAAGGATTTGGATTATGAACACATGATTTAAAGATATTAGTTGCAGCAAGACACCATTTGCTAATCCGCAAAACAAACAATTAATATTAGATATACATATGTATACTGGATTACAAATCCTATGAATTTTTTTTATTATAATAATTCATTAAATATTTAAGAATATAATATGGTATAGCCCTTATAAATATATACAACTGACAATGTCTCTATTAAGTTTTTAGTTCAAATTTTTGATAATTAAATCCTGCAATGAGGAAAGGTAAATTGAAAAGGGCAGATTTTTTAACCACAAATTTTCTCACGGCAACGAGGTTTCTTTTGTTTTTGAGATTTTAATGAGCGGTGAGCTTTAAGCCGACAGAGTTATGCGCGAAACAGATTAAACCAGCAACAGCACCAGCATCGTCAACAGCAAACAGCACGCTGACCAGCAAACATTTCTCAAACACATTGCCACCAGCAACGTCATTTCATCTGTCTGACATTTCATATCGAAAAAAAGTTTTTCATTGGGGTGCCACTGAATATTGCAGTGGAAAAGTTGACAACACCGCACCAGAAACAGCAAATTTAGGACTTTGGCCTAACGACGCTGTTGGCGTTGCTGTTGCTGTTCTAATGTGTGTTGAACAATTGAAATACATTGGCTCTAAATTAATGGCGGCCGCTGTTGCTGTTGACGGTGCTGTTGCTGGTTCAATCTGTTCCGCGCTTTAAGCTACAATTTCTTTTAGTGCTTGTTCACATTTGGTGAGCAGACGCTGTCGTTTCAAGGTACGTTCATATAAATATTACCAAAAAAAACTTTTTAAAAATAATAAAAACCAAGAACTGGTAATTATATTGAAACTGTTTATTTTTAAGGAGCGCAGCACACTTGTCGAATAGAGCTCCAGTACGATCATTTATTATTTTAATTGTGTAGTAAATCCACCTTCAGCCCAATAATTATGTAGCTTTTTGACCAGCCATTTTCACTTCGCTTATTAAAAATGAATAAGCCCAACTAACATACTCTCCAGAGCTAAACTCTTGAAATCTGACAAAAAAAAACTCCCATATGACTCTCTTATATCCCATTGTTATACCTAAGTATTAATATCTTGTTATGAAACTGAACTGGGTTTCATGACATTTTTATTTTAAGAGGTAAACACTTTTGCTGCTTAAAACTACTTAAATCTACTTAAATCTTATAGCAACACTATTTTCTCTTCTTGCAATAAGATTATAAGCTTATAGTCTTAAAAGAATCCTTTTCTGAAAACTCAGCTCTAAATATGTCCATATAATCCCATAACAAGTCATGTTTAAGAGTTAAGATCATTTCATATTTCTAAGAAAATCCTAAAAGAATTTGAGTTTAATACCTCCTATATCAAGAAATAATCTGAAGTTCAAAGAATATAAGATTTGCAGTAGGATCCGAATGAGATCTTTAATGCAACAAACTTTACTTTTCTCAATTAGTAAATTATGTTAGTACTAGACGCAACAAATGTTAAAAAGTTATAGTTCGGCCAACCCTGTACTCGACACAAAAGAAAATAAATCAGCTGAAATGTCAGCTGTTCTTCAAAATTCCCCTTGGATAGTTTAGTATACCAAAAATTTTTGGATAGCTTTAGATTTCTGCTTGACATCAGCTGTTTCGTTAATCAGTTGTTTTTTCCTATGGGATTACAACAACACCAACAAATCCGGATACCTTTGGATACGAACCCGAACGCGACCAATATTTAAATTATGAAATAGATAGGTTTGTTCCTTTATACTACGTTTTCACCAAGAGTAAATCCGGGAAATTAAAGATTAAAAAGTCAATCATAAGTTTAAATGATGGCTACGTATGCATGTGCATAACTGGGGCATTAGTCGCCCATATTTATATCGATGCGATAGTTACAGGGCATGGTCCAAAAATACATGTGTTTTGGGTACAGCTATATAGAGATATTTTTGGATTTAAGTATAAGTGAATGGAATAAATTGTGGGAAAAATATTGGATTGTGATTTGAATATATCTAAAGCGGCAAATACACACGACACTTGTGTGCACACCGGTGTCGGTGTACGGAAATGTGTCCCGTCTGTGGGCTGGTGCGCACACCGATTTTCGGTGTCCGACACCGTGTGGGTAAAATCAAAAGTTTTTGATTTTTGGTGTCGGTGTCTCGATCGGTGTCATGTGTATTGCGATGTGCACGCACATTTGCTATTCAGTATTCACTATTCACTATTCAGTTGCAGCCGAATCGTTGTGCGGTAAAGCACGTCGAAAAATTTACTTGCGACTTATAGGTTCTATAAGATAAGTTATGCATTCGGAAAAAAAAATCGAACTCGAAATTTTGACATTACGATGATAGCAAAGACTAAAAAAGGGGGTCTCGAAATTCTATCTAAGTACTTATATGTTTGTTTGACTATAGCTTAAACGGCTGGGCCGATTTACTTTGAACTATGGTAGATATCATTTTTAATTTCCCCCCCACAGGTTTTTTTCTTTTTTCTTAAGACCAAAAATAACTGTACCTTTTATACGAATTTTTTTTTCGAAATTTTATAAATATTTGTTCTTCTCAAAAAATGTTCAACAGATTTAAAAACATTTTCCGAAAAATGGTTATTGAGAGTACCCGCCATGGAACAATTTTTTTTTTATTTTTGATTTTATCAAAAACGGTACCACCGATTTTGATAAATTTTTTTTTTTGCTAAGGCTTGAAAAGTATTGTATATTCAAATTTTCAATATAATCTACAAGATGTGAGAAAAAAATGTATTTTACCTAAAAAAAAGGTACCCAACATAGAAATGTTAAAAAATGTTTTGAAAATTCATATTTTTCTTGAAAACGGCGCCTAGAATTTTGATAAAATTTTTTTCTTTCAATACATTTTTATGATCTTTAATTAAATAAAAAAAACATTTAAATTAAGATATTACAGCTTGTACCTACCATAGAACCATTTTTTCAAATTTTGAATTACTCATTATCGAGATCATCAACCCGCCAACCGCATCGTCTAATGGACGACGTCCATATCGCTTATGGTTAGATCTCTCCAGGATGAGATCTCTTGCACAACTAAAGTGTGCACGATTCGGTGTGCCGTGTGTAGTGGAATGCTACACCGGTGTAGGCACACCGGTGTGCACACAAGTGTCGTGTGTATTTGCCGCTTAAAGTCACAAAATAATACGATTGCATTGTATGTTTAATGGGTACGTTCGGTAGCAAAAATTCGAAACTCGGACGAAGGTTGATGTTTACACATCGTAACCGTGAGTCCCGTCACTCACACTTTTTAATTTTTTTTTTTTCAAATGATTGGAAAGCGGGCTTTACTACGGTCACAAAAATGCTATTTTTAGCTCTCTAATGGCCGATTTCATAAACAAACACTAAAAGCACTTTTATCAAAAATCCTCTTAAATTTTATCAGGCTCTTAAAAATTTTTAGTTTCACCAATCTATAAAAGGGACATTTTGGGGAAATTTTATCAGGCTCTTAAAAATTTTTAGTTTCACCAATCTATAAAAGGGACATTTTGGGGAAATTTTTGTTAAAATTGAGTTCTCTTCACATCCCTGGGAAAAATAAATTGCTTTTTTCTTTCTAACAAGCGAAATGTATGAGAAGAAATGAGAAAGCGTTATGTGTTCAAACAAATGCCAAGAAATGAAAAAAAAAAAAAAAAAAATGCACACAAAATATTTGGAAAGATTCTGATACTGACATTCTGTGGCATAAAATCGTTAAGTAATAACCACTTAATTTATTTTTTATTGCATTGTTGGGTTTGTTTTGGTTCCAAATGAAGACCAAACATATTCAACAAACTCATCCACAGATGCGTTGGAAAGTCGGAACCACATTTTGAAGTCATATAATGTATTTCTGTGAACCAGGAATATTCTTGCTCAGCGAATAACTTTGTGTTGCACTTTATTATTAGATGAAGACGATCAATATTTTTTTCGAAATAAAGAAACAAATCATTTAAATATTTAGTATTAATTTATTTATTTTGTATCTTCAAAAATTGAACACTAAATCCTTACAGAACGATAATTTCAGCTGCTATACCTATAACCAATTGTTGTTATCTACATCTGATGACATTTCAATGACACTTTTAAAATTTAATGAGCCAAAAATGGGCATTTAGTTTATAAGGGTGTTTAAAAGCTTGTTTAATTTAAAAGCGCTTGGTGAAATCAAAACATCTCATTTTAAGGTTTAGAAGCCTGTTTAATGTTTAAAAGTCCTTCATGAAATCGGGGATAAGTGCCTTTAGCTTAGGAGATATTTGGCAATAAAGTTCTTGAAAAACTCGAAATTGCAAAGTAGGCTCTAATTTCACAAAAATGATATTTTTGACCCACTAAGTGCCTTGGCTTAGGAGATATTTTACTAAAGTTTTTGAAAAACTCGAAATTTTTTTCAACATCATGCGAAACAGGCTCTACTACGGTCACAAAAATGCTATTTTTAGCTGTCAAACTGCCTTAGTTTAGGAGATATTAGAGTTAAAAGTTTTTGAAGAACTCGAAATTTTTTCCAAATCAATGGAGGCGGGCCTTACTATGGTCACAAAAATGCTATTTTAGCGTCACGTTTTACCCCCGCGTTGCAACGCCATGGTGAATTCAACGCGGCATCAAAAACGCGTTCAGTGTGACAGATACCCCTTAACACACACCACGAACTACTTCATCGATAAGGTTTTTGGGTCGTGTGAAATGAATATGTGTCGACATAGCAGTGCGAACTCTGGGAATCGAAGTAGTATGCCGACATGGCGTGTAAAAAGGACCGAACTATTTCGTCGACAGTTTTTTATGATGTTATTCGGTTTTAGTTGTTAAAATTTACAAATCGCCTAATAAAGCAAGAATAAAATTCAATCTCCTTAAGCAATAATTCAATAAAGCTCTGATCAACATAAAAAAGTGGTTCTGGAGCATTAAAATTCAAATATTTTTCGGTCATTTTCACTTTTCATTTAAAATTTAACAACCCTACCATCTAACAGCTGATTTTGGCATATACTTCTACATCGGCGTATTGGCGTGTAAATGCCCATACAAAAGCGAAGTACTTTGTAGATTAGGTTGATAGATGTGGCGTGTGTGGGGGTTAATAGTGTGTAAGGCTCATAAAACGAGCTACTTGTTGCAGATCTCATCTCTATAATAAACAGTATATAGAGATCAGTGCCGAGCTTTGAGTATATATAATATGGAGGGCTCGTTTCTATTCCAAATGTGTGACTATCATAGGGGGCGCTACTCAAATTTGTGTAAGACAAAGTTATTGCAGAGTGCTTCATATCACATGTGACGGAGAACTATATACGAGGAGAAGGTAAGCACAAATCCGAGGATACGGCTGTACCCTTAACTTACAGAAAGTGAGACAGCGACCTCTATCACAACTTCAAGTGCTACAATGCATTATAGGGATAGGAACGAGCCCTCCATATTATATATACCCCTAACACACGCCACGAACTACTTCATCGAAGCATATTGTCGATAAGGTTTTTAGGTCGTGTGAAATGAATATGTGTCGACATAGTAGTGCGAACTCTGGGAATCGAAGTAGTATGCCGACATGGCGTGTAAAAAGGACCGAACTAGTTTGTCGACACAGTTTTTTATGATGTTATTCGGTTTTAGTTGTTAAAATTTACAAATCGCTTGATAAAGCAAGAATAAAATTCAATCTCCAAGCAACAATTGAATAAAGCTTTGATCAACACAAAAAAGTGGTTCTGGAGCATT
This sequence comes from Chrysotoxum bicinctum, assembly GCA_911387755.1. Lineage (NCBI taxonomy): Eukaryota > Metazoa > Arthropoda > Insecta > Diptera > Syrphidae > Chrysotoxum > Chrysotoxum bicinctum. Next base: position 129,140,437 of record OU426989.1, on the reverse strand, counting down.
AAAGTTCAAATATTTTTGGGTCATTTTCACTTTCCATTTAAAATTTCACAATCCTACCATTTAACAGCTGATTTTGGCATATACTTCTACATCGGCGTATTGGCGTGTAATTGCCCATATAAAAGCGAAGTACTTTGTCGATTAGGTTGATCGATGTGGCGTGTGTTAGGGGTAATATACTCAAAGGTGCCGAGCCTCAATAAAACGCTGCGTTTGAACGCGGGATGCCAAATACAGAATTTATATTTGTTAGATGGAGAGAAAAAGCCAAATGCAGAAGAACTTCTGCTTTACAGGAAATTCGAGAAATGCAGAAGTCATGATTATAGTAAAGACGAACATGTTCATCTTTATTAAAGCATCTTTAGGTGCGTTTTATTATTCACAAATCTATCCGGATCTGGATCATCCCTTGAAAATAAAACGATACGGATCTTAGTGACAGCAGTGTTATAAGTCCGTCTCTTTTTATCCTTGGGTTTGTTAATTTTAAATTATTTCTTGTCTTTTTTCTTTACACAATAGCTTACACTACCTTATCATAAAAGCCATCCACTCGCCAGTGTAATAACTAATTTTTGGATCTTTGAAATAGATCCCGATAGAAAACAGAATCAAAAATTGTTTTTGTAATACATGTTAAAACTTAATCCAGATCCGGATCCAGATAGATTTGTGAATAATAGGTGCGTTTTATTATTCACAAATCTATCTGGATCCGGATCTGGATCTTCCCTTGAAAATAAAACGATACGGATCTTAGTGACAGCAGTGTTATAAGTCCGTCTCTTTTTATCCTTGGGTTTGCAAATTTTCAATTATTTCTTGTCTTTTTTCTTTACACTAGGTGCGTTTTATTATTCACAAATCTATCTGGATCCGGATCTGGATTAAGTTTTAACATGTATTACAAAAACAATTTGGGATCCTGTTTTCTATCGGGATCTATTTCAAAGATCCAAAAATTAGTTATTACACTGGCGAGTAGATGGCTTTTTATGGTAAGGTAGTGTAATAACTACAGTGTAAAGAAAAGAGACAAGAAATAATTTAAAATTTCCAAACCCAAGGATAAAAAGAGACGGCCTTATAACACTGCTGTCACTAAGATCCGTATCGTTTTATTTTCAGGGGAAGATCCAGATCCGGATCCAGATAGATTTGTGAATAATAAAACGCACCTACTACACCTTACCATAAAAAGCCATCTACTCACCAGTGTAATAACTGATTTTTGGATCTTTGAAATAGATCCCGATAGAAAACAGGATCCCAAATTGTTTTTGTAATACATGTTAAAACTTATTCCAGATCCAGATCCAGATAGATTTGTGAATAATAAAACACACCTTTTGCCTGCATTTTGTAAATTTGCGATATTTGCACATTTTTCTATAATTTTTGTTGACGGACGCATGATGTGAAAAAACTCATTAAAAAGAAATGGAAGAAAATAGAGGTAAGTTTAATTTTCATTGCATAGTTTTGTATTAACAGGCCAAACAAGTTATATAGCAGTTTATAGAAAGTAAAAAAGAGCTATCACCTGTGTATTCTCTCCCACTTGTTCGTCTTTACTATAATCTTGACTTCTGCATTTCTCGAATGTCCTATAAAGCAGAAATGAAGTTCTTCTGCATTTTGCTCTTTTTCTCTCTATTTAACAAATATGAATTCTGTATTTGGCATCCCTTTTTTTTGCAGAAATCAAAAATGCAGAAACATGTAAATCCACCATAAGTCTCGAAAATTTTTTGGACCTAGCCTATAGTCTGTATAGACTTAAGTAGTTGTTGTTTTTACATGTAAATCGCTTAGTATCGATGTCGGTTTTTTCTACAATTCCTTATGGCTAAATCACAACCTCGCGTTCAGTCGGTCCGGCGTTAATGGGCGTTTGGTCGTATTTACGATTTTATGTGTCAAAAAGCGCGACCGTAGCATTTGTAAAACGAAATTTAGCTTCAAACCTCGAGCGTTGACTGACATTTCCATGACATCTTTGATAAGTACCTACTTAATTGTTATATTCCAATGAATTTTGTTACTGTTTATTAATATACAAGGTATATAATATTGCGTATTTTAAATTTTGGGCATTTAAAATAGTTAATTTGTAAAGCTATTTTTTTAAACAAGAGATGGATATGGCCGATATGGATGATCTTGATGACCTCCTTGACTTTTCCTTGTTCGGTGTTGTGAGCTATGCTGGGTATGAGGCGTTTAAAAACGACGAAAAAAGAGTAGAAAGGCAGCGATGGATTCGGGAGCTCAATTTAAGCAGAGACACTGATGGATTCTTTGCTCTTAATTATGATGCAATGCAAAAGCATGATCTAGAACATTTTTTTAAAATAACCCGAATGAAACCGGCGATATTCGATTTGTTGAGAACTTTTATCGAGCCAGAACTAGAAAAGCATTCTTGGAGAAAACCAATTTCTCCTAGGTGTAGACTTTTTTGTATTATAAATACAATCGTTATCCCGAATCATGTTTATTAATTTGTCTTCGAAAGAGCTCATACGAGTATTTTTTAATTAATTTCTTTTCTTTTTTTAATCAAAACAAAAACAATGAACTGTCAAACGCCCGACCGAATAGAAAATAGATCTACTTTTGCTTTGGCCTGGCGTTGGTCTGACGTTTACGATATTACGATATAAAGCGGTCGCAACGCCGGAGGTAACATTTCAGATTGCCTCATAAGAGTCTATTGTTTTTATTCAAAATGTCAAAGCCCGACCGACCAAACGCGAGATTGTGGTTTGGCTATTATGGACTTGCAAAAAAACACGCCTTTTGAAATACAAGTGGGTACACATAAAAACAGGTTCGCCAAGGCCAGGCGCTCACATTCAATTTTTAGTTTCGCAACTGTTTAGTTGCTAAAATGAAACATATGGGCTTATATGGGACACCGCGCACTTAGAACAACTCGATTCGAGCAACTAAAAAGTTTGTGTTTTGACACAAACTAAACGATTACCTTCGAAACAGTTGAGCTGTTTTCTATAAGAGCAAGAGAAAAGAGTGTGAGCGTGAGTAAAGAGTTGCCAGTGCGCGGTTCTCTTTCAACTGGTGATAAAACTATTTAATTTGGAGTAACGAAACAAATTTATTTCTGTTTATATTTTCTTTTTATTTTGGTACTCTGAAAATGAAAGGGGAAGTCATAGACGTGTAAAGCATAGATACAACAAAACGGTTTGACTTGACTTGAAATGACAGCTCATTTGATAAATCATACAGAAAAAATGATGACAGATCATATGACTTCTCTTATCGCGTAAAGTGGTCTTAAATTTGTTTCGCTATTATCTTGAACGAGTTTATTTAATGCAAGCCCGAAACACGTTCAGTTTAAGTTCCGTCAAATCTGACAGGTATGTCAAAAGTAAATCCGAATGAAATTTTACACAAATGGTGTGATTTTTATTGTGATATAAAACATAAATAACTAAACTGAAACTCGCAAAATAAAATTATAAAATAAAGTCAACTAACAATACAACTAAAATGAGCAATCCACAAGATGAACTGTGCCCTCCTCCAACAGAAGACGATGAGCTTACATTACCGAGAGCAAGTATATACAAAATAATAAAAGAGCTTGTGAGTAAAACTCATTTTATGAAGGTGCAACTCCTATTAATTCCACAAAATCTTTACTAGGTTCCATCGATTCGAGTTGCCAACGAAAGTAGAGAATTGATACTTAATTGTTGCACAGAATTTATTCATCTCATAAGTTCAGAAGCAAATGATGTTTGCAATCAACGAAACAAGAAAACCATCAATGCCGATCATGTTTTAGAGGCACTTGACCGTCTTGGTTTCAGGGACTACAAACACGAAGCCGAAGCAGTTTTAAATGATTGCAAGGAAGTTGCAGCCAAGCGCAGACGACAAAGTACAAGGCTTGAACACTTAGGTATTCCTGAAGAAGAGCTACTAAGGCAGCAGCAAGAACTTTTTGCGAAGGCAAGGGAAGAGCAGGCCAGAGAGGAACAAGCACAGTGGATGAGTTTGCAGGCAACCGCTGTCCAACATAGTGCTGAATTAATGCACAAGCAAATGAAAGCAGTCCAAGGAACACCAGAAGATGATGAAGACGAGGATGATTACTAAGCATATGCAATTACATTTGTTTTTCTTAATAATATAAAATTAAAAACTTCCAGTTGTTTTGAATTTTATTATTGAAGAGTTTTGTAAAATTACGTGATCTAATCGCTTTTTTAGTCAATTTTGTAGTCCTAAAGGTTTCTTATGTCGATTTCCTTTACTCACTAGGGATTTTGATCCCTTGTCAAATTTTTTCTTTTGGTGTGCGTATTTCGTATACATGTAAATCCCTCTTCAAATACGGATTCGAGGGATTTGATCTCTGTCACAAAAAAATCGATTTTTTTGGTGTAAAGGAACGTGAAATCTGTCGAGAGATCGAAATCTTCACACAGAAATTGATTTCTCATGTGTAAAGGAAATCGACATTAAAGTCGCCATTAAATTGATTCTCTTAAGAAAATATAAATGGTATGGTCTGATGGAAATTACTGCCAAATAATATAAGCGAACCACCGGATGCATGTTCGGTCAAATTCCTAAACGCAAGATTTGCAAAGCAAAACACCTGCAAAGCAGATATAGCAAATCAGAATACACATATGTAAGAGAATTGCGCAAGAAATGTTTGACATTTGCACAAATGCCTCTGCATTTGCGCAAGAAAGTAGCATCGATTGCATTTTGGGACACTACTTATACTGCTTTTACACGAAAGCGATTTTTAATCTTAGTTTCTCTTTTGGAGTCATCTTCCGCCTTGTGTAACCCCGCCACCACACACGTCTCTCTCCTACGGGCTTAAAAATCGCAAGGTAATATTGCTTCGTTTAAAAGCAGTATTATACTGCTTTTACACGAAAGCGATTTTTAATCTTAGTTTCTCTTTTGGAGTCATCTTCTCCCTTGTGTAACCCCGTCACCACATACGTCTCTCTCCTACGGGCTTAAAAATCGCAAGGTAATATTGCTTCGTTTAAAAGCAGTATTAGCAGAGATTTTTGTATTTGCATTTTGGAACTGTTTGCTTAGCAGAATTTGCGCACGATATGCGTTTAGGAATTTGCCCTTCGTTTTCACGTTACTCTTTAAATATTGGAGTCAATGCTACAAACCACTAAAGGCGCATAATTTTGTGAAGGTTAAATTTACTTTGATCATTAAAAATAGCACTAATAAACGCTATTTTATGTGTAGTTCTTCCAAGAAAATCGGACTCTCAGGACTCTGCGTATTGTCTCGGAACTTGCCCTTTTTATTTAAATATTTTCAGACTTGTGCCATTTTCGGTGCACTTAAGGTAGGATCTTCCTTTACTTTTCTTAAAATCCACCGACGGTTGCTGTCAGAAAATATTTTGTTTGGAGCTTCCCTTCCTTTGCTGACAATTCGATCTCCACGTACATAACGCTCAATCATGTGCTTAACTGTCGAAGAACATTTTTTCACCATTTCAGCAATTTTCCTCAGACTATTCCCATCTTTGAAGTCTTGATAATTAACTCGCGACTTTCAAAGCTCGTTCGGGCACATATTCACGTCAAATCTTTGTATATAAAACTTATGGTACTATCAAGAAGACGACAGATTGTGGCGACATTTTAAGTATAGGGACAGTACTTGCTAGATTTGTCTACTAAATTTAATAATAAAATATTCTCTTTTTTTACTACTTGTTTTGTATCTATCCTACTGTCCACTGTAAAATCTAGCGCTAATTTCAGCGCCACCACCAGGCTAGAGCTCGCAATACAAAATCACGCTTCATGATAATACTATAGGTTATATACGAAGGTCATATGTAAATAGGTGAACTGAGCTTAACAAAAAAAATGATGTTTATTTCGATTTTATGTCTCAAAAAAAAAAAAACAACAGGGGTGCAAGAACGTAACTTGATACAATCGAGTCTAGTCGATGTAATCGACTATAGGGAGTTCCTTATTTGATTCAATCGAATTGAAAACAATCGGCTGATCATAAGAAAGAACTGCCTGTTCTCGATTGTATCGACCTAACTCGATCTTATCAAGTTACGTGCTAGGGCCCCAGTTTGCTTTATACCTATTGATCAAATATTGGGAAAGTGGTACTGTTAATCATCTATTGACTTTGATAAATAATAGAACTATGTGTAACTATTCATCTTGTATATAGTGTATACTACACATTTTTAGGAAACTTTTAAAATATTCACCCTTATTCCGATAGTCGTTTTAATAAAACGACTTTAAAACGAGAAGGCTCCAGAGACCACATTTTGGTGTTAAATAATACGAAAAGGGCAGAGTTCTCTATGTTCTTCACTTTTCTAACCATTATAACGATAGTCATTTCAATAAAATTCCAATTTTCGTTTCTAGAGCCTTGTCGTTTTACTGGCGTTTTAGCAAAACGACTATCGGAATAAGGGTGAAATGTGAGCTTTTTGTCAAATAAAAAGCACTGCATCATTTAAGCTGTCAGCCACTGATCATATTCAATTAAATAAAACTGTAATTTTAAAAAATGTTATTAAATCTTCTATAATCTGAAGAAAAACTTAAAAAATAAAACACCAATGTTATTAATTTATCACATCAATCAGTCGAAGATGGACTATGTCCTGTAGAATAAGGTAACAAAGTTGTGTCCTTAAACTTGTATCGCTTGGTGAGACTTTGACTTTGGGACAATACAAATAAAAAACAAAAACAATTGATTTCCACAAACTTCAAACTCCGCTAGTAAAATTATATTTTACAACAGCGGCAAAAATAATCCCTCGTGCACTCGGGATAAGAAATGAATAGTCTTAAATTTTTCGAAGCAAAAATAAAAGATGTTATATCTTAGATGTTAGAAATTAAAATCACCCCTATCTAGGCGGCTATGTCTGATCCGTATCGTTTTATTATTCGTCAAGGATATATTGAGAAATGATTGTTGGGTATATTCTAAGAAATAATCGTTCTGCAGTAAGGCGTTGTCTTCAATTCTCACATCATTTATTGGATATTTAAGAAAGAGACGTAGTTTGGTGTACCCTGACCCATGTTAAGGTAAATCTCTCTTTTAAGGTAGAAAATCAAAAAACCATCCGATTTTAATGAATTCTTTTTTTTAAATCTTCGTTTTTACCGCGGATTGACGAAAAAAATTACGAGGATGAAAAAAAAAAAAAAAAACTGTTAGAGGCACCCTATGTGCTCTATTACTAATCTGTACAATTATATGAACAGATCTATTTTCTTTGTATACTACTTCCAATGGAATAATAAACTATTTCTTCTTCACTTAACCTCCGAACAGGTAACACGCGGGTCTTTCCTTTTTCACTCTGCTATAAAAACTTATATTAGTTTCAGGGCTTCAAATGTTCATGTAAACGCACTTGCTTAGGATACTGTGGCAACAAGGAAAAACGACATAAGTCAGTTTTTGCTACTTTTCAGGGAAGCGATTTGAATGTTTTGTACAAGACTTTTTGTCTTTTGTCTGTAATTCCTTAACCTTTTGATTTAAAAATACGAAAAAATATGACAGACGGAATGGCTTATTGCGCATCGGATGGTATCAAAAACTCATTTTCGATATAAGTCGACTTATGCTGTTATTCCTTGTTGCCACAGGTATAATTGTTGATAACTTCTTTACAAGTTTTTATATTTTTTTTTTATAATATAAAAACAAAATTTAAAAAAAAATATACAAAAATGTCAATTTTTTTATGTTTTTACAATTCAAAATATGTAATAACAATTTCTCTCAAAATTGACCTTTTCTCGCATATTATCGTTTGTACCTGTAATTATCAAAGTAATCTTTTTTTGTAGATTAACAAAAAAATATATATGAACTTCGTTTGATGCCTTGCACGAAAGTTATGAACGATTATATTCAAAGGAGTGCGACTATGATAACATTTAAAGTCATAAAACCGCATAACATTTTTAAGTGAGATAAAAAATTGATAAATAAACATTTTTATATGATTTTTTTTTTATAGTTCGTTTTTTTTTGTGTTGACTAACAAAAAAAAAACATACTAACTTCGGTTGATGCTTTGCAAAAAAGTTATAAACGATAATATTCAAAGAAGTGCGTTTATGATCACATTTAAATCATAAAACCATATGAAATCTTTAAGTGAGATATTTCCTATATTCCTATACATATATCCATAAATCGATTTGACGATTATCGTTTAGAAAATTACGGAATGACCCCCCTGGAGAAAATCGACCTTGAAGTCAAAAATTAGCATGGACAAGAAAAAAAGTAAAATCATAAACGAAGTTTCTACCACTGCTATTAACAGTATAATTAACTTTAATTTGAAAACAGTACAACGAATTTTTTCTTCGATATAGCAAGAATCATTTCCCAAAATATTCTGGATGAATTAGAGGACACCCTGTATAAAGTCTGGTAGCAAAAACGGGGTATCAACTATAGGTAGTAACAAATATTTTTTTCAGATAATTTATTCTCATCTCCCATAGTCAAACGTCAAGCTGGATAATGTTTTAATTCTTTTCCAAAAGTCTAGTTTACAATTCCCGACTTCTTTATAAAAACATGAAGTTATTAAAAAAATATGTTCAGAAACAAGAACAAAAATATCAAATCCTTGTATCACTGACCCGTTTTCGAGATAATGAATTTTCCAGACAATTATCAAAATTTGAGGTGCTTACAACTCTCAACCATTCTTGTGTGCGTGTTAGCAGGAATGGAGGGAATCTACAATTTTCTGCCGATTCCGAAGGGCTAATGAGCGGCACTATCCCTGACAAAAGGTACTCATTGAGGATGTGTCATTTTCTTGCAAGACAAAGAGTGACACACATTTCTGCAGCGACTGAGAATCTAAGCCAAGACACTCTGAATGGTAGTCCAACGCGCTTATTATACTGTTGCGAACAGAGCTTTATACTCCTACAGCGCCATCTGTTCGAAAATTGTATATCTACTTTATGGAAGAAACAAAAAGCTCTTTTCCAATGTCAAATGTATTTTGCGAGAAACAGATTAACACAGCAACTTTAACAGCAACGAAAATTTCAACATCAAGTCTTGTGAAATAGATTACAACGTGAACAGCATTTTTGACAGCATACATATATAATCAAAATAGTTTCAAATGCGAAATGAATTTGCCGTACATAATTTGATAAAAATTAACGTAAATTGCATCAATGTAAACGACTTGCAATTTGTCGTACTAAAATTAATTTGTTTTTAGTAATTCTTCCATTGTCAAAACCAAAATAAATAGACAAAACAAAAAGATGGTTCTCACATTTTCATTTGAGTGTTGATAATACTGACAAATTTCACCTTAAAGTTGGTAGCATTTGCACAGCGACAGCAAATTTAGGGTTTAGGTCTAACGTTGATGTCGATGTCGAAGTTGCTGTGTTAATGTAAAAAATTTAAAACCACTGGCTCTAAAAAGAGTGACGTGGTTGTCAAAGTTGCTGTGCCAATCTGTTTCTCGCATTTCCCATTGACTTTTTATATCTAGTATGTTAATGGTAGTTCCCCTTATTCCAACCATCTAGAACATTCCAAGACGAGAACCTTCAAGAACAACTAATTTGAGTATATAAGGGAGTGTTCACGGTGAGCGGAGGACAGTTTATTTTTGACTATGAAAGTGTGCAAAAGGTTTGCTTATTGGATTGTGGAAAGTGTTATTAAACAAGTGTAATTTAAATTTGAATAAAAGTATTTGAGTTGATTATAAACTGAGATTTATTGTTTTGAAAATTGTCAGTACAGGCCTCATGGGACAGCTTTTTCCAAAACAGTGGCGCCTGATGCACCCTCACTACAATACGTTGGGAAAAAATACCACTTACAAAAGAGCAAGCCACTGACTTTCCTTAAAGAAATGTTGTTGTAATTCTTCGCAAAAAGTTGTACATCCCAACGGGACCGTTGAATCCCACTGCTGAAGGGATAAGGGATACTGTCAATGTCAAGTCAATACGATCGAGCGCTTGTTATATATGTACATCAAAACAGAGTTACCATTATCATTCTAAATTACAAGCAAGGAGCTTATTCAGTGAATTTTATTAAGGAGCTTTTGGGATTTAAAGTTGAGTATTGACGATTTATAATGTAAACTAGGGAAACCCTGTGAGAGCTTTAAAAGGCGACACACTTATGCAAGCCAATGAAACCAGACTGAGAGGCAAACGTCCTATCTTCCCTGTACTGACAATTTTTGTTGAACAGATTATAACAATTCCGCAAATCCTGGGGTGGAATCGGCTAAGGTGATAGTTGATTGTGATTATCATTTTGACTGTAGCTGTTTCCATCATATCAATTAAGAAATATAGAGAGAGCGATTGTAAAAATGACAATCACAATCAACTATCACCTTAGCCGATTCAACCCTTGCGCTATGAATTATAACCCTCCTGCTTACCTCAACCCGCTAGTATTTCGATAATCGCAATTTAAAGTTGAAAAATTCCCGCTGGACACCCATTACAATTTTCTCGTTCTTCAATTATCCCCATTTCCTGTTTTTATAAATAATCTAAAAAAACACATTTTTCTTTATCAGAGACGCAGACCTAGTAAATATAAATAGTTGACTAGTAATGTTTATATGTACATACGGGCTTCGCCCCAAAATCCCTCTTCATGATAGTACTATAGATTATTATGATATATGTTATGTACCAAAGCTATACATCTGAAACAAACCAAAATACTGATTTGGAGGATAGTTCAACTTGCGTCATATAAAAAACATTATTTTTTTAATTGCTGGAATCGTTAGTTTCAGCATGTAAGCGTTAGATCCATATGAAGCTATATTGGTTTCATTAAAAACCCAACACTCTTGCAACTCTCTCAATTCGCATATAAAATTTGCCAACATCAAAAAACCTAATTTCTACACATACATATGTACATACCAAAAGATTAATTAGCCTACTTATTTTAATATAATTTACTATTTTTGCTTTTTTTATTTATTTCAGGTTATAAATATACATGTACATTATGTAGATAGGTAATTATGTTTTTTTATTGCACATTGAAAAAGAACCGGTTATCTAACGGTTTCTTAAGTTTAAATAATGTGTATAACATTTGTTTATGGTTAGTTTTTTAGTTGGTTTACCATTGAAGACTCAAATATTTTTAAAATGGTAGCTTTTTAAACGTTCACAACTACTTACTTGACTAGCCAATCATTATTTTATTTTGTATTTTGCAATAAGATTTGAATTTTATTTGATAAATTTAAATATTAAACAACATTCTTTAAAGGCAATAAATAAAACAACTACATTAATTACCAATGGAGCAAAATTGTTAACGGAAAGTAAGTAAATTGATCTTGTACAAAATATTATGATTATATTTCTTTTTTCCTCATTATCGAAGCTTTTGAGACACCTATCTCATTTCAATGTTAACTATTTTTTTTAGGGATTAACATAAATGGGATCGATTTTGTTGCAATGCTTGTTGGTTTTACTAAACTTGGAGTTTTTACAAGTATTGATCATTTGACGAGAAGGTATGTTTCGCTGGGAAATTTTAAAACGATTATAGAATTCAAGATTCTTTTTGGCCGATAATCAATTCGACTTAATGTAGTTATTTTCAAAAATCTCCAATTCGTTTTGAATGTAATTAGCCTTGTTGCGCAGCAATTTGATTTGCTTTTGATTAGCTTCGAGAATGGCAAGTGAGGTTTCGATTCCCTTGAGTTCTTCATTCATGTCGGTGGTTGCGTTGTCAACAAGGCGACACAAACGTGCAAATGTGCTTGATAATTCTCTAAAAAGAAATTAATTGTTTTTTGTTAAAAAAAAATAAATTATTCGAATGGATTTGTAATTTTTTAACTTACTGCTGCACTTGATGACTGCAATTGGCAGAGGTCAAATCTACAATCATTTTTAGTTTTTTAGTTGCGTGACGCACGTATTGACTCTTGAATGCCCGCTCCTTGGCAGAACTTGTCCAAGACAAACGTTCGTAAAGGTAGATACAGCCATATAGGGCACCAACTCCAACAAGAACACGCCATCCTATGGTTTTCAGCATCTATAAAGGAATTTAGCGTATATTAATTGTATCACATAAATTTCACATTGTATCATTTACAATTCCTGCTACAACCAGGCCACCAACGGTTCCTTGTGAACCTATGGAAGCAACCGCAAAACGTGAAATCATGGACAATTGCTCTTGTGTTATTCCACCAGTATTTGTTGGCATAAGACATAATGGTGTTTCAGAAGCCGGTGTTAAAGGCGACAACATATTCTATAAAGATTTAATGAAAAAGAAAATAAATAAATTACGAGATGATTGTATTTGTTTAGCCAATTAACCTATAAAATATAAAAGCACTGTAAAAACAAGAAATAGTATTGAGTTTTGATTTTAAAAAAACCTCGCAAAGATGCTTTTCTGGAACCTTTTTTTATTAAACGGGTAGTCGCTTATTGAAGTCAACATGACGTTATAACAATAGCTACACATCAATTGTGATTATTTTCCCTCCATCTGGTTACTGGTCACGTTCATCCAAAATTATAAAAACATTATAATACCCTGTTGGAAATGAGTGGCTTAATAAGTAGGCTTAACTCAAGGGCGGATGGATTCAATAAAGTAAATCAAAGGTGTCTTCAATAGTCTTGAAGAAGTGAGCTTGATCATGAGGAAAAATGGATGGATGAACAATCTATGAGCCAACGGGAGCTTATATGTCCCTGTAGTGGGTTACTGACATCGGATTATCCCACCTGCTATTTTAAGGCTCTGGTCTGAGTGTTGTGTAGTTGAATTGACTTCAGTACCACGGAAACTAAGATCCTCGGATAATGATTACCTTCAAATCGCAACAAGAAACAGATCATCAAAGAATAACGAGTTGAGAGTATGTTCATACATACATGCAGCGTAAAACCTTTAATGCGGGAGATACGATGGACCGGATCAGGTAAACAGCTGCGATAAAAGATTACACACATGCGTATTCATTGTGGGAAATCGACAACAAAAAAAAAAAAAAACACCGCCGCTTTCCAAAGCATAAGCCCTTATTACGTATTAATGGTGAGTTTTATGGTCTCCCGGACGGAGCTACGAGGGCTTCCTGGAGTACGATGTCAAAGTTGTGCGGGGCTTCAATACTAAAGTCGAACAGGAAGACCCGATTAAAAAAGTTTGCAGCAGCTCTTAACAGATCACAAGACTATGAATCTTCAAACCAACCTCACGTTTTCCAGACGTTCGAACCACTCCGCATTTCGAGGGGCAAACATAGACTCTGAGCGCAAATCAATCAAAAAGAAAGTGGAAACTCTCGGCGAAGCCCGGCAACCAACTCCAGGTGCAATGTGCAACTAGGGAAAAGCTTCTCCTAACTTAATGAAAATATAATAACTATAGACACCCTAGTGGAAATCTGGAAATCCAACAAAGAATTATCCTAGCAAACTGCTTTTTTTGGCCTGTCAAACGAATTTGGTTTTGTGTGCGAGGAGGGTGAATGGAGCAGAATATATCGCACGCTGAGAACAACAATGGCGTTAAACAAAAAAACCTTGTTTTTAAATACAGCCGTTTAAAGTTTTGGACTTACTTCAATGGTCGATAACTCTTTGAAAAAAGATTGAAATCTTATGTTACTTTGCCAAAATATAGTTTCACTTTCTTTTAATAAATTGGCATTTTAGGATTACAAAAAAAATAATGGGTATTTAAGAAATAAAGGGTTTTTTGAAAAAGTTCGGTATAGTGCCAGTTTTGTTTTTATTACTTTTACATATTTTCAAATAAAGCCGACTTTAAACAAAATGTGCCTGTTAATTAATTTCACTGAACATAAAATCACTTTTATTTTGAGGAGAAAACCGACACTAAACAGAAACTGACATTTATGAATTAACTTTTATCTATAATAACAAAATTTAATTGACATTATACAAAAGGTGCCACTTAATCACTTACCGATTGAGTGATTTACGTGAAACTCATAAGTGACACTAGCGACTTTCTGCGGAAACTAGAGGAGTTATCAGAACGCGGATTTTGGGAAAAAATACGTTGTATATATCGGAACCTAGATATCGCCCTAACTCAAAAGTGAACATTTTTGTTTAACGCCATTGTTGTTCTCAGCGTGCGATATGTATAAACGTGAAGAGTACTGTCGAGTAAATACATTGGTTCACAGCCCAAATATCAACAAGATATTTGATAAAATATGAATTGTATCAACCAAATCAATGAATTGGTATTATGGTGATCACTTGTGAAAATTTTTGATGAACTATGAAATATCTTCAATTTTAGATCTATTGTGAGTATTTCTATGGATAAACTTGGTATTAAGCTTCTCAAAAATGTTGATACCCATAAAATTTTCTATCAACCGCAAATGCTTTATTGATAAATGTATCAAATATTTGGCCGCTAAACATTTTGTATTAAAATATACTTTTAAAAAAGTTATTTGCTCGTTTTTAATAAAAAAAAATAAAATCAAAACGTCTTTGGGATAACTATTTTGAAGGGAATTACGATGAGGAAGAAAGGAAAGTGTAATCGAAGAAGAAGCATTTCCAGGGATTACGAGATACTTAAATCTAATGGACTTGGGCGAAAATGTGTATGTGGAACAATTTCTTAAGTTCTACAGTGATACCGTTCAATTTTTTGCACATGTTTCCTTCGACACTTATCGATTTTTCTTCTTCTTCTGGTGCCCTAAACTCTACTTCTCCTACATAAAAAATTATATTAAGAAGAGCTAATATTGCTTAATAAAACAATTTTAATTATTCTTCCTAAATAGAAACGTCAACTGCCAAAACAGAATCCATTCAAAATGTAATTTACCCAGCATTAATAATGGCGTACAAATTATAAATTGATACTCATAATACCAAATTATTAATGAATAATTGAATAATTCAAATAACTGATATTTGATAGACATAATAGGGCTGTGTGACTCATGAAGCGAATGGATACCATAGCTCTAGACAAGACAGTCTTTGAATCCCATCCCCAAGGCCTCGAAGTTACAATGATAATCGAACCTCTGGTTTAAGGACCGACTTGGTCGGGGTGAATGGAAGCAACGTGCTCCGGATCACATAGGATAGAAAGTCATTGGTGTTTCAGGTTGTCCTTCATGGATCGGGTGCCAATTTAGTAAAGAAAGTAAGTAAGGATACGAATTTGGTTAACTAAATAAATGATCAGTTTGTATATAAAATGTCTTTTTAGAATCATTTGTATTCAAAATTTTATTCAAATAGTAATGATAATTGCTAAATTAAAAAAAAATAACATGTGGTTTTCGAAATACATATTCGAGACTGAAAAAAAAAATCCTTATTTTAAAAATCAAAATTTGAATGCATAAGTAATTTATAACAAAAAGAAAATTTTAGAATTTCTTTTGGAAAAGTCTATGGAACAGTTTTTAAGAAAAAAGGATACTTGTCGGGGGAATAATTAAAAAAATGCTATTCAACAATCCGTTAAGGCCCCAACAGAAAGAATAGCGAGCCCCCTCTTATCATAGTCTTGACAAGTTTTATCAAAACTTCTATTTTTTTACGAATGCATAACTTGCCATTTAGAACATTATCGTAAGTTAAATGTTTTTATATTTATATTTTAATTATTTTAAACTCCAAAAAGAGACGAATGGAACCATTAGTCCCTCTTATAAATTTTTGGTTAAACTTGGAATTAAAGAAAAAAACGTATATACTTACACTATTGTGTCTATTTGAGGTTATTGCAGGAACTTTTTTATTTAGTCCTTTTGCTTTGCCTGTAAATCTTTGTATCATGGCAGTTATACCCCATGAGAACTTAAAATCAAGATCTTCCTGAAAGTCAGCGCAAAGATTTTGACAATTTAGTGAGTAGAGCATTTCAAAGGGTTGAGATCGTGCTACAATTTTCGTTTGAACTACAAGTCTTTCGCTGGGAACAAGAGCGTGCATACGGTCTGCAAATACAAAAATTAACATAAAAATCATTCAATAAAAAAGTAATTTTTAACATTTTTATTTCAATATACAATACTCTTTTATTAATACTACATTGTTTTTTCTTATTTCTTATTTTTTATTTTCAATTCACTGCCCGAAAGCTGCACATACAGATGCATTTTTACTTTTACAACATATCCTGCAACTTTTGCTGGTTTATGTAAAATGTATGACCTAGCTTTCGACAGATGATTACAAAGATTTGTAGCTATTGGTCAGGTCATTTATCCATTTGGTTGATAAAATTCTAGTTTTTTATATCTGAAAATATCAAGCTATTACCACCATCCGGGGATAGCAATTGAACTTATGACCCGATATGACAGTCGAACTTACTAACCATTATGCCAAATGGTACTAAAAAACAATCTATCTATTTTGTGGTAACGACTTCAATACTTTCGCCAATTTACTGGATTCCCATATTACAGATGTTGTATAGTAACTTCGCACTACGGTTTTTTATAATGAGCGCATAATCAAGGGATTTTAGCAATCCTTAAAATTATTAGCATGCTAACCGAGAAGGATTCAAAGGAAGATAACTTTGAACATAACGCTAGGTTTTCACTTGTCTTTTAAAGAAGCAGTTTGACATCACAGAGTCTAATACTACTCTATTTGCTTTTTTATGTAGATATTAGCCAAAGTTTCTTGTCAAATTTGCAAGATAGACATGATAGAAGGGTTAATTGATGTAACAATTCTACAGTGCGAGTATTATGGCGAAATAGTTTTGTGAAAGAATGTAAGATTAGGACCCTATTCTTTAAGCTTATTATTATTCAAAAGGTGAATTAATGTAATTTAGAACAAGAAGAAATAAATAAAAAGTTTTTATGAACTAGAAAAACTAAAAGTAAAATTCGCATTTCATACCTGTCATTTCACGCTGAGCAGTTTCAACATTCATTGCCAAAGCCATTGATAATCGTGCGCGCAAATTTGATCCAAGTCCAGCTTCAACATGTCCATTCAGTTCCTTTTTATATATATTCAAAACCAATGGCTCAGTGTGAAATGGCATATTGAACTCGTCGATCAGAACACCGAGACGCCAAATTTCCTCATTAAGAGCCTTTGAAACTTTTTGTTCAACCTCTTCAACCATTTTATGTATTTTTAATTTCATCTCTCTTGTCACTTGCATCATTTGAGTCTCTGTTCCTTGAATTCGATCTGTTATCATTTTTTTTTGGTCGATTTTTTGGTTCCTAAATGAATTCGCTCGATCGTAGATGTTGTCTAACATTTGGCGCATTTCACTTGAAACATTTTTTCCACGTGAACTGTGCTGTTCGAATTTCGTTTTTACTGCACTCTTTGATATACATTCTTCAAATTTACGTTCGAAATCTTGAAACTCAAAGTATCGATTTTGGAAACCTTCAGCAATAGCACCCATATGCGCTGGATTACCTTTGGCTTCTTCAAGACGAGCCTGAATAAAAATAGTTTATATTTTGATTCGATCCTAGTAACTAAGAAATTAATTTTTACCTGAAGTGTTTCTCTAGCTGACACAAAAAAGACACGTTCAGCTGCCTCTTTTTCAGTGCACACTTTGAGTTCCTTGGTCAAAAAATCAATGCATCTCTCTGTATGTTGAGATTTAACCTAGAAATAAAAACTTTAATGTAATACGAGTTTTTTAGCAAATTGAAAGCTTGTATATAAAGAAATCCCTAACAGCAAATAAAAAAATATACTATGCGATGCTTCTAACTAAGAAAGGCTAGCCGTTAAATTACCTTTTCTAGATCCTGTTTACATAACAACCAACAAGGATTTAATGAACGGAAGAAACATAAAATTGTAAAATTTGTCTAAGAAAGTCGAAACAACATACAAATATAGGAAAAACAAGGTTAACCTTACCGATTCTTGAAACTCTGGCTCGTTTGCTGATGCATCCCAACGGTTGTTCAAAACAAAAACATTTGGCTTGGAGAGTTTTTGGGAAACAGTGTGGAAGAATGATTTTTCAGCAAGTGTCATTGTGGATTCAGCATTTAAAACTAAGACAAAAACATCAGCATTCAAGCAGTGATTGTCAATCCAGTCATCGAGATTTGGTGATACATCAACTCCAGGAGAGTCCATGAAGACGACATCGTCCCGTAGAAGACTGCACCTTTCACGAGGCCAAAATATCCGTACCAATGAGCTCTCGCTTAGTTTTTCCTGGCACAAGGCGTTTGCTAGTTGTTTTATGTTCTGCAAATAAGAAATTGAACATTGAGCTTTAAAATTTTTCAAATTAAATATGTACTATGTACATATGTATTTGAATCTGTGGTTGATTTTCAATTTTGTTGAGTTTTAAAGTTTTTGTATAATTTTGGTCAAAACAGATATCACTGATCGCCGCCGTTTTGTAGATGAGGCATATAAAAAATGATAGTTCAGTCATCGGACAAGAAAATTATATTTAAAATACGAAGGAAAAATTAAAGCAGTTTAATTCGCTGCGAAATCTGAATTTGATAATGGGAAACCCATTAGACTTTGATACGTTATAAGTTTCACAACTTTGCACAATTTACTGCAAAACGCAATAGCATTTTTAAAAGTTTTTGAACAGTTTTAAAAAGTTGCAAGTTAACAAAGAACAAACATACGTACACACACATGTTTATTAGAAATGTATTTAAAGGCATGTAGTCTGTCGACAGCCATTTTATTCTTGTTGTCGAGGTGAAGTCGACATGTTCAACTCTGCTTGAATCTTTTGTAAATAATCAGAACTTTTAAAAATTAGCTCCCGCGAATCGTGTCCATCTTGCAGCGTTATTCAGTGAGTGGGGGTGGCCGTGGCGCGATGGATGTGTGCTCGCCTGTCAACCTCATGATGACAGGTTCGATCCCTGCCGTCGTCTATGTCGCTTTAATTCCATTAAAAACCTTCTAAAAATTGTCATCAATGGGTTGCTGGTTTACTCATTACATGTTGTTCAGGCATAACACTAACAACATGTAATTGAGTTAAGCTAGTATGCCCAACAAGGATGAACACGAATAAAATAATGTGAATTTTAAGCGACATAAAAATAAGACACGGCATTTCTCCGCTTTAGCTCAGCCGCCATCCCTGGAGATAAAAATATCTGAGACAACCACCAACAGTCTCAGAACATCGTGCCACACATCTTTCCTATCCTTCTTTCTCTTCATTAACTTCACGCCCGCGCTGTGTTGAAACATTTAAAGGGTAATCATAATCCCTTGAGCGCGGGTAGATTATAAAAAAAAAAAGTGACGAGCTTAAATATATAATTTGTGATACTCGTATGATGCTTTTATAAACATAGCTTTTTTAAATGATGTCTTCACCCTAACACGCACGTTGAGCCTACCATAAAATTACAACCGTTTTCTCAGAGAAAAATTGATATGAGATCAAGTGAAAAGTATATTTATGTTGATTGAAAAAGGCTGTTTTCGTCACAGCAATTTTAGCAATGAAACAAAATTTGTTAAATTTACTTTTCCTAACGTTCCGACAGTGATAGCTGTTTTCTTCAGGCGAAATTTTGTATTGCATACAAAAAAATATAAAATTAGTTTATCACAACAAAATAAAACAAAGAAAGTTAACTTATACTTTTAAAATATTAAAAATAATGTACATTATTTGGGAAACAAATTATTTAAAAAAAAAGTAAAGCGCTTCTAATAAAAAGTTAGTCTTGAATTAAAACTAAGAGAAATAGGTAGCGGGAAGCAATTTTCTATGTGACGAACGAGCAGTATACTGAGATGTTTTGTGTTATTTAATATATGTATATATCAAGTGTTTCAAGGGTATAAAGCTTCGAAGTAGGTTTTTTCACTTTGAAGAATTTGGACACCATAAAAATCTGGAAAATTGCCAAATTCGATAGCATGATTAGCGAGTGCTGTTTTGGCAGGTTTGTTGGTGTTAATGTCAAATCTATGGTTTTACATCGCTGACGCAGAAATTGTTTCGTCGTGTAATTGCAAATTTGTTAAAAAAAAATGTGCCAATGTGTGGTTAAATCTAATGTCGTTTTTATTTGGCAATCCGGAAGCCTTCCGCACTCTTCTGAAAGTGTTCAATTGGGAAAAAATGACAGTTCTGATTCTGAAAAGAAGAGAAATTTGCTTCTGGATTTGAAATCAGAAGCAAAACCAGAAGCACTCACACATTCATATACTTAAACGTCAACCTCAGCAGCTGTGATTTTTGGTATTCAAATTGTGCGAACCAGGGTTGGCCGAATTAACTACACTACATTTTCTACATGATTTACTACGTTTATATGAGGTGTTGAAACGAGCTTGAAGCTCGCTTCGAACCTTTATATACCTGTATTGAGTTGAAATGAGCTTCGTTCGACTCGATCCCAATCGCTCATCGGTGTCGAGTAGAAATGTGAGTCGAAAATCCGACCCTAATCCAACTCGATCTTTCGATACTGCATATAAACGTAGTATTTAACTACGCGTAGTTTATTGAAGAAACTACATGCCTAATTTACTACAATTTGTTACGTCTGCTACATATTAGCAGTAATAAATTCATAAAAATTAATTCATAAAAATTCAATATAATAAAGAAAAAAAAAAAAACAATTTTGCACTTTTATGATCTAATGAAGGTTTGTAAAAAAAAAAAAATGCATAACTGACAGTTAATTGACAGCAATGCTACAATTTCTTACATTAACTACAATTAACTACATTTAACTACATTAACTACATAAAATACGTAGCAGACGTAACAAATGTAGTTATTTCTAAAAAGTGACAATTCGGCCAACCCTGCTTTCAACAAACATTTTTCTTGATTTTGATTATTGTACGCATTTGATGTTTCACATATACAATCAAACAAAACTTCAGAATCATCAGAAGCAAACAAAAGTGTTCAGTTGGGATTCCGGATCGGAGAGAGATTCCGGATTGCCAAATAAAAACGACATAAACCGAATATCTTGAACTATTTTGTTAATAATCTCTGTTAAATTAGGAATATAGACAACACTTTTCAAGAATTCATCAAGATTTTAGACGGGGGTTTTATTTGGTTATATTTTAACAACAAATTCCGAATGACCACAGCAGGATATCCATTATTAATTAGAATATTAGTAACTTTTTTACGATTAGCAGACTGACATTTTTCGTCACTCAAAGTAAAAACTTTATTAAGCTGAAAGCTAATGCATTATTATTTTCTCTTTCGACAGTGAACTGTAGTTCTGGGTTTAATTCGTTAAACATAAGCAAAACATCAATTTTCGTTTGTCCATCACCGCGAACAAATCATTTACATATTTTGCGATGAACATTCGTCCAGCAAATATGAAATAATAAACATATGGGTGATTCTACAAACGATGGAATTTTCGGTGGCCCAAGAAATATTTTTAAATCCGTTCAATTATTTAATCTGATTTTTTTTTATAAAATTAAATCTTGTTGATATCTACCTGGCCTAACAATATTATTAGGGTGACCTTATTTTATCTTGCTCAAAAAATTCTTCAAAGTGTCCGATTCTCAGTCCCCTGACGTGTCCCCAGTGCGTTTCCGCAAAAAAAAATTATTACCGTTCTTTTATTTCAGGTCTCATACTTAGATGAATTGCACCAAAGTTACGGAAAATAACACATCTTTGCTACGAGATAGATAAATATTTTTTAGTAATTTATTTTATTAAAAAAAAACTTAATTAAACTTTGTCCCCCGCTTTTTGTATCAGTCCCCTGGCATATTGAAACAGTCGAAAAAATCAATAACTAGGATATCGATCGAATTTCCAGCACTGGCAATTTGAAGTACCAAATCTCCTTACAATAAAATTGTGGTGCAAATCGATTCTGCTTCTTATGTTAGTATTGTAAAAAAGACATTTGTGCAAGAAGTCGTGGATTGTCCCTTTAGATTATCAGTCCTCTGGTGAAGTTTTACAAAACGAATTTGTATGCAAGAAGGCATATTTGTTAGAAGTATAGTATAGGTTTAATAAAACTGTAATATTATATATATATTTTTATTTTTAAAAGTAAAACCTTAATACCTTTTTTGTGCAAAAACCATGAAAAACCTCAGTCCCCTGGTCTCAGTCCCCTGGTTAATAAATGAGCAAATGGTATTTTATTCAGAAACCTGAGAAATTTTTAGTTATATTGAACTTCGAACTTCATTGCGAAATATTTTTTAAAATTTTTAAAAAGAATATAATTTATTTTAAATTGATTCTTAGAAAAAAAAAATATTTAATTATAATATATTATATTTTCTTAATAAAATGCTAAATTATATTTATTTACCATGAATTTTTATGTTTATGAAGAATTATTAAATTTAATTCCTATATTTCAATGTGTACCCAAGAGAAAAGAAGAAAAGAATCTAAAGATTTATTCATTTCCCTTAAAAAAAAACTCAGTACCCTGAACATCCTTTTTCAAAAAATGTCCTTAAAATCGTCATTTTTTATTTTTTTAACTGGCCGCTTTCAACAACGCAAAGGGACGTTCTAATGATCATCTAGAACAACTCTTACGACTTTTGGAATCCAAAAATGTCGTGCCGAAATTTGTATCATTTTATTCCATTGTTTGTAGAATCACCCATATACATATATGTATGTATGTATATCCAAATTTTTCAATAATTTAATTTCTTGATATAGTATATTTAGCATGTCGTGCTAATTGATATGTACCGTGTTAATTGGGAATATAGCCTTTGTTATTTTTTTAGCTTTCTATGGTCTTTATGTTATTAATTAATTATTTTTTATTCCAACGTTAATGATTACAATTATTTTAATCTTGGTTGGGTATAGTTCACATTGGATTTTTGTCAAAAAATCGATGTAAGATGAACTTAATTTAACAAAAAATTGCGTATTGACAAGGTCTTCAGTCAACTGATGAGTCCGTGAGATCGCCGGGACGAAACGCCAATTTTTATGGACTAAAGGCTAAAAAAAGCTATTTTGAATTATTTATTATTAATTTATTAGTAATAGCGATACAAACAAGAAAGATGTCAAACGCTATTCTATTTTCGCCAAGCAAAGGGTGATGTTGTTCTATCTTAAGTTTTTTTTCGCACATTTATTTTAGCATACGAGTAAGTTTGCACGTATTGATGGGTATACTAATATCAGTCCAGTCTTAAAATAGATGTTGTTGTACCACTTTTATCGTGTTCATCAGCTTTGGACCGAAATCCAACAAAGATAAATGTTGAATTGCTGCGTCATCTCTGGGTGTCTGAGAAGGTGCATTGGTGTTTGATCAATCAAAAAATGTACCGATTCATCTTTCGAGTATATCTCATCCCATTAAATAAAATTTTAATAAATTAAAGATGATTGAGTTTGATAATTTTTTTTTTGTAATTTTATACTATCGCGGTCCCCTCGTTTTTTGGCTGTAGAAAATCGAAAAACCATCCCATTTCGATTATTTTTTTTTAATCTTCGTTTTTACGGCGGATTTATGGAAAAAATATAGGAAATATTTCACTTAAAAATTTCATATCGTTTTATGACATTAAATGTGATCATAAACGCACTTCTTTTCTAAACCCACAGTACTTTTAAGTTAAAACACTTGTCATCACCATTCCTTATTTCACCATCCCTGTCCTTTTTTGATAGCCTATATCTATCCTACTTATTCCCATTCTCTAATATCCCTTTAACAAAGATAACGTAATATTATTTTGCAGTTGGATTCGATCAGTTACCGTGTTTAGACGAATATTCAATAAACGTGTTTAAAATAAAGTCTTAATTTTATTATTTAGATCGGACATCTCTTGACATAGGCGCCTGCCTGGCGACTTTACATGCCCTTAGCGGAGCAACGAAGTTTCGTGAGCGGGACCCCGAAAAATGAGGTAAAATGCTGAGAACCCGCGAAGCGGGCCACCCACAGCACTGTTACGCTAAAAAAATAAAATAAACATTTTTATATATTTTTTTTTAAATGTTCGTTTTTTTTTAAACATATTGGCGCAAAATTTTAAACATTTAAAACCTACTCTAAATCAATTTTAGAATGGGAGTCGACTCTAAATATTGAGTTTAAAACGAGAACCGACTTTTTGTTAATTTTAAAGGACATAAACTATTCTTTAACGTTAAAAGCTCGTCTTACTTTAACAGCAGCAAATAGCTAGTTTATCTTTTAAAAGTATACTTTATCCATATTGACAATAGTCGTTTCATACCAAAGCAAATCGAAGAAAAAATGTTTACTGATGTTTTATTCGATTTTTTATAGATGTTCTTTGTAAATAGACCGAATCACTGAATATTATAAATTCGAAACAATCGTACGAAAGTGCTCTACGATTAACAAATCTGTACATACAAATGTACATATCTTATTAATGCATGCCGAGGCGAGAATAGCTAAATGAATCTGCACTTTGCAACAACAAATTGAGTTTTTATGCTGTGAATTTGTGATTTATACTTTATTTCCATCTAAAATAATGTAAATAACTTATAAACAATCAAAATCTGTACCGAGGTAGTATATAAAATGTACTTTTTTCGGCGAAAAATTATTTGGTTTGAAGTTGTTTGTTCTTTTTACTTTTTTTTTGTGTTTTTGTAGTTGTGTGAGTTATGTATCTATCAAATTAAGGGTTGTTCAACGCAAATTCGCTTAGGTTCTGTTGTAAAACTCACATTAGTTAGAAGAGTTGTCTAACGTGATTAAAATGATGAAAAAGTGAGACAAAGTCTCCAAGCTAAACGACTGCGTTAAGTAGAGCCGGTTTTATTGCTTAAACGAGAACTCTTTAAAATATTGCGCCATTAACTTCGGTTGATGCTTTGCAAAAAAGTTATGAATGACTCTATTCAAAGAAGTGCGTAAAAACGAAGATTTAAAAAAATTCATCGAAATCGGATGGTTTTTCGATTTTCTAGAACCAAAAAACGAGGGGACCGAACACTGTGTAGTAATTATATTACATATCATTTTGATGCATGTTATGATCGAAATTTGAACATTTCGATCCATCAAATTGTATATACATATGTATGTACATAATATTATATAGAATCTTCTGTATACAAATTTTTGTTTAAATCCGTAATGCCGATAAAGAGAAAACAAAAAATCAAAAAAGATTCCATTGTAAGTACTGTTTCAATTTTATTATTAAATTAGTAATCGTAAAAACTAAGCGAAACTAGTAGCCTTTTTCGAAAACGATTTTTAACATTTACATGTATAGGGATATAAGAACAACTTTATTTCTACAACTTTTGGACAGTGTTAAAAACTGTTAGTTGTCAAGTTTCAAATATATCAAGCATCTGGTTTTCTAAATATGATTTTCAAAAAATAAAAATAAATTATTTTTAAATTCTAGCATTTTTTTATTTAATACAGTACTATTTAAGCTTCTAGCAGCTTCAAACTAAGAAAATATTTAAAATCAGAAAAAAGACTAAACTAGTTTTTAAAAAAAGAATTTTTTGAACCAGTTCGTACTTACTCAGAAAAAAATTTGAAAAAAACCTATCTAAACATAGTATTCTGCGGCGGGCGTCCCATGACTATCCGACTACCAATGCCGTTGAAGTTTCTAAGACGGTATGTGTGCTTTATTACTTTGTATTTTCTTGTTTTTTTTTATTGCGAAGGAACAAAAAAAATTAATGACATACAAATTTAAAAGAACCTCAAATTATCTTATGGAGGAAGCTGCACCATGCGTTCGTCGACTATTCGTGTATAAAACCCAAGTGAAGCTTAAATATTATAGATGCAAATTGTTAATTTTTCGTAATTTGGTCGAACATAGTAATAGGAAAAGTTAAACATTTGTTAGCATTGGAAAAATGAGTTGAATTTAATAGCTCTCATAATCGCTACCTGCAATGTCGGCTGATGAGAGAGTTCATTGCATTACATACCGTTTTCTGTTGCAAGTAAAAATTGTTATTCTGCTATTTTAGATTTTACTCAAACTTTCTGAGAATTTTCGTTCAATAGTTTTTAAATTAAATCAAAAACAACTTTATTATGATAGAGAAACACGAAACACGTCTTCTTGTACCTTCACCTTCAACCTAACCAACTGAAGCTAGAAAGAGAAATTTATTTGTTTTACCTAAAAAATAACGGTAATGAAAACGGTTCTTTAGACTACCTATCTTCAACTACCTACTACTACACTGCAGAATACATAGACCGCGTGCTAGCAACGGATTTATTGATCTTATCGGTGCATACAATTTATGTTTAGTCGCAGAAAAAATCATCAACTACAAAAAATGTAAACTTAAAATACGGTTCTGATGATTAATCCTATATTTATTAAACAGAAATTAAGAAAAGGTCCAAATCGACCTAGCCGGAGTAGCAGACAGTGTTTTGTTTTGTATTTAATGGTCATAAATTTGTTGGCGATAAAAGTTTCATCTTACGTACGTCAGTAGATCCGTTTCTAGCTCTCAGGCTGATATTTTATGTGTACAAAAAATTAAAATTTCTTATTAGAAGTACAAATATAATAAATTAGCTTACCACAACATTAAACTTTTCATCGCTTCCTTCTTTTACCAAATATGCTTCTTGATCATCACTACCCTCGACCTGGCAAAAACAATTCGTCGTATGTCCAATTCCACTAGGTAAAATTTTTTCCCTTAACATAGCATTTATGACTGAACTTTTTCCGTTTGATGTTCGTCCAAAGAAAGCTACTTTCATGTGGTCCCTGGACAAAACTTCCCTGATTGCTGCAATTTTATGTACATAGCTATGAAACAGTTCTCTTTCCGATTTATCCACAACATCGACATCATCTGGGAGAACTATAAGAGAAGTAAATTTGATTAATCAAAAATATATATTATGACGAAGAAAAATTATAATTACTATCAATAAATTGTGTGGTTTCCAGAACATATTCCTCTATTTCACCGTATATGTCATTGATTTTCTTTTTAGCCCTCACAAATATCTGTAGTGGAGATTTTTCAAGAGTAGCAGCATTTTGCAAGGAACGAGCATTTGTGTCGATCGATGAAGCCGTATTGCCGTCGTGTCCGATTACCATTGAAAGTGTGCGATTCAAATATGCCGCCATTATATTTTATTTAAAATTAACAATTAATCAGGTTGTTTGAGCTTTTGTTTTTTATTTTAACTATTGTTCAGAGTTGATGAAGATGGAACCAAAAATTCAACAAAATATTCTTACAGAAATTATAGCAGCAAATAAATATTATAGAAAATTATAACTTTTTCATTAAAAATATATAAATTGTTTGCGCTTATGAAAATATTAAGCGACTGAACTGAAAGTAAAAAATAAAATAAAAATAATTAATCAAAAATAAAATATTGGTTGACATTTTAATTGAACAATATTTAAATATTTTTAAACCAAGTTATATCAAAGTATTTAGACTCATAGTAATGTATGTAGTTTTTATTTCTCTTTGTTAAAGCTATACTAAAAGCCAAACACGTAGTACCCCTTGGCATAATGGTTAGTGCGTTGGACTGTTATGCAGAAGGTCTTATGTTCGATTCTCAGTCACTGCAGACAAATTTGTCAGGGATGTATTGCCTCTTGTCATGAGAATTGCTGCTCATTAGCCGTTCGGCATGGGCAGAAAATTGTAGGTTGAGAGAGGTTGAGAGTTGTAAGTCTCTAAGTTTAGGTTCTCTACGAGCCATTATGGCTTCCTATTTTTTTTAGTTTTTATAAAGCCAAATTTATATTCTCTTTATTATAAACATGCATTTTATATTAACTTTATATATAGAATACAAAAGTAATGCTTTTTAAATTGATAACAAAATGTTTTGTTTAAATTTTTGATCATATGTTGAAAATTTAATTTAAATTGATGTTTGGGCTTAATGATCGTTTTAGTGGATGCAATTAATTAATACAAATTAATTCATTTTTCACCCTACGTTTCGCCAATTACTTGTTGGCTTCTTCAGGGGTTAATATTTATTATTGTTTTGGATTTAGAGATTTTTGTTTACATTATGGTTTAAATAATAAATAAATTAACATTAATTAAACAACACATAAATAAATTAACACTTATTGACAGCAAAACTTAAGTCTAATATTGCTTGCTATTAATATCACAGATCAATTATTATACTAATAATTGTTTTATTAAGATATTTTAATTCTACATATGTATATACATTTTTTCTTTTTTTTTCTTTCTTTATAAAAAAAATCTCTATATAATGTGAAATACTTATTTTTGAACAGCAGACGGCCTACAAAAAAAAAAGGTTTTTTCTTGTCGCCTTGTTTTCTGTCTTCTGTTTTGCATAAATCTTTATCATAGCTTATTTCTGATTTCACTATTGATTTCAACTGTCCACAACTCTACCAGAAATAGTGTGAAAGCCACCTGTGTAGGCGTCACGTCGTTCGTTCCTCTTTATGAGAGTACATTTTATATACAATGCATATGTGGTCTACGAGCTAGTACTGTCAGTTGGAGAGTTAAGAATATTCATAAGATGAAGGAGGTAGGTATAATAGAAGAACCGGACGAAATTAACTTTTTTGAGAATGTATTACATAGAATGAGGATATAGAAATAAGAGGACAAATATAAAATTATATAATGCATAATTGAATTTCTTTCGTTGATTGACGCTTTGTCAGAATGGGGAAAATGTAAATGTATTAAAAGATATGAATCAATTAACACACTAAACTTAAGGGTCTAATGAAAGTGAGGAATATTGTTATATTTTAATGTATGTGGAGTTAGGATAAAATATATTTATACATGTAAACATATAGGATATTTAAATTGTTTACCTTTAAGTGGTTCAAAATTATTGGTTTGGTTTACAATTTAGAATACTAAATATTTGTATTTTTTAAAAATATATTATGTAATTCTGACTTGATATCCGTTCATTTGTTTCTATTTTAAAGTTGGTTTCATTAGCTAGAAAAGTGGACTGGACAAAAGCGACTTTTAATCTTTGTTTCTCTTTAAACACTCTCTAAACACATTGATTTTTAATGATAGTTAATTTGGTTTTAATAAACTCTGCAATTTCGTTTGCTCCCGCCAGCACTAACGTCTTTCACCTACGGGCTTAAGAAGCCAAAGGTGATATTGCACCGTTTATACATACGCAGTCTTACCAACTGAATTTACTTAATAAAGACATTTCTTTTCCCGGTATCTCCGATTCCAACCACCACTAAGTTCCCATGTAAGATTTATAAGATTTACTTGTGGTGTTTAATAAACTATTATTTTGATTTTAACTTCAAGTCTTTTATTTAAACGGATGAATTACATATGTATGTAGCTACATTTAATGCACTTTTATACATTTATTTCTACTACGTACGTCATGAAGTATTTAAATAATTAATAAAGATTATTCAGTTAATCTTTGAATACATCGCTGTAGAGCGGAGGAGCAGATAAGAACCATAAATAAGTGGTGAACGCAACTGGAGTGCAGAATACTTGGAGTGCAGAACTGAAGATGTTTTTTGTGTTAAACAATTTTGCAATGAATATTTAGTAATGCAGCAACTCGGTTAAAAGCATAACTTAAATATTGAATTTATTATTGAACAATATATAGTGCCTCCATTAGATTTTTGTATTCTTTTGAAAGGTTGGCAAGTTTTCTTCAAAGACATAATGCATCTCCTTGGAAAAAAAGAACGTCAATCTAACCTTAACATTATTCTAATAAAAAGCAAATTGTCAGAGGCTATCTACCTATTTGTGAATTTAGATACTTAGGAGTTACGTTGGACAGTAAGTTAAACTGGAAAAGCCATATTGCTAATGTAAAACAATTCATCTACATAAGTTTGAATAAAATATATCATGTTCGTAAATTTGTTCCATCGAATCTTTTAGTTACAATCTACTCTTGAAACTTGACTTGAGTATAGGATAACCTGCTGGGAAAGTGCATTTATAAGCAACATGTAACAACTCATTACTGCTCAAAACAAAAGTACTAAGGGTAATGGTTTTCAAACCTAGATGGGAGCCCTCGCTGTTGTAGTTCCTAGAGAAAGGACGGATCACTATAGACCGTTTGTAACTATAATTGCTCCCTTTATTTACAACAAGCTACTATGAGATATACGCAAGCAAATAGACAGTAAATCTTTTTTTTTAGCTGTCTTGGAATATGGGTTCTTAATAGTGATTATGTAGAAACATTGTTACAAAAAAATCTTTTTCGCCTCAATTTCAAATTAAAAAAAAACAATCGGTTTCTCTTCTTGCGCGGCTCCGCATGACATATTATTTTTATCAATCTTTAAAAATAAAAAAACACTTCTTGCCACAAAGTGTATTAGTTACAATTTATGTTCATGGTTGAATAACTATGTTCTCTTGTTTATTTTCCTTATTAGCTTATAATTGGTACTGTATAAAAAAATTGTAAGACATGTGAAATTTGTAAATATTGTAACCTGAAATAAATAAATAAAATAAAATAAATAATTTTCTATTAAGATAACCACGGTGTGATGAAATAAAAGAAAAAAACTAGTCCAAGCGAGGATATAACTCGGTTCACTTTTTGAAGTGCTAAAAATGTCTACACTATGGCGTTTTTGAAGCAAATGTTGGTTCTCAATGAAATTCTTTGGAACCAGAGATTACTAACCCATTGTTTTTTTTTTTTCATTTTGAAATTAAGATTTGTTCATTTCTCTTCGACTTTAGGGCAATAAGACCGAAAAATGGTCCCAGTTTAAATTTGAGAAATAGGATTCTTGTTTTTGTTGTGTACAGTATTAGATACATACAGTTATTCCCAAAATTGAGCGTACACCAATAAAAAATCAATATTTTTATTTTTAATGAAACCAATATTAGATTTCAATAATTTTTTTAAATTTTTATTTAAATATTTAAGAACTGATATTTGAAAGAAAAAACTATTAAAACAATAAACAAAACAAAGAAACAATTCAAATACTTAAAAAAATCCATTATTTCTACTCACAAAAATGAGCGTACACTCTGTTAGCAAACATTGTTCAATCGTATAATTCTACATTTACCGCAACTTTAGCTGTACCATTTTACTTTGCAATATATTAGAACATATTCTAGTTTACCTCGCGACATTTAAGCCGACGGTTTTTTATTTTTTCTTAGTAATTTGTTAAAATGAAAGAAAAACGAAAACATACCGACATTTCTATAAGAAAACTTATAACCAACTTGCATTTTAAAGGAAAATCTTTGCGATAAATTGGTTAAATCATAGAGCAAACACATTCGACTGTCCAAAAGATCGTTAACAAATATCTTTTAGAAGGTACGCTACTGAATAGCGTTGGCAGCTGTCGAAAAAAAATCTGTTTCAATACGATGAATGGCTTATTGTGCGGAAAATTAAAGAAAATCCAAAAACAAGTGTTCCAAATTTAGCGTCGGACATCGCGGAAATCACAAAAACACCGCGATTATAAAAAGTCACCAAACCGTTCGGCGCGTCCTACGCAAACAAAACCTGAACGGAAGAGTTGCTCGCAAAAAATCTTTCATTTCGTTGAGTAATCAAAGTAAACGGTTACAGTTCACTACAAAGCATATTAATAAAGCTTCCGAGTGATTTTTTTACTGAAAAAAAACGAAAATATACTCGTTTGGTTCTGATGGCAGGCAGATCGCTTATAGAGAGCCAAACATAAAATTTAAAAAAAAAAGTTTTCCTACTGTTAAACATATAGGTAGTTGTTGTATGTTGTGGAGCCCAATAGCTGCTAGTGGTTAACAAACTTTCGAGTTTATTGAAACCGTTATGGATAAATGAAATTTTTTTGACATCATCAAAAGAAACATTTGGCAATCAGCGGAAAAGCTGAGTCTACCACCAGTTATATTTTCAACAGATGGTGGATTTATAACGCCAAGAATCAGCTTAGCACTCTATCTGAATCAACGGACCTCAATCTCATTTATAATTTGTGGGAAGAAATAAAAAAAAAACTTAAAAATTTTAATGCAAAAAATTAAAACTAGTTGAAAGCAAAGGTGAAGCATGTGTGGGAAAGTATTCCTTTATTCTTCACTAAAAAAATGGTGGAATCAATGCCTCTTCACTTAAGAGCAGTGATATAAATGCTAAAGGCGGGCACACAAAATATTGAATTTGTAAATTATATATACCTAAATGTATGCTCAATTTTGTGAGCAGAAATAATGCATTTTTTAGTATTTTTATCGTTACATTTTGTTTATTGTTTTAATAGTTTTTTTCTATCAAATATAAGTTTTTAAATAGAAAAATATATTGAAAATTAAAGGAGCAACAATAATCAGCCATATTCTAAAACTCGAATTTATGACTCGTGATCGACTGCAGTCGTAGGAACAGTCGCATGCGATGTTTTGCGTTTCACAATATTAGTACAAGTGAAGTCGGATGTTCGACTCCTGGAATAACAACATACGAGTCATAAATACGAGTTTTAGAATATGGGTGAGTAATTTTTTTATTGGTGTACGCTCAATTTTGGGAGTTACTGTATACATATTGTAGGCAAATCAGAAAAAAAACCACAATTTTCTTTTATTATGAAAGTACGTCACTCAGTCAATTTTAAAATTAAACACATTACTTGGTCTTTGTTTTATTTGACTTGGAAAAGATTTATACGCAATACAACCTAAATGATTGGAATCATAGAGAAATAGACCAAGAAGAAGAACCAAAACAATAATATAAATTAAAAATAATTTAAAATGCAACTAGCTATGTTTTTATAAAAAAAAATCAAACTCATCTAACCTGATCGATTTCTGTCATTTTTCTTGCACCAAGTTAAGCATCAATTTTAGAAAAATTGCTGCTTGTGTATATTGGTGGTGCTTTAAAACAAAATATGTGTTTTAACTTCTTATGTATATATATTTTTCGGAGAAAGTTTAAATTACTTTATTTTGATATTGTGTTCCTAATTATTTATGAAATACCAATCTATTTCGCACTAGTTTGATTTAATGATGTAACAAGAAATTCTATTCTACCAACGAAGAGCAACGCGAAGAACGAAACAACGTTCTTTTGAGTTTTGACGTTTAAAGAGGTGAAATCAGTTGTTCATTCTTGCTTTGATGTTGGTTAATCCATGGTGTGGTAGGTACTCTAACTTAAGGGCCAAACTGCACTAGGCCCCGATATTAAGCCGAAATCACATTTATCTTATGTGGGGATTAGCTATCACATAAAACAAATCTAGGCCGGTATTCACCGAGCGCTCATAACTTAAGAAGCTCATAAACCTATTCACCCAGTAATATTAGTGAAGATCTACGAGCGCTCTTAAAAGTTAGGAGTGGTCCCGACCACTCCTAACTTACGAGCGCTCTCTTCGAAAGTTTGTTCGCTTGTGCATGTGCCACGCACGCATTTGACTCGAATCCATGTGAGCAATGCCAAGTAGAAGAGTATCCATTTGCTGTCAAGACCAACATTCCACAACATTTCACAGTTTGGGTATGCCTGAACAAGAGAGAGTGGCTCTCTTTTTCGAACTTCGAAAAACACTTGCGAGTGGTTGGTGAATACCCCACAGAAATTTCAAGCTAAGAGCCTCGTAAAGTTAAGAGCCGTTTAGGAGCGCTCGGTGAATACGAGCCTTAATCCAGATCCAGATAGATTTGTGAATAATAAAACGCACCTAATGAATGCAAAAAAATACATTAATAATTAATACATAATGCAAAACATTAATAATTAATCTTACAAATGCAGCTTTTAAGCTCTTTGCTTGACTAATGGCTTCAAAAATTCCATAATTGTCGAAAAGCTGTGTAGTTGTTGCTTTGTGTATGAGCTCCCATCAAAACGAAACATTAGATTTTGGCTAAAAACAATTGATATTTCAAATTGATGGAACATGGAAGTTTGAAAACTATGCATTTTAGGGAAATTTCCTTGAGAAATCCTGCTGCGGATAGAGATTTGACGTTTATTCGAGTATTTGCAGTGATCCTACTGCGGATGTTGTATTTGTTATTCATATAAAATCCTACTGTACTACGGATAACTTAAAAAAAAAAACACGGCTATATACGAGTACTTTCTGGAAGTTATTGTTTTTTTATAATTATTTGTAAAATAAGGAGAGACATTAAAGAATTTGAAGGTGTTCCAGAGATTGGAATGAGTCCATGATAGCACTTTTTCCTATCAGTTTTAACACTCTCTTCTGAGTTCTATCGAATGATTGAAGAGAAGTTTGGGCAGCACCTGCCCAAAGATATGAGTTGTACTGGAGTTTAAGACTTATATTGCCTTATAAATTGTAGGCAGATCAGAAGGGTAAGAAATGTAAACATCGGAAACATTTTTGGCGGTCTCAAAAAATGGTAATTTTAAAGAAGATCGTCATTGACACATATACCGTAGGGGTGTGTCAATAAAGAAGGATTAAATTTTTTTGATCCGATCAACGAAAAATATTGATATCGAAATGACAAATTTTCATTTCAATCGATCCCAATCTCAATCATTTCGATGATTCTCGATTTCTATTCCAATCTCAATCATTTCACTGAATCTCTTTTCTCGATATAAGTTAACTCCATTAACCATTACTTACTCGATTCCATTTGTACTGATTCAATCAATGTGAATTATAAACGCCACATGAATAGTGGACTGGAATTTATGGGTTGAACTTGATATTAAAGAACATGATTGATTGAGTTGGTTGTTGATGTTGTGGGTAGCAAAATCAATTGCTGGGTTAAACTGGTGTTATGTGAGGTATCAGGATCTGGTACTTTTATTGTGAAATTTGAAGCCACAATTTACCTAGCTCATCGAATATTCACTCCAACGTGTTGAGACTTCAAGTGTCGTTGTAGGTTAAATGTGGCTCTTCCGTTCAAAACTAAATGTTTTTGGTAGTAGCTGCACTTTTGGTTCTCTATTAGAAATATGATCAAAGTGCATCCAAATTCCACTCCACTTTTTACCTAAATCTGCCATCTTACAAACAAAAATTAATTAAATTTAGACATTCTGAAAAATGACTCTTGTTCATGCAATTGTGTTCTTTTATATAACATCACCGTGGCTATTAAATTATTAATATTTTTTATGTTTGTTAGTTTTCAATTATTTCCTGTTTTTTTCTTTACACTGCAGCTTACACGACCTCACCCAAATTTTGTATGTAATACCTGTGTGTTAAAAACTAATTTAGATGACTGGTGTGGTGAGCACTTGACAATTTGTTTATGTAATTGTTATACTTTCTATATTCCATACAAAAATTCTCTCCAAAATGTAGCCAAGCTAAAATTATGTCATGCATTTTAGCCAAGAACTATACATAATTTGTTGTGTAGACAATCATCGGGCTTAATGATCTATTTGGAATGATGCAATTAATTTAAAAAACTAATTCATTCTTGTCCCAACGTTTCGCCGGTTTCTTTCCGGCTTCATCAGGGGTTTATATTTATTATATCTTAAAAAACAATATGAAATAATTAATTGGAATCAAAGGTTTAAATATAATATTGCGATTACTTTAAGTTTGGATTTTTGTTTACATTTTATGATGTTAAAAATTGTAAATAAAATATTCATATATGAAACAATTAATTGACATTAATACTTTAACACTAGAAAATTTAAAAACATTAACAAATTAACAAGATTAAATTTAGACAAAACAAAGATTAACCTAATATCACAGATTGCTTGTTATGGCTATGGCAACACTATAACTGGCGCTTATATCATCTGTGTCCTCTTTGTGGTTCATCGTCTTTTTTATATTTTGTTGAATACGCAAACTCTCTAAGGTGAGGCGTGTGTTCATGCGCTTCTCTTTGTCTAATATTTTTGTGTTGTTAAAATCTGCTGTGTGGTTGTATTCTACCATATGTTGCGAGAGAGCTGTAGACATTTTCTTTTTTCTGACAATCGTACTCCTAATGCTCGTTTTGTTGTACCAATATATAATTGTTGACATTCTTCGCCAGGTTTTCATTTGCACGGGATTTCATAGACAACACCATGTTGCTCTGTTTTTTTGGTTGGTGGTTTAGTGTTTGTGAATATTGTCGTTAGTGTTGAATTGGGTTTGTGTGCAAATATTGTTTTACCTCTATCAATTGCTATGGTATTATTGAGAGAAAGGTTGTCGGTTAGGTGTGGGACGTAAGTAAGTGAGAAATATCTAGGGTTGCTTATTGTTTGTTTTGTTATTTTAGGTTGATTGTTGGTGTTTTGTATTTGATGTATTTTTGTATTGATGAGTCCATTTATAATTCGATTAGGAAAATTGTTCATTTGTAATAATGTC
Source organism: Chrysotoxum bicinctum (assembly GCA_911387755.1). Taxonomy (NCBI): domain Eukaryota; kingdom Metazoa; phylum Arthropoda; class Insecta; order Diptera; family Syrphidae; genus Chrysotoxum; species Chrysotoxum bicinctum. The sequence goes on along the minus strand of OU426989.1, from coordinate 129,103,988 downwards.
CTTATTAAAGTGATATTTTCTTGGTGGAACTGAGTTTCACTTATGTCCAAAACTTTGTTAATTAGGTTTGTAGCTGCATTAATTTTGTATTTCATAGGTTGTGAAGATACAAAATTGATCATTCTGCCTGATGAAATAGGTTTAGTATACCAATCAAACATGATTTTGTTGTCGTCTCTTATCAGGGTCAAATCTAAAATCTGTTAGACAGAATTGTAAGATGTTTAGAAATTTTGTTTTTGGTATTTTTGTATGATTTTTAAGTATTTCCCATTTTTGCATTATTATTTTGATGTCTGTGTAAGTAGGTATGTTCGTAAATAGTGACACTACATCGAATGAGACTAGTATGTCATTTTCTTCTATTGATATTTCTTTCATTTTTTCTTTAAGCCTGAAAGAGTTTTTTATATTGAGTTCTTCTGATATAATGTTTTTTAGTATTTCACCAATATATTTAGATAACCCGTAACAGGGAACATTAGTGGATGATGCTATTGGGCGTAATGGGAGGTTCGGCTTGTGCAGTTTTGGAAGCCCATATAAAACAGGTGCTGCTGGTGCAGAGCAGAATAGTTTTACCTTTTGTCCAAAATCAATGTATTCTTCTTTAAAACGGTCGTTTACTAGATTATTGTTTTTTGTGTGAAGTTTAGATGTGGGATCTGTTCTTGTTATTTTGTATGTTTTCTTGTCATCTGGTAATTCTTGCATTTTATTGTTATAGTCATCTCTATACATAATAACTGTTTTATTACCCTTATCTGAGCTCATTATAATTATATCGTTTTTATGTTTTTTAATAATTTTCTTCGTTATATCAAAAGTTTTCAATATAAATTTTTCTTTTGGAGTGTTTTTGATTTTCCTTTTAAATGTTAATATTCTGTTTTAATGTATTAAAAATAAAATAAAGTTAAAAATAAAAAATTTTTAATTAATTAAAATTGACGTTTTATTTTATTATTTATAGTTTAACCTTTTTATTACAACATATAATTCTTTTTGTTTTACAGCGACGCGTTTCGGATATAAATATCCATCTTCGGGCTTATGTTATACTTTACTGGTGTTTGCCAATTAACTTATTTTATGTGGGTTCTGTTTTTGTAGTTATTCTATTGTGAATTATTTTTATTGTTTGCTTATGTTTGTCTCCTTTACTGCTGCTATTCTCTTTGGTGTCTTATCGCTGTGTTGTATAGTGTAGTGTTTTGTTATTTTAGATGTTGCGTTTGTCAGGTATGTTGGAATTATTTCATAATCCTTACATGATAGTAAAAACTTAAGTCTTTCTTTTTCACTTTACACCCCAGACAATAAAACAACAAGTACACAAAATACAACACACATTCATGCTCAAAATTCTAAAACTAGAAATAAAACAAACACATATAACTATAAAAACAACATAAAAAATACTTTTCCATGCTGACATTAAAATGCAATCTTTATATTGAATGAAACTGAATATAAATCATTTACTTCAAGACAAACACACATATACAACCACAATAGAACACAAGCTAACTTAACACAACTAAACAAGTTCAACAAATTAAAAACTGAACACATTAAAACTTTTGGCATCGTCTTTAATGAAAACTGGTTTGAGAATAAACTTTTGATATAACGAAGAAAATTATTAAAAAACATAAAAACGATATAATTATAACGAACTCAGATAAGGGTAATAAAACAGTTATTATGTATAGAGATGACTATAACAATAAAATGCAAGAATTACTAGATGACAAGAAAACATACAAAACAACAAGAACAGATCCCACATCTAAACTTCATACAAAAAACAATAATCTAGTAAACGATCTTTTTAAAGAAGAATACATTGATTTTGGACAAAAGGTAAAACTATTCTGCTCTGCACCAGCAGCACCTGTTTTATATGGGCTTCCAAAACTGCACAAGCCGAACCTATCATTACGCCCAATAGCATCATCCACTAATGTTCCCTGTTACGGGTTATCTAAATATATTGGTGAAATACTAAAAAAACATTATATCAGACGAACTCAATATAAAAAACTCTTTCAGGCTTAAAGAAAAAATGAAAGAAATATCAATAGAAGAAAATGACATACTAGTCTCATTCGATGTAGTGTCACTATTTACGAACATACCTACCTACACAGCCATCAAAATAATAATGCAAAAATGGGAAATACTTAAAAATCATACAAAAATACCAAAAACAAAATTTCTAAACATCTTACAATTCTGTCTAACAGATAATAATTATTTCAAATATGACAACACATTTTACACCCATACATTTGGTATGCCAATGGGTAACCCATTGTCACCAACAATTGCTGACATAGTACTTGACCACTTACTAAATGAAACAATGGAAAAATTACAAAATTACAACATTAAAATTAAATTTATAACAAAATATGTAGATGACATAATTGCAGTTGTCAATAAAAATAATACCGACATAATACTTAAAACACTCAACAAATATCACACCAAAATAAAATTTACACTTGAAACTGAAAACAATAATAGGATTCCGTTCTTAGATTTGACCCTGATAAGAGACGACAACAAAATCATGTTTGATTGGTATACTAAACCTATTTCATCAGGCAGAATGATCAATTTTGTATCTTCACAACCTATGAAATACAAAATTAATACCGCTACAAACCTAATTAACAAAGTTTTGGACATAAGTGAAACTTAGTTCCACCAAGAAAATATCACTTTAATAAGGACATTATTACAAATGAACAATTTTCCTAATCGAATTATAAATGGACTCATCAATACAAAAATACATCAAATACAAAACACCAACAATCAACCTAAAATAACAAAACAAACAATAAGCAACCCTAGATATTTCTCACTTACTTACGTCCCACACCTAACCGACAACCTTTCTCTCAATAATACCATAGCAATTAATAGAGGTAAAACAATATTTGCACACAAACCCAATTCAACACTAACGACAATATTCACAAACACTAAACCACCAACCAAAAAAACAGAGCAACATGGTGTTGTCTATGAAATCCCGTGCAAAGGAAAACCTGGCGGAGAATGTCAACAAATATATATTGGTACAACAAAACGAGCATTAGGAGTACGATTGTCAGAACATGAAGCTGATATCAGAAAAAAGAAAATGTCTACAGCTCTCTCGCAACATATGGTAGAATACAACCACACAGCAGATTTTAACAACACAAAAATATTAGACAAAGAGAAGCGCATGAACACACGCCTCACCTTAGAGAGTTTGCGTATTCAACAAAATATAAAAAAGACGATGAACCACAAAGAGGACACAGATGATATAAGCGCCAGTTATAGTGTTGCCCAGGGCCGGACAAGCCATACGTGCAAGCTGTGCAAATGCGCAGGGCGCTGAACTCAAAAGGCGCCTTGGGCAAGCGGTAAAAAAGCCACTACTTCATAACCACTACCTACTATCTTTTTTAAGTCTCATTTCTTTTTATAGCTCACTCCAATATTGGTATTTATTATATAACTAACAGCTAATTCTGAATTTAAAGACAGATATACATATATATATAGATACATATCAAGTTTTCCAAAAATAAGTTGATGTTTAATTTCCTATACACACCCCCATTCCCACAGTAAAAAAAACTACATCACAAAATCTTTACAAAGTGCACAATTTTGTTCGCTTAACAACAGATACCTACATATTTGCTATTTTTCTCTTTATCAATCCCCTGTTACGTTATTCTTCACATTCACCATCGCGTGTATGAGTGAAGGCATTTATTTTATTTTGTTATCCCTCCCCTATGCAGTGTAACATAAAACAGAATTTCAACAGCAAATACAGACAGTTAACAGTTTGCAAGTTGATAACATGAGCACGATGCCAATTCTTCTATATGAAATCGAAGTCAGCAATGTTACTCAAACAGAAATTCTGAGGTACAAAATTCATACTCAGTGCGCAGAATTAAAAGTTGCGTCTAGGAATTTAAACTCTTCCGGTTAAGTGTTTCTTGTACTGTTTTAGTTTGGCACTGGCTTTTGTTTATGAGTGAAATTTTATCACTGTCGTGTGTCGAGAATGAGACAAAGGGTTGAAATATGGAAATACTTGAGTGATGATGATGCGATGATTAATGTTGAGGTTTGTCGTTAATGAGTGAATCTGTTTTATTCAATTTCTCCTTTTCTCTATTTTTTTGTTCTTGCCAGTTATTGTTTACATTTAAAAAGGGATTTTTTGACTGGTCTAATTACTTTATTAACTTCCCATAGGGAGTTATTTGTCTATGTATTATGGTAAAAAAAACTGAAAACAAAAGAAAGGATAGGGAATCTATATTTACAATAAAACTTGCTACGCTACTATTCCAGTAGTGTATACGAGTATGTATAAGGTTATGATAATGGTTCAAACATGAAAGGAAAAGAGGCTGGTGTTCAAAACAAAATTAAGTGTTTTGAACCAAGAGCTTATTTTGTTCAGGTTGCTTGCATTCCTTTTGGTTGTTGTTGGTTTTTAATGATTCAGCTTGCTGTTCATTGGAAGCTGTTAAGTTTTTTGACATTGTTCAATGCATATAAAACTTTGTATCAGGTTCAAGAATGCGTTGGGACATACATATATACAAAAAATTTCGCTGGTTTGACCTTAAAACCCCTTTCTGAAACCAGATGGGAGTAGAATAAATACTTTAAAACCATTCAAAATCTTAGAAGCTATAATATGAAGCTCTTATTGAAATATCTGAGGCTGGAAACGTTGAGAATAGATACATGCTGTACTTAAGAGTAAAATTTTAGTTTAAAGTTTATATGTTGCATATTAATCTAGTTTGATATTTAAGAAAAAAATAATGGCGCAAAATTTTAATTGAATTAGTACGATGCTAAAGCTGTTTTAGTATGATACTAGGTTAAAACAATAATTTTAATCGAATATAGCATCATACTTCTCTACCCTTTTATTAAAGTTAAAATTATCGAATACCTACTTTATTTTTTTAGTATCGCGCTAGCTTCATATGACACTTTGACATTTGCAGACATCAAAAAATGTTCGTGTACTTATTTTTTTAAACGAAATGTCGTTGTTTTAGATGTGTTCAGAGCAATTTATTAAGGAAATTCTTTTAGTACGATACTAGTGAGAAAAAGTTTAAAATTAAGAATGAGTTAGTAAACTACTATAAAGTTAGCAAATTGTTAAGTAGTATCATACTAATACCTTAATAATAGGCTGTTTAAAATTTTGCGCCAATATAACTAGTAAGTATTTACAAACTCCGTCTGCTAATTTATCTACTAAATATGCTACTAAAAACTCTTTAGTGGAAATGCGATCAGAAGAACAATTCACTAACGTGCAATCAGCTGAAGCCATAGCTCCAGTGGCGTAGCGAAGGGGGGGGGGTTCGGTCCGCCCCGGGCGGCAGGCCTAGGGGGGCGGCAAGATGTCGCCGGTGATGCGGGTAGAGTAGAAATTATATGTTTCATGACAGATCGTTTGACAAGTCAACAAACAACAATGATGTAAATTTGAAATTTGCCACCCTATCTGTGGTTCGTCGTTGACCGCTTTCGTGAATTCGTAGACGGTGAGTAGGGCCGTAAGAGTTCATTCCGTATTGTCGCGCTGATCGTGAAACTAAATCAAAACGTTCCGAAACTCTCGCGAAACTGAAAGGGAGTGTTCCGAAACATATGATATGCATATGCGAGATATGATAAGATAACTAGGATTCGACGGAAACGTTATTCTAGTCTCAGCCAGCTCAATGTTTTTGCTCCCTCCCGCATCACAGAAAGTTATTTCGATTGTGTTGTTTATAGTTTAAATACTGTTGAATCTTCTAAAACTAAGCACTTAGTACTTCACTCAACCTTTGAACTAGTTTTTGAAAATGAAAAGAGTTAAAGGAAGCGGCGCGGAATACCGCAAGAAAAAGGCTAAGAAAGAAGCAGACGCGAAGACGCGAAATATTTCAGTTCTAGTTCTGGTTCAAAAGCTACGTTAACGTCTTCGGCGGCATCCAGCAGCAGCGGAAGTGATTCCAATGTAAGTAAGATTCCTCCATCTACAATCGTGAGTGGCCTAGAATTGTCCTCTGGCCAATATTCATGGGAATGCATAACTTATTTTACGGGCAGAAGAAGAAGACGTGCCTGCCGTCGAAGTTGGAAGTCGTTCTGGTCCCACCGCAGAGCAGGGTCAAGACGAAGTCGACTCACCAGAAGTATCTCAAGGATCTAGTCACAAGCCTGCAGAAAAAGTGAACCTCGTGAAGCTGTAAAGACGCTTAAAAATAATTTTGTGGAAGTTCTTGAGGTACTGGAAGAATTGACGGGTCGGTAGCCAGTCTTCTTCTGACAGTCATGCAGTCATTCAACTTTCTCACTTTTCTAAGCTTTTGAGCTTTTGAGCTACCTGAAGAAGATGACGCACAGATTTACCTGCAGCAATGTGGACTGAGTGTGGATAAGTGTGCTCAGAAACTCTGCGTTTTAAAAGCTCTCCTGGTGGAGAGCAGAGACCGTTTCGTCAGCCGCAATCGACTTTTCTAATATTTTTTGGAAAAAACTCGGAATCGATCTCAAAACGAGTACAATTCGCAGGAAAAAACGCATGCATGGAGATGAATCCGCAGATGCAGCTTTGTCTCACGAGCCTCATTCGTAGGGCTCGTACAATCCGTTTATGAAACCGCTAATTCTATTTTACTTTCAATAAAAGATACTTCATTGCCTGTGAAATGATGCCTCGAAATTCAATTTTAATTTAGTATTGAATGGGGGCGGCAAAATGGGTCTCCCGCCCCGGGCGCCGAGAGATGGTGCGCTACGCCGCTGCATAGCTCTAAATCTATAAATACCATCACAGTTTCCTCAAATAACAGTTTTTTGAAACTAAAATTAATAAAAAACTACTTCAGGGCCCCAAAGACTCAGGAAAGATAAGTTGACTAGTCAATCATGGCTATAGAGAAAGAGCTTGTCAAGTCATTATATTATGATGATCTGGTAGCTGAGTTTGCTAAAACAGAAGCCAGAAAAGTTAATATAGCCGGTTATATTTATTTTTATTAAAATAATAATCTTATTATTATTTCCTACATGAGCAACAATTAATGAGTTCATTATTTATTTGTATGTTGTTATGTTTTTGAATTAGTTTTTAAATATTTTTTACTTCAAAAAATACTTTTTTCAGTTCCTAAATTTTTGTGATATATTTTTTTACTATTATTTTTGTGATATATTTTTGATTTCTTAGTTTTCAATAAAAATCATATTTATTTTAATTAAATATAAGTATTATCTAGGAATAGGCCTCTTGGGGATCCCTCGTTAAAAAAACGCATTGCAAAGGGTACCCCTTGGGTAATGAGGAAATGACTTTTTCCGCAAATCCAATCCAAATGAGAGGCGCCACTGATAAAGCTTGCGCAGGGCTCTAATTTAGCTCGGGCCGGTCCTGGGTTGTCATAGCCATAACAAGCAATCTGTGATATTAGGTTAATCTTTGTTTTGTCTAAATTTAATCTTGTTAATTTGTTAATGTTTTTAAATTTTCTAGTGTTAAAGTATTAATGTCAATTAATTGTTTCATATATGAATATTTTATTTACAATTTTTAACATCATAAAATGTAAACAAAAATCCAAACTTAAAGTAAGTGCAATATTATATTTAAGCCTTTGATTCCAATTAATTATTTCATATTGTTTTTTAAGATTAAATAAATATCAACCCCTGATGAAGCCGGAAATAAACCCGCGAAACGTTGGGACAAGAATGAATTAGTTTTTTAAATTAATTGCATTATTCTAAATAGATCATTAAGCCCGATTGTCTACACAACATACGTCACATTAAATGATCAAATACCATTACAAATATACATAATTTATCTGTCAAAATTTAGAGCACGAAATAATTGTCTGGCACATTTCTGTGGCAACAAAGAATAACAACATAAGTCGACTTGTGTCAAAAATTAGTTTTTGATATTATCCGATGCGCAATAAGCCATTCTGTCTGTCATATTTTTTTCGTATTTTTATCTCAAACGGTTAAGGAATTACAGACAAAAGAAAAAAAATCTTGTACCTGATTTGTATTGCAAACTAAACATTCAAATCGCTCTCCCGAAAAGTAGCAAAAACTGACTTATGTCGTTTTTCCTTACTGCTACAGATTTATTCTCGAGCTAAATTTCAATTTGAAATGGAATAATATTTGTTGACGGAAGTTTTACATGATTTTCTACAGTAAAGATCACAAATAATTCATAATTCATAATAAAAATGTGGGAGAAAAAACTAGGCTATACCCATTAATATTTGGAAATAAATGACAAAGTTCACAAATAACCAACAGCACCATGATGAATATCATTAATACATTAATACGTTAATACATTAAAAATCAATTTCTGTGTGAAGATTTCAATCTCGTCAGATTTAACATTCACACCAAAAAAATAGAATCCGTATTTGAAGAGGGATTTACATGTATACGAAATACGCACACCACAAGAAAAAAATTGATCCGGGATCAAAATCCCTAGTTCGTAAAGCCTAGTACGCAGATCGAGACAAGACAAATTTTATCTCTACAATTTTAATCTCTACAAAATTTTTCCAAATCTCGCGCAAAAGTTTGAAGTTGGAGAATTAAAAAATAATTTAATGTGTTTTGTAGTGTAACTCTGGAACGGGTTGTCTTACAAAAGTCGTTCAAACCTTTTTGGAACCTCCTCTCGATGCTTTCAAAATAAGCATCAGCACCTTTTACATAAAACCATTTTTAACAAAAATCACTTTCGGCTGTCAAAATTTGTACAGCAATGCACAAAAGTATGAATTTTTGCACACGAACTGCGTACTTCTAGGAAAAATACCCAAGGAAATAAATTTATGGGAGACAAATTTTTTCCCGATCTGCGTACTAGGCTTTAAGGAAATTGGTGAGCGAGCTTCGATTAACAAAGTAAAGTAAAGACTGCGGAGAGATGTCTCCTTTTCAATAGAACAAAGTTAGCTTTGATTAAAAATCGCTATGTTTAAAAGCATCCATGCAATCGAAAGGGAGCCAAAAGAGAAACAAAGATTAAAAATCGCTTTCGTGTAAAAGCAGTCTTTCGTGTAAAAACAGTCATACCTGAAAAAAAACCACAAGGAAAAAAGAACGATAACTGTGCAATTTTTCCAACCCCAGCAATTTTGTATACCCCCGCCACCACACACGTCTTTCTTCTAAGGGCTTAAAAATCGCAAAGCAATATTAGGTGCGTTTTATTATTCACAAATTTATCTGGATCCGGATCTGGATCTTCCCTTGAAAATAAAACGATACGCTTCTTAGTGACAGCAGTGTTATAAGTCCGTCTCTTTTTATCCTTGGGTTTGTAAATTTTAAATTATTTCTTGTCTTTTATCTTTGCACTATAGCTTGCACTACCTTACCATAAAAAGCCATCTACTCGCCAGTGTAATAACTGATTTTTGGATCTTTGAAATAGATCCCGATAGAAAACAGGATCCCAAATTGTTTTTGTAATACATGTTAAAACTTAATCCAGATCCGGATCCAGATAGATTTGTGAATAATAAAACGCACCTATTGCTTCATTTAAGAGCAGTCTAACTACTTTCTTTAGCTGTAGACGTTTAGGCAAACTCGTTTTAAAGCCAGACTTGCAGTTGCAATCTATTACTACGTTTATATGCAGTATCGAAAGATCGAGTTGGATAAGGCCAGGCGCACACATTCAATTTTTAATTTTGCAACTGTTTAGTTGCTAAAATGAAACATATGGGCTTATATGGGACACCGCGCACTTAGAGGAACTCGATTCGAGCAACTAAAAAGTTTGTGTTTTGACACAAACTGAAACTGATTGCCTTCGCAACAGTTCAGCTGTTTTCTATAAGAGCAAAAGAGAAAATAGTGTGAGCGTGAGTAAAGAGTTGCCAGTGCGCGGTTCTCTTTCAACTGGTGATTAAACTGTTTGATTTCGATCACAGTTGCCAGTGCGCTACTAGCCTAATGTCATTTTCCATTGGTCTTCTCAAACCATTCCATTGGGCAAAAAATACTCTTCTGAGAAGAGAATTTCGCTTATCGATTTCAAGTCAGAATCCACTCAAGAAGCACTAATACTCATACCCGAATGTCAAAAGCAACTATCGCAGATTTTCACCAACACGACTAATTAACTAATACAAAGCAAAATTTTAAAGTTGAGTAGAAGAAGTTAGCACCGCGTTCCATTGGATTTCAGAATGAGTGGATCCTTGAGTGAAACCAATGGAAAACGACATAAGGATCGGATTTTCGACCCAGGTTTTTCGTCATTTGAGTTAGGCCAGGCGCGCACATTCAATTTTTAGTTTCGCAACTGTTTAGTTGCTAAAATTAAACATATGGGCTTATACGCTATTTTCACACCTAATCAAAATCTAGATTTCGAGCAAAATTCTCAAAATCTCATCCAAATCTACTAGATTTCCCATACATTTTCAGATTTCCAAATCTACTAGATTACGACAAAATCTCCTCAAAATCTACTTTCAAACACAAGATTGTCAAATCAAACAAACCTTTCGAAATGTTCTGCCTTGTCAGCAAATTGTCAGCAAGCGAAAAGGCAGATAAAAAGCAGATAAAGTATTCCCTCTTTGAATTGTGGGGAGAGTAGGAGAGAAGATAAATTATATCCGAAGAAGCAGGAAAAATGGAAAAATGATGAAATTTAAATCATTGTCGAGCGCCTCAAAGTAATAGTAGAAAAACTAAATGAAATAGATGCCGACAATTACAACATTCTAAAAGAATACATATTTATATTAAATCAGCTAAGGAATTTCATAGAGGCGCATTGAAATATTTAAATAAATGCAAAAAATAAAAATATGTTTTTGTTTACCTAAATGGATACTAATAGCATGTTTGTATGTTTATTTGTTGCTTGTTCACATAAACAAGAAATTAAAAATAATTGGTAAGATGAAAGAAACGTCAAACGAAATCCTGATTCTGTTCGGTGCGAACGCTTCAACGAGATTTCGTAATCTTGTTGCTGAAATCCGAGATTTTGATTCGGTGTGAAAAGCCTATTATATGGGACATCGCGCATTTAGAGCAACTCGATTCTCGAAACTAAAAAGTTTCAGCCTTATTTATTATTTTTTACTAATACTGGGTTCAACCTCGGAATAGTTAAACCGTGTCGAAGCACTTACTTCGAGTTTACGCCACGTCAAACAAATCCTTATTTAATATATATTTTCTTAGTCGTATTAGCTACGCCTTCCTTATGTCAAATATACTGGGAATATACTGGGAAAAAAAGTGACAAATCTAAAACTCTGGTTATTATACACCTAAAGGCTCGGTCAAACAGAACGCGTTTTCAACGCCGCGTTAAGAGTTTTTAACGCGACGGTAAGATTATTTTGACGCGACGTAGCATCCGCCGCGTCAGAGGACGTCAAACAGAGAGCTTTCAAGCAATGAACAAACAAAACAATCATTCCTTAACAAAAATAATATCAAGCAGCTCAGATTCGGAAGAGGGATTATTTCTTCTATTTGCTATTTTACGAAATTCCCGTAAAAGAAAAAGAATTTGGGTACATGCCAATTAACAAAAAAAGAAAAGAAATCGGCGAATATCACCAGCTGTGCCGAGAGCTAGAGTCGCACATCTCGAAGGCCAACAAACAGAAGATCTAGCAATGCGGCATTTATAAGAGACAAATTTGTCTCATATTTCAATAATAATAATTAAATATGTATGTAAGACAATGTTCTTATACGATTTATCACCCATGCGTTATTTCTCACCAATTCAATTAATTTTTCCATCTTGAAAAAATTTAAAATTCCTTTGACTGCCGCAGCGTTAGAAATAATCTGTAATTTCACACAACATCGCGTTTCACCGCCGCGTTGCAACGCCATGGTAAATTCAATGCGGCGTCAAAAACGCGTTCAGTGTGACATGGGGCATGTATTGCAATGTAATACAACGCTGCGTTTGAGCGCGGCGGTGAAACGCGGCGTAAAAACGCGTTCTGTTTGACCGAGCCTTAAATCAAACCCCAGCTGATTTCCATTATTATTCATTTTATTATCATTGTATGCATATTGGAAATTGGATACATTTAAAATTGGATTGTATAAAGTTCAAATCCAATAAATTAATGTACCAACCAAACCACATTGCGTTCCCAATACCGTACAACTGTTAGAGCGGTTAGAGCTTTTGGAAAATATAAATAATTTATTATTGCAAAATATCTATCCTTTTTGTCTTAGTAAGAAACGAAAAAAAAATTGCTTGCACTGCTTTTTGTAAATTTCACAAGATGTCATCTCAAAATGACATTTAGATACTAAAACGGCCTTAAACCTCCTATGAACCAGTTTTAGCTTATTCCACCTCTATTCCTCGTGCATTTTCATTATAAATAAGGTTTTCAGGTTTAGAGCCGTTGTAAAGTCGAAGTAACTTTACTCCGTCGCTAAAACGAGTTAGTAAATAAGGCTGTTTGTGTTTTGACACAAACTAAACGTTTGCCTCGCAACAGTTGAGCTGTTTTTTATAAGAGTTGCCATTGCGCGGTTCTCTTTCAACTGGTGATTAAACTATTTGATTTCGATCACAGTTGCCAGTGCGCGACTAGCCTTAAGAGTTCGATTTGGAGTTGAGTTGAAATGGTGTTGAGCGATTCTGAAACAATTTGTTAAACCAACTCCTCGACAAGGTTTTTCGTCTCACATTTCGACTCGACACCTCTGAGCGAGTGGGAGTGAGGCGAAAGAAGCTCATTTCAACTCAATAAAGGTATACAAAATGTCGAAGCGAGCTTGAAGCTTGCTTCAACTCCTCCTAATAGGTGCGTTTTATTATCCACAAATCTATCTGGATCCGAATCTGGATCTTCCCTTGAAAATAAAACGATACGGATCTTACTGACAGCACTGTTATAAGTCCGTCTCTTTTTATCCTTGGGTTTGGAAATTTTAAATTATGTCTTGTCTTTTTTCTTTACACTATATCTTACACTACCTTACCATAAAAAGCCATCTACTCGCTAGTGTAATAACTGATTTTTGGATCTTTGAAATAGATCCCGATAGAAAACAGGATATTAAATTGTTTTTGTAATACATGTTAAAACTTAATCCAGATCCGGATCCAGATAGATTTGTGAATAATAAAACGCATCTATTAACGTAGTATATATTTGATAATTTCTGATGTATATGGACCCTAACGTCTGTTCTAAAATCTGGAATGCTATTGGAAATATTTAACGGTGAAATTCCATACGTCTCTTTTTACCGTGTGCATTCGTGTTTCAATTTTCAAATTAAATTATAAAATATTTTTATGCGGAAGGTCACATTCATTCAATCAATGTTAAATTATTTTTGGTAAGAAAATATTAATATTATTTGCACTAGATTCCTAAAATTATTTACAAAAAAAATTTAAATTAACCAAATTTGAATGTTCTATTGAATAATTAAGAGCAAAAATTAGTGTTACATTGAGATTGAAAATATCCAAAAACAATGGAGGATACAAAAGACATCGATCTCGATGTGCTTGTTCAAAAAATGCATGTTTTGTGCCCGCACTTACCGCATACCGAAGAATTTAATAATAGTCTGCGAGCCAAGCTTGAAGAACAAATTAAAGACAAAGTCCCAAAAGTTGAACTTGAACAATTGGACTTAAATTATATTATACTGAATGTTAAGAATTCCTTGTCGGACTTTCAAAAACGTATTGACGAGTCGGTTGCCCAACAACAATTGCGACGAACCACACGCGTGCGAAAAAATATTTCTCAGGACTGTTCTTCAGTTACAAATGTTAACTCGAGGTGTTCACGTAGTAAACTTTGCTCATCATCGCCGTCGACATCGACTAAAGTCGATACGGAGGCGGTTTGTTCCGCCTCTAAATGCTGCCATCAATCTGAATCGGACCTAGTTGCACTAGTGCAGGTTGAAAGCTTGCCGGTGTCAGCCTCTACGAACCTTGTCACCATTTTCGTTCCTACAATCTTGCAAGAGAAACTACATAGCGTCAAGTACAAAATCTCGATTGACTTGAACCATCTTGATATGACAAAGAAAATTTTGGATTTAAATCTTTCACACCTTGAATCTAACCTTAAAGAAAAAAACGATAAACCTGTTGATGCAACAGAGAGCAGGGAAAGTCAAGAATGCAAGCTGACTTATGAAATCAAGGATGACAACGATGTGCAGCTGGTTGAACAAACTCCATCTACTGTTAACAAAAGTCCTGAAATTGAGGTTAAGGTTCCCAATGAACCTGAATCACAAGCTTCTGTAGAGTCTGTCGTTTGTATTATCAAAGAAAAAGAAGATGAAATACCAACATCGACAAAACAACGTGGTCCTAAGAGAAAATACCCAAAACCACCGAGTGGTCCGCCTAAAAAGCGTGGGCGGAAGCCGGGCTCGAAAAACAAAGCCAAACCTGAAAAAAGTGAGCTGGCCAAATACGTGGAAATGTTTGAGTGCAATGGTAACAGTCCTTCATCGGCAGTTTCACAAATTGTTACTTCGACGACGCAGAACTGGGATGTTTTGCCGGATCAAACGGCGCAAATTGCATACTTTATGGACGGTGAATGGACAACATTGAGTGCTCCATCAAACAACGTAGCCCCTGCGATGGTGACAACTACAAACGGAAGTCTGGGAGATGCAACGGAAAATGAAAACTTCATTCCTTTTGATGATTTTGTGAGTAAAAAATCATTTATCAAATTATAGAGAATATTTCTTGCTTTCAGTATTATGTACTATTTAGATAGAAAATGGCTTGGAAAAATGTACTAATTAAATAAATTTAAATTTTGTACCTTCAATCATTATCATAGTAACCTCTTAAATACCTATACCTCTTAAAATTAAGTTACGGTATTCGATTACCGGTTGTTTTTTTTGTTAACTTTTGAAGAACAGTTTTTTGTTCAACCCGTGATAATGAACATTTTTGATTCCTAAAAAATTGATTTATTAAACCAAATTTTTAACTTCTTGCTTTACAGTAACTGCATTTTAGCTTTAGTTACACGGCTTGCCATAAAAAGTGGTTAACATAAAACTTGAGCGCAAATTAGTAAGATTATTGTAGAAATTGGGCCTTATTAACGAAATAATAATCCACATGATGCTAAACATTTTTTAGAATAAATTTTATTGATCTTCAAATGTGTTAACTTGTTTTCGTCATTTTAAAACTTTTTAAATTTTACTTTAAGAGCACTAACATATCAAGTTATAGGTTGGAGAGAGTATTCGCCATTTTATTAAACCCAATAGTAAATAACAAATAATTAAACCATTTACCTTTTTGAACGAAAACTTAAAAACGGGTATGGGTAATCTTTTACAAGTGCATATTATAATTCTCAAATGAATATGGTAAACTTTTTGACAGTTTAATGTGTCACAAATAAGTATTATTTACCACAAAAATTAAATAAAACAAAAATACAATAAATAATACCTACTTATCATCAAAAACCTTAGTAAAATTTCATATGAGATACTTTGAATTGTGAAAACAATGAATGAATTTTTTTTTTAATTTTGTTTTCATCTACAAGCTAAGCTTAACAGATAACAATATTCAATTAAAATTTTCAAAATATAAACAATTTTGTTATTTCATTAAAGTTTGTGATTTGTGTCGATTTCCTTTACACATGAGACATTAATTTCTGTGTGAAGATTTCGATCTCTCGACAGATTTAACGTTCCTTTACACCAAAAAAATCGATTTTTTTGACAGAGATCAAATCCCTCGAATCCGTATTTGAAGAGGGATTTACATGCATACGAAATCCGCACACCAAAAGAAAAAAATTGACAAGGGATCGAAATCCCTAGTGAGTAAAGGAAATCGACATTATGAATTAATATGGAAAATAAAATTAATATAGAGAATTAAATAAAATATTTTTGAAGCAGACCCTTGGGATGTGTAAGTCAAAATTTCGACATACTTAATTTCACCAATTTATAGATCTTGAAACTGGTTCGCTTAAACCGTTATTCGTTCTGTGCAATGGTTGGAAATTGTCGTTCTCCGACTGGTCTAACAGAAGCGTAAATAGGAACTTGAGATAAAAGATAGGGACTCCTAATGTGATTGCAAAGCAGAACTCTTATGAACATAGTTTCATGATGGTATGTACTAGATAATCAACAACTATTTCGGGATGTGTTACTGTAGTTTTTCCAGAGAAATAGTAGCTGAACACGTTGGACTATCAAGTCTCATGCGTTTTAATTTCACTTCTATTTCCTTTAAAAAAAATCCGTACTTTAACCGTACAATCAGGATGAACGCACTCTTATAAATACCCTTATGATGTAAAACAGTGCGAGCCATTTAGAAAGTAGGACATGATTTAAAAGGAGATACCAATGCACATTGGTTTTGAACGTCTGCACATTGCAATGAGTGGGTTTGAGTTTATTTTCTCACTCATACTTTATTTATTTATTTCTTTATTGACTCAATCATAACATTTGCATACATTAGACACACTGTGGTCGCCATTTAGAAAGTAGGACATGATTTAAAAGGATATACCAATGCACATTGGTTTTGAACGTCTGCACATTGCAATGAGTGGGTTTGAGTTTATTTTCTCACTCATACTTTATTTATTTATTTCTTTATTGACTCAATCATAACATTTGCATACATTAGACACACTGTGGTCGTACTAATCCTGCGGTCCTTCAATTTAGTAATCTAAATTTTAAGAACTCTGTTCTTTTTTCAAACTGAGACAAAATTATTCATACTTCCACGATATCGACATACTTCCACGATATTGACATACTTCCACGATATTGACATAATTCCACGATATTGACATAATCGGAAGAACAAAGCTTTGATGCCAGTGGCGCTTCTGTGAGTAATGAGAAGAAAGAGAAGATGATTTGACGATCAATTATAGCAAGACCAAGTATGTACATATGTAATGTATATGTTTTCATCGACAATTGTTATGGAACAGCCACGTTTGGGCAAAACGTTATTATAAACAGTTAGATTTTGAACTTGAAGAATAATATGTCCTTAAGTGGGCTTCAGATCAATATTAAATATTGATTTTCAACAATCGTTTCGGGAGTGTTTGCACCCTTTTTGAGGCCTATTTTTTTAATTATTAATTAATAATTTATTAAACACTTAAAATAACATTACTAACAACTAATTTAAAATTTTAAACAATAAAAAGGACTTTTTAACAAAAAATATAGGCGTAACCTTTTTCTCTGTGTTTGTTATTTTGTTTGTTTGTACTTGTTTAAAAATCAAATCAATTTCAATTATTCAATACAATTTGAATTTTAAAAATGAATTGAGAGCATATATTATGTGTAAAAAAAACGGAGTAATAGTTATAAATATATATCTAATGTCTATTTATAAACTGATCGTAGTCACTACCAATGTCCTTTTTTCTATGAAATGTAAAGCTAATGCAGTTTTTCGTGTTGCCATTATTTATATGAGATCTATACGATTACGCAATTTTTGCAAAGAAGTTCGTACATAAACTGATGGACATTTTTTCCTGTTATGAATTTCGAATTTAATACAATTAAAATCATTAAACAGATTAAAATGAAAGTTGATTTTCAAATTCAATATCGTTTTTTTTTAATTCCTTCTTTATGAAATTGTTAAACTGCAAATCGAAATATTAAAGTTTTTCTATAATTATTATTTCAGGTCAACTTCATTGATAATCAATCGCTTGATATTGGAAATAATGTTATAGCACGAGTGCTGGAGGGGACTGCGGATACCCATGAGGTACCACTTAACCTGCAACAACATAATGTTCTAAATCTAGGTGTTGATAATAATATAACATCTAAAGGTGACACAAATTCTCAAGCTATACAATTTGATATTCCAACAAAAAAAATCGTTGACAATATAACACAGCCTATCAATATGGCTGTCAAACCCAAACAAATCAATCCCAGTATTTTGGATTTGACAAAGAATCAAGAGAGTAATAATGTCATCTTTAGCACCTGCCGTAGTATGCCATCACTAGATATTGAAGGAGACTTATTTTGTTCTACTCCAGAGAAGAGCAAAATTTCAGATAATGTTGTTGCGTTTAGTATGAAGCCACAGGGTGGGCCCAGAACATCTGACCATACCAGTACGTTCAATCAACGCGATACTACTCGTATAACAAATTTTGCAATCGAAGGTGATAAAAGTGATACATTACAATCAACAAGTGATTCTTCAGGAATTGGAGATATTTCAAAGATTATGCCATCTAAAGTTAAGATCAAGGGAGAAGCTGTGAAAGAAATGTCTTTACTTGAAACTGAAAAAGATTTTGATGACTCTCTCTTGGATTTTGAAAATTGTTTGGATGATGACCTGCTGTCGCTTGCCCCGTCATCTTGCTTTAAGTAAGTTATTTTTTAAATGAATTTTTCTATTAACATATGTATGCGTGTTTTTATATACAGGCTGTCCCACCGCCACCGCCCCAAATGAAAACCATGGATTCCTGAGGTCATTTTAAGTCGAAAAACTTAAGAGGTAATTTTCTCGTTTTCGTCCAGTTTTCGAGTTATAACGGTTTTTATGATTTTTGCCTTAACTGGCTTTATCTTTGCCAAACTACGTCCGGTTTTTAAGATTTCTGTTATAACCAATCAAGAATTTATTACAGTTTTAGTTTGTCTCAAAACTTTTTCTTCTGCGGACAACCGTTTCTCCGCAATTAATTCATTTGAATTAATTTTGTATTTGAAAATTAGTCTTTTTTTTTTTAATTCACTCAGTTTGTTTATTTTTTGTTAATTACATTTAGTATTCTTTTTAAGGAAAAAAAATTAGTTTTTTATGAAAATAAATAAAATGATATTAAAGTGAAAAAACAACTTTAAAAACGAAAAAATTGGCTTTGGTGCAAAATTGCGGAGAAACGGTTTTCCGCAGAAAAAAAAGTTTCGGGACAAACTAAAATTGTAATAAATTCTTGATTGGTTATTAAAAAAATCGTACGAATCGGACGTAGTTTGGCAAAGATAAAGCCAGTTAAGGCAAATATCATAAAAACCTTTATAACTCGAAAAAGGGATAAAAACGAGAAAATTACCTCTTAAGTTTTTCGACTTAAAATAAACTCAGGAATCTATGGTTTTCGTTTGGGGCGGTGACTGTGGGACACCCTGTATTAAATAAAATCTGAGTCCTTCAAAGCCTACAAGTATGGCAAAAAAGAATTTTTCTCAATAAACCTACATCCATACATACATATCTGGGTTTTAGATTTCGAATTAAGTAATGAAATAATTACTAGCCAAACTGCTGGTATACACTTTTGTTCTTAATTTTGTGTTTAAAAATATTTGAGTTAAATCGAGTAGGGAGATATTTTTTTCAAATAAAGTTAAAATCATTCTCGGAACTTTTGTCTCTTTTTCCCTTGCAATTAAATTTCAATTTGTAAACTTTTAAAACCAATGTTCATTAGCACCTACTCTCCCTAATCCTTCCCTAATCTTCCCCACCGCTGTGTTTAACATTACAAGGATCGCAATAAACCCTTGAGTGCGAGTGAATAATACACAAAAAAAAAAGAATATCGCATAACACTTGTAGAAATTGTTGATATGATGCGCTCATTCGAATACGGTTTCTACTTCATCACTGTTAATTAACATGCATTAGAAAAATCCATATTTACTCACTATTTTTTTTTATATTATACGCGCACTTAAGGGCTTATGAATACCCTTATAATGTCAAAAACAATGCGAGCAATTAGGAAAGCAGGATAGATTAGATTTAGAAAGGTGATACTGATGCACATTGGTTTTGAAGTTCTGCACATTGCAATGAGTGGGAAATATTGAGCCGGGTAAAGAATTCCACATTCGTGTAGTGAGGCTAAAAAAGAATCTGTACTTGACAGTAGGCTGTCCCGTCAAAATTTTTTTCGGAGTATCTTAACGAAAGACACCGCAAAAGTTGCGTATTGAATAGCATATAACGGAACAAAAAACAAAACGAAAATCGAAGGGTACTTTTGGGCCTCTACCGCCAGCTGAAATCTTGAAAAAAGCAATTTTTCCTTATTTTTATTTAATTTTTTTTTAAATTATCTTAATGAAAGACATCGAAATATTTGCGTATTGAATAGCATATAACGGGGTAAAAAACCAAAAAGAAATTGAATGGGACTTTTAGGCCTCTATCGACCTCTGAAATTATTAAAAAAATTTATTTTTTTCTTCTTTTTTAACATTTATTTTTTTCAGAATTAATTATGTAGGTTTATTATTTATTATGTAGGTATTTATAAAAATATAGATATTCTATCAACAATTTCTGTAATACTTGACTGACTAGGTATTTTTTCACTTAAGTTTCTCAAAAAAATCGTGAAAACCTTATTTTTTTATCTCCTTACCTTCCCAAGCATAAAAGAGTTTTTGTTTGTCCTAACTAGAAATCGACTCGGCATCGAGTACAGAAATCGAAGAGATATGGAAGAATGCGTCGATTCCAATTGTGTGTCATAGTTGAATAATACAAATGAAGAAAATACACTTTGATAAATACATGACACTTGAAAGATACTCAAATTGAAAAAAATACAAGCTATGACAACAGATTGCGAGATTTTATTGCACTTTAAAACAGTGCCGGAATAAGCCAGCGCGGGGCCTGTAGCAAATTCTATCAAGGGGCCCTTAGACTGTTTTAGGTTAGGCACTTATCAAGTTTATGGTATTAAATAAAACAAAACTGTTACAAACAAACTTTTCTTGATTTAATTTGGGAAAATTTATAAATAATGCTGTTGATATCGACTTCTCGTAGTAAATCATGTTCAATATTCATTAAAGTGAGGAGATTAAGACGTTGTTGGCTCATCGTGTTCCTCAATTCGCATTTTTAACACGTTTTAATGTTGAGAAAGATCGTTCACCACTGCAGTTGGTGATCATGAGAGACAAATAAATGCGCAAAGCAATTTCAACGTTCGGGAAACAAGATTGTAAAGAATTATTTATCAACAGCTTGTAAACCTGCATTTCCAGGGCCTCATGATTCCTGCTGTCAATAATACCAGCCACATCAGAATTGAGCATTGAAGCGAATTGCATTAATTCGTTGCCCAGACTGTCCTCCAAATCATCTGCGTAAGCACTTACTATGGTTGCAGATTTTTAATTTCTTCTGGTGGAAGAGATTTTATATGAAGGTTTTTATAATACAAATTCTATATATACTACTGAAATAAATCAGCCAAGTAGAAGACTTAGCACTATTAATGGACTTGTTGAATTATTGATTCAAAATAGCTTTTATGGCTTTTAGTCCACAAAAATTGGCTTTTCGTCCGGGTGATCGCACATGGACTCATCAGTTGGCTATGAGGACCTTGTCAATACGCAATTTTTATTGAATTCAGTTCATCTTACATTAATTTTTTGACAAAAATCCAATGTGAACTATATCTAACCAAGAATAAAATTGTAATCATTAACGTTGAAATATTTTGCTATTTTCAACAAATTCAACAAATCCGTTAATAGTGCTAAGTCTTCTACTAGGCTGATTTATTTCAGTAGTATATAGAATTTGTATTATAAAAACCTTCATATTGAATCAATGCTCGGCCACGGGCAAAATATTGTTTTTCTTTAAATAAAAACTTGTGAAGAGATTTTAGCTCTCGGAATATTCCGAAAATGCCAGCAATTTTATGATAACTGTTCATATACGTTTGCCTAAAGCAGTGAGTACGTTATCAATGGTGACAATAAATACCTGAATTTCATACCGTTGTACAATTTGCGTTTGGTGCGGTGCGAAACATGATTTTTGGTAAGACCAGCAGATAGAAAGTCGAGAGGGCCCTCAATGCCTGTCCAAGGTATGATGTTAAAATCATCCTTGGGGATTTGAACGCAAAAATAGGTCGGGAGTCGGTATTCAGGCATTACGCAGGCACCCATAGTTTGCATGAGAACACTAATGACAATGGACTTCGAGTCTTAGAATTGGCAGCATCGAAAAACATGGTCGTTGCGAGTACCAGGTTCCCGCGTAAAGATATCTACAAAGCCACCTGGGTATCACCTGATGGAGTCACTCGTAACCAAATAGACCACGTGTTGATAGACCGTCGCCACTACTCGAACTTGATGACGGTACGAACGTACCGAGGTGCCAATATCGACTCGGATCACTATCTTGTTGGTATGGTTTTCCGAGGGCGGATTGCCTTGCGAAGACGCATTGCATCCGCCGATCAGGTTCGAATCAACACGGCTGCCCTGCGCAATGAAAACACCAGTAACACCTTTGGTAATGCGTTAGGACTTGCCCTAGAAACACCTGACTTAGGGAGAGTAAGTCCTGGAGCCAGTATGCTGGACGTAAATGAAAAGTGGACACGTCTTAAAAATACTGTCATTAGTACTGCCAACTCCATCTTAGGCAGCAGTCGTAAAAATCGGAACGACTGGTTTGATGATGAATGCAAGCTAGCGACTGAACGTAAGAATGTTGCGTACCGAGCAATGCAACAATCTCATAGAACGCGGGCACGCGAAGAGGAATATAAAGAGCTCAGAAGAACAGAAAAACGGCTTCACAGACAAAAGAAATCAGCCTGGGAGAAGAACCTAATCTGTGAAATAGAAAACAGCCGAGAGCGAGGTCCGCACCAGGCGCGGAAGTTCTACCAATCCGTCCGAAACATGACGCAGTACACACCACGCTGCACATACTGCAAGGACGGAGAGGGAAATCTGATCACCGATCCTGAAAGCATACTGGAGCGATGGGAAGTGTACTTCAATGAATTGCTAAATGGTCAGCTCACTGCAGAAGTGGAGGCTCCACTACTTCAAGAAGAATACCCTATGTTGCCGCCACCAAGCATAGAAGAGGTTGAGAAGGCTATAGGCCGGCTTAAACAGAACAAATCCCCGGGAGCCGATGGCATACCAGCCGAATTATTTCATCACGGCGGGCCAGCCTTACGTCAAGCAATTCATGATATTATAGTGCACGTATGGGAGCAAGAAGAAATGCCAGAAGACTGGCGAAAAGGCATAATATGCCCCATACATAAGAAGGGAGATGTCACAACGTGCAGCAATTATAGAGGTATCACGTTGTTGAGTACCGCCTATAAGATACTCTCCTCTATCCTACAAGACCGGATAACCCCATACGCTAAAACCGTCATCGGACAATATCAGTGTGGTTTCATTCCAGGCAAATCAACAACTGATCAGATCTTTACCCTTAGGCAGGCGATGGAAAAATGTCTAGAATTTAACATCCCAACATACCATCTGTTTATAGACTTTAAGGCCGCCTATGATAGCATAGCCAGGGTAGAACTTTACAAAGCCATGAGAGAATTCGGCATCCCAAATAAATTGACACGACTATGTAGGTTGACCATGACCAACGTAACAAGCCAAGTAAAAATAGCCGGATTGCTATCCAGACCAACCAAAATCTTTAATGGACTCCGACAAGGGGACGGTTTGGCCTGCCTCCTCTTCAACCTGGCGTTGGAGAAAGCAATCCGTGACTCTGGCACGGCAACAAGAGGGACCATCGTCAACAGGTCCAGCCAGTTACTAGCTTACGCAGACGACATTGACATCATCGGAAGATCCGAACAAGCTGTACACGATTCCTTCATCCAGATCGAGCAGGCGGCACAAAATCTGGGGCTGCACATTAGTGAAGGTAAAACAAAGTACATGGTGGCGTCGAATGCGAGAGGAACAGTTGGTCAAACAATCAAGGTAGCGGAGCACGAATTTGAAGTGGTGCAATCCTTTAAATACCTTGGGTCAATAGTAGCAGCCGATAACAATATAGAAGAAGAAATACGCGGGCGGCTTCTCAAATCCAACAGAGCCTACTATAGTCTGTCAAAGCTTTTCAAATCCAGAAATCTCACCATAACTTCAAAACTGCTGCTGTACAGGACCATGGTCCTGCCAGTATTCACATATGGATCCGAGACTTGGGTGCTTAGCAAAAGGCACTCCGACCTCTTAGCTGCGTTCGAGAGAAAAGTCTTAAGGAGAATTGTTGGCCCCATATGTGAGGAAGGACGATTCCGGAGACGGTACAATCATGAATTGTACGCAATCTACCTAGAAGCAGATATCGTGACAAAAATTAAGCTCGGTAGACTCCGGTGGGCAGGGCACCTAGCTCGCATGAGCAAAGAGGAACCTGCTCGGAAAGTTCTTTGTGGTACATTCTATGGTAGACGGCAGCATGGTAGACCATGCTTGCGCTGGAGAGATGGCGTAGACCAGGACGCCCGAAGCCTTGGGGTGCGCAACTGGATGGCGTCGGCTAGAGACCGGGATAGGTGGAGAGACTTGTTGAAAGAGGCCAGGACCGGAACCCGGTTGTCGAGCCGATGATGATGATGTGAGCAGATAGAAAAATAAAATGTTAGTTGATCATTTTGATGCAAATATTTTTTTCTTAGTAATTGTGACTAAATCTAATATGTAAATAATACTTTTTTATGGTCAGAAAAGGTTGGTGCGCGGGGCCGCCAAATGCGCGGGGCTCGTAGCATTTTTTGCTACTCTTGCTTCGTGGCTAATCCGGCACTGCTTTCAAACACAACATTGTTTGACTTTGCGTCGTGTAAGTGTGATTCCTTTAATGACTGTCATTGTGTAAAGGATCTTTTAGTGAAAGATCATTTTTAGTGTTTTAGAGAAATGACAGAAAAATGGTTATCGGTGCTATTGACAAGGTTGAAACCTAAATAAAAAGCAAAGTGTATAAGATAGTCAAAGAGCTGAATCTACTACGGTATCAACTTTTTCATACAGTAGAAGTAGTGCAGCCTTTTATCTGAGCCTTCAACGTCAAGATTATCTCCCATTAGTAGCAAGAGTCTGTGATCGATATGGGTTTCCGTACGATCTTTTATAGCAGTTGCTTCAGTAATACCACTCTAGTAATTGATAAAAATAAAATACATAGAGCCTTGTCAAAATCAAGAAAAAGCTCATCAAATCAGTGCGATAATGTCGTAATTCGCCGTATTTTGATGGGCGAAAAGATAAAACTCTAGCTTCCGAAGAGAAAGATGGACGATACTATCGGAAAGAGGTTCTTCAAGAACATATTTCCATTATTACAGAACCAGAATCCATTTTCTTTGGCCATGTAACTCCTAAACCAGGTACTTGAAAGGAAATAAGTAACTCAATGCTCAATTTTTTTTAAAGAAAAAGGTTCTATTTGAAAAAAATTCTTTGCAGTGGATGTGACGGCACTGCAATACTGGCTGGAAAGGGGGGATAATTCCCTATATAGAAATGAAATTAGGTCCACCATTACAGTGGGCAATATGCTTACTTCATGCGAATGAATTGCCACTATTACATCTCTTCACGAAGCTAGATGGACCTACTTCGGGCCCTCGTGAATATTCTGGCCCTATTGGTAAGTTATTAACCGATTGCCAACTTACTGATGATGCTCAATTTTCACCTGTGATCCGAAATGTACTTGAAATCGAGCAAGAAATCGTTGATCAATTGAGAACTGAACAAAAATATCTTTTCGAAATGTGTGGGACTATAAAAACAGGTTACTGTTCTCCCGCACTAGCAAATCGACAGCTTGGAAAAATGACACATTTAAGATGGCTCAAAACAGAAAACTGAATCATTCGACTTTACATTAGTTCAAGTAACTAATCTGAAAATCTTAAAATTCTTGTGCAGTATATCATGAAAGTGTATGCAATAGTCTGGTTTTCGATAAGAAACAAACCCTTATTGATAGGTGGCTCGCAACATGTTTTTGAACTCATCTCTTTTTCAAGATGGCGGCCAGACAACCTCAAATCAATAGTTGATCCTATCATTGAAAGAAATGATTTCTTTGCACATCCTGAAAACGTTTTAGTGGCAATGCTCTTCGACGAAAGGGTATATGTCAGAGAGCTTGCTCTAAAACGAATTTTAAAAGCGAGGATAACCCATAATCAAACCAAATATTTAAGCCGCAAACATTAAATTTAACGCTGCGGACTACATAGACATAATTTTTTGGAATGAATGTCAAATTGCTCCACCACCTTGCCTAGATGAATTGACTGATAATGAACTTTCATTGCTGGTGCAAAGAAAAGAACTGAAAATATCAGAATTTCCTTGTCGCTCGGAAAGTGTCGAAAGATGCATCAAATCTGTGACCGAGGGAAACCAATGTGTTATTGGAGTAAAGTCGAGAGAAGAACTTATAAGAAATAAAATAGAATCACGAAGCAATATGCCCTCTTTTAATTTCAAAGGTCAATTTTTAATGTATTTTTTTTACGTTTTTTAAACTTTTTCAACCTTTTTTGCCATAAAAATATATTTATTTATTTTTTTAAGTCCTTTCATAAACTTTTTTTTATATTTTTCAAGGACACTAAAATATTTATTACTTAATATTAACTTTCATTTAATAAATCAAGTCAATAAATTGAAAAAAAAAAAAAGAATACAAAAATATAGTTTATTACTTTATTTCAAGATCTTGAAGCCGCGGTAGAGCCCTAAAATTTATGTCCAAATCAAAAAGTAAATACATATTCAGAATCTACTCGTCAATACGCAACTTTTGACACCCCTTTCGATACAAAAATCGAGAATTTTTTTTTCTTCATACAACGACGGGACAGCCTACTTGACAGTACATCCGAAATGGGCATTGCACATGTAATACATTGGTTCCCTTCCCTCTCGAAATTTTTCGATTTCTTCTTTCTTTAGAGCTTTTTCCTTTTATTTTAGCTTAAAACTGGTTGGAAGTAACTGTAAAATTTTCGAGAACTTTTCAAATAGAGAACATTGTTTATATTCAATTTGCAGGAAAAATGAAAATCGTTTCGATCGAACCAATAAAAATGAAATGGTGAACATTTTTAATAATGTTCTAATTTTGAGATTAATATAAAATTGAAATCAAGTTATTATTATTAAAGTAAACTTTATTAACCTTTAAAACGAATAAATTTGGCGGTGCAACTGCTAAAAAAGAACCAGGGCTTAGTGACTTACAAATCTCAACCATTCCTATGTGCGTGTTGCCAGGAATTTGACGTTCTTGCAGGAAGCTCCCAGAAATTACCGTTACTATTTCTGATATACATTTTCTTTAAAAATAAATCAATCCCGCAATGTCATCCACTTATCATTCCATTCCAGTTCAAAAGCAACCGTGGACTATGCGATTTGAATTTTGTTCTTTCTTTTAATTTGTATGCAATGTTGCAAAAATTTAAACTATCAATCGTAGTGGAAAATCTCATACAAATTGTTCTTACGAACGGATTTGGGGATAGCTTTTTTCGGGATTCGTAAAAGTTTCCGATTACGATGGAATTCGTGATAGGGCTGTATATATATCCCAAAAATAAAGAATATATAATAACAGAGTTTCTGGAACCATCTCAGCTTACGCCAAGAGTACCTATCTCTGCATTGCAGGAGATTAAGCTCTGATGTGTGCTCTAGATTCTAAAATACTCAATATATAAGGTCAGACAAACCTTTACAATAAAACATCTATGTATTATTAATCACTATTTTTTATATACAAAATAAGTTTATTTTTAAAAACATTTATACTTAGCTCATTCTTCAATTCACTTGGAAGTCTATTAAAAGAATTTATTCTATTATTTATATTAAATAGTATTGTGATCACAATTCTAATGAAAAAAAAAATCTTTTTTTTTAGCTCTCCTATCGATGATCGTTTTGCTGACTCAAATTTTTTAAATGTTGAAGATCCCGAAAATGAACCTTGCACAGAAAGTACCACTTCAGTCATACTTCCTGCACCAAGAAGTCATCTTGAAACAAGTTTGCCAACTCATCATGAGGATGAAATTAATCCAGCATTAAAAAATTTTAAAATCCCTAGGGTTAAATTACTTCGCAAAATATCATTAACTGAGGATTCACCCGGAAAAATGTCCGCAGTTAAACTCCCGCTTCCACCTAAGAAGATAGAAACATCTAGCCCCGCTCGTGTTTCATCTCCAATTTCATTACCAACCACAAAAACACAACCTCACAACTTTTCCTTGAATTTAAGTAATATGAGTGGAGCAGATCCTCAAATGATGTCAACTCTTGAAATATCAAAATTGTTTGGTTCTGTGTGCTACAATTTCTTAGCCGACATGTGCTTCGATAATACTTGTAAATTAAGTCACCAATTATTAGACCTTGGCATTATTTCAATATCTGTAAGCCTGCTTCGCAATGAAGTATTGAATTCCGCCTACAGGTTTATGTGCCGCCATTATAAATTGTTCAAGTTTTACTTTCCTACTTTCTGCGAGGAATATGGACGTCGTAATATGCGCCGGAAGCTTTTGACCATGGTTCGCGATTGTCAATTGCAACCAAAATGTACACCATTTCTTAAAAATGTTTACATTACTTTAACAGGATGTGGGTTCAGCAAGGTGAATGCTTGCCGTTTCGTTTTAAGTAGAGTTGCAGACAGATCTCACACGTCAATCAATGTTCTACTGGAAATAATTATTGAATCTGATGCCCAAATGTTTGCTTCTGCAATAGAAGAGTTTTCGACAGTCGAAGGTTATAAGTTTGCAATGAAGAACATCAATGAGTTAGCAAAGATTTGCTTGCGCTCTGGCAGCGCTGAACTTGTACCTGCTCTAATAAAATGTTTGATAAATGTTGACCAGACCGAATTTTTAACGATGAGATCACCGGAACTGATACAATTGTTGGAAATGATCAAAAGCAGCGGTGGAGTGTAAATTGTAAGTTTCTGTCTAAAATTATTGATTTAAAATCAACCTTTTTAAGGTATGTGTACCTTGAGTGGAAAAGGTATTTAATTTCATATATAAATATTTTCTTCGAAAAGAACGTATTATTTATTTTAATTTCTAAAATG
Organism: Chrysotoxum bicinctum; assembly: GCA_911387755.1. Lineage (NCBI taxonomy): Eukaryota > Metazoa > Arthropoda > Insecta > Diptera > Syrphidae > Chrysotoxum > Chrysotoxum bicinctum. The sequence goes on along the minus strand of OU426989.1, from coordinate 129,074,911 downwards.
AATTCAAATAAAACTGTATTATTTTTAAACTTTATAAGGGCAATATTATGCGTGTTTCTTCTACATATTTTATTTTCAATAAAGATTGATGAATTTCATTTCTTAATTTGTTGTTTATTTTTGTTTTCTAAGATCTTTATAGTAAATGAACTCGTCTAAAAAAAAGTTACTTCACTATTTTAGATTTTTTCCAACCTTTGTGAGAATACTCCTTTCAAGAAGGAAATTTACCGACATCTAAATTTAACTTGCTCCTATCCATATTGAAACTTTTACAAATTCTTAGTTGTTTTTACCTCCTCAATGTTTCTATTTAAGATATCTGTACATTCAAGATGTAATTTTGAAGCTGAAAGCAAGAGTCTTGTATATATGTTTTGATAAAAAATGACGACTTTAAAATGACACGTCTTTTAGATTTGTATACAAAAATCTTAACATAAAGTTAGCTTACGGTTAAAATTTTTGTGCGGAAAATCGGTTAATAATGGCACCTCCCATAGAACTGTTTGTTGTTTTCGATTTTCGCAAAAAAAAAAACAACTATAAATTTATAATTTTTTTGTGCGAAAGTTCATAGAGTTTAAATAGTCGTCTAGAAATTCGTTAACCTCATACAAAGAATAAACTCTAACCTCCAGTTTCACAGTGAGAGTTTAAACTTAAGTTCTGCTGAACCTGAACTGGAGTTTAAATTTGAAGTTCAACTCGTCCGGTTTCATAGTCTTATCTGAACTTCAGTTCATTAAACGTAGTTTAAGTAAATTATTTTCTCTTTCTATCTGTATCAAAGAAAAAACAATCAAGGAAAGTTTGCTTTGTTTCAGTTGTGACCTGTGACAGGAAACAAAAATTAAAAATGAAAATAAATTATATTTTCAAATGTTTGAAGGGGTTGTCGAACTGAGAATTACCCCCAGTTTCACAGTGAGAGTTTAAACTTAAGTTCTGCTGAACCTGAACTGGAGTTTAAATTTGAAGTTCAACTCGTCCGGTTTCACAGTCTTATCTGAACTTCAGTTCATTAAACGTAGTTTTAGTAAATTGTTTTCTCTTTCTATCTTAATCAAAGAAAAAACAATCAAGGAAAGTTTGTTGTGACCTGTGACAGGAAACAAAAATTAAAAATGAAAATAAATTATATTTTCAAATGTTTGAAGGGGTTGTCGAACTGAGATTTAAACGGCAGAATAGTGTCGTTTAACTTAAACTACAGAATGAACTCTGTTCAAGGACTGTGAAACCAAATTTGTTGTTGAACTGAAGTTTAAACCAAAAGTGGGGTTTAAACTTCCACTGTGAAACTGGGGGTTAAACGGCAGAATAGTGTCGTTTAACTTAAACTACAGAATGAACTCCGTTCAAGGACTGTGAAACCAAATTTATTGTTGAACTGAAGTTTAAACCAAAAGTGGGGTTTAAACTTCCACTGTGAAACTGGGGGTAAGAAATTTAATATTTCTTAACGAATTTTTGTTTTTATAACGTAGCAAAAAATTTTACAAGGTTTCAACTGCAAACAAGCATGCAGGCTGTGTTTCAGTAAATATGTCTTGGGCCACTATTGAGAAATAAAAAAGAATGCTTCGATTCAGGCAAATCCAATTTATTTTGTCTAAATCGAATCCAAATACTCGGCATTATAAAATGTTTCTTTCTATTTTCTCGCTTTTCATTCTCTACTGTTGAAAAATAAATTCAATACTACACACTTTTTTTTTGAGAATCGGTTTTTGGAATATAAGAGCATGAGGTTAGGTATTCCACTGATAAAACGACATGATTTGAAAAACGCCTATCGAATAACGGTGAATATCTGATAATGCTCAATAGCAGATCTGAAGTTACGAAAAATTCCTCCTACAAAAGAAAAATTCCTAATTTTTCGCTTTACAGTTGGAATGAACGAAATATATAAATAAATATGGGCTTAGAGTGCACTGCGACTTATAGGTTAGTTTATGTTAGGAGGGGCGTGCACAGCACAGAGGCTGTTGCGTACACGGGGGCCTGTTGGTCCATTGTGATCCCCTATTAATAAAAGCAGAGATGCTACTAAACTAATGTCTTATTTAGACTGGTTCATTTTGGAGCCAGCCATTTCTGCACCTGTCCCTTGATAAGTTCTCATTCCATCAGTATACCTTTTAATGGCATTTGCATTGAGAGTAGTTTACTGTTTCACCTACCCACTCTTCATTGCTTCTTCATTCGTTTTGAAGTTTTTCTCGAAGTTATATTTTTTAATCATTCCATATGTATCGATGTTAATTAAACTTGATACCGCAGACCTAGAAATGAAGTCTTCTGTAAATCCTTTGCAACTGAGTTCATATGACCCATTTGAAGCTTCACTAAACCCGTTTGCAATATTTTCTAATTTAAGGTAAATATTCGTCGTTACTACTGGACCTATGTGTTCATAGTTTAATTAAAGATTCCAATTTGTTTTCTTGAGGTTTCTCCCAGAAATATTTTCTGCGAGAAGGCCTTCTAAGTTCAATACGATTATTCTGTGATCTGACAATGTGCTTTCATTGGTGATTATTAATCCCTTAGTTCAGAGTATCGAAAGTTAATTCTAAACACTTCTTTTCTACTCAAGGGGTACTCACCCCTTTGATTAGTGTCTTTACTACCCTTGTTGTATGATGAGTGTTTGTATGTGGCGAGGGATACAAATCTTCACAGAAGAAAATCGACATAATTTTGAATTTGTAATGCCAACCTGACAACAAAATATGCTGTCAAAAATAAAAAAATGAAATAATTACACGTATTTGATACCGCGAATTTTCTGTAACTTCTGAAAAGTTTGCTTTATTTATATATAATGGTTGGTTTTGGACTGGAACTACACCAGATAATCATGCTTATTTTGACATTCTCATGAATAGTCTATTCGTTAGAATGATTCTATTCCTTCGAATGAACTTTCTTAATTTTGAGATTCGAACGAATAACATTCATTTGCGAAGATAACATAAAATGAACTTCAAAAAAGATTCATTTTCATTGTCAGCTGTTTGACATTTACTATATTTCTATTTGAATTAGTATGACCGTTTTACATTTTTTTTGTTTCAAAACATTTTATAGATGTTGGATAAATAATCAAGAAACAAAATAAATAATACACTTTTTCATTATAAAGTAAAGTTTAACCATAAAGAACTACATATTTATTACATTTTTTGTGTCAACTCAGCTGTTTTGAAACTATTCTTAAAAAAAATAAGTTGTTCATGACGCGTTCTAAATTTTTTATTTTTTTTCGTATACACTTGGTCACACCAAAAAATCAAAAACAAAAGAGAAGTGTTTGTGAAATGTCAAAACTCAAAAGCAAAAAGTGAAATCTTTGTTCAGTTGTAGTTGTCTTGTTTATTGTTTAATAATTTAAATTTCTTGGATAAAAACATAAAATAATAAATAAAAATATGGCATTTGTGTTGTTTATAAATTAAGATGGTGTTGAAGAAGTGCAGAGGAGAAGGATAGTGGATGCTTTCTTTCCTTCCGTATCAACGCGGGTGGTAAAAAAAAACCCTTTGCTACCTCCGGGTTTTCTTCCATTATTTTAATTAACTTTTCCTTTTGTTCGCGGTTTTTCCAGTTGGAATGCGACCTTTTAACATAAAACAACAACAAAAATAATTTAAGTAATTTATTTTCCATGAAATAATTAAAAACTTACATGTTTTGTTGTTTACTCGACAGAAAAATTCAAACGACACAAAAATGACATTTAATTCTATTCTTTCGAATCTCAAAATTGAATTAGCTTTCGCAAATGAATGAACTTTCTATGGATTGGGTGAACTTTCGATTTGTTCGATTAACATTCTAATCGCCGAGTCTCAAAATTAAGTTTCAACGAATTCGACTCACTTTCTAACGAAAGAGAATGTCAAAATAAGCACCAATCAGCCTTATTTTGAGATTCGAACGAATAGCTAATTCGATAGAATAGATACTTTCATTCGAATGAACTATTCATATTTTGACATTCGAACGAAAAATGTTCATTGTCGAATGAACCTCAATTAAATTCATTTACGAAATCAGCTGTTTGAAATTTACTGACATTTCTATCTGATTTAGTATGACCAAGCTGTTTTTTTTTTTTGATAATTTTTATTTTAAAAAAAATATGGTCTAAAAATAAAACTTTATTATTTAAGCAAAATAAAGTAAAGATAAGTGATGCTAACGGCCCGGTAAAGTTTGAATTTGAATACATCAATAAAAACTGACATTTTCAAATTTTGGAGCATTTAGAAAACAGTATGGTAAGTTTATTGATATCAAAAAGATGTTAAATAAGGGTAAAACTTCCCTGAATAATAAAATACTTGATTTATGTTTTAATTTTCATGTAAACTAATTTTGTTTTCCAAATTGATAAACAAAAAAAGAAGGCAACTTCAAAGCCACTTAATTTACACAAATCTGGTCACACTTGAATTTTGAACTACCATTTGCAAATTGTTTTATGAAAATAATTGATAATTGAAGCCAGACGTTAAAAATCAAAATGGCATTTGTTTTATGTATGAAAAGAGAAAGCGGTGAGGAGCAGTTGTATAGAAGGATAATGGATGCATCACATCCATTTTATGCATCCAATACTACTAACATTATACTAAACTTACATGTTTTATGAATCTATTCGCTAGAAAAAATTGAACGAGAATGAAATGACATTTCTTTCGAACGATTCGAAAGTGAAAATTTGCTTAGTTTTCGAAAGATAAATGAACTTTCCATTGATAAGGTGAACTTTCGAATCGTTCGAATCTCAAAATACAAATTATTCGAATTCGAATTACTTTCTAATGAAATCGAATGTCAAAATAAGGCTGAATGTCTCAGCAAGGAGAGGTTTAAATGAAAATGAGCTCTATGTTGTATGCTTATAAGAATTTTTGGCAAAAAATGGACAGTTAGTTTCATAATGGGAACAAATTTATTTAATACTAAAAGGCAGCGACAATTAAGCAGGCCATACATTATAAACTACTGCACAATATTTCATATTTAATACAGTTTATAAGTAACTTTGAATACGTAAAGCCTTTTAGATTGCCGCTCTTTCCAACGCACTGAGTTGATGACCCAATCGCTCTTCTTTTGCTTTACGTTCCGAACTTATCTTTTTCGAGCAAGTATAGCAGTTGAGGAATGTTTGAACATCAATTTTTCCATTTAAGAACTGCTCTACATGTTTTTCACAATCAGAATCTGAATTGGAAGCAGCTATCTGAAGAAGTTCCTTTAAATTAAAATTAAAAATAAGATTTTATTTTACGATATCTATTAATGTCACTTACTCTTATATGTTGTGGAGCAAATTCTTCAGATTTTTTTATATACTTAAGGTTCAGTTGATCACATTTTTCGCCGAGATTTTTTAAAGCTGTAACATCGTTATTCAGCTTGAGTTTCAGTTCACTTAAGTGCGATTCTTTTGATTCGTTTTCTCCTATATAAAAAAAAAATATATTACTTAGAGGAGATATTTTGTTAAAGACTATTGAATAATATACTAGATATGTTTTCCACTTGGTTAATCATGGAATCCAATTCTTCGTTGAGATGTTGAACAACTGACATCTCTTCGATGAAATCGTCGAAGAATTCTGGATCAGTATCCAACTTTTTGAGTTCTTCCAAAGACATATTTGATAAGTTGGGGAGATCATAATCGTTTTTTGAAGTTGTCGTAAAATTATCTAATGGTGAACCATCTTTGCTGCTAACTACAGATGCATTTGGACTGCCTTCCTTTGTTGATAAAAGTGGTGGAGGATACTTTTCAAATTCTCTTATAATAGCCTGAACTACTCGTCCCAAATCCGAGTGTTGAGAATACTGTTGATAAAATTAAATAAACCTATGAGTGGTATCATATTGCCGTTAAATAGATTAAAACGGTTATCTTCCTAGTTCCTACTCTGAAGTATTACAATAATCATATTAATAATTTTAACTACATGATTGTAAGACACAGAACTTTGAAATGCAATTTTAATTAAAAAAGGACTAGTAATAGGAAAGTATTTTAATTAGAACGTGAATTGAGAGTAGAATATAACTTTGAGTGGGGTTCGAACTCAAAACCTTAAATTAGCGCCAATGCTCGCCAAAATCTTAAACATTTTTATGATTTAAAATAAAGTTTTGTAAACATTAAAAAAAGGTAGGCGAACTAATTTTTAGTTTTTATTTACATACATTTCATTTGAATGCGAACATGCAAGTACGGCTGCCATTAGTACAAGTTTGTTTAAATTGGCGGACAAATATAGAACAGAAAAGAACAACGTGTTGTTTTGTAACGTTGGCGGTTGCTCATCAGTCATCACCACTAATATTTCAAATTAAAATAATTTGAGTAATGGTTGTTTGCGATATTCATTCCTTTTTGTTGAATATTCTTTTGTTAGTTTTTTTTTTTTCATTCGAAATATGAAGAAAGTAATTGTGATTTGATAAATGGTCGCAATCGGAATTCACTTGGATGGGCTATCTAGTATAGGTTAGTATCAATTATTTTTCTGAACGACCAAAACCAGATTGGATAGGTTTGGTGTCAAAAATCAGCTGATACGCAGAAAATTAAATTGAAATATTTTCCTGTCGCCAAATTTGGTGCAGACATCAATAAGTTTTATTTCTTTATTTCTTCAATTACTATATGTATTAAGAAACAAGGAAAATTTGATTAATTCAATCATTATTAATAACTATATACCAATGCCAAATTGTTTAGGATAGCTTGAGATTTCATTTTTGACAACAGCTGTTTTGTCATCAGCCGTTTTTATTTACAAGAGATTACAACAACACAAAGCTATCCAGATTGCTTTGAAAAGAATTCTCAATTTAGTCCCTAGCAACAAATCAGCTTTCCACTCTTTTGCTCTATTTCCAAAGAAGGTGCATTTATATTAAACTATTCGTCACAGGGATATAGAACACTTAAAGAATATAGAACAACTTTGGTCAAAGTGTTTACTCAGGGAACACACAATCCTGTGATTTCCAAATATTTTCCGTGCACAACAGTTTGTTTAAAAACACCTATTTTTAACTTCCCATAGGGAGTTATTGTAATCTGTCCGATTTGTCAAATTGGAATTTTTGACATTTCTCGACGTTTCAAGGTCCCTAGATCATTCATTTTTAGAGAGATGTCTGTGTGTGTGTGTACGTACGTTCGTACGTCCGTACGTTCTTGTACCATTTTTCGTCATCGATATCTCAAGAACGAGTAAAGATATCGACTTAAAATAAATTTTGTTTAATAGATAATAGCTTCGAAAGAGGCTGAAAGGGCGTTTATTAAAATTCAGTGAGTAGTTTTTTCACTATAACGGTTAAAAAAAAAAGTAAAAATTTTGGTTAGTTTCAAATATCTCACGAAAAAATAATGCTATTGATTTCAAATAAATTTAAGGGTGCTCATTATAAGGTCATACAGATTTGGTATAAATTTGAAAAAAAATGAACATACCGTTATTTTTTTAATTAAAAAAAAAACTGAAAAAAAAAATTTCATAACCCAGATATTCTAAGAACGAAAAACGATTTGAAACTCAAAATAATTTTATTTTACGAAAAATAATGTGTTTGACAACTGGTGAAAATTTCAAAAAAAATCAGTTTACTGTTTTTTTTACAAAAAATAAAAAACTATAAAATTCTATTGAAAATTGGTAAAAATTGTTTTTCGACTCAAATTTCTCGAGAACTAGTAGTGATATTGACTTCTAATTTAGTTTATTTTATACATAGTATAATTTTGTACAATTGGTAAAATGTTGGCAAATATTTTTTTTTAAACAAATGGGAAGTTATCAGTGTGGGTCACACCCAGCCTCTTTTTTTTATAGGTTTAATCAATACCTTTACCAAGCGGCCATAGTTTGCCAGCCAACCCAAAAATATCACTATTGATTGAGTTCGAATTGTGCATACATACACATATAGGGCCTTTTTGCGAGTCTCGTCAACGTTCGATTCGATAAAAGTAGATAGTACCAAATCGTTGGATGCGTTAAAATTTGTATTCAAACCTATCTGGATAACTTTATATTGTTGTAACCACGTATAAAAACAGAGCCTATGGTAGCTGATACAAGAACAACTTCAGATATCTTAATTTTTCGATCATCGATTTTTGACAAAAGTCGTTGATCGATTAACAAACGACATTCGCAATAAGGGCCATCGCCTCTAACATAGCACTTATATGTTTTTTTGTAGGAGTCATGATACTTTTGACAACCAAACTATAAAACTAAAATTTTTCAAATTCTTTTATCAACATGGTTATCTTTTATGTTTTTTTATTTTCATTGATCTAATCTACTTTATTGCTTCGTTGACGACAGCACTCTCATGTTATGCTTAAATTCCCTTCTGATCTAAAAACTTGCATTTCCAAAAGATTGAGTTCAAATAACACATTAATATAGGCAGTTGCTTTTCAGCAAACATCTTTGCATCTCCTCGATAGAATACAAAACATAACTAAAACCATAGGTTTTAACTTTACCATTGACCCTCTTTATCATCGACGTAACGTTTCCTTCCTCTCCTTCTTTAACGATCCTTTACAACAGTGTTCTAGTAAAAAAAGCAAGGAATACTCATCAATGTACTTTGCCCAACTTCGGACGTACGGTTAAATAAAGAGATTAATTTATTAACCGAGCAATACGTATGTGATATTTCATATTATTTCCTAGAATAGGAATATGAATTATGCTTTTTTTGGATAACAGGTATCATGCTTCATAAAATACAATATAAATAATATCAATAAGATATTTGACTTTTATCAAAAAAGTTGAAGAATCGGTATTATCAATACTAAATATCAATTTTTCTCAACTCGTAAGTCACAAGGTCTACGAGCTCTTGCCACACCAAAATTTACTATTAATTATCTTCTTTTTTTTTAAATAATCTATGAAAGGCATATATAGTCAGAATCTATTTCGCACAGTTCTATTTAAAAACTTGATGCGTTGCAGGTCAACACTGTAGCCTTGTTTGTTACCTCTGACCTTGTCAAATTCACTATAAGTGTATTTTCACCTCTAGGAACATTAGACCATTGTGACATATCTGCAAATTTCCCATGTCAACTAAACGCAGTTAGAGAAAAAAATCTAAAAGAACTGTTTGACAATACGTGAAAGCCAACTGGGACGGTCCTGACGATTTCTCAGGAACTTTAACTGGTCACTATGCCAAATAGATAGCGACGTCGATTCTAATGTAAATGATGATTACAAATATAAAGAGGTAATTAGGGTCTGAGAACTAAATTTCCAATTTTATAATAGTAAACCTACTGAGGAAAACCGAAATAAGTTCAAACAAGCTAGAAAGATCATATTCGACGAAATAAATTTTTGAATGACCAACAATTAATGCGAAAAATACTACAATGTCCCAAGTACTATACACTTTTGGTCATTTGACGCTCCTTTTGTCAGCTCACAAGAAAAAGCCAATTTGGTTGCAACACAGTTTGCTGTTAATTCTACTCTCCCAGAAAGTACCATGACTGCTACTGTACTCGAGAGTGTAAACGATCTTCTTTCGCACTCGCACAGTACTTAAAGATCACAAATCCGCTGGCCCGAATAATATCTCTCTCATTGTTCTTCTTCAACGCTGACAAAACCTTTGCGTAAGCTCTTCCATCTGTCTTACTCTATTGGCCTCTTTCCGAGTTGATGGAAAACAGCATTTCTCCAACCTGTATCTAAAAAAGCGAATCTTCTTCCCCTCCAACTATCGTCCAATTGCACTTACGTCACTTCTGTCCAAGGTCATGGAAACGCTGATATATATCAGCTAAAGAAATATCTTGAAGAACGGAAGCTTCTTAATGACCGGAAGTACGGCTTTCGTAGTTATAGGTCCACTGGTGATTTGATAGGATATCTCACCAAGCAGTGTAGCAAATGTTTACATCGTTTTCGAAAAAGTAAGATTATTGCAGATATTTTAAAAGTATTTGATAGAGTTTGTCATCAAGCTCTTATGGAAAGACATTTAGTATAAATGATTTTTTTCTTAGTTGGATTTACTTTCGGACCGCTCAATAGGTACAAGTCGTATTGGATGATTTTATGTCCGATAGTCACGAAATAAATTCTGGTGTACCCCAGCGCACCGTTTTGTCTCCGGCTCTCTTTCTGATAATTATCAATGATCTTTTATCTAAAAATTCTAATCCATTAAATTTTTTTTTGCAGACAATATCAGCTTTTCCTTTTCGTTTTTAGATTCATCTCCTTTTAGTTCGGATGTTGAATTTCAACGGCAACATACGATATGCTTATTAAATTCTGATCTTCACGGCATTGGGCGTTTAGAGTTTAATGCTTTAAAAACTCAATAGTCTCCTGTCGTTAAAGTGGAACCTACTTTCATGCCGCTTACATAGGGGAAACTAAAAAGCCTTCAGTTCTTGGTATGTATAGCTCAAAATAGAGCTATAAAAACGATAAAACCATAATGAAAAATTTTATTTGAGCCGGTGGTCAACGTTTCATGTTTATCATTATCTTTACAAACAGTGTTCTAGCGAAATAGCCAGTTGCACAATTACCGTAGAACAATTCAACCGTAATACTCGCGAATCAATACCTCCTTTTAAACTTCCTTACCTCGCACTGGGTAAAGTGAACCCCTTTAGTGCGCGCTCATAAAATAAAAGTATGTTAATTTGAGTATCCTTAATAATCAACATTTTAACCAAAATTTAATTCAAAGATACTTCTTGATTTGGTTGAAATACAGAAAAAATTTTCGCTTTTAATTTATAACTACGAAAACCATATTAGGAAGCCGGAAATGAAACGCTTAACAAAGGTTAATTACTCCTGTTAGTTGTGAAATGATAAGTCATTTGATAATTAAGTTATACATACGTTTAGCAAACCAGGGGCATTTTCAACGTCAGCTCCATTCGAATTAACCCAATGATGTTGAACTAGTGGAGATATAACTATTTTAGGTTTTTCGGTAGGAAAGTTTGTACCGAGGTGGACATTTAGATGACAAATACGACCACCCGATTCAAATTTGATGGTGAATTCTTCGTTTTCACTTATTTCAAGTACACTTAAAGGTAAAATAGAAATGAAAATTATTTTAATTAGTGTTCAGCAGCCCCGGGAGCTAAAAATGAGATTGCTCACTCACTTGTCATTAAAAATCTTCAGCGTGTCGATTTGTCTTTTGCGAAAATCCAAATCGTAGCTATTATTGTACTGCCTAGGAAGCATCTCATTGCATTTGGATGAAGTTTCAGTCAATGATATCTATGAAGTTATATTTAATTTTTTCTTGAAAGCAATTGTTGTGAGGAATATAAAGAAACTTTTTTACTATCTTGTTTTCTTAATTTTTGGTGAAGCAAGCAATATGCAAAATTCAGTCGATGTAAACAAAAAAAAAACAAAACTACATTGGCATTTCCAGTTTTCCAGAAATTATTTTGTCGTTTTTCTCTACTTTTACACCCCGACTCAAAACGTTAACTGTCTCCAAATCAATGTCTGACATCTCTATCCATACAATTCCTTATTGCTTTGATGAACAATTTATGTCATGATATTTCATTTTTATCGCTATTACACGGGAGGACAGTTTTTTTTTTTTTTGCGGACTACACAAAGTAACAAAACTAAAACTACATATTTTGTGTACGCCTAGTACGCAGATCGCGCTAAATTTTATCTCCCACATTTTTCTCTAAACATCAGCTAAAATAAATTTTGACATAAGAACATTGTAGAGAATATGTCACAGAAAACAGCTGTTCTCTAAGGCTAGACGCGCACATTCAATTTTTAGTTGTGTAACTACTGTTTGGTTGCTTAGGCTAGTCGCGCACTTGAAACTGTGATCGAAATCAAATAGTTTAATCACCAGTTGAAAGAGAACAGCGCACTGGCAACTCTTTACTCACGCTCACACTCTTTTCTCTCTTGCGCTTATAAAGGGTTTTCCAATAAGAGGTGTTATTTTGAATAGCCCGCTATTTCAGTAGCTGTCACTTTTGAAGCTGTCATTTTTTGACATTTGACAAGTAGAAACTACGCTATTAATAAAAATGGAACGATACACGCTTCAACAACGCATTGAAATTATTAAAATTGGGTCCTTGAAATGCATGAAAATGAACCGGAATTTCATCGAAAAATCATATTGACTGATGAGGCCCATTTCCACCTCGGAGGCTACGTCAACAAGCAAAACTGTCGCATCTGGGGCTCGGAAAACCCAAGAGTTATTGTTGAAAAGCCTCTCCATCCTCAACGTGTGACTGTTTGGTGCGGTTTATGGTCCCGCGGGGTCATTGGACCTTACTTTTTCGAAAATGAGGCTGGAGCAACAGTTACGGTCAATGGATTGCGCTATCGAGAGATGATTAATGATTTTTTATGGCCTGAATTGGATGGTATTGATCTGGACAACGTTTACTTTCAACAAGACGGCGCTACGTGCCACACAAGCAATGAAACCATCGATCTTTTACGGGAAAAGTTTCCGGACCGTGTTATCTCTCGAAGAGGTGATCACAATTGGCCACCGAGATCTTGTGATTTAACACCTTGCGACTTCTTCCTTTGGGGCCACGTGAAAGATAAGGTCTAAGCCAACAGCCCAGCGTCGATTCAAGACCTCAAAGATGAAATTCGTGAGGCTATCGAGGACATAGGGCAGCCACTTTGCGATTTGGTTATGGAAAATTTCATGAAAAGGATATGGTCCTGTAAGCGTGGTCTTGGCGGCCATTTGGCTGATGTTGTGTTTCATTATTAACGGCATACCTTCCTCTTTATAATGAAATAAACATCCGATCATTTATCTCCAAAAATGCCATTTTTCTTTGAATATCAAAATAACACCTCTTATTGGAAAACCCTTTAGAAAACAGCTCAACTGTTGGGAAGGCAATCGTTTAGTTTGTGTCAAAACACCAATCTATAAAAGGGAAATTTTTGTAAAATTGAGTTCTCCTTACGTCCTTGAAAAAAGAAATGTATGAGAAAGAATGAGAAAGCATTATGTGTTGAAACAAATGCCAAGAAATACAAAAAAAAACGAAATGCAAAAAGAAAATATTTGGAAAAATTCTGTGGCATAAAATCCTTAAATAAAAACCACTTTATTTATTGCACTGGTGTGTTTGTATCGGTTCCAAATGGCGACCAAACAAATTCAACAACAACTGATCCACAGATGCTTTGGAAAGTCGGAACATCATTTTGAAATCATAGTCGGAGAATGGATTCCTGTGAATCCGGAATACTCTTGCTCGACGAATAACAATCCGTTGCACTTTATCGTTGGATGAAGATTTATTTTATATTTTATTCTAAATAAAAAACAGATAATTTAAATATTAGTATTTGTATCTTAAAAAATTGAAAACTAAAATATTAGGCTAGGCGCGCACTTGCAATTTTTAGTTGCGAAACTGCTTGGTTCGAGCAACTAAAAAGTTTGTGTTTCGACACAAACTAAACGATTGCCTAAAATGAGTTCGCTATTTTATTGAACATATAATTATCTGCAGCTGCGCAGATATTCAACCAAATAGTTCATCTATTTTCTATAAGTAACCAAGCAGTTTCGCAACTAAAAATTGCTAGTGCGCGGCTAGCCTTACAAAACAATAATTTCAGCTGCTATATCCAATTGTTGTTATCTACATCTGATGACATTTCAATAGGGGTATTCACGATCTAATGCAACAGGTCTAGTATCATTGTAAAAATGCAAAAGTGTAAAATCTTACAACACTACAACATGTTGTAGTATTAGGGGTATTCACGATCTAATGCAACAGGTCTAGTATCATTGCAAAAATGCAAAAGTGTAAAATCTTAGACTGCTTTTAAACGAAACAATATTACCTTGCGATTTTTAAGCCTGTAGGAAAGAGACGAGTGTGGTGGCGGGGGTACACAAAATTGCTGGGGTTCGAAAAATTGCAGAGTTATCGTTCTTTCTTCTTTGTGGTTTTCTTTACTTGTCAGGTATGTTTCATTTCTATTTGGCGTTCGCACAGTGAACTTCGATCTACTCACTAGAGTAAAGAGTCGGCGCTGCAAATTTGTTGATACTATTAGTTTTTTAAAAAAAATGTTTGTTTATGCAAAAATGTTACTTTTAATTTTCGTGAGAAAGATCAGCAATTATATTCACTAGAACAAAGTCCACTTCCATTTTTGTGTACTCACAATTATTATTCACAAATCTAGAAAATTTTCTTACAAAATATACTGAATGTCAGTCCAAGAAAATTAAAAATTTATGAGTTGTGACCTGCTCAGAAGGGGATCACAGTTTCGATTGTTTTTGTGACTCTCACAAGTTGTGAGTCACAAAATCAATTTCACCTCTTCTTGTGACTTGTGAGGTCAGTGTTGCCATAAGACATTTTTGGAAATCGGGAGATTTCCACATCAGAAATCGGGGAATTAGAAGTTGAAATAATTTTACTTATTTAAAAAAAAAAAATTTCTTCATCAATTTATTTGGGAAAAAGTTCTCTCAACATTAGTTGAAGAGTTTAATAATGTTAATATCGATGAAATAAAGTAAGCAATCAATGGAAAGGCCAAACTTTGATTGCCCCTTTTGATTGAACAAACAATTTTCCAAAATATTTCAATTTTAATAGTATCAAAGCTTTCATATATTAAGCTTTTAAAGTCAAGATTACTTATTTCTCTATATTCACAATCGATTCGCTGCATATCAGAATAATGAATAATATTAGGAAATAAGTTAAAAAGATTACTTAGTGGATCAATTTGTTTATTTACAGTTTGTTTTGGTTTTAATAGGGTCAAAGTCTGAAAATTTTTATTTTTAAAATAAACCTATGTAATATTTGCTTACAAAGTTCAACCTAAACGCTTATACAGCTGTTTTTAAATCGTTCAACTTCAGAGCTTGAAATAAGATTTTTGTCCAATTGTAACTTAAGATTGCTCCCGAGGTACAAATTATCATTGCTTATTATATTGTAGGCAGTGGCGGCTGTACCTTAAGTGCGCTCGTGCGCTGAACCACCAATTCAAAAGATTTAAAAATTACAAAATATTACTGCATCTTTATTTTTAGATTCCCATATTAATATTTATTTTTTAAACATACCTACAAGAACACAAACAAGTAAAATTTCCAATTATGACGAAACAATGTAAGCGCTTTGCTTTACTATTAAGACTTACTTTCCCTGCAAATAAGCGCACGAGGACTGCTAATATAACTTGTATGAGTTACAAGCAAGTATCCCTGACACGTGAGACAAAAGATATTTCATTGAAGTGTATCGAGAAATTAGCCTGCTCTCGTGCAGCGCACGAGAACCGAAGAAGATTAACTACAGCAACCGATGTTTGACTAGAATGCGCTGCGCCTGCGAATATGTAATATTGTTTCGCTCTATCCGTGACTGGTTAAATAGTGTAGGTTTGTAGGGGTTAGGTTAGTAATTGTTTTTTATTAACTTCCCATAGGGAGTTATTGTAATCGGTCCGATTTGTCAAATTGGAATTTTTGACATTTCTCGACGTTTCAAGGTCCCTAGAGGCTATATCAATCATTTTTAGAGAGATGTGTGTGTGTGTGTGTGTACGTACGTTCGTACGTTCGTACGTTCGTATACGTCCGTACGTTCTGGTACCATTTTTCGTCGTCGATATCTCAAGAACGAGTAAAGATATCGACTTCAAATAAATTTTGTTTAATAGATAATAACTTCGAAAGAGGCTGAAAGGGCGTTTATTAAAATTCAGTGAGTAGTTTTTTAACTATAACGGTTTAAAAAAAAAGTAAAAATTTTGGTTAGTTTCAAATATCTCACGAAAAAATAATGCTATTGATTTCAAATAAGATTTAATGTACTCATTATAAGGTCGTATAGATTTGGTATGAATTTGGAAAAAAATTAACATACCGTTATTTTTTTAAATAAAAAAAACTGAAAAAAAAAATTTCATAACCTAGATATTCTAAGAACGGAAAACAATTTGAAACTCAAAATAATTTTATTTTACGAAAAATAATGTGTTTGACAACTGGTGAAAATTTCAAAAAAAATCAGTTTACAGTTTTTTTACAAAAAATAAAAAACTATATAAAATTCTATTGAAAATTGGTAAAAATTGTTTTTCGACTCAAATTTCTCGAGAACTAGTAGTGATATTGACTTCTAATTTGGTTTATTTTATACATAGTATAATTTTGTACAATTGGTAAAATGTTAACAAATATTGAATTAATAGTTTTTTTTTAAACAAATGGGAAGTTATCAGTGTGGGTCGCACCCAGCCTCTTTTTTTGGTTTTGGTTCGATTCTCTATTGTGTACAGTGTGTGGTGTGGGATAAAATTAGCAGTGATTAGGTATATTTAAGACAGTAATAAATCTTTTTTAAGATAAAGTTACCTGAATTCACGATTTGACGCATTTAAGTGAAAATATAAAAAACATTATTCCTTGCTAAATGTAATAAGTGTGTCAGTTTTATACATGGTCGAAATTCTTCGAGCAATTATACAAAATAATAAAAAATCGACATATACATGTAAATTGTTGTTTTTTTGCGATTTTTAATCTTAATACCTACTTAGTGAGCAAGTAAAGTGCACCACCTGTTCAACAACACACCAGCCGCCACTGATTGTAGGTACAGTCTGATTTTAACATTTCGCTAAAAGATAAAGAAAATGGATCTACATTTATATTATTATTTGTGGTAATTGAAAATATTAACAAGAACTTAACTACCGACACGACACGCATCGCCCCACACCAAATCAAACAAGATAAAGAAGAAATTTAATCTTGGTTGGGTATAGTTCACATTGTATTTTTGTCAAAAAATCGATGTAAGATGAATTGAATTTAACAAAAATTGCGTATTGACAAGGTCCTCACAGTCAACTGATGAGTCCATGTGAGATCGCCGGGATGAAACGCCAAATTTTGTGAACTAAAGGCCAAAAAAGCTATTTTGAAGAATAAGAAAGACAATGACAACGACGTTAACAATTATTGCAAGGAATATGTTTTCATACTAAATTTAAAAAGAGAAAACCGTTAGTTAGGCACTGCCAAAATTTTTAGTAAAATAATAAATTATGTTCATTCAAGAGCGGAGAAAATATCTGAACGTGTTTTTAAATTTAAAATCGGGAGAAAGTGCACTATTTACATCAAAAATCGGTGTATCGGAAATAGGTCTAGAAATCGGGAGAAATACGATAAATCGGTGTTTCTGGCAACACTGTGTGAGGTATCACTGACTTTGGGGAGAATCGGCCTGTAAGTCCATATCTAGTATGTCAATGCCTTTTAGGCTTCGAGTTGAACACGCTCTATTTAAAATATCCCTTTATTTAATTTTATTTTTCAAACGAACAGAACAACGAACGGAAAGTCGGAAATGTCAACTTATCGACTGTACCGCCAAAATACCAGCTTATATCTTTGTTCTACATTCAACATTCAAGATTCAACTAACTAACGCGATTAAAAATTAACAAATAACTCAATATATTTTTATTTAAAAATTCATTTAATGCTTTAAGAATGGATAAAGAATGTTACCTATGCAAATCGAAAGAAAAAGATGAAGTTAAATTTGGTGAATTCATGACCCGTGGCAAAATTTCTGTGCATTATTTTTGTTTGGTATGAATATGTTCTAGGAACACCTACAATATTGATTGTATATGTATTTTTTTAACAAAACAAATTGTCCTACATTAAGCTTCTGAGCTCAAATCTTATGCAAAATGGACAAGATAACGAAGGTTTACTGGGATTTCTACCAAAAGATATTCAAGACGAAGAACGCAGAGTCAGACCATTGGTATGATAAAAATTAAATTATTCTTGCATTTACCATGTACCTACATTTTTTTTCTTTAAATAGGTCTGTTGCTATTGCCACAAATCTAGCGCTAACATTTCATGTTGTGCCCCCAAATGCCACAAGTCATTCCACCTAACATGTGGAGACAAAAACAGTACAGAACATAATTTCGTTGGAACTTTTCAGTCTTTTTGTCATCGTCATGTTAAAGGGAAAAAGGTCACTCAACCGCTTCCTGATGAAAAATGCTGCATTTGCTATGATAATATATTTGGCCAGGGTAAAAGGTTCGATACTGTCAATATGATCAGAGCTCCGTGTTGTAAAAATGGCTGGTTCCATAAATATTGCTTGGCTGCGTTTGCTAAGACTGCTGGTTACTTCTTTAAATGTCCTCTTTGCAATGATGCCAAAGTGTTTCGACAACGCTTGGCTTATAAAAGTATTTTCATTCCGGACAGGTAAGTTGTGTTTTTATTTAATTTAGTAGTTTAATGAACATTTACTGTCTAGAAAACTGTAGCCTTCGTTTTTTTTATGTTGTGGCTGTTTGACCTATGCATAGATTTTCAGAATTCGGAAAACGGCAAACGAAAATCGAATAATCTAATCGGAGATTTTGTTGGAAAGTCTAACTTACATTTGATTCTACTTTTACAAAAAGTGCAATTTAAAATTACGTGCATAGGCCAGTATTATTTTTGACTTGGCAGAAGCCTCGGGTGTAACCAGTTTAAAAGGAATTTGCGTTATTTCCTTAAGCTAAGCCTTAAGACTTTAGTCTTAACGATCCCGTTAAAATAACACGGAATTTTATTAGTAAACCGAATGGGCTTTATAACTTGAGATGCATGCATATGTGTATTTTTAGGCATGGCAAGCTATGTATGTACATACATACCTATGTATTCGTAAAAAATCTAATTCGGTGGGAAGAGGAACACAAATGGGTTTCGCAATTCTGTCTTAGGCTAAAGTAAAGACGGTCGGGTCATTTCTATTAAACTAGATACCTATAGTTTTTTTTTAATATATTCCCGCGATACAACTGTTTAATGCTTTTTGCTTGAATAGTTAAAAATTATATAAATCTAAATTAAAATAACTTGAGATCTATATTAATTTTGTGAGTTCATAAAAATTAGGTAATTCAAGAATCACTTCTGATCAAAACTTCGAAAAATAAAGACTTATTATAAAAACCTTGTATTCTGGTTTTATTTTCCCAATTAGAAATATAAAAACTAATACATTTTTGGTGGCACAGCAGTACTTGAAGAACCAGGTCCAAGTGAGTTACAACTCTCAAGTCTCGAGAAATAGATGGTTTCTAATATTGGAGCACTTTATGAGAAGAGATATTTTTTTTTCAAATTCAAAATATATTTTGTTTTAAATTTTGATCTACAAAACTATTAAGACTATACAAGCTTGTCGTTGACCGAAATCAGTTACAATATTTCGGAAAATGTCGGAAAATAAACAAACAAAATTTTTTATTGGAAGAGGTTAGGTTAGGTTAGGTTAAGGTGGCTGCTGGCCGGAAAAGTTAACACACTTAGACCAATAGTTACTCCGTTGTGATACCACAGGGTTCTAAAGATGTCCCTTACTCGTTAAACCATTTGGAGCTAGCAATGAAGCATTTTAGACAATAAGGCCCATTTGCTGATAGGGAACATAAATACTTATGTTCCACATAAACTCTTATGTGACAGTTTACGTATAGGAAAAAGTAGAACATAAGCGCTTAAGTTGAACATAAATATTTAAGTTTCGTATCAGCAAATGGCTCTAAATGTCGGAATTTCTTAGACCACTAGGTCATTATAGTAGAAGTCTCTCAAGTGGAGTCTACGTCTTTGTGATAAGACAGGACACATAGAAGCTTCTGCAAAAATTATTAGCAGGAACTCCAAGTCGAAAAGCATGTTTAGGCAGTGTCCAGTAAGGACACCTATAACCAATAGAATTGAGTTGCTTTGAGCGTTTAGCATCAAGCAATGGCCACATTAGTTTTGTTGACTGGCAAGTTGAGGTGTTGTTCCATCTGTGGTTCGCTTTCTTTATTGTATCATGCTTTAGCATAAGTTTACAAGTAGCTAGAGGTATACCGATGCTAGATTTTTTACCCGACAAAGGTAAAGTTGTTCCAAGTTCGTTAGCTTTATAGTTACCTGGAATGTCTCTATGACCCGGCACCCAAATAAGGTGAATGTTGAACTGTTTTTCCATTTCCACCAGAGATGATCGACAATTTTGGGCTGTTAGTGAATTTATGGAGACAGAGTCCAATGCCTTTATGACAGCTTGACTGTCCGAGAAGAAACGTATATCAGTAGTCGATATTAGACGTGTTTTGTTGAGCTTCTTAATGTACACATTAAGAAATGTTACACATTAAGCTTATTTTGCAAATGTAAATACAACAACAACAAGTTAACAGCACATTCACTCTTCAGTAATTTTAATGTAACATTTCTTAATGTGTACATTAAGAAGCCCAACAAAACACGCCTATTAGCTTTTCTTTGATTGCCAGAAGTTCTGCCTGGAGCACTCTAAAGTGATTGGGTGGACGAAATGAGAGACATATTTAATCTTTCGGAGTATACGTCTACCAAAAATATCTCATTCTTCCAGGTAGACCTGGAAGAGATGGACACTTGGAAGTTTTTATTGAATCGTGGATGAGGGGTGGTGTAATCGATTTTACTATGTAGAGATCTGAACGAATTGAGTATGATGGAGTGGCCAATATAATTATTGATTCACTGTGAGGAGGCTTTAAGCCGAATGGCTGTGCTAGCGGCCGATTGTTTGCTAAAGATATCTAGCGGTATAAGATAAAACAGAACACCAAGTGCAGCGGTGGGAGTTGAGCCGAGTGCTCCACCCATCATCAAGCAGGCTGTTAGTTAGACTTTGCTGAGCTTATCGCGGTTTGTTGCTGTTTCCAGTGCAGTCCACCATACTGTTACTCCATATGTAAGGATCAGTCTAATGACCTAGATGTACAGCCAGGGTGTAATGTGAGCTTGTAGACACCATTTGTTATTTATGGCTCTTTTGCAAGAGAATAGGGCTACAGTGGCTTCGTTGATTTTCTCTTGAATATTGGGTTTCCAGCTTAATTTCTTGTCCAAAACAAGACCCAAATATTTCGCTTTATCTGAAAATTTGAGCGGTATACCGCTATTGGAAGAACAGAACCCAGAATTCCGTTCTGACAGTCCAACACACTTGCTTTAGGTAAAGTATTGCCTAGACCCTAGTTTTGCAGGAGATAATCGTGCCACCAAATCTTATTATTTAATCCCACAAAAATGTGAACTACTTTCCTATTACTTCTCAGCCTGAGAAATATGAACATTATATCTCAGTTTTGCTGTTAAATACTTATAACAAAAACTGGAATCGCTGCTCAATTTTTAGCCATCAAAATCAGCTAAGACTGTGAAATGTACACTGACCAAAAAATATTCATATATGTATCAATATGAAGGGCAAGCGTAAAATGCCTCAAGTCCACTTAAACCGATTCAGAGAAAAGCAAAAAAAAAAAAAACAAGTTTACTTACAAAAGTATTGACTCTTTCCAAAAAAATTTAAAACTTAAAAAAAAAAAAAAAAACTGCTCCGAATTTGACATTTTTTTTTGCAAGATGTGTATCTTTATTCCGTAATCGATTTCTTAACTGCAATTGAAGGTCTGGCCAATTTTGTTGGTATTAAAGTATACAAGGAAAAGGCCAAGCAAACAAACAAGCATCTGTCCACCGGATAGGACTAAACTTTTCTATTGATAGCAGCAACAATTTGGAAGTAGTTTTTTTTTTTTTAAATTTAAACAAAAAATTCAAAAACTTTTCTAACTATCGTCCAATTGCACTTACGTCCTTACTTTCTAAGGTCATGGAAACGTTGATAAAGTATCTTGAAGAACGAAAGCTTCTCAATGACCGGCAGTATGGCTTTCGTAGCAATAGGTCCACTGGTGATCTGATGATATATCTTATCTAGTGATGGGCATAATCGAATGATTTAAATAATCGAGGTATTAGTATTCAATTGATTTAAGCACGAATACGATAACTCAGGCGCCAAGAAATAATAACGGTTTTTTATAGAACCGTTAAATACAAGCATTTTTTTTACTATGGGAGGGGGTCTATCTCTCCCCGTTTGGCCGGGAGGGGCAATTTTATAAAAAAAGTACTAAAAATAAAAAAAAAATTATTAAAAAATAACGGTAACTGTTACAATTAAGTTTTGGGTCTTTATTCAAAGACAATACTCTGTTCTATTAGCTAGTTTTTAAATCAAGTCAAATCTATGCATAGTTTTTGAAAAAAAATGGGTTTTGAACTCAAAATTTGGGGAAAAAAAACATTAAAAAAAGTTTAAAGTGAAATTTTTCGAAACTGTTAAATTATATACATATATACATTATTTTCTAAAATTCGTTGCTCTAATTAATTTCTAATCAAAAACTGAAAACTAGATGATTTTTTGTCTTCTACTTCTTGAGAAAATTAAAAATTACTGAAACTACTTTTTTATGAGATTTTTGTTTTTTTTGCTTGCTTACATAAGGTGTGTTTTTTTGGGAAAATTATCCGTAGTTAAGTAGGATTTCCCAAAAAAACGTATCCGCAGTTGTGCGATTTTTCTACTTTAAAGTTGGTATCACTGACTAGTTGTCAAATATTTAATTGAAAAAAAAAACCAATAACTTTTTGCCAAGTAATTTTCTTGTTTCTGAAAATATATATGGAGGTTTTTATTTATGAATTTTAATTTAAATCATTTTGTATTTACTTTTTCTGTTCACCAGCCATTCTTCATAAAGCAGAAGTTTTGTTTGTGAATTTTTTTTTTGTTGACAATTATCACCACAAAAGTCAAGGGATCTGTTCGCAGACTTTAGTTAGTTTTGGATTTCTCAACAGCTTTTTTCATAAGAAGGCTTTGTCGCGCTAGTAACTCTTAAATGTCGCTGTTTAACTAAAGTATAACAGCTGACCACGACATTTCGCTCCTAAAAAAACGCCTTAGTTATTAAACAGCTTTCTATAAGAGTTCGACACCAACACGATACAAAATGCAGGGTTTTTCTTATAAAAATGGTTTTCTAAAAAAAGACGTAAACTC
This sequence comes from Chrysotoxum bicinctum, assembly GCA_911387755.1. Lineage (NCBI taxonomy): Eukaryota > Metazoa > Arthropoda > Insecta > Diptera > Syrphidae > Chrysotoxum > Chrysotoxum bicinctum. The sequence goes on along the minus strand of OU426989.1, from coordinate 129,051,825 downwards.
CCAATAGAAAATGCTAAACAACAAACTACTTTTCGTACTCTACGAACATGCCTTCGAGATACAAAAGAGTTTTCAACTGTACCAACATTTGTATTCGAGACTCGAGCAAATGTCAACATTCTATCCGCAGTTGGATTCTACTTCTACTTTTATCGGCAGTGAAAACTTTGTATTTGTAATAAGTATAAAATCCTACTTCACTACGGATAATTTTCCCAAAAAAAAAACACCTATAAATATAGTCCTATAGCACTCAGCATTACGACGTTTAAACAGTGAGGTATGTAAGGGGGCGCATGCTGCCCCCCTGCAACCCTCCTGCTTGGGCACACTAGGATTTGGGGTAGGTGCGAGGTTGGGTGTATGCAAAGTTTCAATTTAGAAAGTCATTAGCGTTATCCAGAATGGACCGCGAGGAGGTAGACTTTCATAGCATTCCACGTCCGAGTCAGTCAATTCGTGTGTAGTCGGTGTCTTAGTGAGTCAGACAGTCAATTTGTTAAGTTTAAATAGTCAAGTCCTTGTTTTAAAATGTCTTAAAAATGTATGTCAGTTTCATCAATGAAGTCATCGTCAATAGTCACGTTTCTGTCGTTATCGTAGAGTTCGTTGAGTTCTTCTTTGATGGTCAGAAGTCTAGGTTATTTTGGAGGAATTACATCCTCTAGATTTTCGCTTTGAACAGTGGGTGGATCAAAGTTTTTTAGGTGTAATCCCACACTTTCGGCTCGATCGACTGTGCATGGATATACTTTTCTAATGTCTAATAAAAATTGCATTACTTGAGATCAAAGAATGACCTTCGTAAATATTAATTTGTTTACCACATGTGCTTGAAAAAACAACGGTCGCGTTCACCTCGTAGTCCGATAGGGTATCTAAGATACTTTAGTATCCGATACGTTGGCGAACGACCAAAACCGGATAGGTAACATTTACTGTCAAAGTCAAAAAAACGACGTGAATCGACCAGGGTTGGCCGAATCAACTACATGCCTAATTTACTACAATTTGTTACGTCTGCTACATACGTAGTTAATTCATAAAAAAATAGAATAATGGAAACCAAACAATTTTGCACATTTATGATCTTAATCTTATGAAGGTTTGTACAAAAACTGAAAATGTTTCATTTACCATAAGGATGAGAAATTGTAGGAATTATACATGATAGATGGGAAGTTTATTTTTGGAGACAAACAATTTTCTTTGGCATAATTAAAGGATTTATATTATGAACACATGATTTAAAGATATTTGTTAATGCTGAATTTATTGTCCAAGGTATGTTGCGACGAGTTAGTTGCAGCAAGAGACCATTTGCTAATCCGCCAAGCAAACAAATAATATTATACATATATTGGATTACAAATCCTATGAATTCTTTTTTAAAAATATAATATGGTATAGCGTATTGCCCTTATAAATATATACAACTTACAATGTCTCTATTAAGTTTTTAGTTCAATTTTTTGATAATTTAATCCTGCAATGAGGAAAGGTAAATTGAAAAGGGCAGATTTTTTAACCACAAATTATCTGACGCCAACAAGGTTTTTTTTTGTTATTTTAATGAGCGGTGAGCTTTAAGACGACAGAGTTAAGCTACGAATTCTTTAGTGCTTGTTCGCGTTTGGTGAGCAGACGCTGTCATTTCAAGGTACGTACATATAAATATTACCAAAAAACTTTTTAAAAATAATGAAAACGAAGAACTGGTAATTAAATTTAAACTTGAAACTGTTTATTTTGTTTATGAATAAGTCCAACTAACATACTATCCACAGCTAAACTCTTGAAATCTGACAAAAAAAAAAAAACTCCCATACAACTCTCTTATATCCCGCATTGTTATACCTAAGTATTAATATCTTGTTATGAAGCTGAACTGGGTTTCATAACATTTTTATTTTAAGAGGTAAACACTTTTGCAGCTTACAACTACTTAAATCTTATAGCTAAACTATTTTCTCTTCTTGCAATAAGATTATATAAGCTTATAGTCTTAAAAGAATCCTTTTCTGAAAACTCAGTTCTAAATAATATGTCCATATGATCCCATAACAAGTCATGTTTAAGAGTTAAGATCATTTCATATTTCTATGAAAACCCTAAAAGAATTTGAGTTTAATACCTCCTATATCAAGAAACAATCTGAAGTTCAAAGAATAAAAGCTTTGCAGTAGGATCCGAATGAGATCTTTAATGCAACAAACTTTACTTTTCTCAATTAGTAAATTAGTACTAGACGTAACAAATGTTAAAAAGTTACAGTTCGGCCAACCCTGTACTCGACACAAGAAAATAGATCAGCTGAAATGTCAGCTGTTCTTCAAAATTCCCCTTGGATAGTTAAGTATACCAAAAATTTTTGGATAGCTTTAGATTTCTACTTGACATCAGCTGTTTTGTTAATCAGTTGTTTTTTCCTATGGGATTACAACAACACCAACAAATCCGGATACCTTTGGATACGTACCCGAACGCGACCAACGGTACAAAATTCGATTGTTTATTCGTTTTTTTTTAATGATCTAAGTAGGTATACATATTTTGAACAGAACAAATGCATTATATAGGTATGTAAGACACAAACATACGTATTAAGAAATAATATAAATTTGCTACAGCCCTACAGTAGTACCTAGGTTATGTGAATTTTTTGTAAGCGAGCAAAAAAAAAATTTTTCATAAAAAAGTATTTTTAGTAATTTTTAATTTTCTCAAGAAGTAAAAGACAAAAAATCATCTAGTTTTCAGTTTTTGATTAGGAATTAATTAGAGCAACAAATTTTAGAAAAAAAAAATAATGTATATAATTTTACAGTTCTGAAAAATTATACTTTAAACTTTTTTTTATGTTTTTTTCCCCAAATTTTGAGTTCAAAACCCATTTTTTTAAAAACTGCATAGACTTCACTTGATTTAAAAACAACTTATAGAACAGAGTTTTGTCTTTAAATAAAGACCCAAAACTTAATTTATTTATTTATTTATTTATTTACCATCTTTCAAGTTAACAAAACTTTATAAAGATTACAAAAGAGCTTAAATTAAGTATTGACAATCTTATACACATTTAATAAATAAATAATATAGTAACAATTATAATAAATTTAATATATTTTTCTTAATTTCATTTCTATTAACATTAAAATCAATGGCAAAATCAACTTCATTAAAATTTAAACAGGCATTGGTAATTGGATTGCGCTTAGCGTAACTTGTATTATGGAATGGAACATGAAAAAAATCACCATTTCTTGGTCGTAAACAGCGGGTAGGAACGTATATACTGAACATAGATAACAAAACCGGGCAATTTATGTAGAATTAATAACATCGTAAGCAAAAAGAATTGAATTTAACTTTCTTCTTGACACGAGAGGCTTAAGGTCAATAAGAATGCTTCTGCTTTCATAACATGGAACGTTTAAATTTCCATAAATCTTTCGTAATGCAAACCTAGTGAATTTTTTTTGAACTTTTTCAATCCGTCCTATATTTGACTGTGTGTAAGGATTCCATATAACGCTGCAGTATTCCAACAACGGTCTAACAATACTGATGTAAAGGGTTTTAAGTGTATACGGATCTTCAAAACCTTTAGAGTTTCGAATAACAAATCCTAACATAGCATTGGCTCTTGAAATTATATGGTCTATATGGAGAGAAAAATTAATTTTAGAGTCAAATACCACTCCAAGATCTTTCTGATTTTCACATCTCTGTAGAGAATCATTGCAATTGATTTCGAATTTTTGTAAATGTTACAACACTACATTTGTTAACATTGAAATTAAGTCCGTTTAAATTGCTCCATTGATGAATTTGATCTAAATCCGCTTGAACTTTACCTGCATCAGATAAAGATTCGATGCAGCTAAAAATTTTAAAATCATCAGCATACAGAAGACATTTTGAAAATGAAAGTAGATTTGGAAAATCATTTATAAAAATAATTAATAGTAATGGGCCAAGATGGCTGCCTTGAGAAACACCTGAATGATTTAATATTCCATTTGAAAAAACGTTTCCAATTTTGACAATTTGTTTTCTACCAACTAAGTAACTCCTTATTCAACTCAGAAGAGAGGAGTGAAAACCAAACCTTTCAAGTTTTCTTATTAAAACATTATGTTGAACACGATCAAAAGCTTTGGATAAATCAGTATAGATAGTGTCAATTTGTAGGTGCTTTTCCATATTATTTAGACAATAGTTAGTAAAAATACTCAAATTCGTCGCTGTCGACCTACCACTCATAAATCCATGTTGAAAATCTGATATACACGAGTAGTATGGTTTTGAACTAAATTATACAATTTATTTTTAACTATTGCTTCAAAGACTTTAGGGATCAGCTGAAGCTTAGCAATGTAACAGTTACAAAAAATCATCTAGTTTTCAGTTTTTGATTAGGAATTAATTAGAGCAACAAATTTTAGAAAAAAAAATAGTGTATATAATTTTACAGTTCTGAAAAATTACACTTTAAACTTTTTTTTATGTTTTTTTCCCCAAATTTTGAGTTCAAAACCCATTTTTTTAAAAACTATGCATAGATTTCATTTGATTTAAAAACTACTTATAGAACAGAGTATTGTCTTTAAATAAAGACCCAAAACTTAATTGTAACAGTTACCGTTGTTTTTTAATAATTTTTTTTTATTTTTTAGTACTCCCGCTCAAACGGGGGGAGATAGATCCCCCCTCCCATAGTAAAAAATGCTTGTATTTAACGGTTCTACAAAAAACCGTTATCATTTTTTGGCGCCTGAGTTATCGTACTCTCCCCAAAGAATCGAATGATCTTCAAAACAATATGATAGTAAAAAAGTAGGAAACAAACATTCCCTTTCAAAATAAAAAAGAAATCAAAAACAAAACAAAATAAAATGCACGACTGGATCGCACGAACTTGCTCTTATGTAAAAGTACTTTGGAATTTATTTAAGATACATTTTATAAATATAAAACATGAATTTAAAATGAAATTGCCGTCTGATTTCTAGAAAAGTATGAATTTATGCAAACAAACTTTAAAAAATCGTTTTATTATTAAATAAATAAATAAAAAATAAAAATATACAATATTATTTTAAACTTAGGGGGACTCCTGCTGAAAATTTTTGGTTAAAATCGTTAGAGCCGTTAATGAGAAAGTCGAAAATCAAAAAAACGGTTCTATGACAGGTACCGTTAATAACATTTTGCCCCAAATTTTTTTTTACCAAAACGTAGTCCATGTCCATAATATCACACCTATTTTTTTTTATCAAAATCGTTAGAGCCGTTTTCGACATAAATAAGATTTTGCATTACGGGTGTATGGGGGGTACCGTTAGTTTCAGAGTTAAAAAAAAATTTCAATTTCCCCTCTAGGGAATCACCGAAGACCCATAACTACCGAGTTTGAAGAAAATAGGTCCAGTGGCTTAGGCTCTAGATCGAGGTACAGACATACAGACAGATAGACAGACAGACAGACAGACATACAGACATACAGACATACAGACGGAATTGCCGGACCCACTTTATTCGTCTTCGCTATCATCGTAATGTCAACTTTGATCAAAATCTCGAGTTCGATTTTTTTTCCAAATAATGCAGAACTTGCCCTATAGTATCTACACATGTGGTCATTAAAATAGGTACTGCCATTTTTCAAACTAAAATCGTTGTGTTCTTTCAAAGACTATGTTTTACCTTTTTTTATAAGTGGCAATACTTTTTTTGGTGGAAATATAAAAATTGCCGTTATTAAATTTTGTTAATGTTGCATTGACAACATAACCAACATATTCGAATAAAAATTTATGTAACTTAACAACTGTTGCATTTTTTATTTGATCCAAAAGAGTTCCTATTTTAATGACCACATGTGTATATCGCAAGTAAAAATCATAAAATAACGGTCCTCGCTTCTTGCCTTTGCATCGAGTGAATATAAATATAAACCGGAAGTTGTTGAATATACACACACGTTGTACGCAAGTAACCAACTTCTCGAGTTTGTGTGTTTTCTTTTCTGTCCTTTCGTTCAATATTCTCTTCTCTGTCTCGAATCGTTACGCGAGTGCCGAGTTCTCATTTTCCTTAGAGTAAGTAGATGTGAGAAATCATTCGAATAATTTGAGTATTTAAATGATTTGATTGAAGAATCGAAATATCTCGAGATGTTGCCTGAATCAATTATATCATTTGAATGCACTCACCACTAATTTCATCGAACAGTGGCACAATTATGTACCTCATTTTGGAAAAAGTAAAAGATTATTGTACTTGATTTTTCAAAAGCATTTGATAAAGTTTGGCATCATTTCTTCTTTATTTGATTAAAAACTATCTTTCGAACAGCTCAATACAATTTGTATTGTTCGGTTGTTTTTAGTCTGTAATTCATAAAATAAATGCAGGTGTGCAACAGGACTTCGTTTTGTCTACTAATCTCTTTCTCAAATTATCAATGATCTTTTGTCTGAAACGTCTAATCCATTAAATTGTTTTATAGTACTCTCAGCTTCTCATATTCGTTTCCTGATTTAAGTCCTAGTTCATCGGATGAGAATTCAGAACGACAACATATGAAAAGCTCATTAATTTCAAGTCTCTATAGCATTGTCATATGGGGAACTATAAAGAATGCTTCAAAAACTCAATGCTTAAATCGCGGCCCACCCCCCATGCAGCTATCCATGAGCGGCACTTACATTGAGGAAACCGAACAACTTTCAGTTCACGGTATGTTCATCATAGACCACCTTATGTGAAATGACCACATATTCTACGTCGCGAAAACGTTACTAAATGTTTTATGTTATCTTCGACGTTACAAACAAAAATCCACCCCTTCTGATCTGGCTCTAATCTATAAAGCCTATAATCGTCCAAAGCTTGAATAAAATTCCAATATTTGGACAGGTGCTCCAAAAACCCACTTAAGTCTCTTAAATAGAATGCAAAAAAAAACTTTAAAAATGATAGGGGATAGAACTACGACGGAAACATTTGAATCTCTCGAGCACCGCCTATATACAGCTATGGACAAAGAAATAGCACGCTTATCATTTTTCTTAGTAAAATTTAATTTATTTTCGATTTTTGAACTTAAATACTTTATTTCTTATTTTATTACATGAACTGACTTATAAGGATCAATTAAATTAATTAATTAGAACTTATTTAATTTCAAATCAATTTTTAAACAATTTATTTTTAAGTGATGACCATATTATTTGTGGACAAAGAAATAGCACACTTGTAATAATCATTCTAGAAAACGTTTTTGAACGAAAAGTTCTTAAAATTTTTAATAATTTGGTACTGCCATGTTAATACTTGGTTGGTTGACCATGATTTTTTAAAGTTGCTTGGCACCTCTGTGGTAAGCTTTCAACCAACGCATCTACTTTGCGGTATTGAGTGCCAAGCATTTTGTATTCCTTCCCAAAGATCGTTAAAATTTTTATATTTTGTTTGCCCAATTTTTACCTTAACATCATACCATAGGTGTTCTATTGGGCTAAGATCGGGACTTTGAGGACAGACCAGGTAAGAACATCGATTTGTTCGTCTGTAAGCCAATCTTTTACCAACTTCGATAAGTGTTTGGGGTCATTATCATGCATAAATATCCAATTTACTGGCATGAACTCAAAGGAATATGGTTCCATGGTGTCCTTTAGTATATTAAGATACGAGAATTTGTCCATTCTTCCATCAATCCTAACCAATGGACTCACTCCATACCAGGAAAATGAGCCCCAAACCATCAAATTTCCTCCTCCGTGTTTTACCGTCTTCAAGGTATACTTCAGGTTGTAGGCTTTGTACTTGGGTCGATGGACAAACGTTTTGCCACCAGGTCCAATACGGTTAACCTTTGTTTCATCGCTCCAAAGGACTCACTTCCAAAACTGTATGTTTTTGTTTTGATGTTTTTTAGCAAATGTAAGGCGATCTCTGATGTTTTTTTTTTTGACAGCAACGGTTTTTTCTGCTCACGCGTCCATACAACTTTACATCATTAAGTCTTCTGCTTATGAGTCTGCTTGAGACGTTCAAGCCGAATTCTTCGTTTATTTCAGCACAACATATTAAAAAAAAACATAAGACGCATTCCACATAACGGTAAATTCAAATCATGATTTTTGTTAATAGTGTGCTAATTCTTTGTCCATAGCTGTATGTATTTCTTATCTTTCATTGTATTACGTTTTTTTTATAAACAGTTTTCTAGTGAAATAGTCAGTTACGTTCCTCCCATTTAACAATTTAACCGTAATACTTGCTCTTCTGGGAATGTACATTATTTTACTTTCGAGCCCAAATTCGAACGTATTATAATTTATAACTTCAGAGATTCTTTCTTAAACCGCACTACGCAGTTACATTATGATGTTCAAAAATAAATTGGCATCGTTATCTCTTTCTAAAATCTCTCAGATTTTCCTAAGCGCTTGCACTATGCTCAAAAATTATAAAAAAAAAACGAATAGTTTATGTTGACTTGTTATTTTTCCATAATAATCAATCATTCATGGGGTGTTGTCAATAATTCATTCACCCCAATTACCGATGTCGTCTCGTTTTTTCGACGTCTCTCGTTTTCTCTGTCGTCTCGTTTTTCAAATGGCATTCCATAACTTCTTCGACGCGATGATTTTGTAACAGATTTTAAAACGATGAAAAAGTAACAAACATCTGTCAAAATCAAAGGAAAGTCTACATACAAAATTATTTCTCGATGTGCCATTAAAGAACAAATGCAGTTTTTTTTAAATTATTAGAAAACAAATAAGTAATTAAAATGATAAGTGTTGAAATGTATTACATAGTTTCTTTTCTTTCCATCCCATGTTTATAAATTACAAGTGTTACCTCTTGGATCTTAAGATGTTTTGTGTCTCTCCTAGCAGTGCCCTCCTTTAATTTGTGTGACTTATATTACTCTCTTCTTCCTTTGTTTATACTTTCGTTGATGCCATTTATGGTTATTTCTTGGAGTACACACTGCTTCTCCAAAAGCGTAGCTCTTTTTTGTTTAATCCTTCTACTATTAAACCGCCGTTTCTTTCCTGCTAGTTCTTCAGTTTGATGTTGCTGTTCTTTTTGCTCCGGAACTTAACCCGCAAATCGGGCGAAATTATCTTTCATATTTAAAGCGACTGCTTCTAAATACTGAAGTGAAGTGCCTGCATCTGCCTGAGTTTGTTTTAATACAGGCTCAGATGAAGTTGACAAGTGGTTTAGAAGCAAATTGTGCTGGGATACATTGATTAAATTTCCACTTGTGTTTAACCACTTCCTTAGTTGCTTTTATTTCATTTAAATTGTGGATTATTTTCTTCTTTGGCCCAAACATAATAAGAGCAAAACAATAAGAATTTGTCTATAATTATGAAATAAGCGATTCAAAACTTTTGCCAAGCATTTCCATCTCTTACTGGAGGACGTTTTTTTGTATCTCCTTAAAAAAAAACCCTAACTGCTCGTCTTCTTCATCAGCTCTACGAGCGTCTGGAATTGGTTTTCATTTGCAAATTACAACATTTTAGTATTTAGTATAGTACAACAAATATAGACAAATAGATAAAATAAATTATTTAACAAGAATACTTGCAGTTTTGCGACCTTCCATGTCTCTGTCTCGTGTGTAAATTTTTGAACGAGAGATATCGTCGTATTTTTTCTTAGTCGTCGTTTCCTTTCGTCTTACAGAATGCAGAACAAAAGTGTTTAATGATGTTTGACGTTTACAACAAAACGAGTGACAAAAGTTGGAAACGACTTATGGAATGCAAATCGTGTCAGGTCGTATATTTCGCTGTCGTTTACGACATAGGTAATCGGGGTGATTGTTCTTTCTTCAATTTGGTTGACAAACATGTTTTTGTAAAAATTGTTGTAAGAATATTGTAAGGTGTTGCAAATCCTTCCAATTGGCAATTTGTACAGGGTGCGTTTTATGTAGATTTTATTTGGTTGCCATTTTTGTGTGAATGAAATTTGTTTGTTGCATATGATGGGCAGCAGTAATCAATTAGAGAAGAACCTCTGCTACTGACAAAGGTATACTCGCCATTGCTACGAGTATCATTGAAGCTCCGACCATTTAAAATAAAAGCTCCGGCATCTTCAAGAAGTTCCACCAAAAGTTTCTTGTAGTATTAATGTATCGTTACAGTTCATGAATTTAAGTTGATGTGTTATTTCAATGGTCCTCTTGTAACCATATAAACACCCCCCAGTGGCTCGCCCAAAGTTGCTATTTTTTGTTGCCGGCATCCAAATAAGTTTTAACCCAATTAAATATTTTTCATAGTTTTTATTGTGTAAACATCTTTGCCGGCCGTAGAGTGAATCGAAAACGTGAGTTAAACTTATACGTTCCGTGTAACCCGTTACGGCAAATCAATTGGTGTAAAATTTCATAGCGAGTTCATTTAATGTCTTAAAAATATCCACTTCACGTTAGTGATGGACGATAACATTTTATTTTATGCTCGCAAAAAATGCATTTTCAGAGTTGACCTTTAAAAATCCAAAAAATGTTGTTCAGGGCAATCAGTTGACATCTGCAACGAAATATTCTCGATACGTCAAAATTTAATTTGTCTGTTATCTGTCATACCATATAATTATTTTAATAATTGAATTAAATATTCTTTATTATATCAAAATATACTTTTAGCATTCACTTTATCAAAATATAGATCGTTCTCCATCTGTCAAGCCATGAACTGGATGATGACTACGGCTAGGCGTGCACATTCAATTTTTAGTTTCGCAACTGCTTAGTTCGAGCAACTAAACATTGCTTAAAATGAGTTCGCTATTTTGTGTAACATATAATTATATGCACCTGCGCGGACATTCAACCAAATACATAGTTCATCTGTTTTTTATAAGCAACCAAACAGTTGTGCAACTAAAAATTGAATGTGCGCGCCTAGCCTATGACTTCAATGGATTAAAAAAAATCAGTTTTTGCCACTTATAATTCCATTACAACGTGGGAATGATGTCAATCGGATTATCAATCTCTGACAGAGGGAGTAAGATAAAGTACAAAAACCTAAAACAAAAAGTTAAGGGATTGGTTTGATTTTGATAAGGTGAAAGCTCCATCTAGGCTCGTCAAAAAAAAAGTTTTGACATTTTCGCTGCATGACAAGTATATTTGTTGGCGGCGATAAGCCAAATATACATTGTTCAAATGCACGTGCAAGTCTATTATTTCAGTGGCGAGAGGACGTTGCCATTTGTGAGTTTTTTTTTGTGCAAGATTGTGTTTTTACAAATTTCTTCGAGTTTTTTTGCAATTTTATCCGAGTAATTTGTTTTATTTTGTCGGTCTATTTCATCATACAATTTTCGTTTGCTGTTTTAATAGTTTAATCAGTGGTTATGCTGTGCTGTGTTCTCATCTCTACACCGTACTATACGCAAATGAACCAATAAATAAATGATCAATCATCAATCTATGCAGCACGCTAGATTGAAAAGATTTGGATTTTTCTTCAAGCCTACATCCGATCTATACGTGTGACTTTTTCACTAATACACTTACACGTGCTTGTCATACATTTTAACAATGTATATCTAGCTTTAAACACAATTGCTGAGGTTGAGAAAAATGCAGAGTTATCGTTCATTCTTCTTTGTGGTTTTCTTTTTACTTGCGATATAGGTACTATAGGGCAAGTTCTGCATTTGGAAAAAAAATCGAACTCGAGATTTTGATCAAAGTTGACATTACGATGATAGCGAAGACGAAAAAAGTGGGTCCGACAATTCCGTCTGTCTGTCTGTATGTCTGTATGTCTGTACCTCGAACTACAGCCTAAACTACCGGAGGTATTTTCTTCAAACTCGGTACTTAAGGGTCTTCGGTGATTCCCTAGAGGAGAAATTGAAATTTTTTTTTTAGCTCCAAAACTAAGGGTACCCCCCATACACCCGTAATGCAAAATCTTATTTATCTCAAAAACGGCTCTAACGATTTTGATAAAAAAAATTAGGTGTGATATTATGGACATGGACTATATTTTGGTGAAAAAAAATTTGGGGGGAAATGTTATTAGGGGTACCTGTCATATAACGGTTTTTTTGATTTTCGAATTTCTCACCAACGGCTCTAACGATTTTAACCAAAATTTTTATGCAGGAGCTGCTTCGCATTTGAAAAAATATTAACTAAACATTTTTTTCGAAAAAATAGTTTTTGGATTTTTAAAAAAATAATACAATTTTGTTTTTGAAAATTCAATATCTTGAAAACCGATACACGATTAAATTTTTAAATTACGTTTTAAAATGTATTTTATCAAATACTAACAATTTGCATATCAATTTTTTTTATAAAAATTTTAAGGAAAATTTAGTACACAAAAAACATGTTTCAGTGTGTCTGTATGTCTGTACCTCTCACTACAGCCTAAACCCTTGGACCTATTTCTTTCAGTCTCTGTGGTTAAGGGTCTTCGGGTACCCCCCATACACCCGTAATGCAAAATTTTATTTATCTCGAAAACGGCTCTAACGATTTTGATAAAAAAAATTAGGTGTGATATTATGGACATGGACTACATTTTGGTCAAAAAAAAATTTTGGTGCAAAATGTTATTAGGGGTACCTGCCATAGACCCGTTTTTTTTATTTTCGACTTTCTCATTAACGGCTCTAAGGATTTTAACCCAAAATTTTTAGCGGGAGTCCCCTTAAGTTTAAAATAATATTGTATATAAAAATATTCGAAAAAATATTTATTGGGTTTAAAAAAAAAAAAAAAATTTAAATCAATATCTTCTAAACCTATGAACGATTATTTTTTGAAATTATTTCTTAAAACCAATATTATTAAATACTTAAAATTCGCATCCCACATTTTTTTCTTGAAAAATGTTAGAGAAATTTCTTATATAAAAAATTTATTTAATAATAAAACGATTTTTTAAGGTTTATTTGCATAAATTCATACTTTTCCGGAAACCAGACGGCAATTTTATGCATTTGAACATTATTATCTCATTAAATCCATGTTTTATATTTATAAAATGTATCTTAAATTCCAAAGTACTTTTACATAAGAGCAAGTTCGTGCGATCCAGTCGTGCATTTTATTTATATTTGGCGTTCGCTCAGTGAATTTCACTTAACTGAGTAGAGTAAGGAGTGCGAAGAGATGACTCCTTTTCGCATGAACAAAGTTAACTTTTATTAAAAATCGCTGTGTTTAAAAGCACAGAAGAACTTGAAAGGAAGCCAAAAGAGAAACAGAGATTAAAATCGGATTCGTGTAAAAACAGTCTATTTTCTATCAGATAACATCTCTGTTTGATTATAAATATAATGCTGTCTCAAACAACATCCCTGTTTAAACATAAGTCAAACAAACTTTACCTTACGTAGCGGAGTCCACTTACTCCTAACACACGCCACGAACTACTTCTTCGAAGCATATTGTCGATAAGGTTTTTGACTCGTGTGAAACTAATAAGTGTGGACACGGCATGCAGTGCGAACTCTATATATACATATATACTGGGAATCGAAGTAGTATGCCGACATGGCCGCATTGTCATGGCGTTTAAAAAGGACCAAAATAGTTCCTCGACACAATTTTTTATGTTGTTATTCGATTTTAGTTGTTAACTAGTGTTTTGATCCCATTAATCTTAAATTCACTTAATAATTTTTTGATCATTACATTCAAAGTAAAACACAAGAAAAATGTGTTTGGACTAGTTTCGAAATAATTATTTTACTAGAAATAAGTAAAGACAACAAAATAGTTGATTAAATCGTTTTTACAGGACATGGTCCAAAAATACATGAGTTTAGGTGGAAAGCGTTATTTACAGCTATGTATGTAGAGATATTTTTGGATTTAAGTATAAGTGAAAGGGATAAATTGTGGGAAAAACACTGGCTTTCATTTGAATATATCTAAAGTCACAAACTAGTACGATTGCATTGTATGTTTATTGGGTACGTTCGACAACAAAAATATTCGGCACTCGGACGAACGTTGATGTTTACACATCTTAACCTTGAGTCCTGGCACTCACACTTTTTTTTATATTGTCAGACATTACAAAAGTTTCAAAGAGAAAAAATATTTGAAATTTACTTATAAAATTAAAAAAATTACAAAAAAGTGTGTTGTTTACAAGACTAGCTATATTATAAAATAAAACCTGACAGGCATTGTATTGGTAATTTTGAGATGTAATGTTTTTATTTTCGATGGAATCGGTGGCGACACGTTAGCCGTGTAGTTGCAATCTTTTTTTTCAGGAGATCTGTTAGATAAACTCTATCTGCTTCATTAAATGCTGCGATTAAACCACTCTTGTTGCTTTAAATGCAACTTTCTACTATGACAATGATTTCAATATGTAGATTTCTATCAGTTTTAAGCAGGCATCTTTTAATGTTTCGAAGGTGATTTCTTTCATTTACCGTTCGATATTTGTTGATGGATATTTGAGTATTTTTTAGCTGCATCGTTGATGATAGTACTGAACTCACATCATTGGTGCTTAAGAGATCAAAAATGAAGAATTACTCTGGCTTGCATTACTAATTTTACCTACACTGTTGGTCGTAACGGCTACTTTGAGGGTTGATTGACACACCTGTTAAAATTGTTGTTTATCCTCATCAACATTTTCTGTATTCAAACCTTTTACCATATTGTTTAGCCTTTTAGCAAATTTTTCCGCTTCTTCCATTCTTCTTTCTATTGCAAGATCATTTGATTTTAGTTGTTCGATTTCATTGCGCAGTATTTTGTTTTCTTGTTCTAGGGCTTCTACTTGTGCCTTAACACCAATAATAGCTTTTGTAGTTAAGTTTTTAAGTTTCTCATCTAAGAGTTTGCTTATTTCGCTAATGAGTTTATCCGTCATTGAATCAGACATTGTATTTGTGGAACAAGACTTTTTGACTGTGATTCAGGGGATATTTCCCTTAAAAGCCTTTTCGAATTCAAATTTTCATTCATGTGGTGGGTTTCCGGAAAAAAATAACTAATCAAGCTTTTAGCACAAAAGATCTGGGGCCCTATTTTGTAAAACGATTATCGTTGAAATGACTTCGTTATCGTTGAAATGCGATTATGTTTAACGAGAATCGTTTAATTTTAACGATACTCGTTAGTTCGAACGACTGCCATATACCTATCGTTTAACTTTCGTTTTATCGTTTCTTAATTTATAATTTTTTTTTCATTTATTTATGTCAATTTTTGACATTCCTAATAGTCGAGAAGTTGGTTGCGCTTCAAAAAAAATGTTTTTTTTTTCGATTAAGCTTGGCAACATCTTTTGTACGCCTTTTTCGTTTTACTTAATCGCTCTTTCGTGACTATCGTATTCCTCAGTATCGTTGACTTGCCACTCGTTGCGTTATACAAAATAGGGCCCCTGGTTGTTGCATTTGCTAAGTGCTTTTAGGCAAAAAAGATCTGGGGCCAAATTACCGCATCTGTTATCGAGTAATACGTGACTGAATTATGTGAGTTTGGCATTACCGCTTACGTTATCGAGCAATAAATTACTCCAATTTGACATTTTCATTCGATCACTGATGGGACTCACTCACTCGTCACTGAAGCGGTAATTCGGCCCTAGGTTGTGGTATTTAATAAGCGGAAAGTTCTATAGTTATTGAAGCAGGCTTATACGTGTGGGGTGGAAGGTAGAGTAGGAAAGTGAGCGGGAAGTATTTTACCACAATTATATAATTATTATTTCTGTAAGAATGTTAAAAATTTCAACTTTTAATGCTTTCTTTTTTTTGATGTGCAAACACCTTTGCCGGCGGTAGGGTAACTCAAAAATGTAGGTAAAACTTATACGTTCCGTGTAGCCCGTTGCGGTTCACGTTACGGTTACACGTTTCGTGTAGCAACTTACCTTGCGGAAGATTGCATTTAAGATCCTGTTTACATTGGGAATAATTGCGTATTTACTTCATGTGTTTACATTGGATACTTTGATTTTAATACTTTCCATTGCTAGCTAGAACTAAATATATTCACTCCCCCAACATTTCTTCACCTCTCGTCCAATATGTCAAAAAGACGAAAGACAAAACAACTGGTGTAAAATTTCATAGCGGGTTTATTCAATATTTTAAGTAAATTACATTACATTTTATTTTATGCTCCAAAAAAAATACATTTTTCTAGAGTTGACATTTAAAAATCCGAAAAATTTTGTTCAGCGTAATCAGTAGACATCTGCAACGAAATATTCTCAATACGTCAAAATTTCATTTGTCCTTTATCTGTCATACCATATAATTATTTTAATTATCGAATTAAATATTTTATATTATATCAAAATATAGATCATTCTCCATCTGTAAAGCTATAAAATGGATGACGACTACGACTTCAAATTAGAATTTAGTATTTCCCACTTATATTTACTTTTATAATTTCCATTATAAGACATCAACAACCTGATTACACGAGTATTTTTTTTAAGACAAAACAAACGAAAAAGAAAGAATGATAATCAGGATCCCAAAGTCAAACTGAATTATATTTTCGTGCACCATTAAAGACCGTTGCATTCTCAAATATGTTTGACAATAACGGCATGATTGGCTTAATTTTGATAATGTAAACGCTCCATCTAGTGGCTTGGCAAACATTCTTTTTGTTTTAATATTTTGGCTGCATGGCAAGCATATTTGAGAATATGAACGCATGTTCGTCAAGCCTAAAGCAAATTTCATTTTTCATGAACTTCTCGAGCTGTGTAAATCGTAAGAACATATATAAAAATGAGTTTTATTTTGAAATTAGACTTTGCGGACTTTAAATATAATATTGTTACGCATACTATACAACACCGACACAGAACTTTATACTCCTACAGCGCTATCTGTTGGAAAAATTGCATATATACTTTATGGAAGTAACAAAAAGCTCTTTCCAATTTCATATGTATTTCCCCTTATTCCAACCAACTAGAACATTCTAAGACGAGAACCTTCGCGATTCAGTTTCGAGAACAACCAATTTGAGTATATAAGGGAGTGTTCACGGTGAGCACAGGACAGTTGATTTTTGATTATAAAAGTGTGCAAAAGCTTTTCTTATTGGATTGTGGAAAGTGTTATCTTTGAATATAAAACTTGATAGTACTATCAAGAAGACGAAAGATTGTGACGACATCTTTGGGCTAGGGACTGCAATTCTAGATTTATCTTTGCTAAATTTAATAATAAAATATTCTCTTTTTTACTACTTGTTTTGTATGTAATCCTACTCTCCACTGTAAAAGCGTGCGCTTATTTCTGCGCCACCACCAGGCTAGCGTTCGCAATACAAAATCACGCTCCATGATAATACTATAGGTTATGTATACAAAGGTGTTATTAAACAAGTGTGATTTAAATTTGAATACAAGTTTTTGAGTTGATTATAAATTGAGATTTATTGTTTTGATTTGGAAAGTGTAAATAAAGAAGAAATACTAACGAACCTAGTAAAAATATTGCAATATGTTTGACGAATGTGAAAGCTCCTGTTTTCCATCCATCAAATATTTATCATGCCGCGTTTGTCAAAAAATTTTGAGAATTTGAACGGCCCTATTAATGCTCCGAGTTGTAGTAGTTTTGGCGGTGTTAAACACAATTATTGCTGAGGTTGAGAAAAATGCGGAGTTATCGTTCTTTTTTCTTTTTAGGTTCCTTTATTTCTCGAGTATGTTTCATTTTCTATTTAGCGTTCGCTCAGTAAAATTCGCTTAACTTAGTAGAGTAAGGAGTACGAAGAGATAACTCCTTTTCGCTTGAACAAAGTTAGCTTATAGTAAAAATCACTGTGTTTACAAGCACCCATGCAATCGAAAGAAAGCCAAAAGAGAAACAGATATTTAAAATCGGTTTCGTGCAAAAACGGTCTATTTCGTATCAGATAACATCTCTGTTTGAATATAAGTGTAAAAATGTAATGTTGTCTCAAACAACATCCCTGTTTAAACATACATAAGTCCAATGATGCGTTCATTTTCTTAAAATATTGAAATTATATATATATAGATAGGTTTGTTCCTTTACTTTGAAGCTCTACTACAGAGACGTAAAAATAAGTCTGAGGGGTAGGTCCAATTCCTTGAAATTAAAGATTAAAAAGTCAATGATAAGTTTGATATGATATTTCTATCGATGCGATATTTACAGGATATGGTCCAAAAATACATGATGTGTTTTGGAGGAAAGCGTTATGTACAGCTATATAGAGATATTTTAAGACTTTTTTGGATTTAAGTATAAGTAAAAGGGACAAATTGTGGGAAAAATGGTGGCTTGATTTGAATATATCTAAAATCACACACTATTAGAGAAGATACAATTGCCATTAATTTATGATTTTCAGTGAAATTCAATATTTAAAAAACAATGTTGTTACGATTGCATTGTATGTTTATTGTGTACGTGCGGTAACAAAAATTTGACACTCGAACGAACGTTCATGTTTACACAACTTAGCCGTGAGCCCCGGCACTCACTCTTTTTTTTTTTAATTTTTAAGAGCAACTCCAAATTGCTTTAGCATCATTTGTTACTGTTTTATATTTGTTTAACGGGATATTTCAAATGTGTTTTGTGGTTTATTTGTTTAGCACTTTGTTTAGATCGGAAACTGTTTCTGGGAAAGACAGCTGCTTCGGAAAGCGAAGATGAAGAAGAAGAATTTTTGACTCTTGAAATAAGAATAATGCCCGATTTCACGAAGGACTTTTAAACATTTAACAGGCTTCTAAACCTTAAAATGAGATGTTTTGGTTTCACCAAGCGCTTTTAAATTAAACAAGCTTTTAAACACCCTTATAAACTAAATGCCCATTTTTGGCTCATTAAATTTTAAAAGTGTCATTGAAATGTCATCAGATGTAGATAACAACAATTGGTTATAGGTATAGCAGCTGAAATTATCGTTCTGTAAGGATTTAGTGTTCAATTTTTGAAGATACAAAATAAATAAATTAATACTAAATATTTAAATGATTTGTTTCTTTATTTCGAAAAAAATATTGATCGTCTTCATCCAATAATAAAGTGCAACACAAAGTTATTCGCTGAGCAAGAATATTCCTGGTTCACAGAAATACATTATCTGACTTCAAAATGTGGTTCCGACTTTCCAACGCATCTGTGGATGAGTTTGTTGAATATGTTTGGTCTTCATTTAGAACCAAAACAAACCCAACAATGCAATAAAAAATAAATTAAGTGGTTATTACTTAACGATTTTATGCCACAGAATGTCAGTATCAGAATCTTTCCAAATATTTTGTGTGCATTTCTTTTTTTTTTTTTTCATTTCTTGGCATTTGTTTGAACACATAACGCTTTCTCATTTCTTCTCATACATTTCGCTTGTTAGAAAGAAAAAAGCAATTTATTTTTCCCAGGGATGTGAAGAGAACTCAATTTTAACAAAAATTTCCCCAAAATGTCCCTTTTATAGATTGGTGAAACTAAAATTTTTTAAGAGCCTGATAAAATTTAAGAGGATTTTTGATAAAAGTGCTTTTAGTGTTTGTTTATGAAATCGGCCATAAGACTTCACGTGTTGGAGTCGAGAAATGGGACGACCGTTACTTTGTTTATCGTTTTCGTCTTTCAAAGCCCACCACAAGAGTATTGTTTCAGCTAATAGAGGATTCATTGTTTTGCAATAAAGGACCGTATTGGCAGCTCTCTCCCGCTCTAGCTTATAACTCTCTATTTCACCGTCCAGAATTTCCAATTCGACTTAATGCCAAAACTTGCTGTCTTTCCTCTGACAATTTGGGAATCTTTTTGGGTTTTATTTGTTTTTTTTTTCGTTATTACTTATTTTTTTAATTTTAATTGCCAATAAAAATTATACTGAACCTTAAATTTTAATTTATAAACGCAATGTATTCAAATCTACAACTAGAAAACAACAACATATGGCATATCTGTCACAAATATCCCAGGGATATTCTGAAAAATTCAAGTTGGCCAACTTTCAAATTTCAACTTCCGAGTTGAGAATTAAGGTAGTGAAGAAAAGCAATTTTCAACTTGCCGCTCAACTCTCAATTTTGTATCAACTCTGAAGTTGGCGAATTTTAGAGTTTCCGGAAAGTTGAACAGTAGGGAGGAAAACCGACCTTAGTTTATTTGGTATGGTAAGCAGTGCAGTGCCACTTGCATATTCTGCAACATGCATGAGGAAACACCGGACCACATACTAGGAAGTTGTTGTCCACTCATGCGCCAAATGAAAAACCATCTGGGATTGTACCAGGTAGAAGAGAGCAACCTATCTTTTCTGAAGATGCCCAGAATACTTAAATTCCTAAGAGCAATAGGTTTGGAGGAGGAACTGTAGGATGAGCAAGCTCATTTATTTTTAAGTAGGGCACAATAGATCTCCAGGTCGCAGTGCAATAACTCCCAATACAAAATCATTCATTCATTCATATTAATCAATTATTTCTTGTAAATATGAAATTTCTTTAAATTTTTTCATACAAAATTTCGTATATCAATAAAAGTACCTATATTTAATTTTTTTATTTCATTATTCAAGAAAATATTTATCAACAATAATATTTCAAATTGAAAAGAGCTTCTTTATACAAATTTTAATTGAGATTGAGTTATAACATTTCAAAAAAATCAATTTCGTTTGTGGGGAATCATCGAAGGCCCTTAAATAGCAAGTTTGAAGAAAATCCCTTTAATTTTGTACAAACACAAAGCAGATAGACAGACGTATGTATGTAATTGTAAGACCCACTTTGTTCGTGTTCTATATCATCCCATCGTCAAAATTGATCAAAATCTCGAATTCGATTTTTTTCCAAATGCAAAACTTGCCCTATATACATATGTATATGTACATTTATATCGCAAGTATTAATAAAAATACAGTAAAAAGCAAGAAATTTGTTCTTGCTTCTGTATTTTTATCTGTGGAATTTCTGAGGTAGGTGATATCTCCTATCTCAGAAATTCCTTGAAATGTTTTACCCACTCTCATTAGATAGTGACAAATGTGTACATATATAAATTTAATCTTTTAAAATTGAAATAAATATATATTAAAAACAATATTTTTAGAGATGCAGCATGGGAGTTAGAGCCGAATGCTTTTGCTGAACTTCTCGAAAGACCAAATGTATGTGCGGCTGTAAGTTGCTGCGCGGAAGGCGGACGGCAATCACAATCCAAACGAAATGAGTTTCTCATTTGCTCTACGTGCGGTTCTGTTGCAATTCATCGGCTGTGTATGACAGTTCAGGTGGATACTTTTTACTGCGATGAATGTACATCGCTCACTGCTACAATAGAAAGTACATCTGTTGTCAACATAACCGCCAGTCCACAAAATGAAAACGAAGAAGAAGACGAAGACATTGATGTTGGCGACGATTTCGATGATAATTTTTTGAATAATTCTAGAAATCAAATTGCTTACGGGACTGAAGATGCCGATGACACAATTAAACCAGTAGGAATAGGGAAAAAAAGATCAGTACTCGATGATACTATATCCCATTTTAATTTTTCAAATGAAGATTCTGATGAGGATGAAATAATGATTAAGCCCTTAGGAATAATAAAAAATAATAAATTTAAAGTTGTTGACTGTAATTCATCTGAAAACGAGTTAGACGATGATGTTGTTGTAAGTCGAAATTATCTTAAGCGAACCAATCGCATTGTTTCCAATGAGTTTTCAGACATACAAAATACTTCCACATCCTGCAAACGACAAACACGTTTAACTTCCAGTGAAATAGACAGTCTCTTTGATAGTGGGGCAGAAAGTGATCGCTCGGGCAGTAGTGCATATAAATGCAATAGCAAAAGCTCGTTAGAAAACTCAACAATTGATTTTTCGGAAAAATCTGACCTTAAAGTACTTCTTCATGTGGAAAAAACGAATAATCTCAAACATGAAAGAAGAGTCAACCGAAGGTTCATATCCTTAAATGATGGCACAAAAGATAAAAATAAGGCCAGACCCAAAAGGAGCCATTCGGATTGTATGGGAACACTTTTAAATTTTTCGCAAAAAGAAGATTGTGTATCTGAAACAGATGAAAAAGAAGAAACCATCTGCGAAGACGCAC
Source organism: Chrysotoxum bicinctum (assembly GCA_911387755.1). Classification (NCBI taxonomy): domain Eukaryota; kingdom Metazoa; phylum Arthropoda; class Insecta; order Diptera; family Syrphidae; genus Chrysotoxum; species Chrysotoxum bicinctum. The sequence continues at coordinate 129,029,680 of OU426989.1, read as the reverse complement.
ATGAGAAAATGTTGGATTTGAAAATAGAAAGACTAAATATTTCTCGAGTTCATATCTCTTGTTCAAAGGAAACAGGTATAAACATGTCAACTAACAATACCGTGACAACTGAAATGATTAATGATAAAACACCGGTTACGACAACACCGAAAATATCACATATGCGTCTTAGAAGCCGATCCGAAGATATTTCAAAAAGATCGCCACGGGTGGAGCGTAGAAGAAGCTGTCTTCAAAGTTCTTGCCCAAAACCTATACATCAGATCACCGAAGTTCACGGATCGAAAAGACCGAGTGAGTCCCTAGAATCAGCATCTATCAAACGCAGTCGGGTTGATTCCATGACAGATATACAGAATTGTACACTTACTCAAAACCATGAAAATATAGCAATTTATGAGGATGAAAACATTTATGATCGTAAGCAATCAACTGGGCTTCAGAGGCGTACTTCTAGACGTAGTTCTAGAAGAAGATCGCCTCTAAGCGCAAACCTCTGCGATGTATACGCTTACACTACCATGCCTTACGTTAAAAAGTTGAATGCGCAAAAAGTTGGTATGTAGTTTCTTCCATTTTGTTTTAATACAATAATTTTATATTTTTTTTTAATTTGGTGATAGCTGGAATTTTTAATTACAGATAAAACTGTTGCAACTGAAAATTTAATCGATATACAACCAAATTTGTCTGAAGTTGGAAACATTTTTAGCAAAAGTAAGTTTCAATGTACTGATATGCATATCTTAGACTTAAATTTTTTATGTTAATGATTTTGTACCATATACATAGTATGAAGAGTAGAAATTCAGAGAATGTCAGGTAATGCAAAAAAGTTAGTAATTTTGAAAGCAGTCAGAGAAATTCTTTTCAGCACTAATACTAATAAAATAAATAAAATTAATTCTTTCTTTTATCTAGCAGTTTACCCTTGAGTACAACTTCGGACGTACTGTGAAATACAGAGATTCTTTCTTTAGCCGCACTACACGAATGTGGAATGCTCTACACACCTCTATTTTTCCTTCCAATTGTAATATTCAAAAATATAAAACTAATGTGCACCGGTATCTCCTTTTTAACCCTTCCTAATTTTCCTTACGCTCGCACTGTGATAATCATTTTAAGGGTAGTAATAACCCCTTGAGTGCGCGCTAGTTATAAAAAAAACCTTTTCTCTAACTTTAAGTAATATGTTTTAACACTAGCTAATAAATTAACTTTTATGCATTACCTTAATATAACAGGCTCTAATTATATTCCTGAATACTTCCGATATTACTTTATTATTCACCCATATTCTAAAACTCGTATTCGACTTAACTCGTATGTTGTTATTCCAGAAGTTGAACATCCGAATTCACTTGTACTATTATTGGGAAACGAAAAACATCGCATACGACTGTTCCTACGACTGTAGTCGAATACGAGTCATAAATACGAGTTTCAGAATATGGGTGATTATTAGAGATAGAGTTAAGATAGATTCTCAAACCAAATAGCATGTTCCGCACCTATATGTAAAAACAGGTGGAGCTTATATTTGTCAATTTGTAAGGTTGCTTCTTCATTTATTTTTGTACAACATTCCGAATACAACCTTTGTTTTTCCGATTCAGCTCCACGATTTGAACTTTTTTTTCATTTGACATCGTGAGCATGCGCGGGGTGGTCCATGCTCATGGAATTGCCCCATTTCAAGTGATTCTGACATATTTTATTGGAAAACTCGGAAAATCTTTTAATACAGACGACCCAAAATCCTTAGAACCCCATATTGCATAAAGAAATTACTTTACTATTGTTATAAACATGGGCATCTGTAGAGGACGATTATGTGATGGAACATGTTTAAGGATACGTTTTTTTTCAAAGAAATAACATGAAACACAAACAAAAACTATTAATAATCAAACGATTTACGGTTATTTTTTTTACTTCGTATTACAATTAAATTAAATTTGTATGCCTTAACGTAAATAAGTTTCGCTTAACATTTGCACACGGATGTGTTTTTTTCATAAAAAAGAGGGATTTACATCAGAACACTAGAATAATTTGACTACAGTCGAAATCCCCCAAAAAATTATAAAGAATACAAATTTCCGCAAAATTTTCATTTTTGAATTTTTATGTATTTTATTGAATAAAAATTAAATGATAGTACATAGGTAAACTGCTCCTTCATAATGTTCCATGTAAAGGGTGGACCATCTTGTGGTTTCTTTTTAAATCATAAATTATTTTGACACTGACAGCTGTTTCCCGCCCAAAATCTTGACACAAAGTCAGTATCATACCTCCGCGGAACGAAATGAGGCTTGAACAACGTTGGGAAATATTGAAAACTTATTTCCAAAGTGATTGTTGTGTAGCCCAAAACGAACCTTCGCACGCATGTTTGTGCAAAAAGTTCGTGAGACTGGTATGCTAGTGGATAACACTCATGGTTTTCGTCGTCGTACCGCACAGACGAGAATGTGGCTGCTGTGGCCGAGATTGTCTCAATTGACGGACATCAACTCGCCTTCGATCTCAAAAGCTCAACATTTTACGCACTAGCCTGAGGAGAATTCCTCTCGGATTATTAGGTCCACTTGAGTCAGCAATTGAAGGAGCACGACCATTCGCTTCGTTATCGCTTCGCAGTTTGGGCCTTAGAGCAGCTTGAATTGGACAACGAATTAGGTGAAAAATCATCTTTTCATCTCAGCGGCTACGTTAATAAAAATATTGCCGCATTTGTGGCTCGGAAAACCCGTAGTTATTGTCTAGAAGCCAATCCATCCACAGAAAGTGACTTTTTGGTACGGATTGTGGAGAGGTGACATCATTGGACCATTTTTCTTCGAGGCTGTTAACAACGTTTTGGTCAACGGTGAGTGTTACTGAGCCTCTCAACTTACAACGCATAAGATAAGCAGTTTTCATGGCAACCGATACTCTTGGAAGATTCATCACTTCCTCACGCGAGGCAATACCCCTCAAACATTTTTTTTTTTTTTTTTTTTATTTTTTTATTTTGGCATCGGCTGGAGATTGAACCCATCCTTTCAAGTACAGAGATTTAGGACTTTACTTGTAGTGTGTTGTTGTTTGTTTTAAAATATTAGCGAACTCATTCTTACAAATAACTCGATGGTCACTCGATCGCAGTATTTTTTTCGTCAGTAAATATAAACTTAAATTAAACTTACGAAAGCATTTCTTACTGTAAGTTCATCTTAAGTGTAAGACTTACGTTAATCGTAAATAAAACTTACATGTGTAATCTTTGCCTTACATCCGAAACATTCAAATGATTTTTGAAATTCGTGTGAAGAATCGAAATTCGCAATGTATCATAATGAAATGGAAAAATAGTATATTAACATTGTGTTGCTTAGTAGAAAAATTCAAATAATTTACATATAGCGGGCAGAGTTTTGCTGCGAAAATACACTTCGTTTTCTGGGCCTTGAATTGATCATCATTTCATCATAATTCGCAATTAGAATAAAACCCTGCAATTCGTAAAAACTGATGCACCAATTGTGTTATTTTTATATTTTCAGATAATATAAAAAATAAAGTATATGAAAACGTCACTAAAAAAGTCCGCCCACTAACATGTCTATTTCCTTGACTGTCATTCTTACTATAAATATTCTTAATATAAAGTTATGGCGAGAGTGATCGGCTTAAAATAGAAAACTTCATTATTTAAAATATAGTTTTCTATAATACATATGTATTTAATATATCACTGAATTTTATAAGCCAAGAAGAAAACAGCACTATTGAATAGTCTTTTTTAATCATTAATTAATTACTGAACTTTAGTAAAAAAATCTTTCATTTCGTCGCCTCGATATTACGTAGACTCAACTAGTTAGGACATTGTCAATTCAAAGTTTTGGTAAATTTTTTAAAGTTTTAAAAAAAAAAACAATGATTACAATTTGTAAAAATGATTTGTGAAACTAAGTTCAAAAATTTTATTAGATCTTAGAACTTGATCAAAAAATTGTTCTTAACAAACTGGGTTTCAAAATTACACGTAATTTTTTTTTTTTAATTTGTATTTCACTTACAGACAAACCAAACATTCCACAGTTTAAAAGCTTGGATCAACCAAAACCAGAAGTCAAAGGGAAGATAACAGAAGACGCACAAAGTAATCAGAACAGACTCGCCACAGGGACAACTTGCAATATCTATGACATTTTTGTTACAGCAGATAAATCGAAAACACAAAAAAATAAAATCAAACGCACTTCGTCCCAAAAATCTCCGGTAAAAGTTTAAATAAATAGTATTGAACATTTTCAATTACTTTTTATAATTCATTTCAGAAAGGAATATCTATTGATAGTAATCAGACAAAAATTGAATCTTTCTTCAAGAGAATATAAACATTTTAGAAAATGAAATAAAACAATATTCGCTTAGTTTTCAAAACATGTACTAATTTTAATTTATAAGACAAGTTATTTCTGTTATTCATATTAAATTGGACCGGCATTTTTATTTTGTTTTGTGGTTTAATCTAAAAATGAAAAAATTAGAAAACGTTAATTTTTTTTGTACATATAAAATTTATTTTGTTTTGCTTCAGTTAACTGTATGTATATGAATTATTCTAAAAATTAATATAAATATAATTAAGAAAACATAAATACATGCTTTTTTACTCTGTTGACAAAGTACTCTGCCAAAAGTTGACATTCTTTCATGATTCCAGTACAGGTACAAAATAAAATTAATTTGCTGACGCGACAGGTCGCGGAGAACTAGAGCATATTGACAGGAATGGTGGGGACCTGCAGTTACCTACAGAATGCCAACGATTAAGATAAGATTCTTGAAGGTAGTAGTCCTGAAAAACATTTGTGTTAACAGGTGATATAGGGTCGATCGATCTGCAGACCTCTGACGACAAATACCAACGCACTTCCAAATGAGCCATGAAGCTCTACATAATAATACATATGTACAATACATGCATGTTTTTATGTGGTTGAATGGTGTAGTGTCCGGGAACGTGTTGGGACATTATTATGAAACACGAATGAGATATAGGGTCGATCGATCTGCAGACCTCTGAAGTCAAATACCAACGCACTTCCCAATGAGCCATGAAGCTCTACATAATAATAAATATGTACAATACATGCATGTTTTTATGTGGTTGAATGGTGTAGTGTCCGGAAAAGTGTTGGGACATTATCATGAAACACGAATGAGAGTCGTATTTAAGAGCGGATTTGATATTTTAAATTGATGCATTTTTTATTCAGAATATGGTAATCTTGTAGTCCAAAACTGGAGTCGGCTAAGGCGATTTGTGACTGTTAGGCTCGTATTCACCGAGCGCTCCTAAACGGCTCTTAACTTTACGAGGCTCTTAACTTGAAATTTCTGTGGGGTATTCACCAACCACTCGCAAGTGTTTTTCGAAGTTCGAAAATGAGAGCCACTCTCTCTTGTTCAGGCATACCCAAACTGTGAAATGTTGTGGAATGTTGGTCTTGACAGCAAATGGATACTCTTCTACTTGGCATTGCTCACATGGATTCGAGTCAAATGCGTGCGTGGCACACGCACAAGCGAACAAACTTTCGAAGAGAGCGCTCGTAAGTTAGGAGTGGTCGGTAGAATTTCGGCTGATGAATAGAAAGAAAGTGATTCATCAATCAGCATCAGACGATTAGCTTTGCAATTCAATGTTTCAATGCAAGATTTTCTGACCTTACAGTATTGGATTTTTCACTATGGAGAAAAATGAAAGAAAATGTTAATTCAACAGTTACTTTAAAAGTATTAGAAGACCGTATTCACGAAGTGTTTTCAAAAGTGGGGAAGCAGTTGACATCAATAAATGTTCGCAGTGAAATCCAAAAATGGGGTCTAGCATGTATATAAAACCAAGGGAGACACTCCTGTTATAACAGTTTTAGGTTTTCCCAAGTATCATAATCATGCTTATTTTGACATTCTCATGAATAGTCTATTCGTTAGAATGATTCTATTCCTTCGAATGAACTTTCTTAATTTTGAGATTCGAACGAATAACATTCATTTGCGAAAGATAGCATAAAATGAACTTATGGGAGAGCTTTTTCTAAAGCAGTGGCGCCTGATGCACCCTCACTACAATGCGTTAGGAAAAATGACACTAAAAAAAGAGCAAGCCACTGACTTCTTAAGGAATTGTTGTTGTAATTATTTGCAAAAAGTTGTACACCCCAACACGACCGTCGTATCCCACTGCTGATGAGATACTGTCAAGCAAGAGTGTAAACGTAAATTCCAAGTGTCACTCAATACGATCGTGCGCTCTTTATCTACATAAAAACAGAGTTACCATTATCATTCTCAATTGCAAGCAAGGAGCTTTTTCAGTGGTTTTTTATTAAGGAGCTTTTGGGATTTGAAGCTTTTGAGAACACATTTTAAGGAGATGAGTATGTTGCGTGTTGTCGTATTGCTTTTCACCTTAAAAAAACGCGCATATTATCTTACCGCTTTGTGTTGTGGAAAAAGGTAAATTGAATATTGTTTTCAGTCGTTTTGAATCGGCAGACGGTAGCCCTACGCGTTTTTTACTCTCATTTGCGGCGATTTATAATGTAAACTACGGAATCCCTATGAGAGCTTTAAAAGACGACACACTTATGCATGGCAATGCAACCAGGGCCCGTATTACAAATTACGAAACGAAAGGCAAAAAAACGATACCCTAGAAAACGATAGTCATGACACAGACCGATTATGGTTTACGATAATGGATGCATCAAAATATTGCCAGATAAAATCAAAAAATCTATTATTTTTAAGCGCATCCAACTTCATTCTTTCAATATTTCTGTCAAAAATAGTACAACTAAATTAAAAAAGTGAAGAAAGTGCAATTGATTTCTAAATTTAAGTAAAATGTTTTTCCATTGTGATTTTTTTTTTTGAGTAGTGACGATGATTCCGAAGATTCGGAAAACCGGAACAATTCAATTTCAAGGAGATTACTGAGGGATGCATCAGATCCACCACCACCAGAACGCGCAATCCAAATAACAAATATTTGTGCTGCTCTTCATAACTTATAATCTTTCCATACCTTGATATCAAGAAAAACAAAATTAAGGATGCATTAAAAAGATTAATCTAACTATAAAGAACTTACATTTTTCCATCCATCGACGGTCTTTTCTGGAGGGCCAAGTGAATTGAGTTTTGTTGACAAATTGTTCCACAAAATTTTGGACTTGGCTTTTGCTTGGCTGTTTGGCATGTAGTTTTTAGCAATGTCTGGATACTTTTCCATAAAAGCAACAAGTGCATTTATTTGTGTCGTTTGTGTTGATGGCCTATCATTAAACTTTTATTCAACACTTTTATTTATGTATTATTTTATTTTACTTACATTTTTATTTATCAACCAGAAAAACCAAACTCAAACACCAAACGTAATAAATATGTTGCAGCTGCTACAAAAGTCATGTGTCAAAGCAATGAAATACGAGTGCCAAAAGCAGTCGTAAGAGAAAACGATTATCGTTTAAAAAAAACGAGTATCGTAAAACGTAATCGCAACGTAACGATAACGATGGATTTTGAACGATAATCGTAATTCGTAATACGGGCCCAGAATGAGAGACAAACGTCCTATCTTCCCTGTACTGACAATTTTTGTTGGACAGAGTATATATTTCTATGTATGACCGTTTTATATTTTTGATTAACTTTTCCATTCGTTCGCGGTTTGTCCAGTTGGAATGCGACCTTTAAACATAAAACAACAAAAAATTAATAAATGTAATTTATTTTCCATGAAATAATTAAAAACTTAATAAGGGTATTCATGTAACGAGATAATTTTCCGCTTTGTAGAAAGATATAACTTTCCGCAGCATGTTTTCATGAACACCCCCTAAGAAATACTTGCGTAAATGTGGGAAATATTTTGTGAAATGACAAATTAAAAGTCAGAATCCATACTTCTTTAGTTTACGAGGTTTATTTCTGCACTTTCCGCAGCAAATTTGTGAGATAATTTTATGCGATTTGCAGAAACTTTTTCTCATACAAATTTTGACAGCTCGTTTCTGCGGAGATAAAATTATCTGGTTTACGAGGGTTTTCCGCGCTTACATGAATACCCCTAATTTTATGCGATTTGCAGAAACTTTTTCCCATAAAAATTTCGACAGCTCGTTTCTGCGAAGATAAAATTATCTGGTTTACGAGGGTTTTCCGCGCTTACATGAATACCCCTAATGTTTTGTTGCTTACTCGACAGAAAAATTCAAACGACACAAAAATGACATTTAATTCTATTCTTTCGAATGTCAAAATTGAATTAGCTTTCGCAAATGAATGAACTTTCTATGGATTGGGTGAACTTTCGATTTGTTCGATTAACATTCTAATCGCCGAGTCTCAAAATTAAGTTTCAACGAATTCGACTCACTTTCGAACGAAAGAGAATGTCAAAATAAGCACCAATATCTATGGGTTTGTCATTAGGGGTATTCCCGATTTGGTGCAAGAAGCCTAGTAAAAATGCGAAATTTTATTATTTTTTAGTAGACCGTGAGCGCACTTTTTCTCACCTGTTTGCAGCACTGAAGTAAATGTCCCAGGTGACATCTAGGATTTTCTGGTCAAGACATTTTCTATAATAAATCTGTGCTGTAGGCTTCTGTCATATTAATAAATGGTTGGTGTTATTAAAAGTCTAAATATGAAACAAATCTAGAATCATTATTATTTCCGATTCGCTCCACTTCTTAACAGGGTTTTCCCTCCGGCGCGGCGGCGCTTCTTTTTTTCTTTTAGGTCCATTTAATTTAGTAAAAAGAAAAGAACAATAAGATATTTCATTCGGCTTCCAAGGACTTTTAAATTTTAAAAGCTAGTGGCTCTTGCTGAGCTGTCAAAAATGCGACTGCAAATTTTACACCGTTGTATTTTACTGTTGCAATAGGTTTCGGGTATAGCTAAAGTGCGACACTATTGTAAAATTGCACTCCGTATATTTTGTTGTTGTAGTGTTGTAAGATTGTACACTTTTGCATTTTTACAATGATACTAGACCTGTTGCATTAGATCGTGAATTCCCCTATTATTGTTACGTTAGTTAAAATAAATATTAAAACGTTAAATTTATTACGCATTTTCTGGAGAAAATTGACCTCAAAGTAAAAAAAAAATAGCGTAGGTAAGAAAAAATGAACAGGCTTGGAAATCGAAATCTGAAGATCCGAACTTGATATCAACTTTATTTAAACGCTGTTATAAACGCTTGTACAGGGTAGGCCGTCAAGTGGTTTGTTTTTAAATAAGGTTATTTTGACACTGTTTCCCGCTCGAAATCTCAACAGAAAATTGAGTAACATACCTCCGCGGAACGAAATGTGTAGCTTTACGTTTGAAGAACGTTAGGAAATATTAAAATATTTTTGAAAAGAAGTATTGGTTTACTGCGCCTGCTGATCTCAAGTCGAAAACACCGTCGTCGTACGGTGCGCACAGACGAGAATGTGGCTGCTGTACTTAGAGTGCGAGACTCGATTCACGAACATCAGTTCGCCATCGATCTCAACAGCTCAACATTTCACACACTAGCCTGAGGAGAATTCTGCACAAAGAACTCGGATTTTTCGCTTACAAGGTCCAATTGACTTTAGCCGAGGCAGTCACTTGATCACTTGTGTTTCCATAATTAATGGGAATGTTTGCTCTTACTAAATAGGCCATAATACATGAAACAAAAATTTTAATTTCATTTGATTACATTTTTAAAAAGAAACCTGTATTTGGTCAACCCTTTTTATCTTCTTAAAATAAATGGTAAGCGAAATTTCTACTGGCGGTCAGCCATCAGACGAATAGGGGGAACAACATGTAGCATACGAAAACATGCACGTGCCGTAACTATTCGGGACTGGTGGAAGTGTGATCATAGCCTCTCCGCGGCGGCGGCCACTAGAAACAAGCCTTTTAAAAAAGGTTTGGCTAATATGATCAGGCTTATTCCTCAGGTTGGCGACAGGTTAATTCCCTGTCCCGTAAAACTAAAAGAATTACGAGACCGACAACAAGCCTCGGAAACGGACTGATCTCACGACGACAACCCACGCAAAGAAAAAGGAAAAACGATTTACGAATTTTCTTATGGAACGTACGATCGCTCTATAGAGATCGAGCTGCTCAGCAGCTAGCCGATGCCCTGTCAAAGTATAAAGCTGACATAACAGCTCTTCAAGAAATCAGATGGACAGGGAATGGTGTTTTACAGAAGAAAGAATATGACATATACTACAGCTGTCATACAAAACACCATGTGCTCGGGGTAGGCTTCCTAGTCAGCGAAAAAATGAAGTCTACTATCATCGGCTTTAACGCTATAAGCGAAAGGCCATGCACCCTTCGCGTGCGAGGCAAATTTACGAACATCAGCCTCATTAACGTTCACGGACCTACGGAGGAGTCCTCAGACGAAGAAAAAGAGACTTACTACGAACAAGTCGAGAGGGCCCTCAATGCCTGTCCAAGGTATGATGTTAAAATCATCCTTGGGGATTTGAACGCAAAAATAGGTCGGGAGCCGGTATTCAGGCATTACGCAGGCACCCATGGTTTGCATGAGAACACTAATGACAATGGACTTCGAGTCTTAGAATTGGCAGCATCAAAAAACATGGTCGTTGCGAGTACCAGGTTCCCGCGTAAAGATATCTACAAAGCCACCTGGGTATCACCTGATGGAGTCACTCGTAAACTGGAGCCAGTATGCTGGGCGTAAATGAAAAGTGGACACGTCTTAAAAATACTGTCATTAGTACTGCCAACTCCATCTTAGGCAGCAGTCGTAAAAATCGGAACGACTGGTTTGATGATGAATGCAAGCTAGCGACTGAACGTAAGAATGTTGCGTACCGAGCAATGCAACAATCTCATAGAACGCGGGCACGCGAAGAGGAATATAAAGAGCTCAGAAGAACAGAAAAACGGCTTCACAGGCAAAAGAAATCAGCCTGGGAGAAGAACCTAATCTGTGAAATAGAAAACAGCCGAGAGCGAGGTCCGCACCAGGCGCGGAAGTTCTACCAATCCGTCCGAAACATGACGCAGTACACACCACGCTGCACATACTGCAAGGAAGAGGGAAATCTGATCACCGATCCTGAAAGCATACTGGAGCGATGGGAAGTGTACTTCAATGAATTGCTAAATGGTCAGCTCACTGCAGAAGTGGAGGCTCCACTACTTCAAGAAGAATACCCTATGTTGCCGCCACCAAGCATAGAAGGCTGAGAAGGCTATAGGCCGGCTTAAACAGAACAAATCCCCGGGAGCCGATGGCATACCAGCCGAATTATTTCATCACGGCGGGCCAGCCTTACGTCAAGCAATTCATGATATTATAGTGCACGTATGGGAGCAGGAAGAAATGCCAGAAGACTGGCGAAAAGGCATAATATGCCCCATACATAAGAAGGGAGATGTCACAACGTGCAGCAATTATAGAGGTATCACGTTGTTGAGTACCGCCTATAAGATACTCTCCTCTATCCTACAAGACCGGATAACCCCATACGCTAAAACCGTCATCGGACAATATCAGTGTGGTTTCATTCCAGGCAAATCAACAACTGATCAGATCTTTACTCTTAGGCAGGCGATGGAAAAATGTCTAGAATTTAACATCCCAACATACCATCTGTTTATAGACTTTAAGGCCGCCTATGATAGCATAGCCAGGGTAGAACTTTACAAAGCCATGAGAGAATTCGGCATCCCAAATAAATTGACACGACTATGTAGGTTGACCATGACCAACGTAACAAGCCAAGTAAAAATAGCCGGATTGCTATCCAGACCAATCAAAATCTTTAATGGACTCCGACAAGGGGACGGTTTGGCCTGCCTCCTCTTCAACCTGGCGTTGGAGAAAGCAATCCGTGACTCTGGCACGGCAACAAGAGGGACCATCTTCAACAGGTCCAGCCAGTTACTAGCTTACGCAGACGACATTGACATCATCGGAAGATCCGAACAAGCTGTACACGATTCCTTCATCCAGATCGAGCAGGCGGCACAAAATCTGGGGCTGCACATTAGTGAAGGTAAAACAAAGTACATGGTGGCGTCGAATGCGAGAGGAACAGTTGGTCAAACAATCAAGGTAGCGGAGCACGAATTTGAAGTGGTGCAATCCTTTAAATACCTTGGGTCAATAGTAGCAGCCGATAACAATATAGAAGAAGAAATACGCGGGCGGCTTCTCAAATCCAACAGAGCCTACTATAGTCTGTCAAAGCTCTTCAAATCCAGAAATCTCACCATAACTTCAAAACTGCTGCTGTACAGGACCATGGTCCTGCCAGTACTCACATATGGATCCGAGACTTGGGTGCTTAGCAAAAGGCACTCCGACCTCTTAGCTGCGTTCGAGAGAAAAGTCTTAAGGAGAATTGTTGGCCCCATATGTGAGGAAGGACGATTCCGGAGACGGTACAATCATGAATTGTAAGCAATCTGCTTCTAGATATCGTGACAAAAATTAAGCTCGGTAGACTCCGGTGGGCAGGGCACCTAGCTCGCATGAGCAAAGAGGAACCTGCTCGGAAAGTTCTTTGTGGTATATTTTATGGTAGACGACAGCGTGGTAGACCATGCTTGCGCTGGAGAGATGGCGTAGACTAGGACGCCCGAAGCCTTGGGGTGCGCAACTGGATGGCGTCGGCTAGAGACCGGGATAGGTGGAGAGACTTGTTGAAAGAGGCCAGGACCGGAACCCGGTTGTCGAGCCGATGATGATGATGATGAAATTTCTACTATTCTCTTATTAATATTATCATTTCATACTGGATCACTTAAAACGCGAAGTAACGCAATTTTTTAATATATTTGGGTATTTCCTACATAGTGAACGTCTTGCAGTAACTATAAATATAAAAAAAACAATTTGACTGCTTTTAAACGATGCAATATTATCTTGCGATTTTTAAGCCCGTTAATCGAGAGACGTATGTGTTGGCGGGGGTAAACAAAATTGCTGGGGTTGGAAAAATTCCAAAGTTTTTGCAATTCTTTCTTCTTTGATTAAAAATCGCTGTGTTTAAAATCATCCATGCAATCGAAAGGAAGCTAAAAGAGAAACAAAAATTAAAAATTCTTTTAGTGTAAAAGCAGATTTGTAATTTCAACCACTTCAATATCACGCATGTCTAGTTAAAAATCGCAAACGATGAGAGCGGAGAAATCAAACATGTCCTGTCGTCCCCGCTGTGCTCTCCCTTTAACTCTGCTCGATCTTCGAAAGGCGATGAACTGTGTGCTTCCCTTTCAATACACGTGCTTGATTTCTCCACTTTGCTCTTTGTCCTTTGCTTTTGTCCACTCTCTACACTAAGGCATTTGATAGAGTTTGGCACCAGGCTTTCTTATCGAAAATGCGCGCGTTTGGTATCTGTTGGAGTAATGAACTGCGCTCATTATGCTCTTCAATGGGAATAGTGCAGCATAACCAATTTGGGTTCAAAGCATCCCACTCCACTTTCGACCCGTTGTTGAAGCTCCACGCTGATACAACTTTGGCTCTTAACAAAAAAGAGACCACTGTAACATGTCTGCTTGATATTCAAAAAGCATTTGACTCTGTCTGGATAGATGGTTTGGTTTTCAAGTTGAAGTCTCTTCACTTGCCTAGACATCTTGTCCTCATCATCCATAGTTTCCTCACTAACCGTAAGTTTTACGTACGCGTGGGTAGTACTAACTCAATCCTTAAGAACATCTTAGCTGGAGTCGCTCAAGGATCCCGCCTTGGACCCGATCTATTTAACCTCTATACCTCCAACCAACCTGCAAACCTGCCAATGACAAAAACTCTGCTATTCGCTGATGACTCCATCACATATAGCTCATCCATTAACCCTGATGTAGCCCTCCGAAGAGTTAAGGCACACATCCTTAGACTATGGGAATATTATCTCCAATGGGGAATTAAAGTCAATCCCTCTAAAACAGAATTAATCTGTTTTAGACGACCCTCGCGTAATGGCCTAGCAACAAAATGCAAAAACCTTTCCTTGACTCTTCCTGATAACACAGTTATCACCCCCAAGCAAAGTGTTAAATACCTTGGAGTTCACTTCTTCGAAAGGTTCAAGTTTAACCAACACACCAAATTCACACTTCGTAAGGCAAATTATGCCTTATCACTTTTACGTCCCCTTATGAAAGTGAGGGGTGGTCTCCAAACCAGGACGAAGCTTCTGCTATACAAGCAACTCATTCGCCCAATATTAACATATTGTTTCCCTATTTGGTTTACAATAAGCCCCACTTATATGAAAAAATTGCAATTATTCGAGCGAAAAGCTCTCCGCCATTGCACCTCCCTTCACCGAAAACCCAACTCTTACCGCTATTATAGCAATGAAAAGCTGTACGAAGCTTCAGGAATTGTCCCGATTGACAAATATATCTACAATCTGAGCACTTAGATGCTGAGAAAAATCCCAACCCATCCCAGTCCTCTTATTAATTTAATTACAGGTAACTCAGCCACAGACGACCGATATCTCCAGGTGCTCTCCATGATGGACCATGCATTTGGAATAGCTGGAGAAGACAGCTTCGCAAACTTCTATGATGTTGCACGGACGCAGCACAACAGAGGTTGAAGCCACCAAAAGACCAGACAGCAATCAACAATGACCCATATCCACCCCTTCATCACCACACGAGCCAACGACCGTTAGCACTGCTCAAGCTGACATAAATATCATAAATAATAATAAGAAAAAAATTTAGACCTAAGACACAAATGTTATTCAAATGTAAAAAGAAAACATAACCAACCTAACGAAGCAGAGCCCCTTTTGTGCTCGCAGATTTATAAGATAGACTTAAGAAATTAATTATTGTAAATATCATATGAACATATTTTGAGTGTAATTAAAAATAAACTATTGTATATATATAAATAACTGTTGGAGTAATGAGAAGTACATCATTCAACAAATAGATGGCCCGCTACTTAAAACAACCCTGCACTTATGTTGGTTGGTCTGATTTCTAAACTCACTCTCTATCAAACAATTGCATTTGCGTATAGTCAGTTCTTTTCACTTTCTGTCTACGATTTATATTTAACAGTTTGATATTAAAGCTTAACTTTTAATAATATACATAAATGTATATTGCTTATAATTATTTTATTTGTATGTCACGGACATAACAGTATCAATGAAACCTTTATTTTTTTGGATTAGAAATTATCTTCTGGATCATTCAATACATTGAGCCTAAAAGCTCTCAGTACTCTCAGATCGTCAATGACGATCTTCGTTGGAATGACCACATTCTTGAAACCGCCAAAATCGCTGCTAAATGCTTTATGATTTCTATATCGGCGAATAATTTTTTTTAACCCTTCTGGTCTGACTACAGTTTATCAGTCGCTTATTAGTCTAAAACTCGAGTTTAACACATATTTGGGCAGGAGCAGCAATTGACATTCTAATCTTTAAAACTTCGCTTTCGAAGTTCTCCTTTTCAAAATTCTAGTTTACAAAATTAACATTTTTTTAACATTATCTATCGAAATCGAAGCGAGTCGTAAATTATACTTCCAAGATTTTCAGATTTTAAACAGCTGAATCTTTATTTTTTAAACAAAATCAATTTATTTGCAATAAAATAAAAAATTAAAAAATGGGCTCGATAATGTTGTTTATATATGACGAACGTGTGGAAATGAAGAATCCTCAAATTTCAAGAAAATTATTAAAAAGAGCTTCTTCACGCCTTGATCTTCCTTGCTTTGTGTGAGTGTTTTTGTGTTAGGAGTTTATTTTTTGTTAAATTGTATCGAACAATAGCTTTAATAAGCTGTTTCGCCTCTCAAAAGAAGCATTTGTATTTGTTTTGATTGAATTAAAGGGCGAATATAAGTAGGTCTTAGGACAACAATGGCATATCGCCAATCATAAAGTTAGCAGCAAGCAGCAACACTTTTTTTTTATAATATACGCGCACTCAAGGGGTTCTGAATACCCTTATAATGCACAGCACATTGGTTCTGAATGTCTGCACATTGGAATGAGTAAGAAATATTGAGCCGGGTAAAGCATTCCACATTCGTGTCGTGCGGCTAAAAAAAGGATATCTGCACTTGACAGTACGTTCAATATTGAGCTCAAGGGTAAACTGATTAGCATTCCTAGAAGTACGGGTATTACGGTTGGATTGTTTGAGGGGAGGAATGCAACTGGCTATTTCACTAGAGCACTGTTTATGAAAATGTTTCAGTTAGACAAGGGTCGCCTATCATTTTTATAGCTCTTATTTGAATTCTGTCCAAGAGACTCGAGTGGGTTTTTGAAGCACCTGCCCAGATATGGGAATTGTACTCGAGCTTTATACATATATAACAACCAGATCAGATTGGGAAAAAACTTCTTGCATCGGCGGTGAAAGCCGTTTTTGGCGACGTCAAATATGTGATCACTCCACAAAAGATGGTCTGTGATGCACATACCTAGAACTGAAAGCTGTTCCCTCTCCTCGATGCAAGTGCCACTCAAACAACAGCATTGAGTTTTCAAAGCATTAAATTCTACACGGTTTCTGATGCCCCATTGGACGATGTTGTCAAGATCAGAATTTATTGAGATTATCATACGCTGCCGTTGAAAGTCCACATCCGAAGGACAAGGATGTGAATTAAAAAACGAATATGAAAAGCTGAGAGTACTGTCTTCAGCGAAACAATTAAGTGAATTGAAAGTTTCAGACAAAAGATCATTTATGAACATAGGGAAGAGTGTCGGAGACAAAACGGAGCCCTGTGGCACATTTTTACAAGAGGAAAGGGTACCATAGCATCAACGCAATGAAAACAATCAACAAAATATCACTTTCGTCCCTCGATACACCAATCCGCCAAATAAAACCTATACTCCTTTTGCTGATGTTATTTTATGCAAAGATTGAGTTATACAGGATTGAGGTACATGAACGAAACTCTCATCCACTTTCAGCAAGTTCAATTCACGCAACCGCCTGCATGCCAGTCCAGTTCACTAAACAAAAATCTTGTTTAATATTCAAAATTCATTTGTACTCCGCACAAGTTTATTACAAGACAAGCGACTGGATCAGTTGTAGGCCAAACCGTTATAACGGCCCAAATTCCATCTCATTTTTATCATTTTCAAGGATCCTGTGCCCCTATTATAGAACGATAGATAGTCATGACATAGCCCGATCACGAGTACCGAGAATGACTGTCTGAAAATAACGCCAGATTAAATAGAAAATCTTTTTTTGTTAAGCGCATCCAATTTCCTAGGCCCAAAATGTAAACGTAATAAATATGCGACAGTTACATAAAATAGATTAATGTCAAACGATCGCCAAAAGCAATCGTTAAAAAAACGACCATGGTGAAAAGTAATCTAAATAATAACAACGCACGATAACGATATCGCGTGATGCTAAAGCTGTCTTTAGCATGTCAATAAAGAAAGGTAGGGAGAGCGATTGTCAAAACGACAATCAATTAGCTGAGCGATCGCTTTAGCCCTACACGTCATGATCAGCCTTATTTTGACATTCGATTTCATTAGAAAGTATGTCGAATTCGAATAATTTGTATTTTGAGATTCGAACGATTCGAAAGTTCACCTTATCAATGGAAAGTTCATTTATCTTTCGAAAACTAAGCAAATTTTCACTTTCGAATCGTTCGAAAGAAATGTCATTTCATTCTCGTTCAATTTTTTCTGGCGAATAGATTCATAAAACATGTAAGTTTAGTATAATGTTAGTAGTATTGGATGCTTAAAATGGATGTGATGCATCCATTATCCTTCTCATATACAACTGCTCCTCACCGTTTTCTCTTTTCATACATAAAACAAATGCCATTTTGATTTTTTAACGTCTGGCTTCAATTTATCAATTGTTTTCATAAAACAATTTACAAATGGTAGTTCAAAATTCAAGTGTGACCAGATTTGTGTAAATTAAGTGGCTTTGAAGTTGCCTTCTTTTTTTGTTTATCAATTTGGAAAACAAAATTAGTTTACATGAAAATTAAAACATAAATCAATTACTTTATTATTCAGGGAAGTTTTACCCTTATTTAACATCTTTTTGATATCAATAAACTTACCATACTGTTTTCTAAATGCTCCAAAATTTGAAAATGTCAGTTTTTATTGATGTATTCAAATTCAAACTTTACCGGGCCGTTAGCATCACTTATCTTTACTTTATTTTTCTTAAATAATAATGTTTTATTTTTAGACCATATTTTTTTTGAAATAAAAATTAACAAAAAAAAAATAGCTTGGTCATACTAAATCAGATAGAAATGTCAGTAAATTTCAAACAGCTGATTTCGAAAATGAATTTAATTGAGGTTCATTTTATGCAATCATTCGACAATGAACATTTTTCATTCGAATGTCAAAATATGGATAGTTCATTCGAATGAAAGTATCTATTCTATCGAATTAGCTATTCGTTCGAATCTCAAAATAAGGCTGGATATCTTTTGGTGGACAGTATATAAATTCCACACACACAGTATATACATACATATATTCACACTTTCCAATACTTTGGGAAAGATTTCAAACCAACAACTTCTTAGGAAAAAATTCTTTCAAAATGTAAGTTTTAAATTGTTAAAATTTATAGAATTTTTAATAAATATACTTTTGGAATGTTTTTGCAGAAGGGATCATCTAGTAACTGATAGCAAAACGCGTCTTATTTCTACATTGTTGGTACCCAGATTTTCGCAAATTCTATTTTAGAACAGCACAAAAACTTACAAAAGTCAAAACGATTTTAATTGCCAAAGTTGCAACGCCTCGTAATTTAGTTTAGGTTGACGTTGTTGTCAACAGAAGAGCCAACACACTTAGACCATGGGTTTTTTCATTGTGAAGGTTAGTTTGGGTTGATGCGTAATTTAGGTAGTCGGATTTAAAAAAAAAAAAAAACAAATTTACAACACAACAGAATGGATTCGTATCTGATTCATCTGCGTAGTTTTTTTCATTTATTTCCGGAATTTCTTCGAATTGCAACACTTTCCATGTTTCGTGTATGAAAATATTGTAATCACAATAAAACATATTATTTATTACATCTAGAGGAGTTTTAATCTGATCGAAACCTATCCCGCGAATGCTACAGTTAAATTTTCAATAAGCGCTTATCCAATCAATGAGAATTTTGTTCGTAGTATGAATTAAATGAAAAAATCTTCGCCCACTAAGATTGGCATATTTATGTGTTTTATTTTTTTCTCATCATTTTATTTACCGATATTTATTTTCTACTACATTATCATTTTCTCTATTTTAGTTTTAATTTTATCAGAAAATACAGTGAATTGTTTGTTTTTTTTTATTAAATTGTATCCTTTTACATTTATATTTAAATAATGTTTATTTTAATAATAAACATCAGTATTTCCTTCTAAACTATTTTTTGTTGTTGTTGTGTATTATTTTTGTTATTTTTTTATATTTATATAATTTTAATTGTTATCTTTCTTTATATGTATATAAAAAAACATAACCTGCGAAATATTTTCTTTTACCTAGTTTTTTTTTTATTTTTCTTTAATTGTTGCTGTTTGTATTTAATTAAAAGATCTTAATAACTAAACGAGAAATACATATATATGTATAATATATAATATACATATATATTATATTTATATATTTGTTTTTTATGTTTTTTTTAATAAAATAGGTACAAACAATAAACAGGTATTAAAATGAAACACTATAATATTAATAAAAAATACATATATTTTAATGATAAATTGTTATTTTTTTATATTGACAACTCGAAAATAAAAAAAAAGAAAACGTGATGAAGCGTTACAAGCAGCACATTCAAAATTTTGATAACTCTACACAACTTGCTTATTATTAGTAAATTATAAGTAGATAAGATTTTACAATGAATACCATTTGCCTCTGGCCCTGCGTAGTGCAACATAATGACGTTAATAAACTTGTATATATTTTCTTTCGACATACTTAAAGGAAGTAAAAACAAATATACATACGTACATAATATGGATAATATGTATTATCAACCTAATTTTTGATTACAGAAAATTAGAAAACACAAATAAATAAATCCAGTCCTATAATAGATTCCATCATAATCGGAATTCTGCTACAAGTCTCAAAAAAAAAATAATGGATCCCATTCGAAATAGACAATTGTCTATTGTTTTCTTTTAAAATTCGCGTTGGACTTCCGATTACGACGGAAACTGTGATTAAGGTGATTTGCTTCAACATTTACTTTGCCATTTTTTATATATATTTCTGAAAACTTATCAACTAAAAAGACACTAAAACATTATTTTATATTTAATTTATTTTTACTCCATATACATAATAATTATGTATACCTATAATGATTTTTGTTTATTTTTTCAGTAAGATTTTGTTTTATTTTAAAGATTTTTTTTGTATATTTTTAAATATTGCTGACAATAGCCTCCTGAGTAACGGAGTACAGCAGGACATAGTATGTGTATTTTTCTTTTGCAATGTGTGGTATGATTTTTAAAAATGTATTTATAATATTTTTTTTTAATATCTACTCAAATTTAAAGTTTATATATAATTTTGTTAATTTATACATCGTCAAAAAAAATCTTTCTTATCGGCGGCGGTAGCTATTCTTATAACATTTTTATTTAAATATTCAAATATTTTAATATAATGTTTTTTTTTCTTTAATTATTAGTAACCGTACCTACTGTCGTCTTCCTAAAAAATAACTAATTTTAATTTAACTTTAGTTTTGAAATTGTTTATTTTTTTTGTAAGAACAGAAGCAAACAGCTACTATTTTGTTGTTTTACCATCATTTACTGATACACGTAAAAGGATTTTATTCATGTTATTTTTTGCAAATAGTATATAATTTTGGTTTTAATTATTTAAAGTTTTTAATTTTATTAATAATATTTCACTAATGGGGAAGGGAGACTTTTTTTTAAATTTTTTTTGTATATGCATGTGGACAATGTTTTATTATTTTTGTTTTTGTAATGCGTTTTGGTTTTTGTGTAAATAACTTTATATATTTATATGTATTTTTTTTTTATTGAAATAAATGAGACAGTGGTGGTGGTGAACCGTAATGAGATGAAATTTTTGTTGTTTTCTCATTTTTATTTGCATCTTTTACGAGGAAAAACCAAAAATTAGTGCACATTTTTAAATAAGTTTTTTTATTTAATTTAAATTTTTGCTTTTTTTTTTTTTGAAAATCGTTTTGAAGTTTATATTCAATTTTTGATTTGTTGGTTGGTTTTTAGTACTTTAATAGTATTTATAATAGTTGCTTTTATCAATAGTAATAATAATAATTTTAATGTAATAATAATAATATAAATTTTATTAATATTTTCTGTTATAATCATTATAATAACTATTATTGTATTATAATCATGTGAATTAAGCCCTAATGAAGCTTGCTAACCCATTGTCGTCGCTGTTTGTTGTATTTGTGAACTTCCCACTGCCCCCGGTGATGTTGTAGCTGCTGCTGCTGCTCCAGTTGTGGCTGAAGCTGCCGCGGCTTGACTATTATTTGCCGTTCCTTCGGCTGGTTGGGGCTGTGTTGATGAGCCAATAGCAGCAGAACTTGTTGCTGCTGATGATGAGCTACCACCACCAGATGTTGACGAACCACCTGCGCCACCAACGTTCGATGATTGGTTGCCTGAAAGCATTTGAAGGAATATATTTTAGAACACGAAAGAAATTAAGACGAAATTGTAAAAAATGCTACTATGTATACATTGATTTAAATATTTTTTCAACAGTTAGTATGCCAAGTATGTGCTATTGTAAGGAATAAAAAAAAGAATTTTTCGTACATGCGAAATTACTTAATAATCATCAAATTTATTATTTATTTGTTTCAAATACGAGTATAATACGAATAGACAATGCAAACTCTTTCGTAAATTTCGTAGTAATTAATTTCACAAGTCTGGTAACTTCTCAAAACCTAAAACAATCTGGAAAGTGAGGATAAATAATACATAATTTTTCTAAAACTAATTAGTAAAAGCTCTGAAACGTTTCTATTAAAAAACACAAATTTCTCTTTTAAAATTGACCCCGCAAAAATTAAATTTTATAGAGGTTTTGTAAAGCAAAACTTAAAATTATGTTATTGGTTTGAAAACTCAGTGAAATAAGTTGTTAATTTTTATTAATAAAATAGATTTAACTACACAAACACGATTATTAAACTAATTTTTTGTCCACTATTTGGATCAATCGAATGTACGAGTAATACGTCGTTTAAAAAGATATACATACATACATGTTTATATAGAATAAACATAATAATATATTTATGTATGTACACATATAAAAGAAAAGAAGTTTGGGAAGTATGCAAAGAAAACAATCTATTAGGGAAATTCATAATTGTAGGCGATTATTTAGAGAGGTCTCTACTCTTTTTTCGCACACAATAAACTAACTGTCCGGACGGTTGATTTGGTGCAGAAAAGTCGCATTTAAGTTTTTCGTGCTGCTTCTTTCATTACAACAAAGTTGTCTGTGATTTATTTGCGTCCGTTTTATTTTAGATATTGGTGAAACTCTCCATGAATATTTGTTCGATGTGTTGGAGACTTCAGTAACATTTTGTTTTATTACAGCATGGTTTCCTGGGATTTATTTGCGTTTGTTTTATATATACGAGTATATTGGTCAAACTCTCCATGAATATTTTCCGGCTGCGTCGGAGACTTCAGGAACATTTAGTTTCGTAACGAAAGCGTACTAGGTTAGTTTATTAAATACACTATAAATCGAAAGAAAAAAATAGCTAAATTAGATTAGATTATTTGTATTCAAACTTTTCTACCTTTTGTATTTCACAAAATTAAAGGTTTTCCTTTTTCTGCTATTGGATGAATAATTTGACGCATGAAACTTGCCTTCTGTTCATAATATATGTACTTCTTGGTCAACAAAAATCATGATAACACAAAAGACAGTTAGAGGATTTAAGTCCCAAACCATAAAATGGTGACTCATCTAGTCATTTCAAAATGTAACTAATTGGGGCCTATCGGGAATCTCCCTGGAAATTTTGTTTCCCTCGGAATTTTTTTCGTCAATCGTGAATCTCCCTCGAAACTTTTCCCCTCCGATAAAAAGAAGTACCATACATCTGTTGTCGAAAAACACCTTTGAATTAGGTATGTGTAGTTTTAAGGCTTCCAAAACATTGAAATCCCTCAGAAATGGAAGAAAATCACGATAGCCATAAATTACGCGGGAATATTTCGAACTCATTCACTATCGCGATTTTCCGAAAATGGTAATTCTTCCCAGGAAATTTTATTCACGATAGCCCCCATTATTTCATAAAATGAACTTATGACCTTCATGATTCAATCCGTTTTCTTTTTTTTTAAATAAAATTATGTCTATCGCAGTGGTAACAGTCTTTTTTTACGAAGAAGGTTCTAAAACGGTCATAAATAAATTTTTCTTGAAATTAACCATTTTTGTGGCCTCAAGAATTCCCCTAAAGAACAAATTTGTCACGTTATATTAAATAGTAACTGGAAACAGTTTAAATCTGTAGCTCATAGCACTTTCAAAGACGAATTTTACGAAAATACTTCACAGCGCAATAATATGAAGATGTAGTTGCATCAAAAAAAAAAAAAAAAATATATATGTCGTAGCAAAACTTGAGCAAACTCCAACTTCTGATACATCTAAAGTTATAGTTAAATTTTATTGTCTTCAGATAGTAATGATGTTTGCAAGGGAAAAAATAGTTTTCATCTATTAGCTCTCAGAGAGAAGTACACCTTTCTGTAGTCGTAGATATTATTTATATAGTTTATAGTGACAAAACTATTAAAGTTTTATATACATACTTGACTAACAATATATTTAAATATGTTGTGTATGGATAGGAATTTTTTTTATAATTTTATTTTCAAACTTATTATATAATCAGTAGCTCTTAATAACTAAAATGAAATATATATACATTTCTGTTTCATCTGAAACTAAAGTTTTTCCATATTTGTTTCCTGTTTTCGTGAATATTGAAAATCAATATTTGATATTGACCTAAAGCCCACTTAAGGAGATATTAGTGATTTTCCATATTGTTTAGTAAACTCTGAAGGATTATATATCTGATTTCTTTGTTTAAATTTTGCAAACTTGAAAATGAGAGGTAAAAGTATCCAATCTACGAATGTTATTTTCGCTTTGACGGAGTACTCAAAAAATCTTCAATAAATCCTATTTAAAAAAAAAACTTTTCTAGAGCTCTAATCTATTTTCGGAATTATTTCAGCGACTGAAAAAACGAGTTGCATGCTTAGTCCGGTATTACACGGCGCAATTTTAGACTTAATGAAAAAGAAGTGCGAAATAGAAAGGAGGAAAGAAAAAATGAAACAGAAATAAATCTTTCTCGACATGCACGGGTAGGATATTCCTTGCATGTTTTTGACGTTTCTCTTTCTCCTTTTCCGCTTTTTTCGAATTTCTTCTTTGCTAAGCAAACATCTTCAATATGAACCATCTCTAGCAAGATTTCAGCATCAGTCGATGACCATTGACACTGAATCTAATAAATTGTTGAAATCATTCACTGGTTCCATTTTTGTATTTTTATATTTTTTTTTTTCAGTCTCTTGCAGTCTCTTCTTTGTGTTATTCTTCTTCGTTGGAGAACGTTTCAATTTCAATTCCTGTCTCAACGTATTCAAAAACTTATAATTAAGTAAAAATCGAATATAAACATATTTGATAAAAAAAATTTAGAGTTCAATACATGAAATTTCACAACGGAATGTTCAGGGTTCTGAATTTTTAAATGTTCAAATTGGTCAATCAGAATCTTTGAAAATCCAGAAATCTTAATACTTAATATTTAATCACTATTGCAATACGATATATCGAACGTACAATTATAAGTTGTGAATTTACCAGTGGTGGATTTTTCAGTATTGTGGCTATGCAAATGTGATTAGATTCCAAATACATACGGCAATAAAGTTTAAATCATTAACTTGTCAACGGACAGACTCAGTATTTGCAACTTCTATGTAGCTAGAGTTGATGCTAACACGAATTAACGAGATTTTCAGATAATTTAAAAAAAATGAAAAGAAAACATAATGGATTTTCAATTAGCCATAATATTTTATTAATAAAAATGAATCAAAATATTTCGTATACCCTGGGAAAAACAGTTACTCATATGCTAACTTTTAAAGAATAGTTGTACATACATATATGTATATAAAAAATGTATCTTTTTCTATGTTAATGCTTGCAAAACATTACAACAACATTAAACAAACCTTTTTCTAAAAACATCACTGGCAAAGAAAGAAAATACAAATTTAAATTATTTATTTGGGCATTGCATGTATTTTATTTTTATAAAGGCAATTTTATTATAATAATTATTATAATTTATTAAAATCATCGTTAATATACAAGTCATTTTATTCAAATCGAAAATACCTTGAATAATTTTTATTTAAATTCACATTTTCTTTCAAATATTAAACACAAACAGGTCTCATAATTTATAATTGCTTCTACATTTTATAAAAAAAAATATGTTTTGTATTTTTGTTTTTATTTTTATTACATTGAAATTTTATAAACAATTATTTGATTAAAAAATTATTGTTTTTTTGTGTTAACTACATTATTTTATTAAAAAACAAAAAGTTTAAATTACAGTGAGGTGCTTCTATCTCCATTTTTTTTTGTCAAATCAATTTTATTGTTAAATAGATAAGATTTATACATTAAAATAAAGCAAGATTATAATTTCTTAATGGCAACTACATATCTGCAAAGAATAGAAAGTAGAACAAAATAAAAAATGGGAAAACAATAACAAAAAAAAAAAAAACATTTAAGAAAAGAGAAGTAGTAATGATTCCAGTTAGTATATTAAATAAAAAAAAATATAAAGAAAAATCCTTTCCACCGGATTCCGCTATCGCCAAAAAGTTCGTTATTAATCTCAACTCAACTCTCAACTGAACGATATTGAGATGATGTGATAAGGAATACGATTCAAATATTCTTCTGCAAATAGAATACTTTGGTTAACATTTTAAAAGTACTTTGTATTTCAATGCCCCGACTTTCTGATTACGATGAATGTTTAGACGCCGTCGTCAATATCTTTCAATTGACATACATTTCAAGTGGTTACCACCGAGAACCAAATTAAAAATGTATTTATATCCTTGATGAGTAATATGTGTAAAAAATATATAAAGTCAAACGGAATAAAACACAACTGTCCGGAATTAATTTTACAGTAGAGTCAAAACTAGATTAAATAAAACGTTGACATTCTACTTATCTGTTTAAATATTAAAACGTTAGTAAGTTCCAAATATTGAAAAAGACAGCGGATAGTTTATAATTGCACAAAATTACGTTAGCTCGAAAGACACATCTGTTGACATATGATGATAATTTTCCGGACCGACAGCGACGACTCGACTTTATATTGCACGTAAAGATTCTTGTGTTCTAGCCAAATTCATCCCAAGTTGATTTCAATTCAATTCCGTATTTTCTTATTTTACTTTTAAACAGAATTTCTATCAAGTTTGTGAAGGAATGCAAATATTTTCAAAAATAATTGTAAGTCAGTCCCGAAATTACAAATTACAGTTTGTATTTTATCATAAATAAATAAAACATAATTTTTGTTTTCATAACGATTTTTTTAAAGCGATAGCGAAATTTGTTTAGATATTTAAAAAAAGCAATAAAAACCTACAGTCATAAACAAAGAACAAATACATAGTTTAGAATATGTAATAATTATCTCACCTGTTGATTGCGTGGTTGCTCCTGGCGTTCCGGCGCCACTTGATGGGTTTGAATTTGAGCCAGAAGCTGTTGCAGCGCCAGATCCTGATCGATTTGAAGCATCATGTTGCCGTTGGGGCAACAATTGCGGGATTAAGCTTGGTTGTATTGAAAGTTCTGGATGAAATGTATTAAATTTTATAAATAATTATATTGAACGAAATTTTAAAATCTATATATACCATGTTCAGTAAAATTAAACAATGGGGGAAATTCACGCCCATTCGGTAAGACTTGAGGACCTTCACGCAACTCATTAAAGAAAGGATGTGCACAAGCCTTGAGAGGCGTTATTCTGGCGCTAGGTGTATATTCAAGTAGTTCCGATACTAGACTTATAGCCTCTGGAGGTGTTCGGATGCGGAATACCTAGAAGAAATTAACAAACAAACAAAATCTTAAAGTTGTGTACAAAATTTATATTTTTTGAATGGTTTTCATTGAATTGGATTGATATAAGGATTAAATATGAATGAAGTGTAAGGTTAATAATTATTCAAAGTACGTGGGTCATTCAATAAGTACATGGGCAAATATCTTTGTCAAATTTTATAAATTTAAACCATTAATTTTGGTATATAATCTCCTAATTCTATTTTTTGGCAAATTACTCCATTTCACAGTAAAGTAATTCTTTGGGTTGCCCACGTAGCCATCGAAACAGAACATTTTTAATCATTTCATTGTCCTCAAATCCGCTGCCTCGTAATGTATTTTTATATGGGGAAAAAGAGTTGGCCACAACATTTCTAAGCCTAATTCAGTTAAGGAAAATTTATCTATACTGTCACTTGAGATTGACAAGTAATATTTTCGATCGAACATTGGGGAATTGTTTTTAAAGTTTATTTAATTTAACAAATGTACACAGTTTAATTGGCCCATCGCTACGTGGTTTCGTTGCCAGACTTTTGCAGTCACTTTTGAATTGATACGTCCAATTGATGTTACCCTTCTGATAAAAAAGATATACTGAGCTATGTCGTTCACGAATTGTGCATTATGGTAGTTCCGCATTATGGTTCGCGTTCACTTGAAAATAGTTGTATTTTACACCCAATTCAGCTATGTTTGTCCGTTTACTTATTGAAAGATCCTATATGTTAAACTAAAACAAAAACTGGGCAAATTCATTTCTTAAGTCAAGTGAAGAAATAGTTTAGATTAACATATAAAACGGGCTTTAAACCCTCGTTGTCAAACCTACATGCGTTAAGCAGGATTATCTTTGAAGCATGATTGAAAAATTTATACAGCAAACGGCTTGTCACAAATTTATAAAAACAAATGTGTATGTACATAACTGCTCATTAAAGAAAGTAGAACAAAATTGAGGTCTGACTTTACAATAATTTTAAAAAAAATAACAAGATTTCTTCTTGGAATTTAAACGAACATGTGTGTTGAGTCCATTTTAGTGTTTTTGTGTTATGATATGCAGAATCACACATGCAACGAATTTCGGATTCTAAAGAATTTAATTACTAATTAAATTACTCACAAAATGTATACATACATATGTATGTACACATGTACGAGTATATAAAAAAAATCTGTAATTTTTTACTTTCAAATGTTTCTTTTATTGATAAACGACAAGTAAGTAGAGATTCAGTCATATAAAATTGCAAAGCGTCATCTGTGCACGTATGTTTGAATTATTAAAATCAGCCAAATTCACTGGAATTTTCTGTAAACTCCTTAAATTACTGGTTGACTCTTTAGACCATCAATTTTGCTGCAAAGGCAATGTGTTAAGCTAATGCTTATGATTCAAGAAATTATTTCTCGACACACCAACAAACATTTTCAATAGATGGACCAGATAAATACAATAACGACATTTTTGTTGCCAATCATATAAAATCCAAGTAATTACACAAGCTATTTTGAAGAGCTAACTACTCGAAGAGTTTGAGCAGTTAGAACATTTGAAGCAACTAAGCTTGAATGTTTGCAATTCAATGGATACAGCATGCATCTTGGTTAAGCTCAACAAATTCAAATAATGACCAAACATCTACATCTCGGGTTATTTGAATAAGAAAAACTTTTATTCGCTCGTCGACGTACGAAATAAAACGAAAACAGTTTTTGCTAAACAGCTGTCCTTATAAGGCCCTTATTCAAATGACCCGAGTGTGCACAAAACAAAAACAAATTAGATTAGTAAATAATTATTGGTGATGGTTTTCTTTTTCCTTAGGTTGTTTTTCCTTACTCTCCAGCGTTGTTTTTGATTTAAGGCGTTTGGAAATAGACTACATTCAAGAAGTGACTGCAAAAAGTTTTTATTTTTTATTTATTATGAATTTATTTATTTTCACCTTTGGCAAATGTTCAATGAAATCACATGAAATGAAAATTTTAACAATTAAAAATTAAAAGCACACAAGCAGTGCCTTGATAATAATAAGTCAGATTAGAGTATCTTAACTCAAATCCAATTCGATAAAAAAATTGTTATTTTAAAATGCAATAATGATTATTAAAAAGAAATCATTTGACTCACCTTTTGCCATGGATGACTTTTAATTCGGGGAAATTTGAACTCCGTATAATTTGGATTCATTTCATGAATTTGCTCTCGTGTTGGTGTTCCCAATACTTTGATCACTTCGACCAATTGATCGACACCAGAATCACCAGGAAATATTGGCTGTCCCAAAAGCAACTCAGCGAGTACACAACCGGCACTCCACACATCTACAAAGAAAGAATGTTGAATAAATATTTATTGAATATATTATGTATACACATACACGGAAAATATTCCGTTATTTACAATCATTCCCTTAATCGAAGTAAATTATTTTCCCATACAGGAAGTATGGGATTTTTGTATTTTTTTTTTCGAATTGCATAAGTTTAGATTTTAATAATTTCTTCTGGAAGCCATAAATCATAAATCTATGGTGAATAGTTTATTTTTTCGTAATTTTGACCTTTAGTATGTTGTTTTAACTTGCGATATATACAAAGCTACTATATGGCAAGTTGTGTTATTCGTAACTCGATTTTTTGATTCACTTGACAATGCGATGATAGGGAAGACGAAACAAGTGGCGTGTGTTTGTCTCTTAGACTACATCCAAAAAAGTTCGAATGATTTTCTCTAAACATACAAGATAACAATTTTAAAATACCCCGACACGTTTTATAATTTTTTTTTTCAACACGAAAATTAACGGTACCTGCCATACATTTTGTTTTCGAAATTTTAGAAAATATTTTTTTTTCCTAAAAACTGTTCCACAAGCTTCCTGATGGTTTAAATTTTTTTTACAATTCACACGCACTCAAAGGTTTGTTGAGACCCTAATAATGTATAACATTGCACGAGCGATGGGGAAATTAGGGAGGGAGAGAGAGGAGGTGTCCTTCAATCATTGGGTTTTGAAGTTTGCAAATTGAAATGAAGAGGGAAAGAGTGCCGAGTAAATTATTTCATAATCGTGTTGTGCGGCTAAAAAACAAATCAATGTATTTAAAGAGAAAAAACAAGGAAAGAAATGAAGTATTCCGACGGTGTTCAAGGAATACGAAGGATTCCATGATAGCTCTGTTTATTATTAGTTTTAATGCTTTATCATGAATTATATCCAATAAATGAAGAGAAGTTTGGGCCGCACCTGACCAAAGATGTGAGTTATACTCGAGTTTAGCACATATAAATTGTAGCCAGATCAAAAGGGGTGGCAAACATTTTATAACTTGAAACCGTCCAAAAGGTAATTTCTAATCCAAAGTGGTTTCATTGATACCAAACGCATGTATTTTCGATAAAATCCTTAGTGCACAAATCTTACTTTCTCAAAAACAATGTTAAGATGTTATTCACTCTTCGGAAGAAGCTTCGAGATATTTCTTGAGCAGATGATTGATCAGCAATTCCATGGTTTTCGAAAGATGGGACTAAAGTATAATACATACATATGTATGTATGTCAATAGGAAGAGGGGGAGGAAATGTGCCTTTTTAAGGAACAGGCTGAAACAATGCTGTTTTCCATCTTCTAGGGTAGTCTACAGAACAGTAGAGGGGTGGAAAAGCTTACTCAAAGGTTTTGTCAGCGAGGAA
Organism: Chrysotoxum bicinctum; assembly: GCA_911387755.1. Taxonomy (NCBI): domain Eukaryota; kingdom Metazoa; phylum Arthropoda; class Insecta; order Diptera; family Syrphidae; genus Chrysotoxum; species Chrysotoxum bicinctum. Next base: position 128,998,643 of record OU426989.1, on the reverse strand, counting down.
GAACGCCTCTTTAGAAAAATGGCCAGCGGATTTGTTTATATCAAGATGTCAAAGGGCTCTTGCAACTGTAAAAGTGAGGAAATATACCTGACCAGCAACGTTGCTGTCTGGAAACGTAGAGGTAGCAATACAATGAGCGAGAGTTCATTTGCCTTATCTTAAGAGCTAGTTTCCGGTTTGTCGTTATAAATGAGCATTTTAACCGAAGATGAAGTTGAATTTTATACGTTCTTGTAAAAACGGCCACTAATTTCTACTGTATTTAGGATATTGCAGCATTTTTTGACTTAACTTCTGGTCATGTAAGAATTTAGTTCTGTTTATAATAACTTTGCATTTATTTCTGACTTGTTTTTGCTTTTTCTCAATGCATTTCGTCAGTTTATCGGCAAGGGCACCAAGTGATGTTAGTTAATTCAATTCCATGTATTATCTTGATTCTGGATTTTCAAAAAAATTGTATTTTTCTTTCATTTGTGCTCTTCTTTCTCTACATTTTTAGTACACTTCTAAGCAAGTTAGGACTTTCTGGTTTTCACCATGTGAAAGAGCGTATCAAAAACTATCCTTACCAAAAAAAAGTGAAAAATAATTTTTTGAGTCATAAGCCACCTTTTCATAGGCCGGGTCACATATAGTTTTCAAAAAAGTTATATATGTACATATGTACGACATGTATGTGCAAGTTGAAAACTCCAAGAATTCAACAACATGCTTTAAAGATGAGAAAATTGACTTGACCTTTTAAATATTATGTAATATGCGCAACTGATGATCAAGAAACTTGTATAAGAACTCAAAGTTGCTTTATGTTTTTACCAATTTTCATTAAGCACTATGTCTAAGTCGGAGGAGTTTCGGGATAAAATTTATTATAAACGTTTCCCATATAAATGCGGACTTCACGCTATCTAAATCTAAGATTTACCTTAGTTATATGCATTTTAGGTTTCCAGATAATATTTTTTTACACAAAATTGTATGCAATGTTAAAATAAAATTTTTTTTTGTCGTTTTTTCCAAAACGACGTTATATAAATTTCAGAAACAAAATACTTACCAATTTTTGTGGTATAATTAATTGCGCCGAATATCAACTCGGGGGCGCGATAATACCTAGAGCATATGTACGAAACATTCGGTTCACCATGCAGCAATTGTTTAGCGCTACCAAAGTCGCAAAGTTTAAGCACAGCCGTTTCTGGGTCCAGCAATAAATTTTGTGGTTTAATATCACGATGACAGATACCCAAAGAATGTATGTATGCCAAGCTTCTGAATAATTGATACATATAAAGCTGAAAAAAAATAAATAAACATGTTTTTAGAGAAGTTTTAAACAAAAAAATTAATAACTTACCCTGATAAAATGAATTGGTATCGTTTGTTTAGTTTTAGCATACTGACGAGCAACTTTATATACGGTTTCCGGTATGTATTCGAGTACTAAATTCAAAAATACTTCATCCCGCTGAAAGATAAGACCATAAAAAGTAGGTGATGAGTGAATCTTTTCCTTGCATAAATATTACTACGAAGTGTTTTAAATTAGTATATTTTTTTATTTTGGATGAAGAAATGAATTTAAATAAAATATAACACTATTTCTGTAAATGTATTTTTTTTATCCTATAAATGTATCCCTACAAAAAATGCAAAAAAAAAAAATTAAACGAGCCAGCATTTTAAGAGATAAAAATAAAGGTACTCTCATCAAAAAGCAAATTATATATCGAAGGGATACGCAATAATCTAATACCATCTCAAAAATAAAAGTAAAATTATATAATATAATCAAAACAACATTGAAACAACAATACTTCATGTGATTTAAAAAAAATATAATATCATCAAATAAAATATTGTTTTATTTTTATATAAAGAGTTTATATTTTTTTACATACTGACATTAAACAAGACTAGCTTACCCGTGCGAGACCTCTCGCATGTTTGAAAATAAAAGTTTGAATCTATTTTAAATTAATTCAGTTATATTTTAAAGTTCTTTTTAATAATTACATTGCAAGAAACAATCTTTCTTTAGTTTGTCTTTTTTTTTTACATACACTTTAGTATATAACTTATATTAAAATGAAATTGGAAGTTAGTAATGATACAATCATCTTTTAAATAATTGGATGATGTGTCTGTTATCTTCAGAAATGAGGACGAAGAATCTACATTCAAGTGAACAAACATCAATATCATCTGAAGCAAACTCACAAATACCTTCTGGTTCAGAGGCTTTCAAAAGCCAAATTCGGAAAATAATACGAGTGATTTTTCGTTTTGTTTAGTATTAAAACAATAATTTTTTAAATGAATTGTTAAAATCTGAATCAATTTATTTATCTTACCGAATGAGCCTTCCTTCGGATTCAATTTGGAAATGAGATAAGGAGCTTGAAATTCGACTCCTTGTATACCTTTGATGAGTTTCTTATGTGCTTCATTAGAATCGATCCCAGACATTTTGTGTCAAAAACCTGGGTGGAGAAGTTGGTATTCGAACCTAACTCCAAATTACGAAATACCTTAGTGCAAAGTGCAGGACTATTGCATCACGAGCTTTCGATACTGCATATAAACGTAGTATATAATATGCACTACCGGATAATCAAGTTTAATTAGTATTGATATAATTCTTCTTCTTCTGTAATCACACTATTTAAACTCAAAACAATCAATTTTTTCAACTTAATAATAACTGTGTTTTTAGAGCCTCATTTCCATCATTTGGAAGTCGAAGTTGTTATCTTGAGAATTTTTTTTTTTTTTTTTATAATCTACACGCGCTCAAGGGATTATTTTAAGAATTCCTTTTCTTTCGAAAATTATTTAACAAACATATAATTTTTTTTAAACAAATTATTAAAAATAAATAAAATCGTTTGATCCTTGGGAAGTTAAGCTCAAGTTAAGCCCAAAATCGGTCCAGTATTAGAGCTGGAAAAGTGACCAAGCCCACCGAAATAATATTATATGATGTTACGCACATGCATACACACTTGTATATGTATAATATACATACTATTTGATGTTCGGCACATGCATATCTGTGGTGTTTGGTACAAACATGACAAGTCCATAAAACAACTTGCATTTTTACGTTCACTTTACATCTAGCTAGGACTGAAACGGGTTGAGTGATTTTCTTCAAATTTAGAAAACATTTAAAAATATTCTTTGAAAAATTATGTTCCAAATTTTAAGAAAATCGGTTTACCCGTTTAGGTTCGAGCTCGATATAAAGTGAATATAAGGATGCAAATTATTTTATGGAGTTACCATGTTTCTACCAAACACCACAGATATATGTATATATACAATAAATAAACATACAGAATAATATTATAATTCAGAACACATATGTAGACAGGTATGTGGTTTCTAAACTTTCACACCAGTAGATTTAATCTAACGATTTAATTAAACGGAAACAAATCATGAGTCAAGAGAATTCAAGTTTTTTTTTCAGGAAATTAAAACATACATATTCCTTTTTACATTTAGAATTTTTTGGCGATATTCTGGATACAAAAATAATAGTGAAATGAGACTGGAATTTTTAATATGTAAAAAAAAAAAACAAAAGGCGGAATGCAAGTGTATTGTTAACAGCTTAAGCATTTAGATAAAGAAAAATTTGACTTATCAATCTGACAATCGCCCTTGTGTTACTTCAAATAATAGCTTCAGATTCACTTCTATAATCGTACTAAAAACTATGAGATTTTCTATTAAAAGAAATATTCAATTTGAGACCATTTATGTGACACCAGATCGACGAAGAATCAAGAACACATTGAATAAGTTGACAATCACCAAGACATTTTTTCAAATCATCAGCATTTATGAAAGCATTTGTAGTATTTGAAGATTGAAATAATATCATCAATGAAAATTATGAAAAGGTCCAAGGTGGCTGTCTAGAGGGACACCTGATGTACTATCTGCTGTAGTATCTGCAATCTTAACCAGTTGTATTCTATAAGTTAAATAAGAAACAACTTGGGGGTGAAAACCAAAAACCAAGTTTTTTCATAAGTGTTTGGTGGGTCACCGAATCAAAGGCTTTGCTAAAGACCTTGTATACCGCGTCCAGTTGAACTTTTTGTTCCAAAGCTTTAATAACATACAAAGTGAAATAGTTCAAATTCGTAATAGTTGATTTACCGGACATAAAACCATGTTGTACATCCGGTAAATATTCACTAGTTGAAAAATCAAGTTTATTTTTCACCATACTTTCAAACAATTTGGGAATTTCTGAGTGTTTGCAAATGCCCCTATAATTTTCTATATAAATCTTAGAAACTAATTTATGAATAGGAACCAAGTAAGAAGTTTTCCATTCTTTTTAGAAGTTCGCCTCTTTGAGCGACTTGTATAATATGAAGAGAGTAAAGGATTGCAAATGAAATTACAGCAAATTAATGTTAAGCACGGCGGAAGGAATGCATGCCGTCTGGATTAGAACTATAATTAGACAGAAGTAATTTCTAAGCAGAATTAACTTCTGTACTACTTAACTCTATATATCAAATATTAATCTTATTCGGCACGTTGTTTAGCGAATTGTTGTTAAAACCTGAATAGGAATAAACTGACTTTAAGAAAATAACAAATAATTCAATTGTGGAGTTTATTTTCGAAGATTCTAGACCGATAAAATACACCATATTTGGAATCCCTGCTGACTTTCTTTTGGAATTGACAATAGACCAAAACGATTTGCTAATATTTTCGATATTCGAGATCTAAGCTCTATATACGAGTAACGACTTGATTAGAACGACAAAATGACGTAATTTTCTAAAATTAGCATACTCAGATTGATTTTACGTTTTATTCTTTTTAACTCATCAACTGCTTATTAATCCAAGGCGAAAACTTGTTTTTATAGGAATAAGGAACAAGCCTATGAAAACCCATCACTACAATTTCAATAAGGCGATTTAACATACTTTTTTAAATCTATGTAGATACAATAATTCATTAAAACTGTCAATAGTAAAGAAATAATTATTAAATACAATAAAATTTGTTTTAAAGAAATTATACGATCTCACATTTTGTTTTACATCATTTAAAGATTAAGTATAAAATTGCATTTCAAGAAACAGTACTTTATGATGAATAAATTCATTCATGTTTACGAACTAACGTTCTCTGTTCGGAACAAACTGACGCATTTAAAACTTAATGTATGCAATTTTTGGGTTAAAAAACTCTATTTTGTGTTAGCTTAATATTTGGAACTTGGAAACCTCTAGTTTCTAGTACAATGAGATTTGTGGAGTTATGTCAATTTTCATCTGAACAATATGTTTGTAGTTATTTTTTTTTAAGTTATTTTTCACAATGTTGCATTAAGCACAAGTCTTTTACAGACGCGCAATGTTTTGTACTTTCAGGGACGATTGGTATACAAAACCCGATTATCTGCTTTATTTTTCATTTGAAAAATTTTGCCGGAGTGACATAATTCCTTGATCATCTTGTTGAGATTAAGGTAAGGGAGCCTTAAGTGCACCAGATATTTGTTGCCGTCAGTGAAATAAGAGATTAAAGAAATAAAGATTAACTTTCTTTTTGCTGCCTGTTTTCCGATTCTATGCAAGGTAACCTTCTTTGATGGACAATCGATACTCAAACTAAAGGAAATGACCTACTCTTTAACTAAAACACTTCCTTCCGGAAGTTCTGCATTTTAACCCGGCTTTTTCTGAAAAGGAATAAATACATACATTTAATGTGGCTTGTTTTTGTTTTTATAAAAAAAAATATTTATTTCTGAAAATAAACACCTTAAATAATTTTTGCTGCCTGTGTAAATTGAAATATATTTTCGCTTTTTGAGATGGAATAAATCAACATTACAAATGCGAAACTTGTAAAACATGCAAATCCCAACGTGTGTACGATCTTTTTTTTTTCGTTTCCATCGAGGCACAAACTCACTAATGGGAATGTTATAATATAACTTATTAATTATAAATGTATGTACATACATACGTGTTTTATTACTTTTTAAAAACACGCAATTTTTTGACAAATTCCTAGTCATTACATTGCCTGTTTTTATGTTAAAATTTTTTTTTAACCAACAAAAAAAAAATTAAACAAAAATATGTGGACGAGCGTTTAAATGTAAATTCATTAATAATTGTGTACTTTACAATTTAGCCATTTGTATGAATGGGAAATTAAAACCAAACAACATGGTAATGTATGTGAAATAAGTTAAGGAAAATTTAAATGTACGAGTGAATTGTATTATTAGTTGAAAAATAGCTACCTGTGGTTTAAGCACCCCCGCAAATATTCCCAAATCGATGGGAAATTCGGCTAACTGATGGCCGATAGTAATATATGTATTTTTTTTAAACATATGTATACATAAATGCATAGTGGATTTTTTATATTTAAATAATTACAAACGAAATATATAAGAAAAAAAAAAACGTAAAATTTCATTAACAAAACTTGTATATCAAAAATAAAAAAATTAAATAATTTTATATTTTATGTATTTGATATTTGATGTTTTAACTTCACCCATATCACATAATAATATGTAGAATCTGATTGTTGGACTAAAGGCAGTGCTATTCCCATAAGGGATTATTGGCAATTTGGGGTTGTTATAAAATCTAGCCTTGATGAAACTGTGGATACATTGAGTTAATATCACTGGCGCAAAATTTTAGTCGAATAAGTACGATGTTAAAACTAACTCTAACTCTTTGACATTTATAAACATCTGCCAATTTTGTGATTGTATGTGTGAAACGTTAAATGTGGACAATAATGTTATCCATTTCAAAATCAAAAATAATGTTTGTTGAAAGGAAATAACTTTGCAAAATTAGGATACAAGAAATCACAACTGTCGAGTTTGACTTTGAAATATGTATATGAATGAGTTAGTGCTTATGGTTTCGATTGATTCCAAATCCAAAAGCAAATTTCTCTTCTTTTTAGAATCAGAACTGTCATTTTTTCCCATGAACACTTTGAGAAGAGTCCAGAAGGCTTTTGAACTGTCATTGTTTAAAATGTGTTCAGGAGCAATTTACTAAGAAAATGTTTAAAACTTAAGAATGAGTTGGATAATTACTTAAAAATTAGAATATACCTTAACAATTGGCTTTTTTAAATTTTGCACCAGTCTTAAGAAATGATATTACTTCATTATTAGGAAAACTAAAGAAGAGACTAAGTCCTTTTGCTAACGAATCATTCCGTAATAGAAAAAATAACCGACAATTTTCAATAAATTTTACAATGTTAAAAACAATTGAAATCCTTCGTTAGCAATTTTATATAAATGAAACTTACTAAAAAATTAAAAAACTCAAAATCTTCAAAAAAATCCTTGAAAACGCCTGGCACTTGACACTGCTACACATTTGGTATACAAGATAATGCTGAATGAGGAATACGACCAGCTTACGAATCATGTACAGTTTTTGTGAGCTGCTCGCGAACAGCAAACACATATTACGAGTCTATGATGGCATTTAATCTGATTTTGGAACAATCCGACCAACGCATGGTTAGCAGAATGCAACGTTCAAGGAACAAATAGCAGATAAAAAATGAATGTGACGTTTTTGTGTTAAGGAGTAGTAAATATGACTTGGAAATAATCCAAATAACAATATAAGCAACCTGGTAATTGGTCAAATGTAAGGAAACTTTACAACGAATTTCAGTACTCGCAAGTGTTCGTTTTTCGAATATATCAAGGCGTGTTAGAGCAGAATATCTAGGTCGGTAGTTCTTTTACCACCAAACTCCAAAGAGAGTTAACTGAAACATATTCTACAAATTTAGAGCTGATAATCTTACTTTTAAGAAGTAGTTTAATAAATTCGCCAAGCGAGATGACCATTTTCAGATGTGATAATTGCAATTGCAGATGTGTCGACATTGTTTAAAAAGTTTTTTTTTTTAATTTTTTAAGTATTGTTATCATGTAAAGTGATTAACGCTTGTAACAAGCGTGTTTTTTAAGCCTTTGATATCTCACATGTAATTCTTTTCGTATCTTATTTATATCATTCTTATTTATATCATTAAGATTTTAGAAGCCTAATCAAGTCTGTTCACTGATTTGTGTTCAATTGATGGATATTAAACAATGAACAGACCTATCTTTTTTTTCATCTCATACCAGTATTTTGTGATAGGGGTGATTTATTTTATGTTCGGTTGAAATTATAATTATTACGAACTATGTATTTTATTCATTTGTAAGTACATATATATTTTTTGTTATATTATTCTGTTAAGGTTTGTTTTGCTTTTTGATGCGAATTCTCAGAAAAAAAAATTATAATATTGTACACAGTGTTTCAAGGAATTGTATCCAATAAAACTTTATAGTGCTAAAATGATTTTGAAAAATAAAAACAAAAAAAGTAATTATTGGTGAAAATCATTTCAGCAATGCTTGCTATTCTAGTATACAGTTCTTTTGATTTTTATATAATTATTTATATAAAAATGATTTTTTTTAAATGCATGGAACTGAGAAAAATAAATAGGCAAAAGAAAGTGTAACAAAACTAACAAATGATAATATTAAACATTTCTTACCTTTTCACCACTCGAGTAAAAAAAATACAATAACTTCACAATATTACAGTGTTCCAATTTTCTCATTATCTGCAACTCCCGATTCTAAAAAAGAGCAATTATAGTTAGTTATAAGTTTTAAATATATATAAATAGAGGGTAATCTTCTGAATGTCAAATCGTGTATTCCAATCGGAGTCGAAAGCGTTTCAATTTCATTTTCGAAGTAATTCGGTTTGTAAGTGTGTAGAAAAGTAAAAATTATTATTTGTGAACAACAAATCAAATTTAAATGATTATACTGTCCTTGTTAAAAGAACGGAGAACCATATTTTTAGGCTTACTTACAATACAGCGATATTGTTTGGTCTATGTTTCATTGGATATAGCGTTCAAAAAAGAAATTCAACAAATATTTGTTTGAGTTATGTAGGCAAGACTTTTGGCCTAAGTCTTTTAATTGCCTTTGTAACTGATCAACAGAATTGATGTTTTTCTGACTTCCTTGAGATTTGTTGAGTTTTGTGGATTGTATTCTGACCGTAACCAATATTTATTTTACGTTGACACTTCAAAATGAAATTGAAACGCTGTCACGAGGAGAATGCCGAACCCAACTTAAATTCTATGCAATCATAAGGTCTTACCTTAAAACGTCTATCTTGTAAAACTTTCTTAATTGCTACCAGTTCTCCGGTATCGCATAATTTAGCTTGAAAAACAACTCCAAAACTTCCATTTCCAATAACTTTTGTGTCTGTATATGAAACTTCTTGTACACGATCAGTGCCTTGTCCAGGTGTGGCAACAACTGTTGTAATTTTCGAACCATCTCTGCCTACAATTTTACAATAATTAATAAAAAATGTTTCTTTAATAAATACGACAAGAACCACTCGGATACAAGAGTTATACGTTAAAGAGTTAAGTTAAAAAAAAAAATTGTAAAAAAAATGATCTATTGGAATCTAGCGATGCTTTTAGAATTGAATGTAACAAATACAAAATGAATGTGATGATGAATCTTGAAAATAATTAACACTTTGTTAGGATAAATAAATATTAATAGACAAATTTTAAGTTTCTTGTATGTTTAAGTTGTCGTTAAGATTAAGCATAATCAAGCTTGGTTTAGAGCCCATACAAATTTTTGGGTGTGAACTTAGACATAAGCATCTATTGTGACTTTTGAGTAATGTTTGACGGAATCTGAAAATGAAGTCGAATGTTGAATAAAAATTATCAATTTTAGAAAAAAAATCTTCAATAAGAATTATTATATCTGAACAGACGGATATACGTTACGTACATTGGTTCTATAAGTCTGCTGAAATTTAGAATGATGAAAAGTTATGAATTGATTTGAATCGAAAGCAAATTCACATTCGAAGAACGAAATTTTGAATCAAAGATCTAAAAGTTTGATCAAATCGTATTTTGTGTAAATGTGTGTGTTTTTTGTTAAATAAAATTGTTAAATTGAACCTCGCTGTGTAATCAGAACCATCATATCTTTTTTTTGTAGTTGGCCCTACGAACTGACTGACAGAAGAGTTCACTCCCACAAAAAATGTGACTAAGTTCATAGGAACAGCCATTATTTTTTTGAATCTAAATCCCAACCTTGAATAAACTTAGTCTGACCTGAACATTTATTAAGTCCTAAAATGGGCACGTTCCTCTTTATTTACTTCATCCCAAATGAATTAAAACCTTTTTTTGTTTTAAATTGTATGTTCTAAAGGAACCAACGAAAGTGTGTAACCATTGTGGAGTATGTATCAGAGTTTTAATTGTACTCCATGGTGGGTGCGGGCATGTTCCTAAGATCCCGTTTTCACTTCAGCTTGGTTTGCTATTTGATTTCCGAGCTTTGAAACGCGAAGTGTGTAAGAATAAATAGCTTTATTTTTTTTTCCATTAAATCAATAACAAAAAACTTAGATATTGCCCAAGCAGAGCCCTTTGGTTTTTATTTCTTCAATTTTGATTTTGATTCTCGTAAAAATAGTCATCGCTAAATGGCACGTGCCTCCAGGGATGATATACTAATAAGAATTTGGAAAAAAAACATTCACGAAGAATGAGCAGATTTGGTAATACGAAGAAAATGTTATACGAGTATATAACACTGGCGAACAATTTTTAAAAAAATTTCTGTTCAGTTCGATTTTCCAGCAGTTTTAAAGTTAAATATGTACGCAGATTTCATATAGTCCAGTCAAAGCGTCATGAAAAAGGGCCTGACCTTGCGCGCAGAGGCATGGTCAATTTTTTTTTCATGGATCGATAGGTGCTTATGAGAAAAGCTTAAAACCAAATTTGCACCACATGACAACTTTTTTTTACCAAAGTTATTGGTAAAAATGTGTTTTGTGTCATTTTTTGGTCATTTGCGAATATCTCGGCTCCACTATCTCGTACAAACAAAAATTAAACATGTATTTATTTCTAATAACATTATCTATTATGTTCTAAAAAAAACATTTGTTTAAACAAATGAAAAAAAAGTTATAGTAAGTTAAACAAATTTTTTGTTGTTTAAAAATCACTTTTTCGTGATTATTAAGAAAAAAGCTCATTTAACGATGAAATTTTTATATTTTATTATTAAAGTTCTTGTAATTCTCTACAATTTAAAAAAAAAATCAACACCCTACAATGAACGAAAGCCGAGTAATAAATTATTGAACATAGGTAAGTCAGCGCACCCACGCATTTTATGATTTTATGTTTTAATTAATATCTCAGCCCCAGTATGTCGCAAAGTGAAAATAAAAAACTGTGTTGCTAATAACAATATTTTCTATCAACTTGCATTTAATTTAATATGTTTGAGCAAAAATATAAAAAGTTACCGTTGGTTTCAACGTTTTTTTTCTTGTTTTTAATACCTTTTTTTCATAGTTATTGAGAAAAAAACTGTATTTCACGGTAAATACTTTTCAGTTTTGGATTTTTGTTTTATAGTCCTGCTAATTTTCTTCAAATTAAAAAAAAAATTAGTCCATTACGACAAACGGGAGCCAAGATATTCCTGATTTAAAAACTTAGGAAAGCTTACAATTTAGTATTTTAACCTTGTAGCTTGTAATTTTGGTGTCGCCAGCAACAAGACATATTGGTATCCTTCAAACACTCCACACATACTTACACATATTTGTTGCTTCTTGTTGCTGGCGACACCAAAATTACAAGCTACAAGGTTAAAATACTAAATTGTAAGCTTTCCTAAGTTTTTAAATCATGAATATCTTGGCTCCCGTTTGTCGTAATGGACTAATTTTTTTTTTAATTTGAAGAAAATTAGCAGGACTATAAAACAAAAATCCAAAACTGAAAAGTATTTACCGTGAAATACAGTTTTTTTCTCAATAACTATGAAAAAAAGGTATTAAAAACAAGAAAAAAAACGTTGAAACCAACGGTAACTTTTTATATTTTTGCTCAAACATATTAAATTAAATGCAAGTTGATAGAAAATATTGTTATTAGCAACACAGTTTTTTATTTTCACTTTGCGACATACTGGGGCTGAGATATTAATTAAAACATAAAATCATAAAATGCGTGGGTGCGCTGACTTACCTATGTTCAATAATTTATTACTCGGCTTTCGTTCATTGTAGGGTGTTGATTTTTTTTTTAAATTGTAGAGAATTACAAGAACTTTAATAATAAAATATAAAAATTTCATCGTTAAATGAGCTTTTTTCTTAATAATCACGAAAAAGTGATTTTTAAACAACAAAAAATTTGTTTAACTTACTATAACTTTTTTTTCATTTGTTTAAACAAATGTTTTTTTTAGAACATAATAGATAATGTTATTAGAAATAAATACATGTTTAATTTTTGTTTGTACGAGATAGTGGAGCCGAGATATTCGCAAATGACCAAAAAATGACACAAAACACATTTTTACCAATAACTTTGGTAAAAAAAGTTGTCATGTGGTGCAAATTTGGTTTTAAGCTTTTCTCATAAGCACCTATCGATCCATGAAAAAAAAATTGACCATGCCTCTGCGCGCAAGGTCAAATGACGCTTTGACTGGACTAATAAGTGGACTTAGTTTTCTTCGATGACGTCAAGTTTTTTCTCTACAGAGACGTTGTATCTCGATCGACATATTAGCAATACTATCGAAATGACGGTGAATTTGTATATTGCCATAACATAAACGATTTAATAGTGGAGTTGGGAATTTTAGCCTGTAACGCAACTGGATGGTTACTGTTCATCCAAAGCTCAAAGGGGAGCTTAAAGTGTGTATATGCCACTCAGTTTGTTTTTTTGAAGAATATGAAGAGAATCACTGATTTTTTGACTACAGTCGAATTGACCGCCAAAATCTGAACTCAAACCTGGTTATCCAAATATTCTACATCAGCCGCTTTTTAACAAAAAGAGTGTTCAACTTCCATTTCTGCATATAAAACTGGGACTCATGATTCATGAAGCAGTTTGTTAAAGCTTTTCCAACTAAAAGAGATTGCTTCTATACTCTGATCAACAAAAATTGTCAGGCCTTATGGGAGAGCTTTTTCCAAAGTAGTGGCTCCTGATTACTACACTACGTCGGGAAAAATGCCACTTAAAAAAGAGCAAGCCACTGACTTTCCTTAAAGAATTGTTGTTGTAATTCTTCGCAAAAAGTTGTACACCCGAACGCGACCGTCCTATCCCACTGCTGAAGGGTAGAGCTGTGTCAATCGCGATTGATTCGGTCTTTGTGACCCGTTCACCAAAAAGATTAATTGATTGCAATCAAAGTAGACCCAATCAATCAATCCTAATGTCAATCTCTTGCCACTGAAACCGATGAACGAAACGAACGAAAAAAAGTTATGTTTCGTTCATTCAGCTTGTTCTCAATCATTTCACAATATCAAATAGGAATGAACATGAAACAGAATGTATATTCCTCATTTTATATGCAATGGAAGATGGCGTGGCTGTGAATGAAGCAACGAAATAGAAAAAAAGCCAAACTATCTTTCATTTTCAAATTGTTTCGGTCTCGGTCTAAACGAAACGATTGGAAAAAAAAATATTTTAGTTGAATGAATGATTGAAAACATTTCGTGTCAGTCTATAACTCTTTCGGAACGAAACGGATGGATAAAAAATTATTGCATGAACGATTGATTGAAAAGACCGAATCCTTGAACCAATCAATTAATGATTGATTCGATCTTTCAAAATGAACGATTGGCACAGCTCTACTGAAGGGATACTGTCTGGTCAATACGTTCGTGAGCTTGTTATATACCTACATCAAAACAGAGTTACCATTATCATTCTAAATTACAAGCAAGGAGCTTATTCAGTGGATTTTATTAACGAGCTTTTGGAATTTGAAGCTTTTGAGAACAAGTTTTATGTAGTTGAGTATGTTGAGTGTTGGCGATTTATAATGCAAGCTACGGAAACCCTGTGAGAGCTTTAAAAGGCGACACACTTATGCAAGCCAATGAAACCAGTGTGAGAGGCAAACATCCTATCTTCTCTGTACTGACATTTTTTGTTGAACAGAGTATAGTACCACATTTTAGCATTTCCTTGCCTGCCTTTTGAAATTAAAAAGGCCGGTGTATTTGACTGACTGGCAGACGGCAGTATTGCCATGTCCTTATTCTTAAGTATACAAATTTGTAAACCTTATGATGAAAAAATAAAGAATCTATCTATCTATCTATCTATATATTTGACTGACTGTCCACAGATTCAGCAGCTTATTAAAGATGAACATTTTATTGGAACAATGACAGAACTCCAAAAGAATTCTTTGGTTGGATTGGAATAAGCGAGCAGAGAATTACATAGAAATTGTTCAGCAACTTTTAGAGAGCTTCAAAATGATTGGTTGCAACATGAACATCAAGGTTCATTTTCTCCCCATCCATCTTGCTGACTTCCTGAAAATTCTAGGTGGAGTCAGTGATGAGCAGGGTGAGTGATTCCACACAAATCTAAAAATGATGGAGGCACGGTACCAAGAAAGATTGGATGTACATTTGATGGCTGACAATTGTTGCCACATCAGGCGAGATTGTCCACAGAATGAGCACTCCAGGAAAAGCTATAAACGAAAATATTTAACTTGATATGTATGTTTGCTGTTTGGTTAAAGAAATGTACTACTTTTTTTAATAAAATTATTTTTCTTGAACATTTTGTTTGGTAATTGTTTCCCTAATTTGTTTTAGAACAAAAAGATGATATCCTGTAGCTTAAAAAGGTGACGTGATAGACAAAAACTGTGATCATTTTCACATTCAGAAGCCAAAAACAAGTGTCAACAAAATGTGTGTTCCCCAGTGTAATTGATAGCTTTCGAATTAATGTGATTTTATAGGTGAATATTGGGTATGTAATGTTATGTTCACATTATGATGGATTTTCAATATTATATCTATTAGGTAAAATACCTTCAGCTGGTACTCCATTTAATTTCTCTTTCGTTTTATCTATTTCCTTTGGAATGGAAAGAGCAACACTATGTTCCGGCCAGAGATCTTGTAATTTGCCGATAAGTTGCTTCATATCTGATTTAATTAATGACAATGTAGAATTCTAATTATACATGTGTAATTAGGTGTAGGTATGTTTTTTTTTAAGATTTAGACGAATTTTTAATCAAAGATTTAATCATTTTTAAAAGCTATTACTTGTGTTTGGATTACGTTTTTTTTATCTTTATTGTTTTTTTTTTCCATAAAATATAAAAAGATTTACAAGCATGTGCCATTGGCCGTCTACCGGTAAGTATCTAATCTAATTTTAACAATTCAACAATAAAAGTACAATATAAAATTGACCAAAAACAAAAGAAACATTATAAGAGGTTATGTAAGCATAAGGATTATAATAAAACATTTATAATGCCCGGCAAAATTGTAAAATACTTCGGTTATATAACAAGAATAATGTATTGACTTATGTATGGGCTTTTAGTTTAGTTAAAATAAAATTAATCGTAGAACTTGAATTTTTAGCAATCACAGCGAAAAATTAAACATATTTCAAGGATTTAGCTATTAGTTCAGCAAAAACAAAAATACAATTGTTTTAGTGAATGGTATAACCAGTTGTTGGGGCTTTTAGTTCTAGCTCAAACTAAATTGTCTAAGGAAGTTAATGAATTGCAATATCTACTGTAACAAAAAGGCTTTAGGTTTAGGCTAATCAGAAATGACTTAAAAGTTACTCGTATATTGATTTAAACTAGATTAACGTATGTATCCCTATATGTAACCGCCTATGACGGATAAGCAGTTTCTAGCCCTCCTCTTCGTTACGAACATTATCTATCAAAAGGAAACTCTTATTAGAATGAAGTCGTCGAGATTCCTGAAAAATTGAAAATATTCCTAGGAAATGAAAGAGGTTTTCAATTGCATTGGTTACACAATGTAGAATTGAGATTAACATCAGTCCTGTGTGGTCTGTTGGGTTCTAGCATCGCCTGCCGTGCGAGCTTTAAATATCAGACTCATCTCCCTTGCATTGAATTCATCTCGAAAATAATTCGCTTCACCAAAACTTAAGTTAAGGCCCTCATTATGAATAGCGAATCGAACTAACAACGTTGCGAATTCGATGAATTCTTATTATGAATAGCGATTCGCTTAAATTAAGTTCGCCCCAAATGTCAAAATATTAGCGAATTTGTTTAGCGTGGGATTACAAAAAGCTAACGTTCGCTAATCTAACCGTTTAAAGTGTGAAATCAAATCGAATAAAATTATTTAGTTTAAACGCTAGTGAATTGAAAATTGAAGTACCTTTCTATCAATTGCTATGGTTTATTTTGCAAGTATGTAATGAGGAAATACTTCAAGAACAAGTGCGAATCAGTTTCCGAGCTTGTAATGGAAAAAAACGCTTGCAATTATAACTAAGGGCATATCAACAAAAAACAATCAAACCAAAAAAAAAAAAACAACAAAAAACCCAACAAAAACAAACCAAAAAGATTATTGGGAACAATTTTCAATATAACTGAATTTTCTTGGTCCTCCGTCAAAAGAAAAGAACACAGGCAATAGGCAATATAATTTTCGTAGTTAAATTTTCATAAGTTTTTTTTGTTTGGTTGGACCTCAAGCTAAAGCTGTGCATTGTGCAACAGCTCCATTGTGCAACAGCTCAGCTCCTGGAGGACCATTAGGCTGTCCCGTAGTTGTATGATGAAAAAAAATTCTTGAATTTTTTATCGAAAGGGGTATCAAAAGTTGCGTATTAACGAGTGGATTAAGTACTTCCTTTTTGATTTTGACATACGAGTACATTTTGGGGCTCTACCGCGACTTAACGATCTAAAAATATAGTTTTTTACCTTATTTTAAGATCTTTAAGCCGCGGTGAAAGCCCTTTCGATACAAAATTTGAGAACTTTTTTTTCTTATACAACGACGGGACAGCCTAAGGACCATACTGCCGGATTACTTTGACTCTTTTCGACCAAATCCTTAGGCAATCTGCAATGTTTGAACCACAGTTAATCCACTTGCCAATTGCTTGGATGTAAGCACACAAAGAACGCTTTCTACGAGTCAAAACGGCAATTGAATGAAATTTTTAGGAGCGAATGCCTCAAGAAGGTTTGAAGAATTTAAATGTAATGGAGACGGAACATGGTCATGGTCATTACTTACCGAAGAACAAAAAACAGAATCTGAAAGAATACAATTTCACAATGTTGAATGCAATTTTCCACTGTTTAACTTTTAACATGGGTCATTTCAAAGGAATCCATTTTGACAGCATTGATTTTTTAAGCCAATAGGAAAATTCCCTAA
Source organism: Chrysotoxum bicinctum (assembly GCA_911387755.1). Classification (NCBI taxonomy): domain Eukaryota; kingdom Metazoa; phylum Arthropoda; class Insecta; order Diptera; family Syrphidae; genus Chrysotoxum; species Chrysotoxum bicinctum. The sequence continues at coordinate 128,981,250 of OU426989.1, read as the reverse complement.
ATTATTCGGCTTAAGTCCAACGACCGTTTCGCTATTCATCATTAGGGCTTAAGTTTACTGTTCTCGACACAGATTCCTTAGCCCGATCGAGAAATGTCTGAAACATTTTCTCATCGACGACGATAGAAATGCAGTCATAAAAAGCTTTCCTCCAAGACTCAAAGCTATCCGTGTTAAAGACATCATACCAGTCTATGATGGGGATATACCGACGTCTTATAGACACTTAGAGAATCTTCGTTTACAAATTATTGTTTGAACCTTGCATGCCTTTGATTATATAGTCAGCATTTGCTTTTAAATTCCTAAGAAACATTGAAGGCAATCCCGACTCAACTTGAATAGCATCGTTAAGCCTAACTAAACGCTTGAAAAAATATCGTCGATAGTCTCAATTCCTTCTAATTGTTTGTATTCATTACAAACAGCATTCGATAGTAGCATCAATTACTTTAAATTTAGAAGCTGGATCTATACAATTTTTGTTGACAAAATTTTATCACATGCAAGTGCTTTGGATACAGCCAATTTTTTCTTTTATTTGAACTCGATTAATGGCATTAATCAACACCTTGTAAGGTCTAGTTTTACTTATGTTTATACAATAATTTAATTTGTTTGAATTATGTGTTGTTCGATATAGAGATTTTTCCTTTGATCTAATTTTGTTTCTAACTATTTAGCAAATACTATATTTTTAATCATCCTTGGTGTAGCACTTTATTCATTAAACTCTCAAAAACATTTAACGAAATCTCGTAGCTTTATTTAATTAGAATATAATTAGTGTCAATTCGTTAATAAAAAATTAATGTAACACAATGTAATTCAATTGAATGTCACTCCCTTGTAAATCAAGTCAATTAAGAACAACAAAAGATTTGTCGTGGAATATAAATTGACATAAAATATGATTTACTTATTCAAAGGGCAACAGACTTTTATCATAATTAGAATAAAGTTTTCTTTCAATGAAGCAAAAGGGATATTTTAATTCAATTAGATCAACAATTAGTTTTTCTTGAGACCAGTAGTTTCCAATTAATTTTTGTTTTAAATATGCATTATATTTTAATAAAATATGCAAACAAATTTCAAAAACATCAAACATTTTGAAATTTAAGTTTTAATGTCACAAAACATACATATAAAAACGTTCATATCTGTAGTACATACTTATGTATGTAGGTAATGGGTCTTGTCAATAAGAAAAAGGTTAAAGCTTTTTTTAGAGGAAGCTAAAGCTAACTAGTCATAGCTTTTGCTAGCAGCTAAAGCTAGATAGTTGTAGCTTAAGCTTTGTTTCATGTGAATTAAAAAATGATTACGCTAACTGGCTTGTGCTAGAAAATTCTAGCTTAAGCTTCGTAATTTAAGGTGTTCGTTTTTTATTCACATGTTTCGACTAGGTAGCTTTCGCTAGAACTGTACATGTATGACCGAAAGAAAGGTTGTTTTGCCACAATTTCTTATCGTTATATAGGACAAGTATTAGTTTCGGGTAAAAAATGTTTTTATGATATCATCCGTCAGTCTCTGCGTCTATACGTTCACTGCCTTATTTTTGAGCTATTCTTTTATATATAATTAACATGTCGCACGAGTTTTTAGTACCTGCTTCATAAGGCCTAATCAAAGCTTTCTAGACAGGTCCAAAAAACCTTGAAATTTTTGTACCTTTAACTATAATATTCTAGTTTAAGCTGTTTTTATTCATACAAATTAAAGCTTAGGCTTGGAAAACAAGCTAAAACTAATAGAATTTAGCGTTGGCTAGTTTAAAATAGCTATTACTAGAAAACATCTTTAAATAGCTAGCTTAAGCTTGTTTTTTTATTCACAAGGTCCAATATTTCTAGTAAGCTTTATCTTTTTAATTGGGTTTGAACGAATACTTCAGTCAGACAAAAAGTAATGCTAATTGGTATTCCGGGGGTACTGATCACGTTCAACACACCCGTAACGATTCGTGGTTTAAGAAAGATTTTTGGCGCTGCTTATATCCTCTGTTGAGTACTGGCCAACTGGTATCTCAGAATTTAGCCTAACTTATTACCCCTTTTCTTCTCACACCATGAACTCGCCTTGTACATCCGTAATGATGTTGCTTACCACCTTCATCTTGGCTACTGTTCTGTTACGAACTTTAATTTCATGTGGCTTAAAATTACTGTCAGTAAGCACATCATCCACGCTGGCTTCATCTATAGAAGCCCGAGTTTAGATAGCAATTTGACTTCTAATGAATCTGATGCGTTATCTGACTTCATCTTCATTGTTATTACGGGAGATTTCACTGTTCTTAATGCTCCCCAGCTTCGACATTCTGGCAACAGCCGAAGGATGGTATGTAGAGGTCTTTGCTGAGTTAAATCATTTAACGAGCCAACTCGAACACCGAAAGTTGCAGGTCATTTCTCACATCTGAACCTAATAAATACCTATCCCTGACAGGACAAACGCCGTGGAATACCTGTACTGCTCTTATTCGAAGAACAAACTCCTTACATGATCAAAATATACGTCAAAAAATACTAAAATGCCTTAAAGGTAGTAAAAAGTTTTGGTCTTTTGTAGAAAATACTAAAACCTCTTCTATGCCATGGATTCCAACAATCATTCACAATAACATTCCTTTTGTCAGATCACTGCTGCTAATTCGACTTTGCCACACAGTGTTATGACTCTTCTTGTACTTGACACTGTATACTGCAAGTTGTCTTTTTAAAATATGTATGTCATTGCCTGGTGAAATCGAGAAAGAGGTCAGTTTTATTTATTGCAGAGCTAATAATTTAAATGTATGTTTATGGTTTATAGTTTGTATTAACACAAATAAAAAGAAAAAAAAAAAATATTTAAAAGCTGTTTATTTTAATAAAAGCTAGAGACCCCAAATAATTGTTTAATTTTTTGTCTTAAACTACTCGTATCTTGACAAACAGGTTGATTAAAAGTCATTAACATCGTATTATAAAACTCTCCTTAGCCATGTGATAAAAAAAAACATGTTTAGCAGATAAATACATACTTTCAAATGTGTACATAATCAAGATTAACTTAAGATTCTCTTGCAATCATTGAAAGTTAAAAATAAAATTGTCTGTAGCTGCAAATGATTAAAAACCTTTTTACACTATGGGTCCCCTCCATTCTTGGTAAGACGCAAACAGGAATTGGCGAGGGTTGTAAGTCTCCAAGTGCTACACTCAAAAAATGTATTAGTAAAATGGCTACGAATGATATTCGTAAAGAAAATATTCGTGCATTGTACGAATATTCGTAAGATGTACGAAGTATTTGTACAGTCGTATATCTACGAATGCATTCGTAAAATTTTACTAATAACTGTCGTACTATCCACGAATCTATTCGTTTAATACACTAATTTCATTCGTAAACAAGAAGTAAACAATTTGTTTGAGTACATTGTACGAATTATTGTGTACATACGTATAACTAATAACATTCGTTAATTTCTCGTACGAATGACTTCGTACTTTAATCTTTTGCATTCGTAGTATTTACTAATAAATTCGTACTATTTACTAAGTAAAACTAATATTAGTAGACAGAATTCATTCGTAGGTAGACCGTACGCATTATGCGTAGAATGTACTAATAACTTCGTATTTTCATGAAGTGCATTAGTATTATTTACTAATCATGAGTAAAAAAAATAATATGTGTTCAGTTCTAAAAATTAAACACGTTGAAACGTGATATTATTTATAAAGTGCTGCAGTGGTGGATCAGACTAACATCTGCTTTTTTCGAAAAGACGAGGTAAGTACCTAGACATACATTTGCTTTAAAGCTTATTTTATATTTAAAATACAGCATCCAGAAGTAGCAGAGCATACATACATATGTATGTGGGAATTTTTTTCCTAAAAGAATTTCAATGTAAGTACAATTTTTTTCGGAAGTTTTCAATTTTAAATGTTAAATCTATTTTCAGTGGCCCTAAGTACATTAAATGAGGAGTTTTTAAATATTAATTTGATTGTTAATTATATTTATAACGCATTCATTATTTTTTAACTTTATTCATATATATATATATGACAATAAAATGAATTGAAAAACTATTTTTAACTTACAACATAAATATCTTTTGTTATTATTTCTTATAGACTAAGAGCCCACAGCAATTTTTGGGTGTGATTGATAACAAAAAATAATTAGCATAATTAGATAGGCCTTTTATAGTTATTTACAAATATGAAAGTCTTGCATACTCTAGTGGGAGCAATAGTGCATAAAAGTGCATCAAGTATGCAGTTCTTTTCAAGTCCAAATAATTATGATAACAACTTTGCCAAAATCTAGAGTTAAGCCCCCTGATTGAAAATATCGAGGTCCAAGACGTTTTACAGACAGCCTTCTACCTGCAAGACGCGATAAGAATAGGCTACTTCTTGCACTAAGAAGGCCACCTTCAAAACGTCTTTGACCTCGATATTTGCAATCAGGGCACTTAGCTCTTCATTTTGAAGTTATGGCAAATTTTGTAACCCAATTTTTTAGACTTTGGAAAGAACTGCATACTTGATGCACTATAATGCACTATTGCGCCCACTAGAGTATGCAAGACGTTCACATTTATAAATAACTATAAAAGGCTTATCTAATTATGCTAATTATTGTTTGTTATCAATCACACCCAAAATTTGCTGTGGCCTCTCGGTCTATTACAGTAGGTATTTAAGGAAATTTCAGAGAACATAAATGGTAGTAAGTTCTACAATAATATTCGTACAATATACGAATGGAGCTGTATAATTTACGAATGAAATACAAGTGCATTAATAAATATTACAATGATATTCGTACAATATACGAATGGCATTGGTAAATATTACAATAACATTCGTACATTGTACCAATGGTATTCGTACAATATACGTTTGTTTTTCTACGAATACTAATAAAATATTCGTAATAAACGTCCATTCTACGAATACTATTCGTGGCTGAAAACCACGAATAAAATTCGTAGAATGCACGCATGAATTAGTAGTATTTACACACGAAATTTTTCGAGTGTACTTATATGTATTACTAAGTAAATATCATAGGTTTGCAACAACATTTGTAATTAGGAATTAATTGCGCAAAGTTTTAGTCAAATAAGGACGATGGTTATATACTGTTTAGTATGGTACTTGGTTAAAACGTCAATTTTGCAAATTTTAAGTAAGTTTAGCACCATACGTTCTCTAGTATCAAATAGCTATTTTATTTTTTTAGTATCGTGCTAGCCTACATGATTCTTTGACATTTACAAACGTCACAAAAAAGGTCTGTTTACTTAGTTTTCACGAACTGTCATTGTTCTAGGTGTGTTCAGAAGCAAATTATTTAGAGAATTAATTTTGTACAATACTAGTTGGAAAACGTTTAAAATTAAAAATGAGTTATTAAACTACTTTAAGACTAGTAATTCTTTAAGTATAGTATCATACTAATACCTTAACAATAGGATGTTTAAAATCTTGCACCAATGTACTCGTATAGATTAGCACCGCATAAGTCTTTTACCCGCATGCGCTTAGTTTTTAATATAAACTGAAACATCTTTAATTTCAGTTTAAGAAGTCATGAGCCAGATGAGCACTTAATTGTGTTGGTAATTCTTTGGTCGTAAGTTATAGCTTGTTATAGCTGTTTGTGTAAAACTAATACAAAATAAAATGCGAGACTGGATCACACGAATTTGCTCTTACATAATACTAAATATTAAATATTCTAAAAATTAAAGTTACTAGAGAAAATGTTCATAACCATAAAGTTCATTGAGTAAACCAGGATGCCATGTAATTTCTCAACCAAATATTAGTTTATGCAAGAACAAAGATTATAAATCGTTATAGCGGTTTAAAAAAAAAGGTTTTTTAAAATATTTTTATGAAAACATTGTGGAACGTCAACTTTACATTTATATTACTGTTTGAATGAAAATTAAATTTCAAATAAAAATATTGACTCGTTTTCGAGACACCAAATTAAAAAAAGGAGCATTTTTGTTTCCAAAAATTCAAAAAAATATTTTTTTTGAAGCTTCTCCATAAAAAATTTCATTAAAATCCGTTATGTCGATAATGAAAAATTCGAAAAAGTGGTTCTATGGTAGATACATTCAGTCAGTAGTATCTCAATTAAAATTTTTTTTTGTACTGAATTATACATAGATCGTAAAAATAAATAAAATGTTATCAAAATTTTACGTGCCGTTTTCGAGAGAGAAAAATACGATTTTTGAAAACCATTTTTTAACATTTGTATGGTGGGTACCGTCATTTTTAGATAAAACACAATTTTATATTTCACATTTTGTAGATTGTATTAAAAAAATTTAATTGTCAAGATTTAAAAAAATAGAGCACTGGTTTTTGAAATAATGATTTAAAAAAAAATATTGTTTTTTTAAATAAAAAAAAAATTAATACATAATCTACTATCCAAACTTTTAAGGGGATTTTTACATAAAAAAATGATCAAAACCGGTTATGCCATTTTTGAGTAAATCAAAAAAAAAAAAAAAAGGTTCTGAGGGGCTACCATTAAGGTCTTCCCTATCATCGTAATATCAAGTATGATCAAAATCTCGACTTCCGAGATATTTTACGAATGCATAATTTGCCATATAGTACCCATATGTCGCAAGTAAAAGGTTTCTAGCGAAGAGTATAAGAGCAAATAGTAGCACAAGCTCCAAATATTGTATCATTTATAATGCTGAAGTATTTGTTTGTTTACGTGTTCTTAAGTCTAATCGATCATTTCTTTTTTTTTCGAAGTTAGAAGGTTATTTATTTGGTTAAATAACAATTGACCTACTCGACTGATGTCTGAATACCATTATTTCCTTCTTGGCTTCTTTTACAGATTAACATTAAAAACTACTTCGGAAAATAAAGGTGTACCAAATAAACAGTATAAAGATTTAATAATAAAAAACTTAAGATCCTTATAAAATGAGGATTTTTTGACATTCATTGTCAATGTTTGAAATTGGTTTATGTCAATATGTTTTAAATTCTCTAAATTAAATGTTATGTATTACACGGTCACTCTATTTAAGTCAAGATCAACTGACTACGCAGAGCAAGACTAATGACAAAAAACTTTCGCTTCAAAAGAACTCTCAAGATCTAAAATAAAAATGTATTTTTAGATTTGGTGCATACATACAGAGTATTTAAAGCTTAATTATAATAGTAATGTATTGTTTTCGTAATCCAAACACATTTGATTTTTGTTGCTTGTTAAAATTAAATATTGATTTTTGTTTTTAAAAATTTTCGTCAAGAGATTATTTATTATTTTTTTTTTTTTTTGAGGAAGAACGTTAAAAACATTATTACTTGAATCCGTGTAACTTTTTGATCGTGATCGTACGACCTTAACATTTCGGGACGATGTTGATGTCGACGATGCATTGGAATCGGTCTTATCGGTATCACATTTTAATCTATCACTAGCACGTCGTCTTAGTCTTGTTTTTTTAATTTCTTGCTCCAGCACTATATCGTCTGTTGCGTCCTCATCATCACCATCATTATCAAATGATCTAAGTATTGAATTTTTACGTTCTGTATCGGGCTCACTACCGTCATCGTTCTTCTTTTTTTTTCGCCTAATTTTTATAACTTTCTTCAAACGACCCGTTTTTAACACTTTGAAACTGGAATGGATACGGGTTGTTAAAAACAAAAGTAGAGTATGATTTTTTCTTTTAAACTATAAATCCAGAATGATTTAAAAGCTTTAAACTCAATTGAAAAAAAAAAGAAAAGAAGAAAAGGGATGATTATGTAGAAATGACCGAGAGATAGAAAAACACCGAACTATTTCGACCCCGTTTTAGTAGAGGATCAATCATGAACTAATTAAAATTTGCGCATTTCATGTGTTCAAGAATATAGTGCGACATAGAATTAAAAAAGAAGCAAAAAATGTAGATACTTTAAGAAGACTCAGATGAGAAAAAAAGATGCATCTATTGATTGGTTTTGGTTTTTTTTTTCTATACATTTATTTGTATCTCTTCTTTCGATAAATTTTCTTATCGCAATGAGTCCCTCAACCCTGGCCGCCTCTAATAGCCAAAGGTAAAAACTTCGAGTCTTATCTAATTAATACAAAAACAATTGAATGTTATAGACGACGATGGTGAATGCAATTTTATTTTTGTAATTAAAATTGAAATCTTGAGCACATCACAGCATTGGCATTAAGAAATGATGATGCACACGTTTCACACGCAAGGATGCTGAAAAAGAAATATCACACATACCCACTGTCTTATTGACCTTGGCATCCTTTTAATTATGATATCCGTTTCCGGATACTGATGCGAATGACATGACAGCTGAATGAGATGAAGTTCTCAAATAAATGTGCAGCTGTCGCGTCATTTGCTACAATCGGAGAACAAATTTTATTGTAGAAAGTTGTCACAGTCCCGTCTAAAACAAAGTTTTTACACACGATTATTTCATTTTATTAATAGTAAGTAAGTAAGTAACCTTCAATTTGAGGTTAGCACTATTAAAGTGGGTAAATAAGATAGTTGATGAAAAATTGACTTTAAACAAAAAACAGATTTGTTTCCATTTCCGTGTTTGTATTAGCTTCCCCAACCATATGTATGTTTAAAAGCTGTAATAAGTTGGTTTGTACTGTTAATTTCATTAAAACTGTTACCGTTTTACGTAGAAACATATAAATGATAGATTGTGGACTTAACATGATTATTTTTATTTCCGTCTGTATCTGCATCTTTTAAATTGCAATTAAATTTAAGCATTCATGCAAGTCCATCGCAGAGAAGAATATAATTTTTGCTGATCTTGCTTGAACATCAACACATCAATCAAAATGTTTTTGCAAACAAAAGATAAATAAATGAACGAAAACCTGACAAAAAAAAACAGAAATACTCTAAAAAGTTTGTATCTTAAAGGTATCGATTTATAAATAGATAAACTACCTCCGACAATCAGTTATTGTCTGCACTATAAATTAAATTTGGGCCAAAATAGTTCAATAGCATTGACTGTCGTATGTACATATGTACTTGTACTTGTGAGATAACGGCCGACGATTAGTGTTTGAGTCATTTTTAAATGCAAGTCGGCCATTCGTACAAAATATATATTTTGATCAAACTTAATGTATAATTCTGAAGTTTCTTTTAAAATTGAATCTAATTTAATATTAAATAAATCTGTGTATGTTTACAAGTTGTTGGGAACGAGTTCAGGAATTTCATTTCAAATTCATTTAATTTAAATATGTAACAACCAGCAGTCACAGTTTGGGAACATCATTTCCGTTATCCTAGACTAAAACCTTCAATTCAATTTCAGTAGGTTTCAATTTTTTTTTTTTTTTGGGATAAGGTGCTGAAACAGGTGTGGAAGGTGTTTCGTGTTGTGTGGGTGTGTGGGTGTGTGGATTTAAATATCAGAAGAGACGCTTCAAAATGGTGAGTTGAAGATTTGCTCATCGGTATTTAGTCTCATCTCAACGGTTGTCATCCATTTGCTTTGCATGAAAAGTAAAATTTAAGAGAAAAAAAGGAGAGGAGAATATTCTTCAGCGTGGTTAGAAGAGAAACCAATACAGACAAAATATTCTCGAACTTTTCATGATGGAAGTGTTTCCGGTGCTATTATTTGGGCGAATTTTAACCAAAAACTCAAAATTTTATCACATCTATCCTTGAAAAATTCAAAACTGATTTTTAAAACTCTAAAAGTGATATTTTTGTTTAAAGTTCGTCCAGAAAATTCAGTAGCGGAAACCTTTAGGACACCATTGTTATGGAAAACTCTCTTTCGAACATTTTCGAAAATTCATGACGCTACCAGGGTTATCGACTGTCTATAAAAGGGCGAGATTGCCAACTCTCGGGCCTTGTTGTACGTGAAAATTGAAAGCGTTGCTTTGTCGTGGCTTGACGTGGCAATTTAAAAATTTTGTTTTGTTTTAAAAATTGCTGTATTTTTTTTTTTTTTTGCGGAATTTTTTTTTATCATTTTTCTCGTTGACTGTTTTCCTTTGTTCGGAAAAATCTAAATATGACTTATTTTCCATAAAATGCGACTAATTTTAAGCTCCAAAATTCCTGCGTGATTTGACAAAACAAAAAAAAAAAGCACAAAAAAACGAAAAAAACGCATTATCTCTGAAAAAGAATATATAAAAAGCAAAAAAAGAACAGTTTTAAAATTAAAAGTGAACAGTCACTATCAAAGTTAAAAACCCGGATAAAATAACCCCCCCATTATCAAAAAAAAAAAAGAAAGGGGAACCAGCTACACCCACAACGTCCTTAACAAAATTTAACGTACACGAAAAAAATAAAACAAATTTACATCTAGTATATACGACACGAGAGTAGTACCCAAAAGAAAAAAAATTAAATAAAACTCGGTAACTAAGTACTAAAAACAAAAAGAAAAGTAAGAAAAAAAACTCAACAAAAAAAAGACCTATGTATAGGAAAAGAAAATATAGCATACGCTTTGTGAACATTCGTATCAGTGCAATAAAAAGGCGAAGCCCAAATTTCGATTGATCAAATTGATCAATCCAAAAACAATTCCCCAATTGAATTAAAAATAAAAAAGGTATATACTATCGCATTCTGGTGTAAAGTGACGGTTAAAGTGTTTGTAAATTTATCACCCCAATTACAGAATTCGGCGAATGAGCTAAAGTGACAGTTTCAATTCATTTCCAAACTTTTGCTATTACTGAATCCGACGAATGAAAGTTGAACGAATGTCGGTAACAATGCCTGCACCACTGACATTTTGTTCAACTTAAATGGTATTACAGAATACGCAATCCATTCGCACTCCATACAATTTCTATCATTTTCCATTCGCACCAATTTCGAGACGAATCTGAAGTGAATTTTTGATTAAACGAAAATAAACAATGGAGAGTACAAAAATGTAAGTCAAAAGCTTATCATACTCAATGCTAAAGCGTTTGTTTAACAAATTTTAATAGAAAACGCACAAATAGCAACGCAACCAGAAAGCAAGAAATCTAAAAAAAAAAAAAAAAAAAAAAAAAAAAAAAAAAAAAAAAAAAAAAAAAAAAAAAAAAAAAAAAAAAAAAAAAAAAAAAAATTATCCACAACAACCACTGGTGCGGTGCACCACCCCAAGGGATAAGTTTGGTAAGTTATCTTAATAGTGTGTATTATATTGTATATAAAATTTAAAAACTTCAACGGTCAATTTCACCACTTATTCAATCTGAGTAAAATCGTTTAAAATTCACAGTTTTTTTTTCGGACGTAAATTAATTGAATGGTAAAACCCTACAAATGCGAGATCGTTATGGTGAATTGCGTGGGGAATTTAAAATCAATAATTTTTTTTGTAAAGTGAGAAGAAAGCTCTGCAATAATAACAAAGTACAAATGCAAAAGAAGAAGTACATTTTGGTTGGACGAAATGGGTCCACTTTATTAATTATTTGCCAAAATTTTCCTGAATTAAAATAAATTTGTTAACTTATGTTAATTTTCCATTAAATTTAACGGAAACAAACGTGAAGATTGATGCAATTTTTTTTTACTTTATAATGAATAATTTAATTTAAAACCTTTAAATATTAAATTCCCTAGTTACGAGTATTTCCATAAAATCAAATAATTTTTTTTGTGAAATTTTCCACCGATTCCTTTATTGAAAAAAAAAAAAAAAATAGATTTATTTTAGGACGTTCATATCTTTATGATGACACACTGTGCTGTTGGTTGTTACTCATAGGAAAAATAAAATGCACGACTGGATCGCACGAACTTGCTCTTATGTAAAAGTACTTTGGAATTTAAAATACATTTTATAAATATAAAACATGAATTTAAAATGAAATTGCCGTGTGATTTCTAGAAAAGTATGAATTTATGCAAACAAACTTTAAAAAATCGTTTTATTATTAAATAAATAAATTTTTTATATAAGAAATTTCTTTAAAATTTTTCAAAAAAAAAATGTGGGATGCGAATTTTAAGTATTTAATAATATTGATTTTTGGAAATAATTTCAAAAAATAATCGTTCATAGGTTTTGAAGATATTGATTTTTCAAAAAAAAACATTTTTTCAAAAAAACCCAACAAATAATTTTTCGAATATTTTTATATACAATATTATTTTAAACTTAGGGGGACTCCTGCTGAAAATTTTTGGTTAAAATCGTTAGAGCCGTTAATGAGAAAATCGAAAATAAAAAAAAACGGTTCTATGACAGGTACCGTTAATAACATTTTGCCCCAAATTTTTTTTTTACCAAAACGTAGTCCATGTCCATAATATCACACCTATTTTTTTTATCAAAATCGTTAGAGCCGTTTTCGAGATAAATAAGATTTTTCATTACGGGTGTATGGGGGGTACCGTTAGTTTTAGAGCTAAAAAAAAAATTTCAATTTCCCCTCTAGGGAATCACCGAAGACCTATAACTACCGAGTTTGAAGAAAATAGGTCCAGTGGCTTAGGCTCTAGATCGAGGTACAGACATACAGACAGACAGACAGACAGACAGACAGACAGACGGAATTGCCGGACCCACTTTATTCGTCTTCGCTATCATCGTAATGTCAACTTTGATCAAAATCTCGAGTTCGATTTTTTTTCCAAATGCAGAACTTGCCCTATAGTACCTATATCGCAAGTAAAAAAGAAGGAGAACAAAAGCTATTGGTTTTTTTTTTGTTAATATTTCTGAAGGGGAATTGAAAGAATCTTAAGTATTAGGATAGTTTAAGACTTATGTTAGGTTAAGTTTTCATGAATAAAATTTGTTGTAATTTTTTTTTTAAAAATTGAAAAGTTTCGACATTCTCATTTTTCTCTCGAGGAAATATATTTTTGGGAAGTGGTTTTGGACCTTTTTTTCCAGCATCATTAGGTAAGATAATGAATTGTCTTTGAATCAAGTCAATGGTGGATGTGGCGAAGTTGAGAGAAACGATGAAGACTGAAAACCGAAGGTAAAAGAATGAACGTGAAGATACGACCAGGTTTGGCGGATTTCAAAATCAATATTGTTCAATATTAGCTAGATGCCGATATTATTGTTATGAAGTTTGCGGACATTTTTTTTGGAAAAGATTAGATAGGATGAGAGTTTAGGTTTCTCAAAATCGTTTTCAATTTAGGGACTATTATACATAGTTGAGGTAAATAATAGCCATGGGTATCTTTATGGTACAAGGGTGGGTACAACCTCTGAGAGTAAACAACACCGTAGACTCTCCTCACTAATGATTTTGAAAAATGCTTAAATCCAGCCGGATTTAAATCTAACAGGATGAAATCGGGCTTCATCCTTATGATCCCGATACTTTTCTAACAAACCCCGGCATGTAATTTCGTAACAAATGTTCAGCGCTACGACAGCAAGAACCCCCCCCCCCCCCCCCCCACCGACGAGCTAGGACGTGCTTTATGCTAGCATGCCCCGCTGTTGTAGCCTGAACACCCTTTCCTTCTGCTGCCAGGACCTGCCTATTGTGCCTGTAAGCAGTGGGTGGTAATGGTGGAAAAAGGAGGGAAAGGTGTTTTAGGGCTCTCTAGGATAATGTTTCTTTAATGTGCTGTCAGGTTTCATGTTTTAAGGGTTTTGGCACCTCTTGGTGGAGTAAATGTGAAATATTCTGATGAGAGCTCTAGCCGATGACACCTCGGACCGTTACAAAGTACATTAAAGAGACAACGAAATGTTCGCTATTGACAAGGTTTTTGGTATTGAAAACATCCCTGCAGAATGGCCATATTCGTACACTCATTTATTTATTTAAATTCGAAAATGGTAAATCTTGGTGCTTGTTCATATTGCAAGTACAGACTATGTGTTAAAAAAAAACAGAGAAGTTCCAAAAAGTGAAATTTTTCGGCCTGTTTGTCCAGGTGCACTGGCAACTAAGACCATCGGCTTAGACATTGCAACATAGTATGACACACAGAAAGAAAGAACAACAGAAGAAACACATGTCAACAGCAAACGGTTAGTATTGAACGGTCATCCATCCAAGTACTAACCACCGCACAATGATGCTTGATTTCGCTGATCGATGCAAGGCGATGATTTGATTAAAGCCTAGGCCGTTGACGTCAAGTTACATAACTTTGTATAGACTTTATAATTTAAACTAAGGAATAAATAACTTATTTAAATAGTAGATATTAAAATTATAATATTTATAATGAATTCAATATTTCTTTAGTTATATTTATCCTGCTTTTATTTAAATCAGAGTCTTAAGGGTGTAAGGATCTTCAAATGACTTTGAATTTCTTATTATGAAGCCCAACATCGAATTTGCTCTAGAGATAACTTTGTCAATTTGAAGTGAAAAATTCATTTAAGAATCAAAGATAACACCGAGGTCCTTTACACTCATTAATCTTTGTAGGTATTGATCACCAATAATCAAAACATATAGGATTGAGTATTCTTGCATTAGTTACAACGCTACATTAATTTTTACTGAAATATAATCAATTTAGATTACATCAGTGAACTATATTATTAAAATCATTTTGAACTTTACACGCTTCTATGGGATATTTTATAGAACTAAAAATCTTGAGATCATCCGCATACAATAAATACTTTGAATATGAAATGTAACTAGGCAAAACATTTATGAAAAGAATGAAAAGGAGCGGTCCAAGATGGCTGCCCTGAGGTACACCGGATTTCGATTTCATTTGGCAGCACAATACACCAATTTTGACATACTGTTTTCGTCCAACTAAATACCTTTGGATCCATTTAAGAAGTGCGGAGTGAAATTCAAGTAATTCAAGTTTTTTCAGGAACATTGTGGTGTGTCCGGTCGAAAGCTTTAGAAAAATAGTTTTTGATCCTGACTTGTGCAGAGAAGCTATTAAGGAATGTTCTCAAGTATCCAAAAATACACCTTGTCTTAAAGACAAATTGAATATATAACAGAGTGGAGCAGCTAGATTTAATTTACAGTTCTTAAAAAAAGAAGCTGTGGGATATTATCCGGTGCTATCAATAGGGCCTCCTTACTCGTCAAGGATATTTAAGGATATGATCTTTGAGTGTATTCTAAGACAAAAATCGTTCTACAGCATGGGTCTATCAACATATCAAGTTTTTATTTAAGCATTTTAAAGGCTAGTATTTCTTCTAGTATTAACAGAGCAATTCGCGTTAGCTTGAGCCAGGGTAAACGAAAGTAAGCCTTTTCTTAAATCCCCGATAAATGCTGTCAACATTGGAGAAAGACTCCTATTGGAAAACAGTTTTTTTTCTAAGAATATACACAAAAATCATACCCCTGTCTAATTAGGGAACGGGTAGATGCCACACAAGGACTTCGGTTGATGTTTTGTTAAAATATTCTCGAAAACGTCTTGATAATTTTGATTTAGTTTGTGCAATTAATGCAATTGAAATAAAACTGCGAGACTAACTTTTTCCCTCTTCGAAAAAGTTTGATACAAATTTCGAGTTCGATTTTTTATGAATATAACACAACTTGAGGAAAGTTCATGACTTTAATTTTCTAGACTTTACATATTTTTCTGTAAAGTTTAAAAAAAAGTTTGAGGTGTTACACCTTTTAATGGAGTGACTTACAACTCTTAAAAATTTCTGTGCGGGTTTTATTGACAGAAATGGAGGGCTTTAAAATGAACATTGAGAATAAATTTCCTTAGGCAATTATGTTGAAAAGGCCTTTAGGAAGCAGGTCTGTTTATATGTAGTCCTAAAGTTTATAGATAGGTAGGTAGGTAGAAAGTGCGCCATTTTGATACCATAACGCGTGTGAACCTGTGGATGGTATTGATATGGGAAATTGTGGACATTGTCACAGAGTCTTTCAGTTTGGATTGAGTTAAAAAAGAAGAAAGGATCTATTAGGTTTTGATGTAGCTTTTTGTGTGTTTGCTTAAGCACAATCATCCGGAAATGAGGTCAATCACTCAACCGGACCACCACACTCATCTACACTGTACCAAGCTAGGCAGTTTGTTGACTGGTTCTGAAACATTAGCCAATCCCATTGACACAGAAGTAAACGAAGTTCGTTCTAGAGCCATTTCGTCACGTTGAAAAAAGAGATCAAGTCTTTGATCTTCATTTCCGAAAGTTCCTCAATATCGTGAAAAAAAATGCAGTTAATTAAACTGGTCCACTACCATTTCATTCGTTAAGAAAAATCGGGAGAATATTACCCTTAATAACTCCGAGCGGACTGTTGACTCTTTCCGGAATTGGGTAATGAAGGGCTGATTCTTGCGTAATCTGTCCGTCCATTCCCATC
Organism: Chrysotoxum bicinctum; assembly: GCA_911387755.1. Taxonomy (NCBI): domain Eukaryota; kingdom Metazoa; phylum Arthropoda; class Insecta; order Diptera; family Syrphidae; genus Chrysotoxum; species Chrysotoxum bicinctum. The sequence goes on along the minus strand of OU426989.1, from coordinate 128,964,912 downwards.
CATCAATTCCACAAAGACCCGGAACCCGGATAAGAGTGACATTTTGGTAAATACTGAGTAGAATAAATGGCTTTAACAGCCGTCTGACTGTTCTGTGATAATAGCCTTATTCCGGTTCTGGCTATGATCTTTTTTGAGTACCTTGTATTAATAATTTGGCTTGAAAAACACTAGTAATGTCGGGTAGCCAATGACCTAGATTCAATTGAAAGTTCAAATGACCTCAACTCCAAAGTACATTTCGCCCAAGTACGACAGTGGGCTCATCAGTTAGATGCTGTTGTACCCTTCTAAGACGCAATTATTGGTCGATGTTTAACGACTCTTATAATTTTTACAGCATTAATAGACAGTAAAAATATTGGTGTCTTTCGGCAGTGCAAGACTATATTTCATAATCAAATATTAAAAAATATTTAATTAAACAGCTAACGCTAAGCCGATGATATGTAAACACAATGTTTTAACAAAAATTTAGAATCCGGTAACCAATTTAATATTATTAACTTCCCATAGGGAGTTATTGTAATCGGTTCGATTTGTCAAATTGGAATTTTTGACATTTCTCGACGTTTCAAGGTCCCTAGAGGCTATATCAATCATTTTTAGAGAGATGTCTGTGTGTGTGTGTGTACGTACGTTCGTACGTCCGTACGTTCTCGTACCATTTTTCGTCGTCGATATCTCAAGAACGAGTAAAGATATCGACTTCAAATAAGTTTTGTTTAATAGATAATAACTTCAAAAGAGGCTGAAAGGGCGTTTATTAAAATTCAGTGAGTAGTTTTTTCACTATAACGGTTTAAAAAAAAATAAAAATTTTGCTTAGTTTCAAATATCTCACGAAAAAATAATGCTATTGATTTCAAATAAAATTTATTGTACTCATTATAAGGTCATACAGATTTGGTATGAATTTGGAAAAAAATGAACATACCGTTATTTTTTTAAATAAAAAAAAAAACGAAAAAAAAAAATTTAATAACCCAGATATTCTAAGAACGGAAAACAATTTGAAACTCAAAATAATTTTATTTTACGAAAAATAATGTGTTTGACAACTGGTGAAAATTTCAAAAAAAATCAGTTTACAGTTTTTTTACAAAAAATAAAAAACTATAAAAAATTCTATTGAAAATTGGTAAAAATTGTTTTTCGACTCAAATTTCTCGAGAACTAGTAGTGATATTGACTTCTAATTTAGTTTATTTTATACATAGTATAATTTTGTACAATTGGTAAAATGTTGACAAATATTGAATTAATAGTTTTTTTTTTTTAATAAAAAAACTATTAAAAATTCTAGTGAAAACTAGTTAAAATTGTATTTCAAGTCGAATTTCTTGGGAATAAACACCGACAGTGCCTTCTAAAGTATGTTGTTTTATAAATCGATACCTGCCCGTAAGAATGTATACTAAGCGACATTTCTAAAATTGTTCAGGAAACGAAAAAAACGAAGAAAGTTCGTTGGCGAAACCCAGGCCAAAACGTGGCCCTTAACATATATTATATTTCCTCATCAAAAAGTCATTTTCGAAAAAAGTTCAGCTTAGTACATTCTTACGGGAAGGTATCGACATAATACAATTATTAACATATGGTTAAATTTTGACAAGTATCGAATTGACAGTTTTAACAAAAATATAAAAAAAATCTACTAAAAAGTGGTAATATTTGTTTTTCGACTAGAATATCTTTAGAACGAGCAATGATATTGACTTTGCCATTACATATTTAATTTTATACATAATACAATTTCATGGTTTATATTTGACATATATCTAGTTTTAGAGCGGATATATTGTGTAAGTACCCTTCCATCAATAACCAAACCATACCTTTTATATTCGAATATTTCGTTTTTAAATTTTTTTCTATTAAAATGTTTGGAACCGAAATAATAAAGTAATTTCTATATTATAATATTAAAAAACACGGAAATCTATAATTCAGTATATAATATGTACCTACCAACCTTCGTAATTATTACAAGTTTTCAAGACCACAAATGGGAAGTTATCAGTGTGGGTCGCACTCAGCCTCTTTTCATAATTTTTTTTAGAACAAAAATATCAGTTTGACTAATGCACAGTCCTTAGAAGATCAAGGTTATAATTCTAGAAAGTTTTGTGATCTTTCATATTTCAGATCAAAACTGAAATCCATTATGTATCCTTGATACATAAAAACAGATACATGCATGGTATATGCATGTATGTATGTACGACCTAGCCGTCCACTTCACTATTTTTATATTTTTCGAAAGAAGCTCAAGATCATTTTCCTATGCTCTAATTAAAAGAAACTGACACAGAAGACACTTCTATTAGATTGTTTTTTTTTTTTTGATAGGTAGACAGAGAAAATAGAATGAACGTGACAAATTACAGGTAAGTTTATTTTTTTTATTGAAAAACTATATAAAAAGAAAAACGTTTGCAGATGTTTACACCAAATTCTCTTGAGGGAAAACTCTTTTCGTTTTTCCTACAAAGGTGCCAGTCCATAGTAAATTTGTTGGCGCTTTTTCTTTGCATGTTTTAATCAAAAAAATATTTTATTTTATTATTTTTATTTAATGTTTAGTAAGTTGTACTTGTGTTATGAATTCAAATAGCAATACAGTTTTATATTAAAAACGCACAACGTAAAATGAAGATACATTACAAGCTATGACGAAATGCAATTCTTTAAAACTAAATAAATTTGAAGTGAAGTTGAGTGCAAATTAGAAATAAGAATTTAAATAGCATGTTATCGAAGAGTTTTAACATTGAATTTGTCAATGTTAAGCAAGTGAAATTTCATAAAAGGTATTTACCGACCCTTTGCTTCTGGCTTCCTATCGTGTTTTGCCCATGGATTCTTCTGTTTAGCCTCTTTATGATTGCGTTTCGCTTTCAATATAGCAAGGCGTAGTAGAATCTGTAAATTAGTTTAGAAAATACGTTTCCCTGAACCATTAGATAGTGTTCTAGTGACATAAACAATTAAAGTAACTAAGTGAATCATTTGGGCATACCTCCAATATTTTTTGACGAAATGCAAACGTGATTTTGTATCGGGAAGTTTTTTTTTTATATCATCCTAATTTCCCAGTCTTAGCAAAAAGAAATTAGAATAACACTAATGATATTTTTATCATGTGCTAAAATTCTTCCTGTTTGAAGCTAGAACAGTAATTGTCAAAATGCAAAGTAATATTCGCACTTATACTCTACTTTAAGATACCTCATTAACAAGTTATTTTTATACATTTGCCAAATACATATTTAAAAGTTAAATTTATATCGAATCCAAAATAAAAATATAAACACGAATATGTACTTTGCAATTTGAATTTAAAAATAAACCTTCATTTTAGCACTTTAACGATAATTTGATTAACACGAAAAAGTGGATGAAGTAGAAAAAAATTAGCTGGTTTAGAAAAAAAATAAGAAAACGCCAAACAAATCATCCTAGATTAGATAGATACAGAATAACGTTGCAAGTAAATAAATTACGAATGACGAATAAACAACTTAATGCACAAATATTTTCGTTGAGAATGCAATTAATGTTTACTTTTATTGTTATACTGAAAATCTTATCTTGTTTTCCATTTTTAATTCAATAAATTTATTGCAATATTTTCATACCTTATATAATGCTTATAAATCGTGGAATGTCAGACCATTTTAATAGAACGTGATTGATAATAATGATAATTTTAACATTTCTTTAATAGAATACATTTTGATAACATTTTGTATTTAATTTTTGAATGTTATGCAATAGATAACACTGCAAGCTAGAACCAGAACTGCTGAGAGACCAGCCCGGGAGCTCTACGGGCAAAAACGAAGGGAGCAACACCGACTTCTCAGGAAGAAGCGAAGCGTGCGGTCGAGTATATAGAGGGCTGTAGCAGGAGGGGGATGTTCCGAAGTTCTACCGAAGGATGAAGCAATCTACCCAAGGCTACAAGGTCAGAATGGAAGCCTGCCTAGATGAGAGTAGGAATATGATAGTAAACGCACAGTCGGTACTGAGGATCTGGAAACTTTTCTTTTCTAGACTTCTAAACGGCGAAGATGACCAAAATTCTGCTATTAAACGTAATATCGTATTCAACTTGGGCGATGCTGGTCAAAATGTCCGTATACCAGACCTAAATGAAGCGCCGTTAACAATAGCCGAGCTTGATGCTGCAGGTACGTATGGTTTGCCAGCCGATTTTTTTAAAGCAGGGGGAGATGTTTTGGTAGGGAGTATACACCAAATTATCTCCAAAATTTGGTCGGATGAGAGTATGTATGTCCAATGAGTGGAACCTCGGTATAGTGTGCCCCATTCACAAGAAAGCAGATGCAGAGGTACATATAAGTCTCCTCAACGTCGCTTATAAAATCCTGTCATCAGTACTGTGTGATCGCTTAAAACGCAGTGTGATTTTAGGCTCGGCAAATCAACCGTCGACCAAATGTTCACAATCAGATAGATTTTGGAAAATCCCCAGAAGTTTCAAATCGATACACACCAACTCTATCGATTTTAGAGTCGTATATGATAGCGTAGACATAGACAAATTATACAGAGCCATGTCGCATCTCGGCACCGCTGCTAAACTTGTTCGCTTGTGCAGGATGACGATGGAGAAAGCTCGCTGCTCCTTCAAAGTCGGTTTAAACACCATAGAACTCTTTGATGTCTAGAAAGGTTTGAGGTAAGGCAACGCGTTATCACGCAACCTCTCTTTAACCGCCATTGACACCATTGGAAAAACGAAGCGAGCTGTTAGGCTAGGACCGCACTTGCGATTTCAATCGCACGATTTTTTAGTCGCAAAAATGGAACACATGAATTTAAATGAGAATGAACGCACTTGCTACCAACAAATCATGACGATTTAAAAGTCGCAATTTGTTTCATTTTTCTTGCGATGCGATTGTCGTAAACTTAAATGAAACACATGTACTCAAATGGATATGCCCGCACTTGCGATTTAAATTACTACGACTTAAAAATCGTAGTCGAAAAGAGAAATTGGCATGCACGCACTTGCGATTTTTAATCGACGATTTTTTAGTCGCAAAAAGTAAGACACATGGCCTTGAATGTGAATGCACGCACATGCGACTTAAAAATCGCAGCGATTATAAAAATGAAACAAGTTCTATTTTTTCAAGCGATTTTTCTGTCGCTACTTATTTGCAGCAAGTGCGTGCACTCACATAAAAAGTAGTGTGTTTTATTTTTCGCGATTAAATAATCGCGCGGCAAAAAAATCGCAAGTGCGTGCATGACAATAATTTGTAGCGACTACGACTTTTTAATCGCCTCGACGAAAAATCGCAAGTGCGGTCCTAGCCTTAATGGTGCGTTCGCAAGTATTGAATTGGCGGCGGCGAAAATGGGTTTGGCTGTTAATGAGGACAAGATGAAGTATATGCTACCTCCGAGAAAGGAATTTCAACATTGTCGACTCGGGCAAAACGTCACGATGGATAGGTTCAACTTCGAAATAGACAAAGACTTTGTTTATCTGGGCTCCACTATAATCTAGCAAAATGACACCCGCGTAGAGATCAAACGAAGAATCACTCTCGCCAATTGCTATTTCTTAGGGTTAAGAAGGCATTTGAGTAGTAAAGCCCTTTCACAAAAAACGAAGAACACCTTATATAAGACCCAAATCTTCCCGGTCCTGCTGTATGGAACATGTACTCGTACCTTGTCAAAAGCGGACGAGAATCTGCTTGGTTGCTTTGAAGGGAAGATTTTTCGGGTGATTTTCGATCCAGTATGTGCTCGTATCTATTTATTTATTTGAAACAAGCTAATTATCTGGTGAACAATATTATTCTTTAATCGATCCATTATAAAAAGTCCTTTAAAAATGGTATTTGATACAATAGAAATATTAATTAATAATTTATGGTTGACATTATACAATTTAAACATATTATTTAGCGGTGAACTTTCTTCATAGTTCTTACGATAGTGAATTATGTAAACATGGAATTATGGAACATTAAATTTAAATCGAGACAAAAGTTTTAAAGGAGAAGAGTCAACAACGAGTTTTAGGAGTTTTACGGGCTTTACAGCTCGACGAATCTTCGAATCTACCCCTTATGGTCAGCCCAGCGGAGAAAGAGCCCACCCTAGGTGGCGCACTCAAGTGGAGAACGACCTCAACCAACTTGGAGTGCGTAACTGGAGGCAGCTAGCTGGTGAACGAGCTGGAGTGACTTGTTGGTTGAGGCGGTAGTCCACCCTGGACTGTAAGGTAAAGCAAGTTAGCAATAGATAACCAACGAAAACTGATTACAATTTAGATACTTTTATCAAGATTTCCTTAATATAAATATGCAAGTCCTGGCTTGAAGTGTGAACTTTAGACTTTTCAAAATTTTATTTTAAATCAGCTAATATTTTTATTAAACAAAAAGTCTTGGATTATAGCTCTAGACTTGTCATACATATTCATTTTGAATGATTATGACGTATTCACATCCCACGGTAACCTAGTGATAATTACAAATATCAAAGTCGCAGATTCTGATATGTCGCCGTCCGTCGGTTGAAGTCCAAAAATCGTATTTTTTTGTTATTAATAAAAAATATTTTATTTCCTAAAATACGAGTACTAAAAAAATGTGTTTTTGAAAATTCTTTATTAACTCATTTTATAGAAATAACTTAAATAATAACCTTTGTATGTTAGACAAGAGGAGAGGATTAAATGTACATATGTAGGTTTTGAATTTCTGTACATCACATTCGTGTAGTGTGGCCAAAGAAAGATCTCCGTACTTAACGGTATGTCTGAACTTGAGCTCAAGAATAAATTAATGAGCATTTTTGAAGCGCCAAAATAATTTCATCGCCAACTGAAAAAAAGTGTGAGTGCCGGGACTCACGGTTAAGATGTGTAAACATCAACGTTAGTCAGAGTTTCGAATTTTTGTTATAAAACGTACCCATTAAAATTACAATGCAATCGCATGAGTTTGTGACTTTAGATTATATTCAAATCAATCCAATATTTTTCCCACTATTTATCCTTTCACTTATACTTAAATCCAAAAATATCTCTATATACATATATGTAGCTGTCCATAACGCTTTCCCCCAAACCACATGTATTTTTGGACCATGCCCTGTGACTAGCGCATCGATAGAAATATAGGCGACTAATGTCCCAGTTATACACATGCATACGTAGCTACGAGTATCATATAAACTTACGATTGACTTTTTAATCTTTAATTTCAAGACACTTACTACGCTTATATGCAGTATCGAAAAATCGAGTTGGATTAGGGCCGGATTTTCGACTCAGGTTTTTCGTCATTTGAGTTAAGAGCTCGATTTGGAGTTGAGTTGAAATGGTCTTGAGCGATTCTGAAACATTTTGTTAAGCAAACTCCTCGACCCAGGTTTCTCGTCTAATATTTCGACTCGACACAACTGAGCGAGTGGGATCGAGTCGAACGAAGCTCATTTCAATTCAATACAGGAATACAAAGGGTCGAAGCGAGCTTCAGGCTCGCTTCAACACGTCATTTAAACGTAGTAACGGTTCGCATTAGAATTGAACTTACTCCTCAGACTTATTTTGACGTGGTAGAGTTTCAAACAAACCTATCTATTTCATAATTTAAACATTGTAAGAAAAAGAACGACCATTGGACTCCGATACGTAACGTAGTTTGTTTGAATGAGACAGCATTACATTTTTACACTTTTATTCAAACAGAGATGTTATCTGATAGAAAATAGACTATTCTTACACGAATCCGATTTTAATCTGTTTCTCCTTTGGCTTCCTTTCGAGTGCATGGGTGCTTTTATAATATAAGTTAACTTTGTCATCTCTTCGCACTCTTCACTCTACTCAGTAAAGCGAATTTCACTGAGCGAACGCCAAATATAACGAAAGAAAACCACAAAGAAGAATGAACCATAACTCCGCATTTTTCCCAACCTAAGTCCCATATTACACGTTGCCTCATGAGACATGTCTCATTTTTGACTTTCCTATTAAATGTGTATCCCGTGAGGCAAAAGCTATTACACGTTGACTCATGTCTCATGAAACTCATGTCTCAAATTTGACTGTTGTTCGTATTTTTTAATGCACAACACAATATATGTAAAAATCAGAATATTTTTTTGCATCTCATTTCCTCATATCTGCTTTCTTTTTCGCACTTACGTGAGCCTCGTCTCGTGAGACATCGTGTAATAGGGGACTAAGCAATTGCGTGTGAACAAAATATACATTGTTCAAATGCATGACAAGCACGTGTAAGTGTATTAATGAAAAAGTCACAAGTATAAATTGGATGTAGGCTTGAAGAAAAATCAAAATCTTTTCAATCTATCGTACTTGTCATGCAGCGAAAATGTCAAAACATTTTTTGTTTGGCAAGCCACTAGATGGAACGTTCACCTTATCAAAATCAAGCCAATCCCTTACCATTTTTTAGGTTTCTGTACTTTATCTTACTAGCTCTGTCAGAGATTTGCAAACCGGTTGACGTCATTCCCACCTTGTAATGGAAATTGTTAAAGTAAATATAAGTGGCAAAAACTAAATTTTTCAATCCATTGGAGTCGCAGTCACCATCCAGTTCATGGCTTGACAGATGGAAAACGATCTATATTTTGATAGTGAATGCTAAAAGTATATTTTGATACAATATAGAATATTTAATTCGATAATTATATGGTATGACAGATAAGGGTAGATTAAATTTCGACATATCGAGAATATTTCATTGCAGATGTCAACTTATTACCCTGAACAACATTTTTCGGATTTTTAAATGTCAACTCTGAAAATGCATTTTTTGGGAACATAAAATAAAATGTAATCGTCCACCTTACTAAGGCTAGGCGCTTACATTTAATTTTTAGTTGCATAACTTTTATGTTGTGTTTTGTACTTTGTCTTTTTGACATATTGGTCGAGAGGTGAAGAAATGTTGGGGGATTGATTTAATTCTAGCCAGCAATGGAAAGTAATAAAATCGAGATTTCAGTACTCAAAGTTTCCGATGTAAACACGATGTCCTAGGTATGCAATATTTCCAATGTAAACAGGGTGTTAAATGCAATCGTCGGTAAGGTAGGTTGCTACATGGAAGGTGTAACCGTAACGGGTTACACGGAACGTATTAGTTTTACCCACGTTTTCAATTCACTCTACCGCCGGCAAAGATGTTTACACATCAAAACGGTAGATATATATTACGACGGTAATTAAGGAAATGTGAACACTATACTACTTAAGTCAGTCGAAAGACATGGGGGTTGATCTCCAGGGATGCCAAAAAGCTCCAATTTCAACTCATCTCACTTGTGAGAAAATTAAAATGAGCTGATCTATTGACCTATTGTTGGAATGACTTTCTATCATTTAAGACAAAGAATACAAAAAATCTTCGTTTTATGTGTATTATAAATACGAAAATATTTTATGCCAGAATAAAACTTTACTCAGCTGAAATTTCAGCTCAGCTCAATTCAGCTGAGCTCTCACATTTCTTTGAAGTAATTGAGCTAGCTGAAGCATTGAACTAGCTTAAAAAGAGCTGAGCGCAGCTCATTTCTGAGCTTGTTTGCAACCCTGATTAACAGCCACTTTTTAATATTAAGCTAGCCTATACTAATTGATTCATCGATTTTTTAAAAGTCTGTGGAACAATTTTTGAAAAAAAAAAAAAATTTATTATTATATCATTCTTGTTGCTTAAAAATATAAATAAACAACAGCTACATACTTAGCTATCAAGTTAAAAGAGAGTCGACCCAGCTTCTCAGGTTGTAACCGATATACAGAATTTATATAATTGCGATATATCTAATTTCGATTTTTTTACGAACCCATTATTTGTCATATATAACTTAAGCCGATACCTATATATTCGTAATAAATCGATTAGAAAACGAAAACAAGCAAATCGGGTGTGACTTAGTAACTCAAAGCAAACAAAATAATAGAACAAACAAAAACAGATCGCTTATTCTATATTTTTGATACTCAATGCTCTTAACTTTTAAAGAAACAAAGTGAAATAACAAATATTTGAATTTAAAACAACAGCGTTCACCCACAAGGTAGCAAACCAAAAAAAAAAAATTGAATAAACTTTCCAAATTGTTTTTTTTTTTAATCAACAAAAGAATTTTAAATACACTGCAGGCATTCAAGGTCAAACTCAGATTCAGTTAGCACTTAAATTGTATAAGATTATTAGATTTCTTAAATCGATATTAAAATGTTCATTTATTTTATTCTAAAGAATGTAAGCGCTTTTCCAACAAGCAATTACATCAATTTATTTAAGAAAAAAATTTTGTGGGGGTTTTATTTTCATTGTAAGATACGATTTTAAACTAATAGTAACTTACAAACAAAAATCAATAATACAAATCAGGAACCCTTTTCATAATATCAAATAGGCGTTTTTTAAATAATGTACGAGTACCTTTGTATCTAAAGGAGTTTCCGAACTTTATTTGATTTGCGGCCATACATTAAATTAACTGTCATTTATTGAGTATGTCTTAAAATTTAATGAAGCTCTATCGATGAAGATTGTCGAACAGAAATTGATTTTAAATACAAAGAACTTATAGAAACTCCTTGCAAACGCTTTGGCATTGAGTGGACTAGTTTCTTAGTTACTTCAGGCGTTATTTCTGGCCATTCTGCAAGAATTAATTCTTTTAGTTTGGGATTTATTCCTTATCTCGTATACGCTCCGTATACGCTTTTCAAGGTGGTCCCACAAGTGCTCAATGGGTTTCAAATCAGGAATTTGTGATGGTGTTACAAGCATGTGTGGTGTATTATAAGCGATCCACATCTTCACATCTATAGCGCTGTGTTTCAGATCATTGCCTTGTTGGAAATAAAACCTGTCTTTGATCCCCAATTTCTCAGTGCTTTCGTGAAGGTTTTCCTTCAAAATGTTAAGGCAAACAATTTTATTCATTATTTCCTCAATGATTACCAAATTACCAACACCGCCAGATGACATAGACCTCCATACTACAGCACCACCACCCCATGCCTCACCTTTTTATTGTATTCTTGGGATTGAGGGCTTCTCCCTTTTTCCTCCACACCTTAAGTCTACCATCTGACACGAATATGTTAAACTTGGACTCATCTGAGAATATGACGTCATCCGAAAATTCGATGGTTTTATTTTTATACCCATTAGCAAAAGTTATTCGTTTTTTCTTGTTGACATCGCTCACATAAGGTTTTTTACGAACTACGCAATTGCTGTAGTCAGACCTATAGAGTGATCTTCTAACAGTCCACTCGGAAACCGTTTTGTTCAAATTACTTGCAATGTCGATGGCTATTTTTGGTGCAATTTTAAATGGATCCTTTTGCTTGTTGCTTGTTTTCAATTCTTTTTTCATTATTGAACCGATTAACCACCTTCTGCACCGTTGATTTTGATCTGCTAACAATTTCATTGATTTCTTTAGAGGATTTACCGTTTTTGTCATAATTTATTATAATACTTTTCTCTTCAATTGTTAATTCTTTTCTATTCATTTTGTAACTTTAAACTATTTGCACGTTAAAATATTTACAAACATCAATTATCACACAATAAACAAAGCTTTAACTGTTTTATTTTGAAATTGCATTATTTCTTTTTAAAATGAAATAACTGTATAAAAAAAAACAATAGGTACCAAAACTTTTGCTCGATAAAATTGAAGTTCATTTTTTTAAAAATGCGTTTATTTTATAAACAATATTTTTTTTCGGTTAGTCAAATAATGCAGTAATGCAGTTTATGAATAAATTAAAGTATACATTTTTTTCCTCAGTTCTTGTTTTCATTTAGCAGAATTTTACCTTCATTTTTCTTCGTCACTGTATATAATGATCTTCCTACTTTTTCACTTAGAAATTAGCAACTAATTGTATTTTAGCTAATTTCACAGAGCGGAGAGAATATGGATTGAATTTGATTACAAAATTGCAGAAACCAAAATGCAGAAGATCCATTTTTTTTATTCAAAGATAAAATTCACAATGAGAAGTTCGTTCGTCATGCGAATTCACATTTAATAAAATGCAAAACTAAATCGGTCAACTATGAATATTAAACTACTGAAAATACATACATATAATAAATAACTAAATTGCTGATGACAATAATAGTGAATATATAAAGTTTTTCGGAACTTACCGCGGAATCACGAATAATGAAACTTGTTCGAAACGTTCGGGTGAAAGAAATTATAATTATTTCTAAAAAAAAAGTCAACACGATAAGTTCCGAAAAACTTTATCTATTTAACATGAATAACGTCCGCGATATAAACTTAAAATCTCATAAGAATAGTGAACATTTGTCAATAGACTATTCATAATAGATTTCAGATTTAGTACAAATTCGCAGTTTATCAAAAATTATTTCGATTCAGATTGATAATGTTTAATTTTATTAGGAATGTCATTAGGAATAGAGCACAGAACTAGTGTTGCCAGAATATGTTATTGAAGCAAACGCACAGTTTTGACATTTCCTAGCACCATTTTGTTTCCTCTCTTCCGATAAAATGAGATTCAATGAATTTTTAGAAGGAAAAATAAATTTTTAAGAAAAATAAAATCTTACTTCCTAAGGCATATGCTGTTTCGGGTTTGCTGATGACACTTTTCTGACAGCCTTGGAGAAATTTCAAGAAATTGATGTAATCCAAGGAGGACTGACTGTCCGAAATGGTGTTTTTCAGTAAGATTAAACATCAAACCTAGGAAGACTACTACTATACTCTATATACATATATTTATAAGAAAAGATTTCTACCATTTCGATTGGATGATAAATTTAACGAAGACATCTAGGGATAACACTGGGTATTCAACTCTTCTGAAGAAACATTTTCTTGATGGTGAGACCCATCAGTATCTACATATTTTGCTGCAGTTGCTCAACAAAGAAAAAAACAACCAAGGATACAAGTAGGTAAAGTACGAAATCTCTCATGCATAAGAGTTAGCCGGATTTCTTTTTAGCCGCGACCGAGGCACTGAGCGGTCAAAAAATTACTTCTTTTAATTGGGCACGCTCTGATTAAAAGATGAGCACGTCGAACTTCATTTTTTTTTTCATTTTTCATTAACCAGACATTAATTAATAAGGTTTTTTACTCTTAAAAATACTAAATTTCACAAACATGAAGGGTTTTTCTTTTTTAGTTTAGAGCAGAGCCCAACTTTTCAAAAAATAAAACGTGATTTTAGTTCAAGAGTGTTCGAATAGGTGTTTCTTTTTTCGTTCTGAACATGTTCTGAGCGTATTCAGAGTGCGCTCTATGAGCTCAGAATAAAATAACTGAGCAGACTGAGTTAAATGCTTAACACAATCAATTGACATGTGGAAATACAAAACAATTGACAGCTAAGTGCACAGGTGTGTTTCAAAAACAACCCAGAGCTTTAGCTATCAATTTTGACGGTTTTTTATATGACAGTTTCAGTGCTTAGTTGTGTTTCTTAAAGATAGAGGGAGCGCTCTGGTCAATCTTTTTACCCGACTTGAGAACTTACTTCACTAAAGCAATTGAGGTTATTCTTTCACTGGTAGAGGATCCAACATGAGTTTCAACGAAGAGGGATCTGGGATCGAGAAATGTATAGGGTACAGAGAAAGAGACTTCATCTAATAGTCCACGGTATCAAGAATTCTTGAAACTCCAAGAGATGGCATGTTAAAAAGTATAGGTAGGTAGGTAGGTAGAGATGGTAGTCGCCAGCCAACTGGGCCCGCGACTCAATTAGCGCTGGGGTGCGCCGTTTTGATACCATTAAACTCGTGTCAACCTAATAAGGATTTAGTACGGAAGAAAATGGCTTTTATATACTTTAGCGGAGCATTACTAAAGCCATTTTGTCGCATTCAGAAAGATAATCAGATCTTTGATTTTCTTCTCCGAAAGTTCGCTGGGGTCATCGAGGAAGGCTTTCCCAAAGGAAGCCATCCTGTAATTTGCTAAGGCGGGGCAATCGCAAAGAAAATGAACCACAGTTTCTTTTTCTTGTGGATCTCCACAACTACGGCAGTGTGGGTTGTAAGGGATGCCTAGCTTTCTTGCATGTTCACCTATGGGCCAGTGCCCGGTGCATATTGCTATGTCGCGCCTGGGTCTGCATATTAGATCGTTGGAACGTGAGTTGTTGTAAGTAGGCCATATCTTTCTTGATATGACACAGTTTGTGAGACTGCTCCACCTACGGTTGGATTCATTGAGAAAAATCAAGAAGATTTTTCTCTTCATAGCACCAAAAGGAATATTAACTTTTTCCGCTAGTGAGCTATGTAAGGTCGAGCCTTGCCGAGCTAAAGCGTCAGACTGTTCATTACCCTCTATGTCACTGTGACCTGGAACCCAAATGAGAGTGACCTGGAGGTTAATGTTCAGACTCGCCAGTTCGTCCGGACATTGCTGGACAAGTACTGAGGTAGATGTAGATGATTTAATGGCCTTAATGGCCGCCTGGCTATCTGAGCAGATAGCTATATTTCTGAATTGGTTTTGGTTAGATTGGAGCAACTTGCATGCCTCCTTAATTGCTAGTATTTCAGCTTGAAATACACTCGCAAAGTCTCGTAGTCTGAGGGACTTGGAGTATAACTTTGAGAAAAACTTTCAAACGGAGTAATGTAGCAAAAAAAAGAGTAAGTAATTATAGATGGGAACTACAAAACTACCTAGTGGTATAGGGAACGCCTAGAGCCAAACTTTCCTTATTGATGCTACAGTCCAAACTAATAACTATGTATGTGTATCAGCTTTAGCAGGAACACTCATAGAATAGTGTCAGAATAGGTCTCCTCTCCTCACTGATTTTTGTAAGCTGAGAAGACACCATGCAGACTCTGTTATGCTCATTAAGAAACACCGGGGAACATATTTGGTAGATGTGATGTACTTGTGCTACAAAGACACAAGTATATGGAACATCACCAGATAGATGAGATCGATCTATTTTCTCTAGTTCTTAAGGTTTAACTTTACTTAACTGCCAAAGCAAATACGTAATTGTAACTTTAAAACGTTTTTTATGAAAAAGGAGTATAAATCTTTTAAGTTGTAACTGTCTGCTCAAAAATATCATTAAATAACACAGTCATAACAAGAAACTTTACCATTTGCAGCCCCAAAGCTTTGAATTAGAATCTTAAGTAAACACCACTCTACTATATTATCACTATCTAAATACAATGTAGACCTATTTGAAGTTTGTGATTCCATAGAGTTACCTCTGTGGTGAATTGCTTGTTAACTCAAATGTGTTTTGTGTCTGTCGAATACGCAAAACTATACAAATCATCAATGACACTTTATGGTTCGTCTGTTAGAACGTGAATTCCCGACGTATATTGGATTAAATGTAAACGTATGCAAACTAAAAAATATGAAACACGCGAACAGAACTTAAGGTTGTATCATAAAAATATACCTTTCGTCTTTTTCTTGCACATAAACAGTTGATAAACCATTTCATATAAACAGCGTAACACATTCAGTTGCATTTGACTGACAAATCTCAAGATTAATCCACTGTAGACAAATTTAAAGAAAATAAACTATGTCAACAACAAAAAGCAATAAAAGTTGCTTCAAAATCGAACTGATTCAGTTACAGCGCACCTTTTGACTGTTTTTTTTTTTGTGTCTCACAAACCACCTGAAAATCTGCGTCACAATAAGGTGCTTATTATTTTTCAATTAGATCGAGTCTTATAATAAAGAGCGTGTGATAAAATGTGCTAAATCAGCGGTCTCATGCGAAAGAGACGTGAATATATCACCACACGTTATATTTTACTGTTGATATAATTTTTGGTTTTTGCATAAAACAAAAAGAGACAATTTATCAGAATAGCAATAGTTGAGTAGCTGTATCTATGTACTAATTAAGTTACTCTGTTGACTTAAGACGGGAAATGATTTCTTTACGATTCGGGTTTTTTTCTTTGGAACGCTTTTATGAATAACAGAATTATTATAAAACTATGGAACATCTTTTGGCATTTTGTTGATGTTTGCAATTATTTTAAACTTCAAGTGCATACTTAAGTAAATTTTAAATGAAAGTTACTATGCCTTTCGGATCACAACGCTTTCGTTTTTATTCAAGTCTGCGCACCTGTAATGCAAAAATTTAGTGCTCAAGAAAATAGTCAATCTCCCTAAACCCTCACACTCCTCAACATAATTCCACGACAATTAAAAAAAAGAATACAACCAAGTCCTAGTGTTTTACAGCTCTCAATTATTCCTCTGTGCTTGTTATCGACAGTAAAGAAGGAAACCAACAGTTTTCTACTAAATGATAAGCAATTTTTCATTACAAGAATAACTCTTGACTACTACTGTTCTCAGTGATTTTACATATTCTGGTTTCATATTTGTTGTGATGTCGAAATGCAACTTGCGTCTTCAGAGAGCAGTGCAATTCGGATATTGATTTATTCAAACAACAAAAGTCGTTCCAATCCACTACAAAGCTACACATTGTAGATATTGTACCTGGTGGGCCATCTAGTGGTTTATTTTTAAATCATAGGTTATTTTGACACTGACAGCTGTTTCCCGCTGAAAATCTTGACAGAAGGTCAGTCATAGCTCCGCGGAGCGAAATGAGTCGCTTTACGCTTGAACAACGTTGGGAAATATTGAAAACTTATTTCTAGTGTGTGCACCTCAAACATTGCATTTTTGGAGAAAAAAAAATTTGGTCGAAATGGAGCACCCACCGCGCCTGCTGTACGCAAAAAGTTCGTGAGACTGGTATGCAAGTGGACAACACTTATGGTCCCCGTCGTCCTATGGTCCGCACAGACGAGAATGTTGCTGCTGTAGCCGAGATAGTGAGATTCAATTCACGAATATCAACTCACCATCGAGGAGTCTGAGGAGAATTCTGCACAAAGTTTTAAGATTATTCGCTTACAAAGTCCAATTGACTCAGCAATTATTGACTCAGCAATTGAAGGTGCAAGACCATCCGCTGGAACGATGTTGTGTTCCATAATTAATAGAAACATTTTCTCTTACTAATAAAGCCATTTTACATGGACAAAATTTAATTTTGTTCCTTTTATTGAATTTATAAAAAGAAACCCTTAGTATTTCTATCTTAAACATGATTTTGACAAATTGCTTATTGGACTATTACTAATGTATGTGTAAAGACGGCATGTGACTTTACAGTTTACAGTTATGTTTCAATCTACCAATGACGTCAACAATAAGGCACATAACTTCCTTGTTACCTAAATAGATTATTAAGAACGATGCAAATTTAAATTTTTCTCTTGTTTACTCTACACAAATATCAAATATTGGATTATGTGGAAATTACATTTGCCGAAAAGTCTAGTAAACTGTACCTAGTTTTATTTTATATTTTAAATTAAAAAGCGAATTAAGTAGTTAATATTGCAGTCAGATGTCAATATATTAAAATTTAAAAGTTTATGTGTTTATGTTTTGTTTTTGTAATTCAGAAAAATATTCATTTAAAAATTTTAATATGCAATACAATTTTTTTCTTTCCAAGAACTTCTATTTGAAACATTGTGATGTGCTATTTGCTTTCCAGCCGAGGTTTTGCTCGCCGGATTTCCAGGGTCGCTCTGAAGAAAAACACGAA
This sequence comes from Chrysotoxum bicinctum, assembly GCA_911387755.1. NCBI lineage: Eukaryota > Metazoa > Arthropoda > Insecta > Diptera > Syrphidae > Chrysotoxum > Chrysotoxum bicinctum. Next base: position 128,947,211 of record OU426989.1, on the reverse strand, counting down.
ACTTCAGTAGGAAGGTCTTTAAAACCTTATACAAAATCTTTATTAAAAACAAATCTTAAATTCATATAACACTTAAATATTCTTGAATTCAATTAATTACACCATGCCTGGTGTATCTGGCAAACATCGTTTATTTTCCTTGTAAATATTATGGTCCTGCTGGTTTCCTTTAGAAAGCTTTATTCTGGCATCTGGTTTCTTCCTTAACTGGCATTCGGTATTGAGTTACTCTTTTATAAATACGGACTACGTTCTTGGCGCTTACAAGATCAGCAGGTTTAAGGCCTCTGGTAGGCACTAGATCGGCAGGTTTTAGGTCCCTGGTAGGCACTAGATCAGCAGGTTTAAGGCCTCTGATAGGCACTAGATCAGCAGGTTTAAGGCCTCTGGTAGGCACTAGATCAGCAGGTTTTAGGCATCTGGTAGGCACGGCCAATGTATAAACGCCGACAGATCAGCAGGTACCAAAACCCCTGGTGGCAATTAGGACGTTTTATTCTTCAAACCAAACTGATGGAACGATGACTTGTAAACTAAAATCAAGCTCGTCAGCTTCGACCGTAGCAAACAAGTGATTTTCCTTCCCGAAAGGAGGTCCTCTTGTTATATTTCTCGTATAAACTGTGTGTGAACTATATACTGGTCGAATGCAAATCACCCAATATGTTTAACCGGCTGTGACTTCATGATCTTATAGTGACTGCATATTGTATTAAGACAAGGTATAAAATCCCTTTATCTTGGCGAGGTAACTGGTGTCGTTGGTAGCTGCAGCGTCGTATGGTGTCGTCGGTCGGTGCTGCGGCGGCGGCTGCTTAGTCATGGTAAATCAAATCACCCAATGTTTTCAGTATTGGTAGAAGCATGGAACGCTTCGTTACAACATTGAATCGAAATCAGTTTAGCCGTTATCGAGAAAGTCCCCGACACAATATATAAAACATTTTAACGTCTACCTTCTCACACCAAATTCAAAACGCGGTTTTCAGAAAAATATAGGTTTTGTAGGAAAACTACATCAATAACACAAGTTTTTCCATACATTTTTTGTAAAATTCAAGTTTTCGTAAATCACGAGTATTTCATAAAATCTACCGAAAACTTATTGAAATTCAGAGATGATAAATGGACAAACCTTTTAAAATACTCAGCGTCTAATCAAACGTCAAAAAAAACGGATGCTGGGAAAAATAAATTGATTGGTTAGAATCCATTTTACGAGTATAATATAATACTCGTACATAGAGGTATTCAAAATCCTGTTACTATTTGTTACTACTTTTTGTAACCTACAGCAATTCTGAAGTAAATGTCAAAATTTAACATTTATTATTTCCATATCTTTATAATTGCAATGAAAAAGAAGAAACGTATAACAGTTTGCGGTACGATATGGCATTTAGTGAGCTGTCAAACAAAATTACAAATTATACTCTTCTGTAGCAATGGGGTTAAGGTATAATAAAAGTCTTGCATTATTGCAAATTTTGACAATTGATATCAACAAAATTTAAATTTAACACGAAAATGTATAAATGTTCACTGTGAATGCTTTCCGAGGTTTTCGAAAACTTTTAGCCGAAAACCGAGTTTTGGGTTTGTTTTAAAAAGACTATAAGGCTAGCCGCGCACTAGCAATTTTTAGTTGCGAAACTGTTTGGTTACTTATAGAAAACAGATGAACTGTTTGGTTGAATGTCCGTGAATTTGCAGATAATTATATGTTCAATAAAATGGCGAACTTATTTTAGGCAATCGTTTAGTTTGTGTCAAAACACAAACTTTTTAGTTGCTCGAACCAAGCAGTTTCGCAACTAAAAATTGCTAGTGCGCGGCTAGCCTAAGGCGCTAATTACAATTTTTAGCAGAATTTTTGCAGCCGAAAAGATTCAATTTAGAATATTAAAAAAAATTTGTTTGTTTGTTTGTCAGCTAATTTTATTTTGAATTTGAATTGTTCGTTAATAACTTGTTTCTGATGTTTTACAATTTATATTTTTGATACAACGATTATTTAAAATGTCTGCACAAAAGTTTTTAAAATGTCTGCACAAAAGTTTTTTTAAAAGCCTTTTAAATACGTTTGTTTGTAAGTTTTTCAGTTAATTTCCAAACCAATTTCGTTCAAATTGTTTTGAAATTAACTCATTTGAAATTTGTATAGGAAATGATGATATATGTAAAGTTAAAAATCAATTAAAATTTTATAAATTTAATTTTAAAATTATGCGCGGTTACTAGCCACGGTTATCATTTTCTTAGCAGAAACTAATATTGAATGTTTATTAGAAGATTTATTTTCGATTCTTCTCAAAATTTGACAAAATAAAACGCAAGCTTATGACTGCATTTTATTTGTTTAGTTTACTGCAATATTTTATTTAAATTTGTGTAAACAAAATTTTAAAATTTTCCAAATAATACACATCATAATGAGTGTGATAAGATTACAGCGCCTTGTTAAAGGTTATCATGTGCGTCATTACTTATTAAATGATAACTCCCCTCAGTAGGAGATAATTTTATTTATTTTATTTAATTATATGATCGTAGAGAAAATTTTTGTACGCAGAAAATAGCAAAAAGAAAAATGTCGTAAACAAACAAATATGTATACTACGTAAGTTCTTTTTTATTTAATGCAAAAAATAAATATATTAAAAAGACAAATCTTACTACAAACAAAGACGAGCAGATATGTTTAAATATATATTTTTATGTACATACATAGGAATCTCAGACTATTTTTAGGAACTTTAAGTGGTCATTTAAAGTAAATGGGGCTCGTTGTCAATGATTGTATGTATGGTATCTTATACTGAATTTACGTATAAATTTCTTGTTTTATTTTTAAGAGGCGTGTCTGGTAAACAACTTTGATTGGTGAACTCTGAAATTCTTTAAAATCACAATCATGTGATTCTGTTTGTTAAATTTCGAAAAATAAAAACAAGTCTATATTAAGAATTTTTATAACAGAAACAGTTTGGCAAACTGAAATTATATTAGAAATCCAGTTCTAGAGAATACCTCTAATGATGACTCGGCCACATTATGACAAAAACGGCCCCTACCTCTCGTTCAATATTGGCTCTAAGCTTTCCTAAAGACACCGACATATTGGCATAAACCAACGATTTAACGTAGCTATATAAAATAAAATGCACGACTGGGTCGCACGAACTTGCTCTTATGTAATAGACTAAGAATTTCAAAAATGAATGTTATTAGAGAAAACTGTTCTTAAGGATAAAATTCATTTTTTAAATGACTAAAACAACTCTTTTAGTAGTTAGAGCTTAACACAGGATGTCATGTGTTTTATGCAAAAATTAGTTTACGCAAGAACAAAGTTATAACTCGTTGTAGTGGTTTCTTAAAAAATAAGCTTTTTTTTATACAAAATTTTTAAAACATTTTTAAGAAAAAATATAAATAAAAAAAAATATAAAATATAAAAAAATATATATATAAAGTGTTTATTAATTTACGAATGAAAATTAAATTTACAAAAAAAAATATTTCCAAAAATAGGTTTTTTTTTTTCAAAATCCAAAAAAAAATATTTTTTTTTTAAGTTTTGAAATGCAATGTTTTTTAAACTTTTTAAAAGCCTGTCTATAAAAGATTTCATTAAAATCCGTTATGCCGATAATGAGGAATTCAAAATTCGAAAACATCGTTCTATGGTAGATACAGTCAGTAATATCTGGATTTCAAATTTTTTTATAGTTCCTAAAAATTAATTTAAAGAAAAATTTTAGCAAAATTCTCAAATTTCTCGAGAAAAATACGATTTTCGAAAACCATTTTTTAGCTTTTGTATGGAGGGTACTGTTAGTTTTAGGTAAAATATTTTTTTTTTCTTATATCTTGTAGATTATATTAAAAAACTTTTATTTACCAAGTTTCAAAAAAAAAAACCAGAATGGGGTTTTCAAAATATTGAGTTTTCAAAAAAAAAATTGAAAATATTTTTTAAAAATTCCAAAAAAATATTTTTTGAAAATTTTAATTCATAATGAGGACCTTTAGCAAAAAAAAAATGATAAAATGTCGTCGAGCTATTTTTGAGAAAATCAAAAACCAAAAAAATGGTTCCAAGGGGGGTACCAAAAATAACAAAAAAAGACATTTTTTTTAAGAAAATCTGTGGCAGTTTGTGAGAAAAAAAATATTTATAAAATGTCTAAAAAAAATCGTATGACAGGCAGTGGCGTCTTTAGGCATGGGCCCGGTGGGCCAGGGCCCAGGGCCCCGCAATTATTTGGCCCCCAGTTCCACCAACTCAAAATGAGTGAATCTATACAAGAATTATATAACAAAACGAAATAAGGTTAATAGACAATAACAGAAAAACAAGTTTCATTGTACTCTCTGTTCCAATACCAAAATTCAACGTGAGTACCTACAAGTGGCGAAGGGTCCATATAAGTCGATTTTATAACCGTCTTATCTTTTGAAATTCTCATCCTCAACATCTTAAACTTCTGGCAATATGAATCTAATTTCATCATACATCTGCACACGCAGGTGGAAAAATGTTCTCAAAAGAATTGTTGCAGTTATTAAATTTTTGGCATCAAGAGGGCTTCCATTTTGTGGTAAGAACGAAACCATTGGGTCACCCAACAATGGAAGTTATTTGGGATGCCTGGAACTTCTAGGTGAATTTTATTCATTCCTCGCAGATCATTTAAAAAAATGTGGGAACTCAGGAAAGGGATACACTTCCTTTTTATCAGCAAATATTTGCAACGAGTATATTGATATAATGGGAAAACAAGTCCCAATGAAAATAATTTTAGGTAAAATTAGATCGGAAAAATATTTTTCCATAAGCGTTGATAGTACACCTGACATTTCTCATATCGACCAGTTGACTTCTGTAATTCGGTATGTTAAAAATTGTGTTCCCATCGAAAGGTTCTTTAAATTCATACCTATTAAAGAGCATAAGTCTGAATATTTGGCTGACACAATAGCCGTGTTTTTTTGGAAAAGTTATCCGTAGTACAGTAGGATTTTATATGAATAACAAATACAACATCCACAGTAGGATCACTGCCGATAAAAGGAGAAGTGAAATCCTGCTGCGGATAGAGATTTGACGTTTATTTAAGTATCGGCAGTGATCCTACTGCGGATGTTGTATTTGTTATTCATATAAAATCCTACTGTACTACGGATAACTTTTCCAAAAAAACACGGCTATTCTTGACATTTTTGGAAAATCATGATATTCCTATATAGGATTGTAGAGGACAAAGCTATGATAATGCGTCAAATATGTCGGTCAAATGTTCTGGTTTGCAAGCAAGATTAAAAGGAGAAATGCGAATTTGCTATCTTTATAACGGGTGATTTTTTTGAGGTTAGGATTTTCATGCATTAGTATTTGACAGATCACGCGGGATTTCAGACATGGTGTCAAAGAGAAAGATGCTCAGTATGCTTTGACATTTCATTATGAATAGACTTACTAACGAGCAACGCTTGCAAATCATTGAATTTTATTACCGAAATCAGTGTTCGGTTCGAAATGTGTTTCGCGCTTTACGTCCGATTTATGGTCTACATAATCGACCAAGTGAGCAAACAATTAATGCGATTGTGACCAAGTTTCGCACTCAGTTTACTTTATTGGACATTAAACCAACCACACGAATGCGTACAGTGCGTACAGAAGAGAATATTGCGTCTGTTTCTGAGAGTGTTGCTGAAGACCGTGAAATGTCGATTCGTCGCCGTTCGCAGCAATTGGGTTTGTGTTATTCGACCACATGGAAGATTTTACGCAAAGATCTTGGTGTAAAACCATATAAAATACAGCTCGTGCAAGAACTGAAGCCGAACGATCTGCCACAACGTCGAATTTTCAGTGAATGGGCCCTAGAAAAGTTGGCAGAAAATACGCTTTTTTATCGACAAATTTTGTTCAGCGATGAGGCTCATTTCTGGTTGAATGGCTACGTAAATAAGCAAAATTGCCGCATTTGGAGTGAAGAGCAACCAGAAGCCGTTCAAGAACTGCCCATGCATCCCGAAAAATGCACTGTTTGGTGTGGTTTGTACGCTGGTGGAATCATTGGACCGTATTTTTTCAAAGATGCTGTTGGACGCAACGTTACGGTAAATGGCGATCGCTATCGTTCAATGCTAACAAACTTTTTGTTGCCAAAAATGGAAGAACTGAACTTGGTTGACATGTGGTTTCAACAAGATGGCGCTACATGCCACACAGCTCGCGATTCTATGGCCATTTTGAGGGAAAACTTCGGAGAACAATTCATCTCAAGGAATGGACCGGTAAGTTGGCCACCAAGATCATGCGATTTGACGCCTTTAGACTATTTTTTGTGGGGCTACGTCAAGTCTAAAGTCTACACAAATAAGCCAGCAACTATTCCAGCTTTGGAAGACAACATTTCCGATGAAATTCGGGCTATTCCGGCCGAAATGCTCGAAAAAGTTACCCAAAATTGGACTTTCCGAATGGACCACCTAAGACGCAGCCGCGGTCAACATTTAAATGAAATTATCTTCAAAAAGTAAATGTCATGGACCAATCTAACGTTTCAAATAAAGAATCGATGAGATTTTGCAAACTTTATGCGTTTTTTTTTTTAAAAAAAGTTCTCAAGCTCTTAAAAAATCACCCGTTACTATGTGCAGCACATTCTCTTAACTTAGTAGGCCTTCATGCATCTTGTTGTGTGTAGGAGGCAACAAGTTTCTTTCAAGTGGTTCAAAAAATATACAATTTTTTTTCTGCTTCTTCTGGAATAAATTAAATGAATGTTTAGGTTCACATAGAGTTCTTAAAAGTCTTTCTGAAACAAGATGGTCTGCACGAGCTGACGCAGTTAACGCGCTCCATCGTGGTTACAAACAAATTACTGAAGTCCTGAAATCTATCTCTAGAGATCCAGAGCAAGCTCCAGAAACAAAAAGCGAAGCGCTAAGCCTGTTTAAGAAAATGTCAAAACTAGAATTTCTTATTTTAACAGAAATTTGGGACACAATATTAGAAAGAATTCATAAAACCAGCAAGAACCTTCAAAAAGAAACAATAACGATTGAAATTGCTGCTAATTTGCTTTGTTCACTATGTTCTTTCATAAATGATCTAAGGGAGAATTTTGATAAATTTGAAGCGTGTGCCAAAATTCAGAATCCGGATGCTAATTATAAAGACTTAGGCTAGGCGCGCACATTCAATTTTTAGTTTCGCAACTGTTTAGCTGCTAAAATGGAACATATGGGCTTATATGGAACACCGCGCACTTAGAGCAACTCGATTCTCGAAACTAAAAAGTTTGTGTTTTGACATAAACTAAACGATTGCACCGCAACAGTTGAGCTGTTTTTTATAAGTGCAAGAGAGAAAAGAGTGTGAGCGTGAGTAAAGAGTTGCCAGTGCGCGGTTCTCTTTCAACTGGTGATTAAACTATTTGATTTCGATCACAGTTGCCAGTGCGCGACTAGCCTTAATGCAACGAAAAATAGTACGAAGTTCGCGTGCCACATATTTTGATGGTCCTGCACCATCCGTCCAGCTAATTGGGAAAGAAAAGTTTAAATTATCAACTTTTTTCCCAATTACTGACGCTATTACTTTGCAATTAAAAATACGATCCAACTGCTACCAAGAAATTAATGCATTGTTTGGCTTTTTTTTGTCGATTGCAACATTTGACTTCAGAGGTGTTGCAAAATTCTTGCGAACGATTTTCAAAAAAAAAATCATAGAGATGTTAATGCAGAAGAACTTGATGTAGAATGCCTGCACCTCGTACAGTATTTAAAAGAATTCAATAAAGATGTAAATGAAGATCTTATTACAATTCCAAAATTGTACAGTCTAATTACAGTGGATGAAATTGAAAATGAATTACTGTGGGAAATTGAATTTGATGACTTAATTCATGATTTTGCTACTGACAAAGTCAGAAAAGTATGTCTTCAATAATATTTTATTGTATTAACTTACATACCTATCTAAAAAGAAAACCAAAAAAAAAAAAAAAAAAATAAACTTACAAAAAATCTTAACAAAAAAAATATAAAAACATTACAAATCAACCAAAAAAACTATAAAAATTATCAAAAATAAACAAAAAAAAAATGTTCAACTATTAAAGGTAACTAAAAAAATTATAAAACTATAAAAAAAATTATTTGTTTATGTTTGTTTTAGTTCTTTATAAAAAGTAAAAATATTTTTGAAAAACAAATTCATTTTGAAATGATTTTTTTTACCTAAAAAATAAAAAAAAAATATACTTTTGGCCCCCAAAACCTGTTGGGCCCAGGGCCCGCAAAATTATAAAGACGCCCCTGATGACAGGTACCGTTATTTTTGGTCTTAAAAAAAAAAAGAAAAAAACGTGTGGGAGGAAAAAATTCAAAACGATATCTACCAAGTTTAACGAAAATCGGCAGAGCCGTTTAGGCTGTAGTGGAACAGACAGAATTGCGAAACCCACTTTTTTATCTTTGCTGTCATCGTAATGTCAACTTTGATCAAAATATCGAGTTCGATTTTTTTTCCGAACGCATAGCTTGTCTTATAGTACCTATAAGTCGCAAGTAAAAAGTGTAGAGGTCTTAAATCACACGATCTAGACGACAGGACAATTTCTCAGCGAGAGGAGCGACGTCAAATTAACAAGAATATAATAATTATTAAAAACAACAACTTTAGAAAAGCAGAAACCGAACCGTAGACAACCGTTAATGTGTGAATAAAAGCTTCTTTTATTTTTGTTCCTCAGACCCGTAACCGTGCCTTTTTGAAACCGACTGAAATCGATCAGTGCTGAGAGATCGTTTAGTGCTATTCGGTATGTATGAGGTTTTTATTTTTGACAGTCTCATCGGTTCTTACTTATCAGGCAGATCTGAATACAAACCGAAACGAACAATATTTTTTCGAAACCAAATATCATTAATATATGTTCCATGTAATTGGCAAACAAAAAATAACGTTGCAATATGTCTCCATCTCCATTGACTGTAACGTAACGGTCATTTTTATCAACTAAAAAAAAAAAAAACAGCCCAATAACACAACACCGGCATGAAAGCGTGATAATGGTGTTCCTTAAAACAAAAGAGGGTTTTCACCTGACTAATAACACACATTTTGTTGATGAAACAGCTTAGTCAAAAATGCGCTTCCACCATTACGAGCAATTATTAACATTACCGATCCTAAAGTTGCCACCACCGACTCGAAATTTTGTCATTAAATTAAATGATTTTTAAACATTATTTTCTTTTTATTTTTTACTGAATGTTGGACATTGACAGTTTGGTCGTAAAATTCGAAAAAGTAATCCTTAAAAAGTTACCCTTTGGTGTGGTCCGTACTTTTTTGAAAACGTAGTTGGTGAGGCAATCATTTTTTATAGCGAGTTCTATAGAACGGTGGTTACCAATTTCTTATGGCCCAAATTGAAACATATCCGCACCACTCCACTCGGATCCGTATCAAGGTAAGAAGGAGGTATTTGAGCGATGTCATATTCCATACATAAAAGCTCATGTTCAAATGAAAAACAAATTGTTAATACCACACACATAGCTTGATTTATTCCATTCCATTCAACATCTACCCGCCTTTATTGAAAAACCCTTTATAATTTTCAAAAATAGGTGAAAAAAACTTGCGAATCTGGGAACCTGGAAATTCAAGAGTGGAAAAACCTTTTCGTCCACACGAGTGACAGTTTGGTTTGGTTTTTGGACTGGTGCTGTAATTGAGCCATATTTCTTCGAAAGTGATAGAGTTACGAGCGTTACCGATCGATTTTGATACTTTTTTTTGCGGCTCATACTTTCAGCAGGATAGCGCCAGATGTCATACAGCTCGTGAAAGTATGTCTCTACTCTATTGCGTGACAAAATTTCGGGACAAGTGATTTTTCAAAATGAAAACTTCAATTAATCTAGATCGTGCGATTTAACACTATTATATTGTTTTCTTTATGGTTCTGTTCCAGGTTCCTTTATTAAACGGATTCAGTCTTATTTAAGTAATCGCGAATACAAAGTCATGTTTAGATGTTCAGAATCGGACCCTATCCTATCTTTGCAACATCTGATGTTCCACAAGGAAGCCATCTTGGACCTCTGATATTCATTCTAACAAACAATGATGTTGATTGGATCATTAAGAGCTCCTACATTTTTGTTTATGCCGATCATAAAAAATTTAAAAATGCATTTTCTCTTCTTCTGATTTCTCTCTTCTTCAAAAAGACCTAAAAACATTTTCTATTTGGTATCGGAAAAACTTTTTAGAGCTTTACGCTAGCAAGAGTCAAGTTAAAACATATTCACGTTAGCACTCTCCCGCCCTCCACGTACATATTTCATGAACAATGAGCCTGTTAACCAGGTTTATTTGATTCGTTTTGTGATTTACGAGGGTAGTCCCAGAAGCACCCGACCTGGCGTATAGATGGCGGTTGTTGTTTTTTTTTTTTTATTTTTTTTTGTATAATTAGCGCGCACACAAGGGGTTATTACTACCCTTAAAATGATTTACACAGTACGAGCATTAGGAAAACAAGGAGGGGTTTAAAAGGAGATACCGATGCACATTAGTTTTAAATTTTTGAACATTACAATGGGAAGGGAAAATACAGCTGGGTAAAGTATTCCACATTCGTGTAGTCCTGCTAAAGAAAGAATCTCTGTATCACAGTACGTCCGAAGGTGGACTCAAGAGTAAACTGATGAGCATTCCTAAAAGCGCGAGTATTGCGGTTAAATTGCTTAAGGGGAGGAATACAACTGGCTATTTCGCTAGAGCATTGTCTATAGAAGTAACGGTAAAATAATGAAAGACAAGAAACATTGCGACGGTGATCGAGAGATTCAAATGTTTCTGTTATACTTCTATCACCTATCATTTTTAAAGCTCTTTTTTGGATTCTATCCAAGAGACTCAAGTGTGTTATCGGAGCACCTGCCCAAATATGGGAATTGTACTCGAGCTTTGGACGAATATAAGCCTTATAGATTACAGCCAGATCAGAAGGGGTAAAAAATTTCTTGCAACGTCGAAGGAAACCTAAACACTTGGCAGCGTTTTTGGCAACGTCGAATATGTGGTCATTCCACACAAGGTGGTCTGTGATGCACATACCGAGCACAGAGAGTTGTTCAGTTTGCTCAATGCATGTGCCACTCATGGATAGCGGCATAGGGGGTGGGTTCTGCTTTAACGACAGGAGACAGCATTGAGTTTTTGAAGCATTAAATTCTACACGGTTTTTTATTCCCCAATGGACAATGCTGTCAAGATCAGAATTTAATGAGCTGCCGTTCAAGTTCCACTTCCGAAAAACAAGGAAGTGAATCTTTGAACGAATATGAAAAGCTGAGGGTACTATCATCAGCAAAACAATTTAGTGGATTAGAAGTTTCAGATAAGAGATCGTTGATAAACATGAGGAAGAGAGTCGGAGACAAAACAGAGCCCTGGAGTACACCAGCATTTATTTTATGAGTTTCAGACTTGAGACCATCCAATACGACTTGTATTGAGCGGCCTGAAACGTAATTTCTAATCCAACGAAGAAGAGATTCATCAATACCAAATGCACGCATTTTCGATAAGAGAGCTTGATGCCAAACTCTATCAAATGCTTTTGAAATATCAAGTGCAATAATCTTACTTTCTTCAAAACGATGTAACGATTTGTGCCACTGTTCGGTGAGATATACCATCAAATCAGCAGTGGACCTATTGCTACGAAAGCCACACTGCCGGTCATAAAGAAGCTTTCGTTCTTCGAGATATTTCTTGAGCTGATTATTTATCAGTGTTTCCATGACCTTGGAAAGAAGGGACGTAAGTGCAATTGGACGATAATTTGAGGAGGAAGAAGATTCACCTTTTTTAGGGACAGGCTGGACAAATGCTGTTTTCCATCTACTCGGAAAGAGTCCAGAGGAATAGGATAGATAGAAAAGCTTACGCAGTGGTTTTGCCAGCGTTGAAGAACACCTCTTCAGAACAATAGGAGGTATACTATCCGGGCCAGCGGATTTGTGTATGTCAAGATCTTTCAGGACTCTTGCAACTGTACGAGTACGAAAAAATATTCGTACCATGGAAAAATTTGTGTTCTCAAGTACAGGAGGAGTCATAACACTCTCTGGCAGCGTCCAATTAGCAGCAAAGTGTGCTGCAAGCAAATTGGCTTTATCAATAGAGCTGACGTAGGGAGTGTCATTGATAACGAGCGTTGGGACCGAGGACGAAGTAGTATTTCGAATATTTTTTACAAATGACCAGAAATTTTTACTACCCTTGGGACATTGTAGTATTTTTTGCCTAATTTGTTGGTCATGTAAGAACTTGGTCTGTCGAATATGATAACTGCAAGTCTTTCTAGCTTGTTTGAACTTATTCCGGTTTTCCTCAGTAGGGTTGGCTTTATAACATCGGAAACTTACTTCTCTGACCCTGATAACCTCTTTACAGCTCAAATCAAACCATGAGTTCTCTTTCGGTTTGATAGATGAAAAGAATGACTATTGTAGAGAGTACCAACTTTATAAAGCCTTAATTTAAAGTTTCATGACGCTACGTTGTTCAGTATTTGTTTGGTAGCCATCAATAGTGAACGCTCTCAGTGAATTTGTAAATTTGGACATGAGAAAGCTGTGCGCAAGATGGGTGCCGCGATTACTCACAATGGAACAAAAACAGCGTCGTGAGGCGAAGATTCACAGCAATAAAGCAGAGTTTTTGCGTCGATTCATAACCGTGGATGAAACATGGGTCGCAGTGATGGACACCTGAGACGAAGGAACAGTCAAAACAATGGACTGAAAGGGGAGAATTGGCTCCAAAAAAGGCGAAGACAGTTCCATATGCAGGCAAGGTCATGGCGTCAGTTTTTTGTGATGCGCGTGGGATAATTTTCATTTTCACGAACTTATTGCAGCGTTTGAGTGACGAAATCAAGAAAAAAAGGCCGCATTTGGCGAAAAAGAAAGTTTTGTTTCATTACGATAATGCACCAGTTCACACATCCGTTATCGCGATGGCCAAAATCAATGAGTTAAAGTTCAAATTGCTTCTTCATGCAACCTATTCGCCAGATTTAGCCCCCTCGGATTATTTTCTGTTTCCAAACTTGAAAAAATGGCTCGGTGGTAAAAGATTTGCAAGCAATGAAGAGGTGGAGTCTGCGGTTGATGGCTATTTTGAGGAGCTCGACGGTTCTCACTATAAACAGGGTATCGAAACTATTGAACATCGCTGGGAAAAGTGTATCGAGCTAAAAGGAGACTATGTAGAGAAATAAAGATACTTTTCCCCAATTTTTTTGTGTTTTCTTTGTTACTTCTGGGTCTATGTCAAAATACTAATTTTGTGACATCCACGCGCATGTTTTCTATAAAATCTTTACTCTTATGAAAAACTGTTTTATTGAGAATTAAACAAGCTAAAATGTTTGTCATTTCTTCGAGAAAGTTAAAAGTTTTTGAGAAATTTACAAAAAAAAAAATGCTTCCCCTTCCACCTCAAAAATCAAAAGCAGTGTGTTAATTTAAGTGTACCTTTTAGAAGACTCCGAACATGTGAAAACTCTACATAATACTATTCAGGTTTGTCGGAATTTTTTCGAATTACTAATTTTCGTTTTTTTTTTTTAATAAAACATTCGCCCCTTCATATAGTTGGGCAAGTTTGGTGTTAAAAAAAGTAATAAACAAATAAAGAGAATTTGTTTTTAGCTGTCAATATTGTCTGAAACAACAAACTATATCCTGAATGGATGTCCTCGCTTTGATCGTTATTTTATCCTATTTTTGGAGATTTGTTTTAGTGCAATTTACAAAAAAGCAAAAACATTTCTAGTATTCCAATAGATCTGTTATTATTGTTAAATTTGTATTTTTTGTATAAATAAAATTTGTATAATGTATAACTCTTGCGTCTTACCTTGGTCCGTTTGTAAAATAAGTGAATTGTCATTACCGGTTGCACACTTACCTATAAAAAAAAATTAGATAAACAATTAAAATGCTGCTTTTACGAATATGTAATAGCATTAATCCTATAACAGGACCTATCGAAATCGAAACTCTGCAATATATTCCAAAAATGGTATCAATTATTTCAATTAAATTCTCCAAAAAGTATAATTAGTGATAACTATGGTAAACAATTTCGATTGCGATGGATCCTGCGATAGATAGATATATAGAAACGTATAATAAAAACAAATGGATATTTCAAGTTTCTGAGCATTACAATATGGTTACAACCTACCCAAAATATTACGAAATTTCGAAAAGACTTTTGTCCAACTAACACAAGATGGCGTTTCATTGCTGTTCGTCATCTTCTCCGAATCATCACAATCACTGCCACTATCTTCAGCTTCATTGTCTCTTTCGTCCTTAGATATTCTATTCTTAAAACTATTTTCACTTATTTGTATATTATCACAATTTTGTTTTTCTTTATCAACTTCTTCAACATCAACATTTACATCCTCATCGCCATTATCGGTTGCCTCAACAACACAAGGAACTTTATTTGTTTTAGGAGCTAATTTGTTGGTCTTCTTTTTCTTTTGTTTTTTGATCGCCCTCTGGCGCTCTTTACGTGCGTATTTCTCACGCAACTTCGGACTGCCAAATTCATCCAAATAATACATTGTATCCTGTAAACCATCCTTTTTATTGATCAATTTTGCATTGATCATAGGCTCGTCAGCGTTCTTGAAAATCGGAAAGAACAGATCAATGTCATCGGCCTTTTGGAAGCCTTCTCTAACCGACTGCGACGACTGAATTGCAGTGTCAGCAGCGGTGGCTCCTTGCTTGTCTTTCAAATAACTATTAGTGAAAGTATCAAAGTTCGTATCGTCGTCCTCCAGGACGACTTCATCTATTTTATCCTCCACAACTACTGCTGCAGTGATAGTATTCGTCCTTAATTTTGATGTTTGTCTTAAAGGAACAGCAGCAGCTCTGACTGCATCGATGGTGTTTTCCCCAGTTACATATCCTTCCTTTACAGGTGGCAGCAATTCTAAATCTACGGGAAGAATACTGCTTATACACTCTGACACCTTGCCTGACGAAGTCCCGGAAGAGGAGCTCGTTCCTAGGGATTCTGTTGATGACGAAACCGTCGAGGATCGTCCTGTTCGACATTTTAAATCGGTATCGCTGCCACCACAGTTAACGTCAGCAACACTATCAATGCCACTGTCCTGTGACAAAAGCTTATAGGGTAATCGTAGAGTACTGCATCTTTGAGGCCGTAAGCTCAACGATCCGGACGTACTACGAGTGTGCAGACTTTGGCTGGACGTTTTTCGGGTGATGACCCCACTGTCGGCAGAGCAGCCGAATTGCGGTTGACCAATAGTAGATGAGGAGAAGTTCTCGCTCAAGGGAATTCTAATTGGCACCGTTAATGCTGGTGTTGTTTCCATCAGAATTGTTTTCATGCACTTGATTTTGTTTTAAATTAATTGTTTTTCTGAGTTTATATAAAGTGTTTCAGATTACACCTTTTTGAACATTTATTTAATATTAAATTATTTTTCCTTATTTTTTTCCACTTGCGATAAATTTCCCTTTTTTTAAGCATTACACATTACAATTTGAATTGCTAAAACAAACAAAAAAGAAAAAAAATGTGTTAGAACAGTTTTTTTTTTGATAAGTTGTGTGGACCCAACATCTCCGAAGCCGTGTTTTCAGTTTAATTTTTATTTTTTGTTTAATATTTATAAATGTTTTATTAAGACAGTGCAGAAGCAAAAAGTTCGTCTGCCTATTCGCTTATAATCAGCAAATGAACTGAGTTAAATGAAAGTGGTGCGTTGTTTTTGGTGTGTTCTTATGGGTGGGACAGAGAATAAGAGCGAAAGTAATTTTCTTTGATATAAAAGTGGGGGTGCGGCGCTAGATTTATCACCACCACCACCAGTGCGATCAGGGCTGTCGCTCGGAAAATAATAGAGGAAAGTACTCGTGAGTGGCCTGTGATTAATAAAACAGATTTTAGTATATTTTTTTTTTGCAAAAATTGTTGCTATCTAGATATATGTATGTAAATATCTGTGGTATTTGGTATAAACATGATAACTCCATAAAATAAATATCACCCTAAAGTTCACTTTACATCGAGCTAGGACCTAAACAAGGTTTGAAATATTAATTTATGATTAGACGGTAAACGTTAATAGTCAATGGTCAAAATGTTGCCTCTTAATTCGTGTGCATCTGTGCATGTTCCCTATCTGTCACGTGAGAGTATGAAATTCATCGAAGGATGGGTGCGATGCCAAACGATTAAAAAGGACATGAGAATGATTTTTTTCTGACACCGGGTCCTTAATTTGACTTTGTGTACATACATGTCATTGAGATTTGATTTTATTGATAATTTTGCCACTTCATTGACAACAAATTTTTCAGTGATGTTAATTCAGTATAAACCACATCAAAACGTATACTTTTCCAACGCATCCCTTAGCTTATTCAAAAGTGGATTGTTTATTCTTAGGTATATATTTCATTTTTTGTTTTCGTTTCCTTTTACTTTGTTCACTTAATGAGTCAGAAATACCTATTAAATTAAGATGATTTGTTAAAATAAACTCAGAAATTATGTACAACCCTTTTCTGTTTTGGATCTTTATTCATTTCAGTTTGTATTATTTATTATTTTTGTAAGAAATTAAATATTTATTTTACTTCTTTTCCAAATCAGCTGATTTTGACACGGGTATAAATGCAAAGCATACCAACTTCAAAATTTTAAGTAAAAGTGTATATGCAGTCAAAAAAGCATTTTATTCGGACTTCCATTGCTGCACTATGTATACATTACCAATAAAATACGCCTAATATAAAACATGGATTTAATGAGATAATAATGTTCAAATGCATAAAATTGTCGTCTGGTTTCCGAAAAAGTATGAATTTATGCAAATAAACCTTAAAAAATCGTTTTATTATTAAGTAAATTTTTTATATAAGAAATTTCTCTAGAATTTTTCAAGAAAAAAATGTGGGATGCGAATTTTAAGTAATCGTTCATAGGTTTTGAAGATATTGATTTAAAATTTTTTTTTTTAAAAACCCAATAAATATTTTTTCGAATATTTTTATATACAATATTATTTTAAACTTAAGGGGACTCCTGCTAAAAATTTTGGGTTAAAATCCTTAGAGCCGTTAATGAGAAAGTCGAAAATCAAAAAACGGGTTTATGGCAGGTACCCCTAATAACATTTTGCCCCAAAATTTTTTTTGACCAAAATGTAGTCCATGTCCATAATATCACACTTAATTTTTTTTATCAAAATTGTTAGAGCCGTTTTCGAGATAAATAAGATTTTGCGTTACGGGTGTATGGGGGGTACCCTTAGTTTTGGAGCTAAAAAAAAAATTTCAATTTTTTTTCTAGGGAATCACCGAAGACTCTTAACTACCGAGATTGAAAGAAATAGGTCCAGTGGTTTAGGATGTAGTGAGAGGTACCGACATACACACACTGAAACATGTTTTTTGTGTACTAAATTTTCCTTAAATTTTTTATAAAAAAAATTGATATGCAAATTGTTAGTATTTAATAAAATACATTTTAAAACGTAATTTAAAAATTTAATCGAGTATCGGTTTTCAAGATATTGAATTTTCAAAAAAAAAAATTGTATTATTTTTTTTAAAATCCAAAAATCACCGAAGACCCTTAACTACCAAGTTTGAAGAAAATACCTCCGGTAGTTTAGGCTGTAGTTCGAGGTACAGACATACAGACAGACAGACGGAATTGTCGGACCCACTTTTTTCGTCTTCGCTATTATTATTGATCAAAATCTCGAGTTCGATTTTTTTTCCAAATGCAGAACTTGCCCTATAGTACCTATATCGCAAGTAAAAATAGGAAAGACATTTTGACACCTAAACAGAAAATTCGAGCTTCGGAATTCGCTGATTGACGTCAAAATGTGAAAAGCAAATTTGAATATTCGCCTGTTAGGAACTGCAGTTTTTGAAATTAATTGCTTGTTCCCAAAATGCGAACATTCAAATTTTCATTTGTTCTTCCCTTTTTGACGTCCATCAGCGGATTCCAAAAGCCCAAATTTTTCATTTTCTGTGTGACAATGTCTTTTCTATTTAGTTCGTAAATCTAGTAGAACGAAGCTTAAAATCAAATTAAAAATAAAAAAAAACAATGAAATGAAGAACACATTTCGACAGCCCTGATTATCAGCACCAATTACTACTGCTAGACGAAAACACAATAATTTCGTCATTCAGCTCAATGGTGGCCCGAGTTATTTTTGGCTCAAAAATGCATTTATAAATAGACAAAACGCAAATAAAATGCTGCAGAAAATTCCACTTTCTTTATTATACATATTTTAAGAGAAAAGGACTAAAACGTTTAGTTTTTTCTTTGTTGCCTGCGTATCATCAATAAAGATTATGCTAAGGGATGTTTTTTTTTTTATTCGATTTCTTCTTCTTCAAAAAAAAATAAAGTTTTACTGTGGTAATTCAAGACTGGGACATAGTGAACTCTCCTCTCGAGCACGCGAACTAAATGAGCTATTTTCGTTTGACTCACAAATGACATTGAAAAGACTGTTGGATTTATCATTTTCGAAGTTACTGAATGTGTTGACGTGTAGCTAGCGTAGCGCTCTAAGTTTCTAACTCCAGCCTATCAATAATATGTATTAAAATTTATCGATTTTGAGTAGAGTTTTCTTTAACGTTCACAACAGATGGGTCAAGGACAAATGATTAATTGAAGCAGTTTCGAATCCTCTCTTGAAAAAAAAAAGCAGACAAAATACTGGACTGCGTTCGATTGACAAATGCAGTACAAATGTCTATTGAAATGACAAATCATCCAAGAGTATCTGTGGTCATGAAAAATGCTTCTCATCAAAGGTGTTCAGACTCGGTCGAAAACTCTTATTGTACGTCCCTTGCGTTCCTGGTAACACAGACAGAATGGTTGAGAACTGTACGGCACTGTTGTTCTATAATTTATAGATTTCTTTAAAAACGAAAAAAATCATTACATTCGGTAGTACTCTTGGCATAATGGTAAGTGCTTTGGACTATCATGGGGAAGGTCTCGAGTTCGATTCTCAGAAATATGCAAAACTTGACAAAGCCAAAATCGTTGTTTACAGCAAAACGTTCTAGAGGAACTGTAACAAAAATTTGAGCTCGTCCTCTAGAGAATCACATTAAAGTTCTCTGTGCCAAATTGGTCCTCGCGTTAAGGCTCTCATCAAGGGTTGAGTTTGATTAATAACTCGACACCCATACTTGCTTTACAAGACCAAGAAGAATTTATATTTAACCAAATTTATAAAATCTTAGCTCGTTCCCTTAATTTTAAATCATAAACTCCAAAAACTTTCGATTCAGTTAAAAAGCCCTTACAAGTAAAAATAACTCAAAAGTAGAAATATTGAATTATGAGGAGGTTTCATTAACGAAGATAGAAGCATAAATCTGTGAGTTCACATTATCGAGCCTTCTGGTTTTTTCAAAGGATATCTTTTTGTGTATTCAAAATTGGATTTTTTTAATTCCAAAATTTTATTTTTCGAGTTGTGTCGGTTTTCTTCCGGACCAACCGACGATATGTGTAAAAAGTAAAGTTTGAAATTATTGCCAAGTCTTGTTTATTATAGATCCTTGAAATAAGTAGAAATTAGTGATATTCAACTTTTTAAAAAAAATATTATTCAAAGTAATACACATAAATAATATATAATTAAAATCAATATTAAAACATACTCAGCGATTTTCATTCTTTTTTTTTTGTAAGAAAATAAAAAAAAAACTGCCAACTTAATTATTGCTTTTCTTCGCAGCGCATTTGATATTCTTGAAAAACAAAAAGTAGGTCTAGGACGTTTGTTCACTAGCGCCATTTTCTCCAACTACTTGTTAACACTGAATAGACAAGTACAGGCGCGGATTTGTAAATTCTCTCACACTGTTTCACTCTTATTATTAGTAATTATATAAATTTGTTGAGATTTTATAGATTGTTATCAAGAGTTTGGTGAAAATTGGAATTTTGAATTTACCACTAAGTGGAAAAAGCTATAGTTTTAAACCCTCCAAAAACATTTGCTTATAATTTACTTTATTACCTCAAATTTCACAATGCAAGTGCAAGATAAAAGATTTCAGAATTTTAAACATAATATTCTACAAAATTATTTACTAAAATTTTTCAAATCAAAAATATAGAAATAATTTGGCAATACAATACAGAATATAGAGAAAAAAAATTACTTAAAACTTATTGTTCCAGGCAAGTCCATAACTTCATTAAAAAAAACTAAAACGTAAAAAAATGTACGTTAGTGTAAATGATTTTCAAACCTAATTAACCGATATACATGTTAAGTAAAATGATTTGTGGACTCAAATAATACCGCCCATATTTGATTATTTAGTCAATCCGCTACTGAACAAATACCACACAGAACCTATTTTTATAAATATATAATTCTTTTTTAAAATGTTCTGCTACATTTTTATGAACATATATGTATATGCTTGGAAATTTATTAGGGTGTCCATTATTTCTCATGTTATTATTCTTGTTTTAAATAAGATCCCATAAGCAAAATGTTATGCCCCAAAGAATTGTTTGAATCAGCTACATTTAACTCAAGAGGAGTTGTGGACTAAGACAGTTGCGACAGTTATTGCAGATGGTCTATGGGTTTCAGATTTAGTAATCGTTAAAATGATAAAAGTGAGTCCCGCAACGGGTCTTCTAATAGGGTGAATATTAAAATTCAAAATATTTTATTTAGAATTTTTGTTCGTAAAAATTTGAACATTTTAAAAAAAATGTACAGCCGCTTCAGCGGAAAAAAAAAGAAAACATTAAAAGAGCAAAACTTCGCAAGAACTTCTATGGATAAAAGTATGGCCGTAAAAGCCATGACCAAATACTTTCTTTTAGGACATACAATTTTGATTTGTAGGGTGTCTGATAAAAAAAAATAGTTTGGTAAAAAATAGACACCTTAATGTATATGTATGTATGTGAGGACTTATAAAAACAATACAAATTAAAATATAATAAATTAAAACTAGCACTCAATTATGTCTACACATTTCTACAATTCGTAAGGCACGTACATACATTTTTGTCTATGTTATATATTTATAAGAAAATAAAAATAGAATCTAAGAGAAATCAAGAAAAGTGTATACCTACATAAATATTTATAGAAAAAATAAATGGCTGCTATTTTACGTAAAATAAGAAATAGCAAATACAACTTAATTCGCGCTTTTTTAAGCAGGCACTATATTATAGCAAAATCAAATAAAAAAAAAATAAATTAGGAAAACCTCAGCCGATCCCTTGATAAAGAATTTACACTTCGTAAAGAATGAATTTTTATTATTGAATCCTTGATTTTTAGTTAAGATACCTAGGTGTATCATGTTAAAAACGAGTAAATTGTATTTCAGTCTGTCCTTCAATAATGCGTATCCAAATACGAAAGTTTGCGTGATTAGCTCATATAAAAAAGTTGATTTATTTATTCGGTGCTTTTTAATTTTTTTTTTTTACAAAAAATTGAATTAGTAAAATATGTCATGTCATTTGGACGCACGTCATAAAACTAAATTTAGTCGAATATTTTTTATAAAAAAGAAAGAAAATTTACATTCAAAATTATGAAAAAACTGTGCACAGATCAAAATCTTCGCAGTAATTTTTACAGGAAATAAAATTTACAATGTATTTTCAACACAAAGTGCGTTCATATTCACAATTATTTGTAATTATAACACCGCAGCATTTGCATTCATTTTTGCAATTTTCTTTTTGTAAAATTGACAAATACAGCAGAACCAAGGAGTGTAACTTAATGTAGAGTACTGATTGCTGGGTCAAAAAACTGCATCGACATGAATTCTACAAATGACATTTTATATATCGGTTATTTAATAAAAAAGATATGGTTACAAAAGCAGCTTTATGTTTGACAATAAAAGTTAGACAGACAAGGTGACTTTTCACTAATGTTAGTGATTTCAATTGGCGCAAAATGTATAACAATGGCGCAAAATGTAAAGGGTTTTTCAACAGGGACGCTACAAAAGTAGAGCGACAGGGACAGCAAACGACGCCATATTTCTTGCCGCTCTTTTGACATTTCTCTTCAGTAAGGTCTGCCATTTCATGATAAAAAGATATACGAGCCAATAACGAGTCGAAATTATTAAAATTTACTACCGAAATTCGGAATCAGTTGCCTGCATTAAGAGCGGTACGTCCAATTTATGATCGTCATAATCGTCCTAGCAGATCAACAATTGAGCGTCTAGTGGAAAAATTTGAATCCACAGGCACAGTACAAAATGTTCCCGTGCCAGTGAGACAAAGAAGTGCCCGTAGTGTCGAGAATATTGCTGCCGCTGAGGCTTCAGTTGCAGAAAGCCCAAATGTGTCTCTCACACGTCGTTCGCAAGCGTTGGGCATCTCTGTGACATCGTTGTGGCGGCGGCGTCATTGGGCCGTACCGTTCAATGATAACCGAATATTTTTGGCCCCAATTGGATGATATGGATTTGGAGGACATGTGGTTCCAACAGGATGGCGGCGTCACAAGCCACACAGCGAATGTCACAATCGTGATTTGACGCCGTTAGACTATTTCCTGTGGGGCTACGTCAAGTCTATGGTCTATGCCAACAAGCCAGCGACGATTGATGAACTTCGTACGAATATCGAACGTGAAATTGCAGCAGTATCGGCCGATTTATGCTTGAACACCGTCGAAAATTGGGTTCAGCGTCTGGACTTCTGCAAGCGTGCCCGTGGTGGCCATGCAAAAGAAATCGAGTTCCATACATAATGGCATCGAACGTACTTTCACAGGAATAAAGAATTTCATTGATATCCAAAACCGTTTTTGTTTTATTTAAAAAAAAACTTTTGTAGCGCTCTTATTGAAAAACCTGATATACATAACAACCTATTGTTAAGAAGGAGCAAATTCCTAAAGTGATGCGCGATCGTTTACGTTGTCCAATGTTCACAAGCGAATAAATGTATCATCATTCGAACTTTAGAGAGGTTATTAGTGTCAGAGAAGAAATTTATAAAGCCAACCCTACGGAGGAAAACCGGACTAAGTTCAAACAAGCTGGAATTACTTGTAATTATCATATTTAAAGAACCAAATTTTTGCATGACCAAAAATTATGGAAAAAAATACTACAATGTCCCTAAGGTAATAGAAATGTTTGGTAAAAAACGTACCAAATACGAGTACTAGATCGCCTTCGGATCCTACGCTCGTTTTTCAAAGACAATCCTGATATCAGCTTAAAAGAAAAAGCGAACTTGCTTGCAGCACAGTTTACAGTCAACTCGACGCTGCGCTGTCATGATTCCTCCTGGAATTGAGAGCTTTAATGACTTTATGGGACAAATATTCTTTCGCCCTCGTACAGTTGCAAGAGTACTGAAAGATCTCGATATACACAAATCCACTAAAGAGATGTTTAAAAGGTAATGGAAACGCAGATAAATTATAAGCTGAAGAAATATCTTTAATAACGAAAGCTTCTCAATAACCGGGGCAGTGTGGCTTTCGAGGCAAAGGTCCACTGGTGATGGTATATCTCACTGAACAGTGGCACAAATATTTACATCATTGCAATTGATATTTCAAAAGCATTTTATAGAGTTTGGCATTAAGTTCTCTTTTCAAAAATGCGTGCGTTTGGTATTGATGAATCTCTATTTCAATGGAGTTGTGTTGGACGTTTTTAAGTCTATAGTTTATAAAATAAATGCTGGTGTGCCACAGGGCTCCGTTTTGTCTACGACTCTCTTTCTGAAATGCATCAATGATCTTTTGCCTGAAACTCCTAATCAATTAAATTGTTTTGCTGACGACAGTACTCTCATATTCTCATATTCGTTTTCAGATGCATGTTCTTGTTCTTTGGATGTGGATTTGGGCATCTTCTTAAGATGGATTTCTTCTTACCTGAAAACCCGTTATAACGAAGTTCGATTCAGATCAACCTTCTCTAATGATTTTTACCTCCGGGGTCCCACAAGGCAGCCATTTAGGACCTTTCCTTTTATACTTACTATTAACGATATTGAAATTGTTATTAAATATTCCAATATTTCACTCTACGCCGTCGAAACAAAGTTTTTCAAGACCATTCCTTCCACAGATGATTCCACTTTTCAATAAATTGATATTAACAGTTTCTCTGTCTAGTGCCTGAAAAATGATGAATGAAAGATGTCATTCAATCACTTTTTTTCATGAAAAAGCATCAAATATATTCCCTGTCGATCCCTTCTCCATTATTAACCCATATCTATCGCTGAGTTAATTCACGACCTGGGTCACACATGGTGACGAGATTATACTCAAAGCAAACCCTACCCTAGGCTTTGTGAAACGATGGTCCAAAGAATTCTCTGACCCCTATGTGACCCGATCTTTATACATAACCATTGTTCGCAATCTTCTTGAATACGCCTCTCAACTATGATCCCTTTATCAACCAATTCATATATCCAGAATCGAGAGCTTTCAACGTCGTTTTCTAAGTTTCGCACTTCGGAATCTGTCTTGGAATAACCCTTTTATTCTACCTCCGTATCGAGACCGACTTCTGTTAATCGACTTGAATACGCTGGAACAACGAAGAGCAATAAGCGACATTCTCTTCATTCATCGACTACTCGTACTCTCAAGGTCTGCTGACTGCACAACTCTACAATTCCATCTCTTTAAACACTAATTACCGTAATTTAAGAAATCCTCGTCTCTTCCGATGTTGAACGTGAACCACACCTAAATGTCAAGTTTTTTTCTGCATTTCATTTGACATTTCTCAATTTCAGACTACCTCAGTTTGAACCATGGAAAGATACACAATCGAGCAACGCGTTATTAAGGCTTATTATGAAAATGGGCGTTCAAATCAAAATGCATATCGTGCACTTCGTGATTTTTTCGGTCAATTTAATGGTACAGCTCGTACTGCAGAAAATATTGCTGCTGTTCGCCATAGAGTGTCTGAAGAGCCTTCCACCTCAACTCGTCGTCGTGCCCAACAATTGCACCTCTCACGCTCGTCGTTAATGAACATTATGCATAAAGACTTGCATTTACACGCTTACAAGGTGCAATTGACTCAAGAATTAAAGCCTCTTGAACATTTCAAGCGTCGTCAATGGTCAGAAATCAGAATGGTGGCAAGAAATGGCAACAGTGGATGATCAATTTTCGAAGAAAATCTTCTTCAGTGATGAGGCACATTTTCACCTCAGTGGATTCGTCAATAAGCAGAATTGCCGCATTTGGGCGAATGATAATCCAAGAGTGATTGTCGAAAAACCAATGAACCTACAAAGAGTGACTGTTTGGTGCGGTTTATGGGCTGGCGGCATCAAATGGGCCGTATTTTTTCCAGAAATGAGGCCGGTCAGGCAGTTACTGTGGATGGTGTTCGCTATCGTGAGATGATAATGAACTTTTTGTGGCCCAAATTGGAAGATATGGATGTGGACGATATGTGGTTTCAACAGGACGGTGCCACTTGCCACACAGCTAACGAAACAATGGCTCTTTTGCGCGACAAATTCAATGGCCGTGTTATCTAACGTGGTGGCGATGCCAATTGGCCGCCAAGATCATGTGATTTGACACTGTTCGACTTCTTTCTTTGGGGTTATTTGAAAGAAAAGGTGTATGTCGATAAGCCAGCAACAATTCAAGATAATTCGGCACATTAACGGCATAGAACCTCAATTATGCATCAGCATCATCGAAAATTTGAACCATCGGATGGAGGTGTGCCGCCGAGGTTGCGGCGGCCATTTGGCCGATATTTTGTTCCATACATAATTGAACCATACCAATATTATCATAATAAAAAGAAATGACAATAATTTCCTAAATAATTTGTGTTTTATTCAAAATCAACATCGGCCTTTAAAATTTAGTCACCCTTTATAATGCTGAAAACTCGATTAAAATTTGCAAAATTATCTTTTTCCCCAATATCTTACTCAAACAATAGTTCAACTAAAATTTTGCGCCAATGACACTATCTTGAAACCTTTTTAGCTTGCAGATGGTAAAACTCAGATAAGCGTAAAAATTATCAAATAGAAAAAAAAAAATTAAAGAGATACCGCACTACTTAATATATTATCAAGCAATTAACTGTTTTTAATTCTATATCTTTATCAATAATTTATTGTTTGCTAACAATAATACGATACGAATTTACCTCGTGTCTTTGGCCAGGATACACCCGAAATAACCATTAATTAATTCAAATTCATATTAATTAAATTAAATTAAATTAAAAGGCTAAGGTAAATAAACTGAAATTTTCTATGCCAACTAATTGAATTCAGAATTTGAAATGAGTAAGAAATGTTTTCATTAAATAATATACATAATGTATTATAAAATAAAATACCAAAAGACCTTCAAAAAGTCCATCCCATAGAAACTTTTAACCTATGGTCTGCTATAAACAGATAGTTGGGTGCGCTATGACGAAGTACAAAATTTTTATAGCTCAACATTTTGAATTGCTTTTTTTTTTGGCAAATCGAGTTTTTTGTTTGTAGAGATTTCTTGGAGTTCAAGTGGAAAGATTACAAGTTGAAATCAGATCGAAAACCCAACAAAATAAAAAATCTAAGCACTTCATGTTATAATCGGTTGCTTGATCTTTCAATTAGCTAATGTTTGCAATTATAATTTTCTTACTTCCGATCTGGGAAGTAAATATAAAATTTACACTTTTAATTTCCTATTTACGTTCAGACGTTGATAAACCAATTTGGCATTGAGGAAACTTGAGCTTGTTGGATTGATACATACAATTGACCTTATGGAGTTCATTTGCTGGAGCTCATTAGTTAAACTTGAGTAACGTTGAACAATGTTCGATATAGTTTTTTATACTTTTGAAATTAATAAAGCATATATTAGATTCCTTTCTGCTTCAATGAAAGCCGATCGCAATACGATTTTAAAATGATTTTTATTTTTTTTTCAACAATTTTCTTACTTATCAAATTGTTTTTATAGAATTTCCTTGTATTAGTTTAGAGTTTTAGAGAAAGGCTGCAAATGCACAATGTAGAAATTAAAATAAGTACTGATTGCGTATGTTTAACTTATTTGAAAATTCCAGAAACTATCCTTGTTTTTTTTTTCAATTTTAAAAAGTCTGTTGTTACGATATACTACTTAGTAATTTGGCAACTTTAAAGTAGTTTTCTAACTCGTTCTTAATTTTAAACATTTTCTAACATCAGCATCGACCTAAAACAATTTTCTCAATAAATTGTTTCTGAACACACCTAAAACAATGACAGATCGTGCAAAAAAACTATGTAAACAGACCTTTTTTGACGTTTGTAAATGTCAAAGAGTCATGCGATGTTAGCAAATAAAATAACTTTTTGATGATTTTAAATTTAATAAAATGCTAAAGAAAGTATGATGCCAAACTCAATTAAAATTTGCAAAATTGCCGTTTTAACCAATATGATGATACATAAACAATTTTAACATCGTACTTAGAAACTTAGCACATTCTAGTATTTTTTTTTTAAAGTTAAAGAAAATTCTTAAAAAAAAGTTTATTTTGCAAACATTTAAAAAAAGTTCTTGGGTTAAATAAGAAATTTTAAAAGCAATAATCAGTGGGAAATTTTGATAACCTTCATTCGGATCTTTTCCTTTTTTTATAAAAACTTATTAATGAAACTAACCTAAAAAGTAAGGATGACGAATTATTCTGAAATATATTGCTTAAGTTTCTATTTCGAGTTTTATCCCGATGATCATTTAACAAATTCAAAATGACAAAAATAAGAACGCACTCTGATTTCTTGAACAAATATGCAGTTAATTAAAACAAATTAAAAAATCGTTTTATCAGTTTTATGAATAGTGTAATTTCTATTTCCCATTGATTTAAAAAAAGAAGATTTTTTAAAAAAAATTTAATTGTAATGGCAAGGGAAACCCGTGCCGGGTAAATTGTTCTATAATCGTGTTGAGCAACTAAAAAATGAAGATCTGTATTTGACGGTTTGTCCAAAATTAGGCTCCAGCATTATTAACGAACGAAAAGCGTATGCAACTGACTATTTTGAGTGAACATATGTAGCTTGTGAAAAAAAAAAGCAATTCAAAAAGGAAAGACATGAACGATTCGGACGGTGTTCAAGAGATAGGAATGATTGCATGATAATTCTGTTTCCTATTAATTGAAACGGTCTGTTCTGGATTCTATCCAGTAAATGAAGATAAGTTTGAACAGCAAATATAAACGCCATATAAATTGAAGCGAAATCAGAAGGGGTTAAAAATTTCTTACCTCTAAGCACTTAGCAGCGTTTTTGGCGGTCTCGAGAATATGGTCATTTCAAAGAAGATCTTCGTTGACACAAATACCGAGTATTGACAGCTTTTCGGTTTCTTTGATAAAAGTGCCATTCAAGGACAATTACATAGGGGGTACATTTTGCTATACAACGACATTAAACACCACATTGAGTTTCCGAACCATTAAACTCACCACGAATGTGGTGAGTTTAGCAATGCTGTAAAGATCCGAGTTACTTGTAACTTGCTGTCGCGAAGAGCTAAAAGTGAAAGCGCTGACGAGCTGGCAAGAATAGGATCAACATTTGATCCTAATCAGGCAGACAGGTCCCACCCTGTAATCTTAAACAGGTAATCGAGAACAAAGTTCTAGTTATAGCAAACAAGAGATGGAACTCCCTCGCTACTTGTATTATAACCAGAAAACTATAGCCTAGTTTCAGCAAACAAAAAACCGACATTCATCCAACTGAATAAAAAGTCTCTTTTTCTTCTCGTGAGCATCACCACCGGTCACAACCAACTGGATTACCACAAGAAAAAGATAAAACTCAGTATGGACGACTTATGCAGAGGATACGGTGATGAGGATACTTCTTAATTCTCACAACTTTGTCACCTCCTTGTGCTATATCATCTGAGAAACAGGCTTCTAGGGAGATACTTCTTCAAAGACTTCGAGGAGCTCTCTGACATTCCAAGCAAAAACATATTTAAATTTACTAATGATACCAAATGGCTTGAAAATTCCTAAGCTTTATCAACCACCCGACTACGTGGCTGGAAATCGCCTCAACCACAGTCAAAAAAAAAAAAAAAAAAAAACAAAAAGAGTCACAAGAGTCACAGACGACAATGATAGTACGTACGAAAAAGACTGAACGATGTACGTGTTTCTTGTAGGACCAGGAACAAACGGATAATAGGTACTTCGCCTATACACCAGCGATTGCCACTCCTACGGTGAACACGAGCATCAGTGAGTTGATGGGGCCACCTCTTTCCAAGATTGGTAAAATCCTCTTTGGGAAAGGGACAGCCCCTTCGACTTAAACAGCAATACTGATCAAACAAACGAACATATACACCAACCACTGAACTATCAAACTTATCTACCAGACGTTGCAGGGAGCCACATGCTCTTATAACAGGCCTATTGGAGAGATCATTTCTCATTTGTCTACGATACCGAAACATGAAATAGATTTTAGTTTTAATAAAATTTAAGAGAAAGTTTGATTATATATTCGATTAAGATTAAAATCGTAGAAACATAGTTTTAACATCGTAATATTTCGACTAAAGTTTTGTGATAAATTATTTAACTTTTAAGGGGAAAAGACTTCATCTTCTTAACTTGTAAACCTTATAAACTTGTAACCTATCTAAATTGTGGGAGGTATGTGGTTACCTATCCTTGTAGCTAGGTAGTTAAGATCAACTTTCAAGTCATTATTCGAAATAGAATGAGACGAACACTTTCATGCAATATATTAAATTAAAAATTAATTAAGAATTTGTCAATTTCTCGCAAGGGGCAGTACACCCCTGAAAAAAAAATTTCTTGCAGCGGCTGAGAATCAAACTCGAGACCTTCCGCATGACAGTCCAACGCACTAACCATTATGCCAAGGGGTACTACATGCAATATATTACACAAGAAAAATCAATTCAAAAATCACTAGTTCTTCTATGTTCAATCCCTCAATAAAACTGAAATGAACCCTACAACTTAAATTATTTTTTAAATTCAATATTCTAATTTATTCTAAGGACTTACATTCAGGGCCGCCGCTACCATATGTGCAAAATGTGCGGCGCACAAGGGCGCCAACGTCTAGGGGCGGAAAATTAAGAGATCGATCTAACTCAACATATATAGCATACTCGAAAAGTTTTTCTTAAGTTATTAGAACCTGTTTACATTTGACCATTCACTACGTAGTGCCCACACACAATCTACTACCAATATTTATTCATATTTTGTTTGTGACTGTCGCACCTCACAACAAATAACCTCTTCGATTGCAGTCGTAGTTTAAACTGCTTAACGCCATGTCGCCGTAGATTGATACTTGGGGAAATAGCTTTCCACGCAACCTACATCTCAGACTTATAAACTCGAAAAGGATATTGATTTTTTTTTATTTACAGCCCATGTATATGCCATAAACTAAAACGAAAACAGTGTCTCGAAAACATTAATTTTACTATTTACTCGTATTTTTGTATAAATGGGTATCAATATTCTGATTGCAATGATATAGCTAAATATCTTAAATCTAAGTTGGTAACTTTAGAACAAAATTAATAGAAGATGTAAACAATTGTAAATAAACCACCTTTACAACAGAAAAAAAAAACAGCGACAGGGTCTTAGGTAAAAAGAAAAAAAAGTTTTGTGTCTCTAAATATTTATGTTTGTTTTTAAATAAGGATTTACGAATAATTTTTAATTAATTTTAGAATTGAATTGATAAATAACTTAAACGGATTGAACAAAATCAGAATAACATAGAAATTTAACGTTTCATTGGTCGTTCGAATTTGAGCTTTCAATTGACATTCAGAGTTCAGACTCTATATTTATATTAAAATATAGTTCGCACACAAATCACAAAATGTCAAATTCCATCAAAGGATACCTATAAGATTAAGATGTCAGAAGTTATTTTATAATACTTCCAGATCCGGAAGTAAATGATTAAGGCCCATTTGCTGATACAGAACATAAATACTTATGTTCCACATAAACTCTTATGTAGTAGAACATAAGCGCTTAGGTTGAACATAAATATTTAAGTTTCGTTTCAGCAAATGGCCCTAAGTGTCTTAAAAAGAGAGTTGAAAACAAAAACTTTTAAAAGTATCAAAAACTACTACAAACTATTGATTTTTACCAAAGGATTGATTTGACATACATAAATTAAAAACTGTGCTAGGAACTCGAATCTTTGCATTTTATATGAAAATGGTTTTGTTGAAGAAAATTATTCTCAATCGCCATATTTTGTTTCATCTTAAAATAAAATGCACAACTGAGTCGCACGAACTTGCTCTTATGTAAAAGACTTACAAAATTAATGCAATTAGAAAAAAACTGTTCATAAACATAAAGTTCATCAATTAAATGACTAAAACAAATCTTAGTAGTAGCTGGAGCTAAGAATAGGATGCCATGTGATGCAAGCAAATATTAGTTTATGCAAAAATCTAATCTAAAAAATAATCTATTAAAATCCGTTCGGCCGGTAATGAGAAATTAAAAAAGCGACAAATTGGTTCAATCGGTACAGTCATTAATATATTGATTTCAATTTTTTTGTTTAATTATAGAACGTAAAAATTTATCATAAGAAAAAAAAATTATCAAGGTTCTCGGAGACGTTTTCGAGAAAAATACGATTTTCCAAAACCATTTTTTAACATTTGTAGAGTAGGTATCGTTATTATTAGGTAATACAATTTTTATCTTTATATTAAGAAACTTTTATTTATCAAGTTTTTAAAAAATCTACCAAATCCAAACTAATTTTTTTTGAACATTTGAATGCACAGGAATATTTAAAATTTTGGGGCACTTTTGATTTTTGTTTAAATCTATTGGACATTGTTTAAATTTTTTTTTAATTTCGCTAAAAAATCGTATGGCAGGAACTATTATTTTTGGTCTTAAAAAAAAAGAAAAAAAAAAAAACGTGTGGGGACAAAATTTCGAGACCCACTTTTATCTATCATCTTAATGTCAACTTTGATCAAAATCTCGAGTTCGATTTTTTTACGAATGCATAACTGGCCTTATACATAGTACCTATAAGTCTCAAGTAAAAAGAGTAAATGATCTTAAAAGGATGCAAATATTGTATGTGCTATAACAGAAACTCTCAAGCTCATTTACAGCAGAGACCCCCCCAAATCCTAGTTTGACTACGTTCGTTTTATAAGAATTTGATGTAGATTGGAACGCGACAACAACAATGCACGTTTGCTTAAATTTTTCAACTGCGAAATGGAGAATAAATAAAACTTCCACTTATTCAACGTAAATACCCCCGGCATCCAAGATATGGGGCGGCAATTTAAGGTTCTTGCACAAGGGCGCACGAATAACCAGCGGCGGCACTGCTTACATTTTATAGAAAATTTAAGTTTCATTTTATTGATTTATTCAGCTAAGTTCACAGCTCAGCTCACTTTTGAGTTAGCCCAAATGAGCTGAACTGCCGTTGGTTGATTTGAGGTGAACTAAAGATATGCACAAAGTAGAGATTTTTTTTTATTAAGAGCATAAATTAAAGCATCTAATTTCAGACATTTTAGACAAAAAATAGCAAAAACCATTTTTTGAATAAATACGAAAATATTTTATGCCAGAACAACAAAATAGTTCTAATTTATATGTAACATAAGTTGCATTTCGAATTTCGAAATTTTCGCCTTAAAGTTGACACCTATTTTGGGGTTAGGGTGAGTTTACCAATGCTGAATAAATTTCTCAAAAAAATGACAATCTATTGTAATTATTTTAATATTTTAGCTGCAACATTTAACGACATGTACTCATCCTCTTCTTCTGAATCCCAAAACGATGTACTAATTCCAGCTGTGAATTCATTATGAAAATGAAATATTTGCACGCACGAAAAACAATAAAATTCAATGCCCACAGGATAACTTAATTTAGCTCACTCAGATCAGCTCATTAGAACTGAGCTCAAATTTGAACTAGCTCACTCAGCTCAGCTTATTTGATCTGAGCTCACATTTAAGTTAGCTCACTTAAAAGCTTGCTCATTTCTTTGAACTAATTGAGCTAGCTGAAGAGCTAGCTAGCTCAAAAAAAGGGCTTTTTTGCAACCCTGTTTATTTTTATTGTATGAATAATTTTTTAAATCAGGGGCATCAGTGTGACACCCGCAACAGTTTAAATTCCCCTATTCATTAAAGAATATTAAAAATGAATGTATATACAACTATTTTCTGCTCATTTGTATTTAATATATATATATATATTTTGTTTGCGAGTGATTCTTTGAAATACGCACGAGATACTTTTGCGATTGACGTCAACGAACACAAAAAGCAGGCTTTGTTATGCATTATCGTTATTTTCATTCAATACAAAATAAATGTTCGGCAATAATAGAATATCTTTACTTTTCGCAACTGTGTGTAATTAATAACCATGCTAAAGTTTTATTAATAAAGTTCAGTGCAAATTTTCGGACATCATCAAATTAATCCAGGTTAATATTATATTTTTTATTATTTATATTATTATTCACTTCGAATGAGACGTGAATTGATATTTTTGTTTACGTTTTCTCTTTTTAATTATAACAATAACATGAAAGCAAATAAAAGATA
The DNA here is from genome assembly GCA_911387755.1 of Chrysotoxum bicinctum. Taxonomy (NCBI): domain Eukaryota; kingdom Metazoa; phylum Arthropoda; class Insecta; order Diptera; family Syrphidae; genus Chrysotoxum; species Chrysotoxum bicinctum. The sequence goes on along the minus strand of OU426989.1, from coordinate 128,913,378 downwards.
GCACACCATCAATCACATCAATTTATAATAAATTTTATTTTCAAAATTAAAATCAAAAATGGAAACATTTTAGCTCAGGCGTCAAGCGGACCATGAATTGAAATTAAAAAAAAAAAAAGTTATTAATATACAGTGAGCGTTCATTATAACGAAAAATATCATCAGTTTAGTTCAATTCTTTGTACGCAGAAACATATGAATACAAAAGCCTTTATTTCATTACTTTAACGTATACATTTATGTACATACTAGCGTAAAATACCCGGCGTTGCCGGGTTCTTGTAGAGAAAATTTCTTTCGCACAGAAAGTCCTTTGAAATAACAACTACTTATCCTAGAAAGTTTATTTCCGATACTAACTAACTGAGAGAATCTCTAGAGCATCATTCACCTACCCTAAATATTCCGAGGAAAATTTATTCGCGAAACCCCTTTACAGTTAAATGATATATCAAACCACAAATTGTTGGGGTATGTTTTTGCATATTTCATCCAAAATGAATATTTTTGCATACCATGCACACGTAGAATAGGTGAACTAAACAGACTAAGTATTGATTACCATTTGTAAACATTGAAAAAGAATATTTATTGAAGCATATGCACCATTAACATATGTATGTTAAGCGCTTCAAACTTTTTTTAGAGCATATTTTTGTTTGCCGTAGTTATCACTATCTGTTGTTTCTTCGTTTTGGGCTTCTTTAGTTACTTTATTTTAATATGTTTTTCATTTTCATAAAATTGATTGAAAAAAGTACTTGCCTTCAGATTCTAAATCGATTTTAATAATATTTCTGAAAGACAATCTGAAAATGTGTTCAATGATTTTTAATTTTTAATTTTTTAATTTAAAAAACAAATGTCTAATATTAAAAAAATAATTTTCTATAAAATAATTTTGGTAATTCTTATATATAATTAAATTTCGTATATATTTATGTTAATGAAAAACGCATGTATTTATTTTTAGCTACTGATGATGAGGCAAATAAGTCCTCGAAATATATATACAGATAAAAAATAAAAAGAAAAGAATGCGTTTTAATTGAATTAAATGAAGAAAAACAAAAGGTAAAATAAAATTTAAAAGCATATTTTTGCCCTAGTCATCACTTTGTGTTTTTACTACTTCATTTTTATTATTTTCATTTTCATCGTTGTTATGTTCTTTTTCTTGGGATGACGCGAAAATGTCATCCTCAAAATTGACAAAAGAGCAACTCGAGAGCTCCATTAACTCAGCCCGCGAATAACTACTGTTGGAAGAACCTTTTTTTAGTTGCTCATCTTGTTTTTATGGGGTTTTACCAACGATAAAAATAAACATTATATTTTTCTGGACACACCCTTTAGCCAAAGAGCATTAAATTTGTCTGAACGCAGTCAAAACTTCCCTTGCCAGCATTGCAAATAGTTGCGCATGTGTAAGTACCTACATCTGCCCGAATTGAAACAAATACACGATGAACTAAAATGGAACAAAAATAAACGTTTCAAGCCTAAACTGAAACGAAACAACTATTCACTTTCCTGTTTTCTTTCACCAAATTTAAGGATCTGATTACACGACTCTTTTTTTGCGGCCATATGGTTTTTCAAGTAACTGACTTTATCGAACATCGATATTGCGAAATTTTGATGTACAAAAAGTCGTGGTCAATGTGTAAACTTGTTCTTTTTTGATATTTCAAAATTTTGATCGCAGAAAATCGTGCGCAGAAGCTTGCATATATAAATGCTGACTCTCTAAGCATCGATGATTTTATCACTTGAATATGAATGTTAAAACATAATTTCTGTAAGAATTAACATCATACAATATTGACGAAAGTAATATTGCAACGCATTTTATGTGTAAACTAAAATCAACACGTTTTTTGAACGAAGTTTGTATGCACACAAAGTCGTGTGAAATGTGTTAACAGAAATCCGTGGCTTTATCGAACATCGATGTTGTAAAATTTTAATGCACAAAAAGTCGTGTTCAATGTGTCAACTAAGATCTGTGCTCTTTCGATTTGGCAAAATTTTGAACGTAGAAAATCGTGCGCTAAAACTTGCATATGTAAAAGCTGATTTTCTGAGAATCGATGATTTTATGACTTGAATATGAATGTTGAAACATAATTTCTGCAAAAATTGACGAAAGCAATATTGCAAGGCATTTCCTTTGTAAACTTAAATCCACACGTTTCTTTAACGAATTTTTTTGCACACAAAGTCGTGTGGAATGTGTTAACAGAAATCCGTGACTTTATTGAACAACGATTTTGCGAACTGTTGATGCACAGAGAGTTAAAACTAAAATCCGTGCCTTTCTTAAATATTGATAGATACTACAAAATTTATATGCACGAAAAAATCATGCGCTAGAACTTGCGTGTATCCATGGCCGTGTAAACAGTTTCTTACTCCAATAGCCCACGTAGGTGTTCAGCCTCAAAATATATAGAGGAATAAAATGAAATGAAATGCGGAATAGCTAGAAACGGCAGACAGTTCTCAATCTGCTTTAAAACAATTTTCTATTTTGGAAATATATTTTGGAGGTAAGTGAAAAAAAATTAAATTTTAATATATTATTTATTTGTTTTTTTTTCATTTTCAGGTGATCTTATATTACTATCGACATACAAAGGTAAGTAAATAAATTGTTTATAAAGTAATACTTTTGTTTGTTTGTCCGCTTTTGGAGTATTTACAAACAAACTGACAAACAAAAGTCTTACTTTATATAATAGTATAGATACATATGTACATAAGTACAAGGTAGATTCATCTAATTTTAAACTATTATTAATGTTTAAACTTTCCTTATCTTAACATTTGTCATTTAACCAAAATCATAAATCCTTTTGTTTCGTATAAAAAAAGAATTAACTTTCTTCTGTGAAATATGGTCACCCCAGCCTACTGAATGGTTTGCATTTTTCTCAACTCGAAGATACTCGAATTGGAAAATTAATTTATTTATTTATAATTCGCATTGTTGTACGAATGTCCTCTTTTAAATGAATGTCCAATCATCGTTGTGCATGACAAAGCCAACATACAATATGGCATTTCGATAATAGTGGAATTTGAGTGGAACTGCGTGCTTTGCATAATTTAATTAAAAAGAAGGAACAAAAAAATACATTTTAATTTTCCAAGAGAATAGGGATTTACCCTCAACCATTTTAAGTTAGTTTCTTGAGTTTGAATGGCAATGACGTGATAACGGCGACGGATGGGCAGGACAGACGTGCAATTTGATTCTGAAATATTTATGAAATGCATTTTTATTCATATACAATTTGCATGCCGTAAAATGTATTTATTAACATAAATAGGAAATTTCACATTTAATGGTCCTTTAATAAACTTTAAGCCTATTTTTTTCATAAATATGTATAAGTATATACATATATAATTCGCATACGAACTAAAAGGATTTTCAATACCCTATGAGCACAGTGCGAGCGTCTAAGATATTTGGAGAGGATTTAAAAGGAGATACCGATGCACATTGGTTTTGAATGTCTAAATTTCACAATGGGAAGGAAATATATGTAGTGCCTGGTAAGGCATTCCACATTCGTGTAGTGCGGCTAAACAAATAATCTTTAAATTTATCAGTACGCCCGAAATTGGACTTAAGTGTGAACTGATAGGCATTCCCCGAAGTGTGAAATTAATGGGAGGATTGTTCCTGCCACTTTATTATTATTATTATTATTATTATTATTATTATTATTATTATTTATTTATTTAATATCAACTGTACATTAAGATAAACTTATAATTAGTACATGAAATAAGTGAAAAAAAATAAAAAAAAAAAAAATAATTTAGAAATATACATAGTTAACTTAAAAATTAAATTTAATTTAAAAATTTAAGAATTAAAACAAAAGAAAGGAAAATCAAAAGAAACAAAGAAACAAGGACGCACCAACAGATTAAAGAAGAAAGTAAGCATATTCAGTTCATACTCGTATTAGAAAAATATTCAAAGGAAAGTCTATGAAATGTTCTGTTCTCGATTCCAGTTTTCAGATGACTGGGAATATGGTTCCACAGTCTAACAGCATAAACGAAAAATTGTCTGCGTGATGTTAAATTATTAAACGTAAAAGAACGAAGTAAAATAAACCTATTTGAAGAGCAAAAATTAAGTTTATCAAAGAGATAGCTTGGAGTTTGGTTAACAATTAATTTGAAAAGAAAAGAACAGCAACGATACTTGAGGAAAGCTTGAAGGCTACAGCCTAGAAGTTGTTGAGCATGAGATGAAACATGATCATATCGCCGAAGATTGAAAACAAATCGTGCGATTGAGTTAAAGGCGACATTAAGCTTTTGTAATGATTGGTAGTCAGGGTCAGCAAATAACTCGCAACCGTAAGATATGATGGGTATGATAAGAGCCTTAACAAGTTTAAGTTTAATCTGCACAGGTAGATACTGTTTAGCCATAGATAAGCCTCTAAGGGAGGCGTAAATTTTAGAGACTACAGAGTTGATATGCGTGTTCCATGATAAATTGTTGTTGAAAATTATTCCAAGGTTTTTAGCTTCTGTGACATATTGAATTTTAGTTGAATTTAAAACAATGGGTGGAAAGTTGCAAAAGTTAGATTTATTCACAGAAATGGGAATGGCTTTAGTTTTATCCGGGTTAACACCAGAATAAACAGGTAGCAAGGAAGACAATTTTCCATTAAACGAGACGGATTGCAATCGATTAGTCAAATACGAATAAATTAAAAGTTAAAGTTGTTTGTCAATTTATCACAGAGTATTTTTGGATTAACGCAGTCAAAAGCTTTAGAGAAGTCTAGTAGGGTTATCACAGATGTGTATTTTTTATCTAATGCCAGTCTTATGTCATCAGTAACTTTTAAAAGTGCTGAAATGCAGCTGTGTCCTGATCTGAATCCAGATTGTAAGGAACAAAGAAGATTTTTTTGTTTAAGATATGTTTTTATCTGAATACTTATGACTTTTTCAAAGACCTTTGACAAAAAAGAAAGAATGGCTATTGGTCTATATTCATTTTTACTTCCTTGCTTAGGAATGGGGATAATTTTTGATTTTTTCCAAGAGATTGGAAAGGTTGATGTCATTAAAATAGTATTAAAAATATGAGTTATGTAGGGTAGTAATAAAGGAAGAAGTATTTTTAAAAAGTCAGGATGAATATTATCTAGACCAGTAGACTTAGATTTGATAGAAAATACAGTTTTGCCTACAAGATACTCACTAACAGCACATACAGAAAACGCATCATCTCTTTCATATGCTAATATACTTAGGGCCGTTTTCTTCACTAGAAGTTGACCTCAACTTTAGGATTTTTATTCTCAACTTGTGATTTTGTTTTTCTTCACTCAAAGTTGACAGTTTCAACTTTCGATTCTCAACTCTCGAGTTGATCAACTTCTGGTTTTCTCAACTTCCGAAAATACTAGAAGTTGAGAGAGAAAAAGTGAGAGTTGACATGAAACATTGTTTTTTTTTTAATAAAATACATGCATTTTGCTTCAAAAGTTTTTTTAATTGAGTTTTAACAACAAAAAAAATATTGGCATAATTTTCCGCAGCAATTATTTTTGGGAAAATTGGACTTCAACTTCGTCGAGCAGTGAATGTTGCCGCTCATTGGAGTTGAAGAGTGGGACGACCGTGACTTCAATTATTGTTTTCGTTGTTGATAGAATTAATAAAGGATTCACTTCCTTGCAACGCGAGACGGTAATAGTTTTGAATTAAAACCTAAGTTCCCCTTTAAATTAATCTCGTGGCCAATCACAAAAATCACTTTATCACCATTGTAACAAACGCTGATGAGAATTTGTACAAAGAATTGCAAATAGGCACTCGCGATTGAGTTGAGCGTTCATATGGCGTTTGGAAAAGCAGATTTCCCGTGTTGGCTTCCGACATTAGGTGGAAAATAGAGACGGCAAAACTCATCATCATCGATTGCGCTGTTATTTACAAAGCAATTGAAGGAAAATTATAGAACCTGCTCCAGAAATTCACAGATTTGCTGATTTAGCTGACACAAATTTACCATGTATCTTTGGGGAAACAGCAACATCCATGACAAACATCCGTTCGCGATTGGTAACAACTTATTTTTATCCCTATGTAGATCGAAGAGAAAATCATTCATCACAAATATCACACAAAAATTCAATTAGATTGACCGAATAAATTAAAATTTAACTTTGAAAGTGACAGCTTGTATATATTTCAACAAATATCCCAGGGATATTTTTCAAATCAGAAGTTGATCAACTTTAGATTTTCAACTCGGGAGTTGAGAAAAAAATTGTGAAGAAAAAAAAATTTCAACTTGCGTTTCAACTCTCGAGTTGAATCCAACTCTCAAGTTGATCAACTTGAGAGTTTGCCTCAAGCCAGATTACAGCCAGATCAGAAGGGGTGAAAAATGTCCTATAACATCGAAAGGAACATAAGCACTTAGGAGCGTTTTTGGTGACGTCAAACATGTGGTCATTCCACACAAGGTTGTCTGTGATGTACATACCGAGAACTGTTTTAAACTATAAATTACACTCTAAGAAATATTCGAAAAATTACTACAATAACAGGCGAATCTATAAACAAATCTTAAAGGTTACTTAACTTTAAAATACCTCTAAACAGCTCTTAAGTATGAAATCGGTATCTATAATCAATTTTCACATTTAAGTAACGTTACTTAAAGGCCTCTTAACTTAAGCGCCATCAACCGCGTTTAAGGGTCACTTAAAGGCATTTTAAAATGTATTTTGACATATCGATTGTCATCTTTGAAATTTTTAAGTTTCAAATTGTGTGTTAGTAGGTATTGTTTGTTGTGATATTATATTAGAATTATAAAGTGCAACGATTTAAGAAACATACAATTTTTATTGATTAAAGTATGTGTACGCGCAAAGAAATTTCGCCCACGCTTCCCGCTTAGCCTTTGAAGTGTTTGTATTGTATCGACACTTTCTTCCTCGTTGTTGGAAGAGAATCTGTGCATAAAATAATTCTGTTTTGTTGTGTACTCGTATTATTGCAAATTCTAAAATAAAAAAGTTTCCTTGTAGGAGGCATCCCAGTTTTCAGATCTTTTTCTTTTATTTGTGGCGGCGGGTGTGGGTGTGTGTTCGATAGCCATTTTTTTTTTTGATTTCACAAATAAAAAAATGTGTCTTCCAATTATTTACTGGAAGAAGGTGTCACAAAACAGCTGTGTTGTATAAAATGAAGAAGCATTTTTTTTTCTGTACTAGATTTTCACATTCTTTTACGTTACGTGACACAACCATTGTTTAGTTAAGTACCAATGAAAAATCGATTATAGATACGAATTGAAGTTTCGTCATTTAAAGCCGAATTAAATATTTAAGTATGCTTAACTAAATAACCTCTAAGATGCAGCTTAAGAAAATTTTATAGATACGGCTGTAAGTGTTTAACTTTTTTCAACACCAATTGTGATTCTAAGGGTAATTATACTTTCGTTTCTGATCAGGGCTGTTCAGCTATAGATTATTGTCTTATTAGAGGTCAATGGCTTAAAATGGTTAAGGATTTTGAAGTTTACCCAACTAATTTTTCATCGCATTTGCCTTTAATTGTTTCCTGGGAGTTTGATAATTATTATCATTCAAGTAGTCCAATAACAGAAACCGCCCCCGTGAGCAAACTCAAATGGATAGAAAAAAAACTGATATATACAAACGTAATTTATGTCGGCAAACCGCAAGTATGCCGAATCCATTGTTAATCTCCGTAGAAGAAGCAACAGATTCTGTGTTTGTCGCGATAAGACAGTCTGCTTTTCACCCTACAGTTTCGCAGAAACCTTTACTTCAGTCGAAATGGTATGATAATGACTGTAAACAAAGTAGATAAAGATCTTTCGCTTTTTTAAAACTTTTTAGAAAAACAAACAATGTATCTTGAGCAAAACAAAGCATACAAAAGGATTTGGTCACGTAAACAGGAATTATACCTAAAAAAAATCAGCTTATAAGCTTGTAGAATGTAGGGACTCAAAATCTTTCTGGTATAATGTTCGCACGTTAAGTGGTCAGTGTAAGACCTTTTCGTTAAGCATCGATGTTAATTTGCTAGCAAACTATTTTGAAAATCTGCTGTCGCCTGACCCCAATCAAAACACTATGAGCTTTGCGCTTTCAAACATCTCAATTCCAGATCTGGACTGTTCTTTCTCAATGCTGGAGCTACTCGTAATATCTGCTTTGAAAAAAATGAAAAACATCTGGTTCTGATGGTATCCCAGTAGAATTCTACAAAAATGCACCCCCGGAATTTTTAAAGTTTGTATTAATTCTATTCGATAAGATATACAATGAAGAGACAATTCCCGAAAATTTTCTCTCCTCTAGAATCTCTGCAATTTTTAAGAAGGGTAATCGGAATTTGCCGGAAAACTACAGAGGTATTGCTGTACTCAACTCTCTTAGAAAAGTGTTCACACAAATCCTTTATAATAGACTTGTGACCTGGGTTGAGCAAAACAATATAATAAGTTGTTTTCAGGCTGGTTTTCGAGCCAATCTTTCAACAGTTGATCAAATTTTTGTTCTCAATACTGTGGCAAGACGCTTTATAGACAAAAAGAAGTGTTTATACGCTTTTTTTGTTGATCTGAAGGCAGCTTTCGACACCATTAACCGAAAATCTTTAATTTATAAGCTTGCAGGGATCGGAATTTCGACTAAATTTATCAAAATCTACGACAAACTTCTAGGTAGTATGACCGTAGCTGTACAGAATGGCAAAAATGTATCTAGATTTTTTAAATGCGAAACCGGTGTCCCGCAAGGTTGCGTCTTGAGTCCGTTGATCTTTGCGTTATTTATTAACGATGTCGAAAACCATATTCCAGGTGGGATTACTTTTGGGGATCTTATAATTAAGGTTTTGCTCTATGCAGACGATATGGTAATTTTATCGGAGAATCCACTTACTTTACAACTCCAAATCAATAAGTTGAAAACATTTTGCGATATGTGGGATCTCAAAATTAACACATCTAAATCCAAAATAATGGTATTCAGATCCCAAAATCGTTCTATTAACTATAGTCGTAACTGGACCCTAGATAATGAAGTAATCGAAGTCGTCAAAGAATTTAAGTATCTAGGCTATGTGCTTACTAGTAATCTAAATATCCGACCTCATTTAAAAGAAAAAACAAAAGTGGCAAAATTAGCTATAAACACTATGTGGTCTGAGTTTTTTTACAAATAAGTATGTAGGTCCAGTTTCGAAATTTAAAGTATACAATGCCACGATTAATAGCTGCTTTTGCTATGGGAATGAAGTTTATGGGTATCAACAATTTGACGAAATTGAGGTAATACAGAGATACTTCTTCAAACGCATTTTTAAGTTGCCTATTAATACCCCAAATTATGCTATTCATGTTGAGTCAGGCTTACCTCCACTATTTCTAAGAAATCTGAAGGCAAACGCTGATTACATAGTCAGGGTCATGAAACGGTCTGATCGAAACCTACAAAAACGAATACTTTTAGTTTCATTTCAATGCGGATATAGTCCAATCAAGAACTGGTATGATCTTGCAGTTATTAAGAACTTTGCAATGTCTCTATCAGTAGAAAATGTGGAAGATTTAAAAAATACCCTTAACGATTGTATCGCTATAATTGATGATAAATTGTATCAGTCCTGTCTCGACAGGGCCAGATCATCAACCTCTCAGACTATGTATAAGCAACTCAATCTAGGTTTGGGTACAAATAATTATTTTAGAGACGAGTTCTCAGCTTTTGAAATGAGTTTAATTTTTAAAATTCGAACTGAAATGTTTGAACTAAACTATAGGGCTCATAGAACTGATATAAATCCTATTTGTTCACTGTGCAACCTTAATCAGAACGAAGACGTCTTACATTTTTTGGCACTATGCCTGATACTACAGGAAATCCGAAGGCTTCATCTTAGTGCAAGTTTTCTTACTTTAGAAGAATGTGTTCGATTTTTAAATAGAGACCGTGGCTGGAAACCACTTATACGCGATATCCTGCATGCGAGATGTTATCGCAATACTTATTTGAATTTTTTCTGATTCATGGTAGTACCTATAATTTTTGTTTTAGCTAAACTAAAAGCAAGTTCTTAAGACTTAATTATGCAATTATTTTGTGCCTTCCATTAAAGTAGGTGTATATTCTTCTTTTTCTTCATTGTTTTAGCTAAACTAAAAGCCATCTTTATTTACGATAATGTATAATAATCTCTAATTAAACTTATTTTGTTTTCGCTAAACTAAAAGCCATATTGTGTACAACCATTGTTTTTTGTAAATGCACATTAAAGTTATTTATCTTTCATTAGACAAGAATTGTTACTCTTATTTGATATATATTAAATTTGTTTAAACATAATGTATTTATGTCTCTGTTAGTGTAATTTTGTTTAACGGCAGACGGCCTATGCAGCCATGCTTTTTCGATCTATTTAAATAATATTTGTAATGTTTTTTTTTTCTTTTTATTGAAAAAAATAAAGGATCTAATCTAAATCTAATCTAAAAATCTAATCAATTGAGTTTTACTACAATTATTGTAGTAACGAAATAGAAGTGTAGTAAAAATAAACATATGCTTAAAAGTTTTTTGTTGAAAATAACACATACATATGTTGAATTTTTACAATAATTAAACACTTTTTGAAGAAAATAACGCATCGCTGTTGAAAACTCATAGCAGTTTGTTTAATACTTGTTTATGTCGAAGCTTTTAAAAATAACTTTAAACAATACCGCATATCATTCATAATAATTAAAAAAATTATTTATTGAAAATTTGATTTTTCATATCTTTGAATTGGTGTTCTAAATTTGTTTCTATTTTTTTTTTTACTTCATACATAGAAAATATTTTTTCTTAGATAAGTCATTTAATATCTATTATCGATTTGGTTGGAACTACTACCTATAAAAACCTAGCGGGCACACAAAACACTACAAATTTAACTAAAATTAATAACTTGATTCGCCAGACCCAAAAAGCAGAGATAAGTAAGTCATAACTTGCAATAAATTATAAGTATGTATGTACATATATTTCAGCTGGTTAGTCCTTACTAAGCATTACTTTTTTGAGTATCAAGCATAAAACATGTAATAAACTAAAATTTATTTGGTACTTCCATTTATAAATGCTTTTCTATTATTTACAGAAAACGTGATTCGGATTTGTTATTCTTTTTTAAGTATTGTTTTTGTACTATTTTAAATTAATTTGTATACATAGTAACCTTATTTAAGGTAATGACATTTTCATTGTTCGTTGTTGAAAACAAAGTAAAATTTTAAAACATTTCAGTAAACTTTATTAAATATTTCTATTGTATAATTAATTAAAAGAATGAAATTTAATTTTGTAAGATATGCGATGGTATGTTTTCAAATTCAGCAAACAAATGTTATACTTTTTTATAAACTTGCTTTTTTTCTTTTCAATATTGGGACTATATCAAATGTTAATTAAGAAGTTTGGTGATATATAAAAGGTAAGAACTAAACAAAGATACCTATAAGCAAAAGCTGGAATCTGATACCAAAAATGCTTTCATTGAATTACCAACTGCATAGACTTTTCAATATAAATTCTATTTTCCAATACATAGGCTCAAAAACGTCTTAGAAAAAAAAAATCTGTAGGGAAAAAAATTTAAAATTCTTTCCAATTTAAAGAAAATCGGCCGAGCCGTTTAGGCTGTAGTCGAACAGATAGACAGAATTGCTAGACCAATTTTTCTCATCTTGTCTATCATCGTTATGTTTAGTCTGACCAAAACTCGAGTTAAATTTTTTTAAGAATACATAACTTGCCATTAATTGTATCTACATTTCGCAATTGAAAATATTTCTTCAACAAGTTTACATTAATTTGATCTTCTTGGGACTTCCCAAAACTATTATTGTATCTTAATTAGTCAAAAATACTAGGCATTCCCATTAGCATAATGTAATTTTAATTAAAAAAAATAGAACCTGTAGGTACTATAATATTACAGATTTTTTCGTCAACGCATACATTAGAACCCGATTGATAAATATTTGCGTGTGCGTCATAAGTTGCTGAGCTCACGGTATTTCATCTGCTATTTCACTTAAAAAAAAACAATTACTGACCACTGACTTTTTCTTTGTTTAAATTAACAAAAATCAATTTTGATCTGAATTTGTTTTCATTTTGAGTCAGTGTAATATAAGTAAGTGATTAGTGAAACCGGATCGATAGACTTGGCTTTTCCTCTCTTAGAAGAGTTTCTACCAAGTCAATGGTATGCTTTTATGAGAGAAATTAGATTTAAGAGATAAAATCATGATATAAATATTGATATACAATCATTTTACCTCGGATCGCGTCTCAAAAACGAGTCAGGCAGGAGGGGCTTGTCTTCATAAAGTTACTCTCAGTTTTTTATGAGCCATTCCACGTATGTATGTGAGTTGTTTTCGGGGATCTTTGCGATACATGTATTTCTGTTAACACAAATACCTATTTGATTTGTACGTATATATTAGTTATCTACATATTGTTTTATTACCCCTATACAGGCAAGACTATTAATAGCCATTTGTTGATTAAAAAAATCAACTTAAATAATTTCGACCAGCTTTTAAAGTATTTTTTTAGATGACACATAGCGAGAGTTTCTTTGATTGAAACTACTTATAATGTCAATAAGTCGGTGAAGGAAAAAGCAGAGCAACGCTACGTGGCGTATGAAATACAAAAAGAGAAGGTCGAATATTGTTATAATGAAGTTGCCGGTAAACATTGCATCATTCAATTGGCATTGTTTTATATATTTTGTGTATCTTAAAAAAAAAAGAGTCATGAGAATTTATCCGAGGGAAGAAAATATTTTACTACAAGCATTTAAGATAAGACGACACGTGAAACAAAATAATGTAAAAATTAATTTAATAATTTCAATTTAAGAAGATACCGACTTTTCTTTCGTCGACCCTACCCCAAGATCCATTGTTTTTTTGTTTATTTAATTACATTTCTTATTGAAACCATATTTTAAATATGTCTCCATATTATGAAATGAGACAGTTATTTAAATTGATATAAAAACTGTAATGCCCCCACGCATTTCAATGTTTATAAGTTAAGTTTAATTGTTTTTCTTTATGGTCTTTATTCTCAAAAAAACTTAAGAGCTGCAGAAGCAAGAACTAGCACATCGATGCAACTAAAGGGTGTTTCCAATGATTTGTCCGAATGCCACTCTGAGTTCCTTAATATTATCGAACTTCTTCAACTAAGCTAATGTCACAAGCATAAAATTCATTCTTTAAATGGCTACGACTAATTTTGAAAAAAAAAAAAAAATTAAAAATCTTTAGCTTAATATGTAGACGGTTTGTATCTAACATTTTTCTTTAAAAAAAAACGTCTTAAGCACGTTATGTCAACGGAATTGCCTAAAACTTTGGGCTTTTGGAATCTTTTTCTGACTTGACTGACATTAACTTAAATATAAATACTGAAAACATTGCAGTTTATATTTAACCTAGACGATAGTGGTATACCAGGACCTAATGTTGTACCATCTGCTATTTAGAAAAACTTTCATAATCCCTCTACATAGAAAAGGTAAAAAAGATGAAATCAAAAATTATAAACCTATTGTTAGATTTTCGGTTATTCCAAGACTTTTCGAGGCTATTATTTGTGAATCTTTATGTTTTTATGTGAAATTACTAATAGTTCCAAATCAACATGGTTTTACCAAAGGGAGCTCCAACTGTAACTTTTTTACTGAAATTGGCTGCAAATTGTATTGACTCATTTAAGAACAAAAGGCAAGTGGATTGCGTCTTTACTGACTTCAGTAAGGGGTTTGACAAACTCTGTAATCGAGTTTGGCTATTTAAATAAAGAAAACTTTGTAAGGTGGCTTAAATCTTATTTATTTGATAGATCATACTTGGTACTTTTCAAGTGCTGCGAGTCGAATAACAAAGTTAATTATGGAATACCACAAGGTAGCCATTTATACCCAATCCTTTTTATTTTAATTACTAACGACCTATCATCTCTGTTAAAGTACTCAAACTGTCAAAATTATGCAGACGATGTAACAATTTTCAAACATATTTCGAATATTAGAGTAGAGATTTTGAAGAGCTGTAGTATTTTCTTAATTCTGTTTTGATTTCTGTGTGCGTAATTGTTATTTTCTCAACATCGATATATGTAAAACTAAAAGTTTTACGAGAAAGCTTTTTTGTTTCTTCTTTTAAGTGTAAGTGTTAATACCCTTGGTGTATTATTTAATTGTAAACTTGAATTCCTACAACACATCAACGCCATAGCTAGTAATGCCAATTCAATTCTAGCTGGACGCTCACTCAAGGAGCTATGAATACCCCTTATATCTTAAACTACACAGCGCGAGCATAGGGAAAACTGGAGAGGATTAAAAAGTAAGTATCGAGATGGAAAAATGGAGGGGATTTACAATTTTCTACCGATTCCGAACGGTTTATGAGCAGCACTTTTCATGCAAGGAGCTAATCTAAGAGGGTTTGTCAATTCCTTGCAAGAGGAAACATTTTTTACAACGGCTGAGAATCGAACACAAAATCTTCTGCATGACAGTCTGAAGCACTAACCAGTATGCCAAGGGGTACTCCAGCTCAGACATGAGAGTTATTATCCAAGTTTAGAAGGATATATTTTATATTTAATAGTTGGATCAGAATGAGAGACAAATGTATTGCATCGACGCCGACGGAGGAAACCCAAACACTCATTACACATACCGAAAATTAAAAATTTGTCAGTTTCCTCGATAAAAGTCCCACTCAGTCGCAGGGCAGGTAGCTTCCGCTTTAGCGACGAAAGACAACATGATATTTCAGTAATAAATTCTACGCGGTTTCTTCTTCACCTTTGGACAATGTTTTTAAGATCAGAATTTAAAGAGCTTATAATACGTTGCCGTTGGAGTTTCACACCCGAAGAATAGGGGTGTGAATCTTCAAAAGAATATAAAAATATGAGAGTTCTATCATCAGCAAAACAATTTAATAGTTTAGAAGTTTCAGATAGAAGATCATTAATGAAAAGAGGGTCGGCGACAAAACGGAGCCCTGGGGAACACCACCATTTATTTCGAAAGTATAAGACTTAAATCCGTCCAGTACTACTACCAATTTCAATAGCTTCATTTCCATTGTGAAGATAATGACTTGCAAATATACGGACCATGGAGTGTAGAATTAAAATTCACCTAATCCAAAGTCAAGTTTAAATAGGCTAAATTAAGGAAATTCATATTTTAACAAAAACAAATTTCCATGACGCGAATGACAAATAACTTGTGACAAGGTATTCTCATTAAAGAATTAATTCCACATAAGGTAATGTTGGTAAGAATTACTGATAGGGAAAATATAACTTTAATCGAAAAATGTTATTTACTGTGGTTGGGACCAATTTTACTACAAACAAGTTTTGGATGGTGTTTGAGACTTGAAAAATCTCAAATTAGAATTTGTTCTTTAAGACATTTTCAATTGATTCAAGTTCTGATTGATTCTATATACCTACTCGTGTTGATGGCACAGCTTATTGCAAAATTTTCGAAAACCATATGTAACGAGTTTAACTTTTATATTATATTTGTATTTGAAAAAAGAAGTCAATTCAGGTGAGCGCAAGCAACAAATACGTGCACTTAAATTTTACTTTATGAACATAAGTATACATTTTTACTTAAAATGGGTAGGTACACTGATGAAGTGTAATGCACCTTGTGGAAGCAATTTTGTAGGTGTGTTAAGGAGTTCACGTGTCGTGTTTGCTCACTGAATAAATGTTGATTTCTATTTGAAAATCAATGCTTTAAACCAAATAACCAGATGTCATTTTAAGAACAGCATTGGGAACGTTTTTTTTGTATTAAACCGTACTTGAGAGATAGACTTAGACTCAGACATGTACATTTGCAATGACAATATTTGAATATGTTATGGCGAAACGGGAAAGTAAGTTGTCCTAACTTTACGCATTAACATATCCGCGTATTTAAAGTTAAATTATAAATATTCTGATGTAAAATTTTAGTTAAGTCAATTTAAAAAGAAATTATTTTTCATACATTCAAACAAAGACTGGTTTTCTGGACTCGAGAGATGTAAAATTATATTTCCTGGCTTACGTTTTGTCAATTCAATAAGAGTATATAAAAGCGAAAAAGTACAGTCTCTGGAAATATTATTAGATGTACAGCGGATTTTTCAGAAATTCATTCATTCAACTAGATTATGACTCTTTGACATTTACAAACGTCAAAAAAGATCTGTTTCATTTGCATTTTCCACAAACTCACATTGTTTTAAGTGGGTTCAGGTGAAGATTATTAAAAAAAAAATAGCCTTAGTATTCTTATAGCTTCAAAATGTTTAAAATTAAGAGACAGTTAGTAAACTACTTTAAAGTTACCAAATTGTTAATTAGTATCATACTAATTCCTTAACAATTTTTGAGCCAGTAACTTTTATTTAAGAGTCATACTCGTACGATGTTGGTCTATATTGAATTTATTTTTGACATGTTTCGTCAAAAATCACTGTTTTTATCGAATTCACGTGTTCTGCAGTTTGGGAAGTTATTTTCTAATTTATCTTTAATTATCTTTTTAGCGGTTTTGAAAACCAAAACTGTTTGTTTGCTTTATGTACACGAAATCAATAAAGTTGTGACTTTTTTACCATGGTTAAAAGAGTTGGAACTAGACAAGGTGAAAAAGCAGAACTTAAGGCCGTCATTAATGCTACATTTTTTCTAACATACGAAGATTGGAAATACCTGAGGCTTGTGTGTGAAGAATTAAAGCTAAAGTTGAATTAGAACACATTTTAAGCCCGAAGAGGAAAAAAAGATATGGAAGAAAGCCAATTTTTAATACAAGGTCAGAAAGGTGTTTCGCTAGAACTTTGTTTTTAACAGAGATAAAAGCACTTTTGATATCTTAGCCAACAAGCTTAGTTTGAAAGTAGCTGTGTAGAAAAAAGTTATCTGGACTGCACTGTTCATACTGTTAATCTTCCTACAAAGTTAATGTTCTAGTCAGACATTAGCGGCAAGGAACAGGACGTCTGTACGAATTAATAGGCATACTGAAGCAATACCAGTATAAAGAAGTCTTAAGGAATCCGTTGTGGATCCAAGTCAGTGAATGGTGAACATTTTGTTTTAATGCAAGATGGGAGTCTGGTCTGTTAAAACTTATTTACAGGAACTAACTATCTACTTGTTGGCTTTGCCGGGTAACAGGCCTGACATGAACTTCATTGAAAATGTGTTTGATCTGATGATGAAGGAAGTAGCTAGAGTTGATCATAACCAAAATCCAGTTCTGGGAAAAAATCATATATGTGTCGAACCATCATCCACAGAGAGTTTAGTCTTGTATTGAAGCTCTCATAGCGGAGGATATATATTTCGTTGGAAATAGTGTGTATTACACAAATAGATCAAATTACAGTCGACTCCCTCTAAGTCGAACTTTCACGGGATATCAAAACTAGTTCGAGTTAGAGGGAGTTTTAAAAAAATTCGAGTTAGAGAGAGTTTTTTTTTTAATTATTTATTGAATTAAATTAAATAAAAATAATGCTAAGAGATCTTGCTTTTATCGCTCATTAATTCATAATTATGCGTTATAAAAAATAAAATTATGCGTTATAAATAAATATATATATATATTAAAAAAATTGCAATTGTAATTTGTAATGTATTGGAATGGGAATCTCACCGCCACGTTCCCCTTTTCTTTTTATACATAAACCCACAATGATTTAAGATACCTTCAGTGATATAGTTTTACTGCTTTCAAATAAAGCACAAAATGTTTCGAAGTTGTAATGGAATGGAGTCCAACCAACAAATGGTTTTTTTATTGCCTTCCAATTGCAATTTATGAATATCTTTTTAGGAAGATATTTTTGTGTTTGATAATATTGTAAATTGCAGGTATAGCAGCGCAGCATACTGACATGAAGGTGACAGCGCAGGCAATGCAAAGAATCAAAGTGTTCGAGTGTGTGCTTGATGTTTTAATAAGAATTACAAACAATAACGAGTTGCGATTTGAGATTTTTTTTGATTTTTTTTTCGGCAAAAGAAAAAAATTCGACTTAGAGGGAAAGAAAATAGGTCAATAATCAAGAGAATGTGTTCGAGTTAGAGGGAACTTCGACTTAGAGGGAGTTCGACTTAGAGGATAGTTTTTGTATGGGAAAATTGAGGGGAATGCAAAAATACGGCTATAAAGTTCGAGTTAGAGGGAAATTCGACTTAGAGGGAGTTCGACTTAGAGAGAGTCGACGTAAATGCGATCAAACAGTTGTTAATTTTTTCCATAAAACCTACATGGCGTCTAATAGTATGGCCAGCCAAGGGTTGTAATGCCAAAAACAAGAAGAACACAAACAAAAAACTAAAACATTTAAACGCAGTTAGTACGATTATTTCGCTGAAAGTCCTTTAGTATAGAAATAGTTGGTAACTAACTCATTCAGTTGAACATGTGCAAAATCCTTGAACCGGTTTTGACGTATTTTTCGGACATATGCAGACACAGCACGTCCATATAACACGACTCCTACCGAGTTACCTTATATTAATCAAATAATGAGGAACATGAATCGTAATAAATAAACATAATGGGTCGTATGCTAAAAGATGAGAATAATTTCTGAGTCAGAGCTAACGAGCTTGAACTCGCATGTGAAATCCATCGAGCATATGCATAAACCATCGTATTCATATGCAAAACAATGAGTTTGTTCTCAATAGTTCTGGCTCTTCGAGAACGATCTAAAAGCTCTTCGTATGACCTAGTTTAAATTATAATTTCTGTGTGGTGAGTCGAAGAAGGAAAATGTCTTTAGTCTCACCGCTTGCAAATTTTGTTTGCAACTTGTTGTATACGCGTGGTGCCTGGATTTCAAAGCAGAGTTGGTGGCTTTGAAATCCAGGCACCACCGCGTGTTTCCAGAGTCAGGTACAAAAATTCACCAGACAATAATTACACACCCGCTTCACTAAATCTTAACAATCGTCGAAAATCTTCACCAACTGGACATCTTCTATTTTTATAAACTCGATTTGTTACAGAACTAATCTGAAACTTGACCATTTTGATGATTATTTATAGACTGAGTAAGGGAAATCCCTCGTTTAACAATTCATGAGATCGATCTCATTCATTTTCTCATCTTTTTGCATATCAAAACAATAACTTTTTGAAATCGAGCTTTCGTCATGAGATCAATCTCAACACTTTCAGATCGATCTCACAGATGGATATCGATCTCGGAAAAGAATGTTCTCAGAAAAGTGGGTAAAAATAGCTTGCACTCATTATTATGCATATGACCCAATGTTTGTATTCCTAACATCTGCAAACGCACGAGTCATTCTACCCACCACATCCCAACCAGTCAACCATTATTCTCCAACTCCACATATCCCATCAAGAAAGACAAAAAGATAGGAAAGCAAAGTAACACAAAATGTGTAAGGTGAGGTTATAAAATGTCTCGCTGGATAGAACAAATTTGTTTTCTCTCTTTGTTTTTACTCTTGTAATACACTCTGTTTGATTCCTCTCTGTTCAATACTCGATTTTTCGATGAATTTTGTGTGTATCATCTCTGTATCTTTATAAATCTCATCTATTGAGCAGATTAATCAGGTGGAGGTAAGTTTCTGTTTCAAAAATTCATTTTCTAATAACACGGTTTTCATCGACTTATTTGTTGAGTTTTGTATGTATTCCGCTGCGCTGCTGTGTTAAGTTTATTGAGCAGGTCAGTGGGCTGTTTCTTTGGAAGCTACTTTTATAACGATATAATTTCAGGTAGACATTCCAAGTTTACGTTCGCTTCGATTTTACCCATAATACGACTATATAGAAAAAAAAACAGATCTTTTACAACTAAACGAATTTTATGGTTTATATTTCTTAATAAAACTCGAATAGTTTATATATTTTTTGGAAAATATTTTCATTTAATAATTCTTTTTTTAAATTAATCAAAAACAATCTATAAATGAAAGGAATGAATATATGAAAGGAATAAAACAATATGACTTCTTTAAAATGTTGTCAAATTATTTATTTCCTAAATTCTTTACAAAAAACTTCGTTTCGTCATGTATGTAGGTCCATAAATTTTCCAAGAAAATTGGGTGTAAATATTTTGAGGACCAAGACATGACTGTAAGAAGATCAAATTTTTTTGACAAGTCTCTATATAATGGGTGATTTTTTTGCTATTTTCTTTTGGCAACATTGGTTTTGACAGCTCACGCACATTTCGTGTTTTGTGTCACTGTCAAACATCTTCAGTTTGGTCTATAATTTAACCATATGAATTGTCTTACAAACGAACAACACTTGCAAATTATTGAATTTTATTATTAAAATGCGTGCTCTGTTAAGATAGTTCATCACGCACTTCTTCCATTTTATGGTCAGTTTAATCGACCTACTGAGGCGGCTATTCGGGCTTTTGTGACTAAATTTCGCACCAAATTTACATTGTTGGACCATCACCAAAACGCTTACGTAGAGTGCGAACTGAGGAAAATATCGCAGCTGTATCGGCCAGTGTTAGTGATCACCGTGAATTATCGATTTGGCGCCGTTCGCAGCAATAGGGCCTCTGTTACTTTACTACCATACGTGGCATATTTTGTGGAAGGATTAAGGTGTGAAGCTTTTTAAAATACAGCTGGTGCAAGAATTGAAGCCGAACAACCTACCACAACGCCGAATTTTTGATGAATGGGCTCTTGAAAAGTTGGCCGAAGATCCACTTTTGTATGGAAAAATTATTGTGTTCAGCGACGAAGCTGATTTGTGGTTAAATGGATAAATGAACAAGCAAAACTTTCGTATTTGGAGTGAAGAAGCATTGCAAGAACTACCAATGCATCCAGAAAAAACTGTTTGGTGCGGATTATGGGCTGGCTGAATCAGTGGGCCGTATTTCTTCAAATATGATGCGAATCGTAACGTTACTGTGAATGGTGAGCGCAAACTTTTTTTTGCGCAAAATGGAAGAGCTTGACTTGCGTGACATTTGGTTACAACAAGACGGTGCCACATGCCACACAGCACGCGTAACAATGGACCAGTTGAAAGGCGAGTTCGGTGAACAGTTTATTAAACTTTGGGGCCGGTATAGAATATTTTTTGTGGGGCTATGTTAAGGCTAATGTCTATAGCGACAAGCCCGCCTCGATTGACACACTGGAAGCTAACATTGAAGCATTTATTCGGCCGAAATGTTAGGAAGAGTATACCAAAATTGAACTAAGCGGATCGACCATTTGAGGCGACTACTCTCACATCTCACTAAGTCATCTCGGAAATAATATATTTTATATATTTATTTATTTATTTATTATAAGCCTTTTATTGCCTCAGGTATTTGGATTACAATATTAGATATTTACAATTTATTTTTGTTATAATTTTTAAAAAGAAATTTTAGATATTAAGATAGTGAGAATTTAACACTTATTACTAGAAAATGACAAATATAATTTTTTTTTTTTCTTAAATTCAAAATTTGTAATATGTATTAATATGTATTGGCATAAGCCTCCCCCAAGGCTGCCCATATGTCTCTATTTTTGGCTTCGTTGTACCAATTTGTACTTATTTGGGATAGGTCGTCACTCCATCTTTTATTGGGTCGTCCTGCTGGTCTCTTGTTCTCTGGTCTCCATTTCGTTGTCATTTTTGTCCATCTTTGGTCCTGAAGTCTAGATACATGACCTGCCCAGCTCCATTTCA
The DNA here is from genome assembly GCA_911387755.1 of Chrysotoxum bicinctum. NCBI lineage: Eukaryota > Metazoa > Arthropoda > Insecta > Diptera > Syrphidae > Chrysotoxum > Chrysotoxum bicinctum. Next base: position 128,891,490 of record OU426989.1, on the reverse strand, counting down.
GTCTTTTTGTTCTATTTATGACGTCAATAATTCTGGTTCTATTACGAATATCTTCATTTCGTACCCTTTGACTTGGTCGTATGTTCAGTATTTTCCTTTCCATTTTGGTCTGACATATCCTTAGCTGGTCAAGTGTTTTTGCAGTCAAGCTCATTGTTTGTAGTCCGTATGTAAGAATCGGTAGAATAGCAGAGTCGAAGATATATTTCATTGTGTCTGCACTTTGGTCCAATTGTAAAATATGTTTAAGGCTCCAGAATTGTTTCCAGCTATTTGTGATGCGTCTGTTAATTTCTTTATTTTCTTGGTCCTTAAATGATTTTAGTTGTCCCAAATATATGTAATCTTCTACGTACTCAATTTTTTCTTCGTCCAACGTTATATCGTCTTTTGTGTGATTTGTCATAACTTTAGTTTTCGATTTGTTTATTTGAAGTCCATAATTTTTACACAATGTAGTTAGTTCCGTCAGCATTTCTTGAATGTGTGTTGCTTTTGTAGAAATAAGAACTATATCGTCTGCAAATCTTAAGTTGTTAAGAACTTGTCCGCATATCCTTAGTCCATATTTTGTCTTCCATTCAGTTTTTTGAAAAATGTCTTCCAGAACTGAACTAAATAAAGGTGGTGAAAGCGGATCTCCTTGTCTAACTCCTCTTGTTATATTAAATTTGCGTCCTTTATTCTCTGTTTTTATTCGTGCTGTGTTATTTTTGTATATGTTTTTAATTGTTTCTACTACATTTGGGTTTATGTTTTGATTTTTCAGGGAAGACCATATCATTTCATGTTCAACTGAGTCAAAAGCTTTACTAAAGTCAATAAATAGAAAATAAACCGGTATTCTAAATTCATTGCATTTTTCTATTAGCTGATTCATTGTCTGTAAGTGGTCTGTTGTTGAGAATCCTTCTCTAAATCCAGCTTGTTCTCTTGGTTGCTTGTTATTAAAATCTTCTTTGATGGTCCTGTAAAGTGTTTTGGAAAAGAGCTTGTAAATTGTCGAGATGTTACTTATGGGTCTATAGTTATTGATATCGTCCTTCTTTCCTTTTTTGTGTATTAATGTTATTGTTGTTTCTTTCCATTGTTCCGGTATTTGTCTTGTTTGAATTATTTCGTTAAATATGTTCGTTAAAATGTTGGAAAGTGAGTTTTTTCCATATATTAACATTTCTGATGATATTCCGTCATTTCCGGTGCATTTGTCTTTCTTCAGGTCGTCTATGGTCTGTTCGATAATTTCTTTGCTGAACACAGGTGTGTGTGTCGGTGAATCTATGTTGTCCATTGTATCTTCTTCTGTGATAATTTTGGTCGAGGTGAACAGTTTTTCAAAAAATTTAGTTGCGTTTTCATTGATGTCTTTTCGGTTTGTTATATCGGCTGTGTTTTGGTCCTTCATACTTGTTATCCATTCTTGTTTATTATTCAAATATGTTTTTGCTTTTTTTATTGATTTTGTTTGTCTAATTGTATCCTTTATAATGTTTTCATTAAATTCACGTATATCTTTCGTTATTTTATATCTTATAGTTCTTCTGAGTTCGCTTAGCTCTAATTTTTCTTGGTTAAGTAGTTGTGGTTTTGTTCTTAAGGTTTCTCTTCTAAGAATAAGAGCTTTGGTTTCGTCTGATATTTTGTCTTTGGAAGTCTTTGTGTTCATTATTGATATTTTTGCTGTAGTCTTTATAATATTTTCTAGATTGTCATATTTATTTTGAAGGTCATTATTCGTGTTTGACTGTTCTAAAAGCTGATTGATTTTTGTCTTTATATTTTCGTTATAGGTAATTATTTTTTGATCGGGAACTATTGTAGGGATAAAGTAGATTTGTCGATTTCTTCTTAATGTTGTGTGGTCAACTTTTATCTTCATTCTTACTAGTCTGTGATCGCTGTCAAAATCTATCTTATTAAGGACAGATATGTCTTGGATGGTTTCAATTTTGTTCGTGAGGATGAGGTCTATTTCGTTTTTAGTCTTTCCATTCGGTGAGATCCACGTCCATTTCCTGCTATCTTTCTTTTTGAAGAATGAGTTCCCGAATTTCAAATTCATTTCTCCTAGCCACTTGATGAGTCTCTCCCCTCTTTCATTTCTTAATCCATATCCATGAGGTCCTATAGCTGAGTTTTCTTCTTCAGTCAATCTTTTTCCCAGTTTTGCATTAAAATCACCTATTACGTACATTAACTCTGTTTTGTTGTTATTGAATGTTTCTTCTAGAATGTCGTAAAATTTTATTATTTCTTCGTCATCAGCTTTTTCTGTCGGTGCATATACTTGTATTATAGTCATTTTTGTGTTTTGGATGTTAAGCTGTATACTGCATATTCTCTCATTATGAAATCGGATGTTAATTATTTTGTCTTTTAGTTCTTTTTTAATCAGAAATCCTACTCCATAGAGTCCTTTAGTTTCTCCTATGTAACAGAAGATATCGTTGTCGTTATTAATTATTCTTTGTCCAAATAGTCTTATTTCGGCTAGTCCTATTATATCCCAATTTATGTTTTTCAATGCTAGTCTTAATTCTTCCTGTTTTTCGTCTGAAGAAAGTGTCCTGACATTAAAAGTACAAATTCTTAGTATATTTTGTTGATTTTTGATTGTTATGTTCTTTGTTTGCTTATTTTTGTATGGGGGGTTTTGATCTACTCTTCCCACGGTGATCGATCGGCTTGGGAAGGATTTTTGTCTTGATATATTTGTATTTATGTTTGAGTCTTGTTCGGCGTTCATTGTTTGTATTGGCAGATGATTGTAAAGTTGATGGTTGGTATGTTTAAATTGCTATTTGTTATTGTTTGCAAAGCTGTAAAGTGTTCAATTAAAACCTTTATACCACTTTTTAAATTTTAAAATAAAAATATTATTACATTTTTCTATGCATTTCTCGTAAGAAACATTACAATCTAGAAGTATCTAAGAAGAAAGATTAGTACAATAATATGATACGAGTATCTCATTTGTTAATGGATTCAAAACATTGAAATTGGTTTGTACCATCACTACTCTTGAAGAAATATTAAAAGTTTACGAATTATCAAAACTTTTCTATGGGGAACAATACAAATTTTGGAAAAAAGAGCTCACTATTATTTAATACGTATGTAATTTTCTTGTTCAAACCATATTTTCTAAAAAACTAAAATGGTAAAAAAAGCCAATATTCGTATAAAAATGTAAAAATGTATGGGCCATCTAGTGGTATCTTTTTAAATGATAGATTATTTTGACACTGACAGCTATTTCCCGCTCGAAATCTTAACAGAAAGTCAGTATCATATCTCCGGGGAAAGAAATGAATCGCTCTACGCTTGAACAACGTTGGGAAATATTAAAAACTAATTTCCAAAGTGACTGCTGTGTAGCCCAAACAGTGCGTTTTTTTTTTTGAAAAGAAGTTTTGGCAAGTGAAGGCGCACGACGAGTCGAGACAGCCACTTGAACGACGTTGTGATCCATAATTAATGGGAATGTACGCTCTTAATAATAAAACCATAATACATGGAAAAAATTCAATTTTGTTTATTTTATTGCATTTTTAAAAAGAAACTTGTATTTGGCCCACGATGTTTACTTAACATATTGAGTAGAAAGTCCAAAAGCTTGTTGATTTTCCACCGAAATTTTCAGAAACGGATAATTTAAAGTAAATTTTATAAGCAATACCATAAAATCGGAAAAAGAAAAAAGACTAAGGGAAATCACAGTCTTTTGAACCTAAGCAGGGAATCCTTGGAAGATAACCTAAAGAAAGCATTAATATTTTGACAGATTTATTGATATTGTAAAGTATTTCAACAACAATCTGTAGTGACTAATTTCAGTTTCAAATTACACCCAATTGATGCCGTTGGTTTTTTATTTTTTTTTATTTATTTAAAAAAACAGGATTTGTTCAAGGATATTTTAGTTATTGACTTTCAATGATTCATGTTTCCGTTTATTACTTTCGCAAAATTTAACCAGTTCTGCCATCTTGCACACTTTTTCTGAATTGGAACACATGTGCAAAGATTTAAGCATTTAAAGAGAAGACAAGTTCTTACTTTGATATCATTCAATCAAAGACCGATGTGCAGTCAAAGATTGTTTCGACATTTTACTGCGGAATTAATCCAAGCTTATCAGTTAAAGTACCTATAATTCGAGTTTGCGTTTCCGATTTTGTCATATACGGGTATGTGCATATGCTTTGTGACATTTTTATACTAAATACTTATGAAGGAAGTATTTACATGGTATAAATGGAACCCTCAAGGTCCAACATGTAGACCGGTAAGTAAATAAGTTTTGAAAGTTTTTTCTTTTAAAACCACCTCAAAAGATTCTACATAGGTTTCCGGAGATGAAATCAAAGAATCGAGGCCTAGCTTGGTAAATTAATATGAATTCTTCTCCTAAAAAGGCCAAAAAGTTTCGAATACCTCGGAGACATTACTCTATAAGGTATCGCAATGGATACAACAATTAAGTAAGCAATCTCTAAATTTATATAATTCTTATACTATAATCATTGATATCATGAATTCTTCTTCAAGTATTCGACATTCGTCTTCGTCGTTTAATAGTGATCCTGACCATTTAGATCGAGGAAACCAAAACTACTCATATTACTTATAATTAAATTTAATCAAATTATTCGGAGTACAAAATCTTTTGAATATTTTAATATCAAGATGTTAACAACCAAGTGAATAAAATAGATGTTTTGCGTTGTTAGGTTAGATAATCTAATCAGTTTTTCTATAAGTACAATAAATTGCAAGCCAACATTATCTTTGAACCTTCCGCCCATGTGTTGATTCACACAAAATATAGACAAATATCAACTGATTATGTTTTTAATTAAAAAGATGATGGATGAAACAAGATAATTTCATCAGAATTAAAAGTGCATTTCAAAATGTTCTAAATACATAGATTAGCCATTGAAAAATACAAAAGTCGTAACAGAGTCAGGTCCTAGGTCAGGTTTATCACTAAATAGTTTTGCAGAAATGCATCGAGAAATGATCGTGTGACCAATGTGAATTTGAAACCGAGTCTAAGTTTTGGACTTCATAGCCTTTTTAAAGTCCGAATTGAATTTAGATTTTTTTGTTTTACACTATAGAGATCCCGATGCATAATTTTTGGTAAGCCAATTGAGGTAAGAATGTCAAATTTTGTCCCAACTTGTTTTGACATTTCTTTTCCGAACTTCGACATTTTCTTATTTCCTGCAGTTTTAACAACAATATTTCCGAAATTACAACCTTATCTACTTTCCTGCAAAGTGCCCCGGATATAATTCAACCCATCAATTTAAACCGATCGAACTCTTCCGGTGCAGAAGAAAATATATTCAAAAAATGAATTTTCCCCACTTTCGGAACTTGGAGATTATTATTTGCAAACATTTCGCGGAAAATGAACCTAGTCGAGGTGGTCGCCTGAAATAATATCACAGCACATATCTCATCCATCAGACAGACGCCGCCGCCGACGTCGGTCGTTGTCGCGACATGTGAATCTACATTGCGAAATCATCACAAAGCTACAACTGCTCCAAATTTATGTGAACCTCCAAGGCATTTCATCCCGTCCATCCATCCACCATCGGCGTGTCTTAAAAGAAAAAAAAAATCCCCAACCAAAAGCCCCATTGCACCGCACAAAACATCATCCATTGGTATGCCTCACGAATGCGCGTGTAAGTTGGCGCATAAACGGGGGCAGTCGCAGCTCGCAACTCAACGCACATTCCCAACTAAGTAATCCATCGTTTCTTCGTTACACTAGCGCCTAACAGTGTGTGGCATATTTTGTATTTCTTTTAGTTGAATATTTGTACGCGAGGTGTTTTTTTTTTTGCTTCTCGAAAAAAAAGAAACATTTTTACTTTTTTTTTGTCAATGAAAAAAAAAGGCGAAGAATGATAAAGCGAAATGGAAAGAAGAAAAAAAATGTAGGAGTTTAAAATAAGACTGGTTTCGAATTTTCATCCTAAGTTAAAGCGAGGAAAAGAGACAGGAAACGAAGATATCCCAAGAGTGAAAGAAAAAAAATACAATTGCAGAAAATTTTCCATTGATGAGTTTTTTTTTTGTTGGTTCAGCGTAAAAAAAAAAATATGCTGGTTGGTGGTGAAAACTGAAAACATGCTTCGGAGAGTTTGTTCACACATCGAATGCATTTGTTTTGCATTTCGTTAATAGATCAATTTTGTATATTGTATAGATATATTTTTTGCTTATGTGTATTACCCAATTAAATGTGCGGTTTCTTTTTTCAGCTGATTTGTAGAAAAAAAAAATGTTATAATTCCAAAAAATCTCTTAAACGGCTTATGCAAGAGTGTACTTAAACAGCAAAATAGCGAAACACTTAAACACACAGAATAAAAACATAAAACTTCAATTAATTCACTTAAATTTTTCTTCTAGTTAAATTCTTTATATATTTTTTTTAAATTTTAATATTTCAAATTATTTTATTTTTAATTTTTGGCTTATACACCACATGCGCATCAAACTGCTCAAAGTATGATCAGCGGCGGCGACGACAACGACGGTACTGAACTAAAAAATATAAAATTAACTTGAATTGACTTGCGTGTCTAACGTTTCGTTTGTCCGAAGTGATACTAAAATGCTGGAAATGATACACTGATTGTAGAGCCTCCGCCGTCAATATGTTCTGCTCTTGGCTGCTGAATGGTGTTGCTGGTGCATGGGCGCTTTTGCTGGTAGGTAGCATAAAATGGTGCTCGTGGTTGTGGGGCTGGGCCGGTGCCGCATCGGACTCGTTCAGGGCCTAGGTTTGCCTTGATGACGCGAAAATCGGAAGTTCAACCATGATACAGATGAAGTAGTTCCAATAATAAATTTATTCTGTGTTCAGTGGGCAAATTATTGCATGAAATATACTAATTGTAATCAAACTGCCGAGAAAACAACGACTTTTTATGTATAGAGTTGGAATGCCCCGAGCTTGAAGCCCTAAAATATAGAAAATTGAGGTGATAAATTTCCCGCATAGAATTCCAATTTAACTTCTAAGCCTACACTTTAAAGTAAAAACAACAAATGTCAGTCAAACTGACATCAGACGTCAAATTATTTTAATAGGAACAAAGCGCTGAGATCTACATATTTCATGAAGTTTGTGGTCTTCATTGAAAATTTGAATTTCATGTCAGATTTTCTGCGATAATTATTGCTTGTGGAGGCGTTGGGTAAGAAAAAAATGCAAAATCACATACAGAATGCAACCATTTTCCATAAAGAAAGTGGCCCTCTTTTCAAAATGCAAAACATTTTCGAAAAGGAAATGAAAAATACTCAAATTGAGAATCTAAAATGACACCAAAAAATTTTATGAAATGTAACAGCAATAGAAATTGTTTAGTTTTTTAAGTTTGGAGTAATTTTTAATTTTTATCATTATTCATTTTGTTTTGAAATTCCAGTTTGTTTTTATTAAAATAATTGTTTTATCAGAGGAAAATTATTTCAAATTTATAGCAGTGCCTAACATAAGCCGTGTTTTATTGGTTAGTGAATACACTACATCGCAAAATTTAACATGGAAAACAACAACAAACGATTAGTGAATAAAAATAAGCTAGTAATTGAAATGAATAATTTAGTGAAGATAGAGTTTCGGATGTTGAAATGTAGGAGGTGTTTAGGTGGTGTCCGAAAAAATAAGTGGCATACTTGAGGGTGTGTTCGTTGGTATTTATTTTGTTATATCCATAGTGTGATCGCTCCGAAATTTACAGAACAAATATTTTTTTAAATGAAAACTTTAATTCATACCATAATTCCGAAATGAAATGAAATTGCGGCATTATGTTGAATTTATATAACAACTGAAAAAATTGCACATTTTAGTTGAATTAAGACGATGTTAAGGCTGTTTTAGTATGAAGCTAGGTTAAGACAACGATTTTTCAAAATTTTAATCGGACACAGCTTCATTCTTTCTCTACACTTTTATTGAAGTTAAACTCTCAGAATACCTATTTTATTTTCTTAGTATCGTTCTAACTTCACATGACTCTTTAACATTTAAAAACGTCAAAGTAGGTCTGTTTTCTTAGTTTTTTGCACGAACTACCATTGTTTTGAGGTTGCTCAGAATCAATTTATTAAAAGAAATTGCCTTAGGCTAGGCGGTTTCTTAACTGTTTGGTTCAACAAACTAAAAAGTTTGTGTTTTGGCACAAACTAAACGATTTCCTAGAATGAGTTCGCTATTTTGTGTAACATATAATCATATGCACCTGCGCGGACATTCAACCAAATAGTTCATCTGTTTTCTATAAGTATCCAAACAGTTGTGCAACTAAAAATTGAATGTGCGCTCCTAGCTTTAGGATAATATTAGTTAAAAAAATGTTTGAAGTTAGAAAACTACTTTAAAGTTAGGAAATATATAAGAAGTATAATACTACTACCTTAATACTACTACCTTAATGAGAGGCGCCAATGTTATTTTATTGAGTACTATGTTTGTAAGTTTTAAATCAAATTTAACAGTGAGAAAAACTCTAAATCAACTCGATCTGCATTTTCATGAATATTTCAACTCCAGCTTAAAAACTATATACAGATCTTTCGAACACATCCGTGTAAGTTAATTCAACAAGTAGGAAAGAAGAGCAAGTTAAAGAGTGAATAAAGCGTTTTTTTGTCGCTTGTATTACTGCGCTAGATATAGATTACCAATAAAACGCGCCTATAGTAAATGGTTTCATGTTTAAAGCCTAGTACGCAGATCGGGAAAAATTTTGTCCCCCATAAAAATTTTTTTCCTGGGACAATTTTTATCTTGGATTTTTTTCCAAGCAGTACGCAGTTCGCGTACAAAATTCATACATTTGTGCATTGCATTATTTTGCGGGACAAATTTTGACAGCCTCCGTATTCCGAAAGTGATTTTTGTCAAAACTGATTTTATGTTAAAGGTGCTGATGTTTGTCTTGAAAGCATCAAGAGAAGATACCAAAAAGGTATGAACGACTTTTGTAAGACAACCCGTTCCATAGATACACTAAAACACATTAGGCCCCGATGGGGCCTATTGTGAATAAAATTTCCCTGGGAATTGTTCCCAACTTTCAAAATTGTCATCTCGAATAATGTCGAAAGTTTCCCTTGGAATTTATTGATATTGGGAATTAAGTTTCATAGTGACTTTGGCTCTCATTTAAAAAGGCCAATCGCAAGCTTACAATGAACAGTGCAGAAGTATTGACCTTTCCAATTTTCGAAGATGGGGAAAATTCCGAGGGAAATTTTGTTCACGATTGCCCCCAATTTTTATCTCTCCAAACTCAAACTTTTGAGCGACACTTGGAAAAGTTTTGTACATATTAAAATTGTAGAGACAAAATTTGTCTTTGCTCGATCTGTGTGATAGGCTTTAGTCAATTGTATTATCGCTTAAATTTTCTTAGTTTTTATATTAACTAATAAACAGAACAGTGGGTCGGATATTTAAATGATATGTAAACAAGCTGTAAATTCGTTAATGTGAAGATTTAGAAATAGTCACCCATATTCTGAAACTCGTATTTATGACTCGTATTCGACTACAGTCGTAGGGACAGCTAGGGATGGGAAAAACCGGCCGGTTAAAACCGAAACCGGTTATTTTGTTTCAATTAACCGGTTTTCACCGGAGATTTTTTTACCTCGGTTAAAACCGGTGTTTTTTCTAAAATCCAATAACCGGGAAACCGGTTATTTACTTTGGTACCACAGAAACAAAAAAGTGTAAAAAACGTCTTTGAAACAAGATCTCCTTGTTTCAAAAGAACTGCACTTGTGTGCAACATGGTGACGTTATTCACCACTTCCACCTTTTCTTTTATAGAGTTATTTAGTGTAGTGTTAGCAATGTGAAATCGTTTTAAACTACACACTTTCGCAAAATTGCGTTGTATTGTTCTGTATATTATTGTGTAAATGTAGCTATTTTTTTTTTGAATTTTTAAAATTAAGTCATTGAGGTAACCGTATTTCCCGACCAAGTGATGAAAGTTTTATAAAACAATAAAAGGAACACATTTATTAATTTCCAAAATGAAATGTCGGCTATTTCCTCGTTAAACAATAAAGAATTTTTCGGAAAGAAATTTAAATTTTGTGTTAACTAGATATGCTTGTTTTTTTTTTTTTAACTCATATTTTATTTCATTTCAAGTAACACAACACTTTAACTAGAGGATTTTCTTTTCTGAAAAAAGCTTATCTACATACATGTTTGTATGTTTTATATGTACATAATAAAGTTTATTTGATATGAACGTATTTTAAGACTTCAAAAAAATTTTACATAAAAAACCGAAAACCGGTTATTGAAAAAACCGGTTATTTTGTCCGGTTAAAACCGTCAGGTTAAATCGAGAGGGAAAATAACCGGCAAAACCGAAAACCGGTTAATTTTGAATAACCGCCATCCCTAGGGACAGCCGTATGCGATGTTTTTCGTTTCCCAATATTAGTATAAGTCAAGTCGGATGTTCGACTCCTGGAATAACAACATACCACTGTTTAGTTGAATACGAGCCATAAATACGAATTTCAGAAAATGGTTGAGTATTTTCTGGCTATTCGGAGTAATTGTAGTAACTTTGCTTTTCGGACTCATTTAAAAACAGAGGTGACAGCACGTAACTTGATACAATCGAATCTAGTCGATGTAATCGAGTACAGGGAGTTCCTTATTTGATTCTAGGGACCAGATTTCGAGTTATATCTACTTTAAATTTCCTCTACACCGAACATGATCTAAGCGCTCTGAAATTTTTTATGAAACTCACTTGAGAATTTTCATGCTCTTACAAGTAGTTATTGAACAATGTTACCTTTTGCAACTCTATTTGCTTAGTGTTTTTGTTGTCTATTTCCCGCCAGTCAAATGTGAAGTTTGTTGTGCTCAGAATTTTACTTCGTCTCTTCTTTTCTGTTTTATTCTAAGTAGTGATTGGCACCGTGGAACGATTTCAACTATTGATATAGATAGTAATGTCATTTTTCATTGGACGTCCGAAAGCGTTTGGAAGTGTCCAGAAGTCTTGTCAAACCATTCCATTGGAGAAAAAAATAATCTTCTGACAATTCTGAGAATAGAATTTCGCTACTCGATTTCAAGTCAGAATCCACTCATGAAGAACTAATACACATACTCAAATGTCAAAAGTAAAACCCGGCAGCAGAATTCTTGTTTGATTTTAATATTTTGTGTTTGATACAATTTAGTTCGTTCGGAAATAAATTATTGAATCCAAAACATGCGAATAAATATTCAAATAACAAATAATAAATGGCTGCCGCAGATTTTCACAAACAAACGACGATTTACTAATTCAAAGATAAAATTTCAAAGTTCAGTAGACGTAGTTAGCACAGTTCCATTTTTAGAATGATTACTGATTTGAACTATCGAACGAATTCATTCATTCGTTCAGTTAAACTAGAATTTGGATTTAAAACCTTACTCTTTATTAAGGCAAATGTGTTTGTTCACAATAATATTGTAATTTATCGTTGGATTAAAACACCTCTAAAAATTACGAAAAAAAATAAGACTTTATTTATGTTACGGAAAGGAGAGCAATTTTAGGGCTTTTTTTTGGGTGACATTAAGAACGAAATACTCTATGACAACTCAGGCTCTGCTCTGAATTAAAAACAACAACACCAACTCACGTGCATATATGTACACTGCCGCTCATCTGAATAGGTTCACTGTTTTTCGAAACTTACTGTAAGACTCTCTGCATATACTCGTAAATGGCAATGATACGTCTGTGTTGTGTATGTAATGAAAGAACATTATTATGCGCTTAGTTTGGGAGAAAAATATTCTCTTAAAGATTACAGTTATTCTCACACGCTAGCTAAACTTAATTCATTAAAAAAAAACTACCGTTTTTTTGGCTCATCTGAATAGGTTCAAAAGCAAAAAAATCATTTTTAATTGATGTGCGCGGGTGATGTGTACTAAAAGTTAAGTTTTTTGGTAAATCGAATTGTTTTAAACCGTTTAACAAGAAAAATGGGTCGCGGAAAATCTTTAAACGAGGAAGAAAAAGGGAAAATAAAAGCATTTCCTGAATTAGGGCTAAGCCAAAGAAAAATCGCAAAAAAATTGAAAGAATCCAAAATTTAATTGGTAAATATTTGCGGAACATCGAAAAAAAATACAACTTAGAGGGCCCAGATGGCTACAACTATTACTTTCATGACCTTCGTAAAGAAAACATCATATAGGCCGTCTGCCTAGCTGTGAAGGGAGTGTCATGGTGTGCGGAGCAATTTCATATTCATGCTTATTTTGACATTCTCATGAAAAGTCTATTCGTTAGAATGATTCTATTCCTTCGAATGAACTTTCTTAATTTTGAGATTCGAACGAATAACATTCATTTGCGAAAGATAGCATAAAATGAACTTCAAAAAAGATTCATTTTCATTGTCAGCTGTTTGACATTTACTATATTCCTATTTGAATTAGTATGACCGTTTTACATTTTTTTTGTTTCTAAACATTTTATAGATGTTGGATAAATAATCAAGAAACAAAATAAATAATACACTTTTTCATTATAAAGTAAAGTTTAACCATTAAGAACTACATATTTATTACATTTTTTGTGTCAACTCAGCTGTTTTGAAACTATTCTTTAAAAAAATAAGTTGTTCATGACGCATTCTAAATTTTTATTTTTTTTCGTATACACTTGGTCACACTAAAATATCAAAAACAAAAGAGAAGTGTTTGTGAAATGTCAAAACCAAAAGGTGAAATCTTTGTTTATTTGTAATTGTTTTGTTTATTGTATAATAATTTAAATTTCTTGGATAAAAACATAAAATAATAAATAAAAAATAAAAATATGGCATTTGTGTTGTTTATAAATTAAGATGGTGTTGAAGAAGTGCAGAGAAGAAGAAGAAGAAGGATAGTGGATGCTTTCTTTCTTCCGTATCAACGCGGGTGGTAAAAAAAATCCCTTTGCTACCTCTTCCATTATTTTAATTAACTTTTGCTTTTGTTCGCGGTTTGTCCAGTTGGAATGCGACCTTTTAACATAAAACAACAAAAAAAAAATAATAAAAGTAATTTATTTTCCATGAAATAATTAAAAACTTACATGTTTTGTTGTTTACTCGACAGAAAAATTCAAACGACACAAAAATGACATTTAATTCTATTCTTTCGAATCTCAAAATTGAATTAGCTTTCGCAAATGAATGAACTTTCTATGGATTGGGTGAACTTTCGATTTGTTCGATTAACATTCTAATCGCCGAGTCTCAAAATTAAGTTTCAACGAATTCGACTCACTTTCTAACGAAAGAGAATGTCAAAATAAGCACCATTATAGAACCTTGGAACTGCAATTTCTTACATTGCGAACGAATGTTAATGTGTACAAAAGTGTGCTGGAAAAGATCTCCCCACAAATCTCTGACCTTTTAGGACCAATACCATGGTCATTTCAGCATGATAATGTCCCTATCCATACAGCGAGGTCGGTAAAACAATGGATCGATAACCAAAATGTACAGGTGTTGGTATCCATACTCACCTGACATTAACATAATTGAAAATGTTTGGGGACTTCTTTCACGTAAGGTGTATGAGTCGGGGAGACAATATGAAGGCAAGTTGTTCTTAAATGAGGGAATTAAGAAATCGTGGGCAGAGATTTCCAAATCCAATTTTCGAAACAATTTCAAAAAAAAAAAAGTGGCAATACACATTATTTATATGATTTATTATGTCCCTACCCTACCTATTTAATGTGCAAAATAAATCATTTAATTACAGTTATTTTTCTTGTTTTCCTCCATTTTTTGCTTTTGAACCTATTCAGATGAGCCAAAAAAGAAGTTAGTTTTTTTAATGAATTAAGTTTAGCTAGCGTGTGAAAATGACGGTAAGCTTTAAGAAAAAAAATTTTCTCCCATACATAACACAGACGTGTCATTGCCATATACATAATGCAGAGAGTCTTACAGTAAGTTACGAAAAACAGTGAACCTATTCGGATGAGCGACAGTGTACATACGTACATATAATTATGTATGTAGGTACTTATAAGGTCTTTTTCGCCAAAGGGATTAATTCTTGAAGAAATATTCTTTTTAAATATGGCGACGTTCGGATAGGATATTCGATTGGAATTGAAAAGTAGTTAGCCAGACCGAAAATCCAGTTGAAAATGACAAATCTGAGGTTGAGTTTTGCCCTATACCTATATCGTTTTAAGCTTTATTTTATTCAACCTATTTGTTTGTAGGTATACAACACACCATACCAGTAGAAAAATAAGTCCAGCCCTGTATGACTGGTTCAAGCTTATTGAATGTTGGCCGATGAGAAATTTTAAGTCTCTTTATCGTCATCCAGTCGAAAAAAAATTCAAGAGAATAAAACATGGTGAGTTAGTGTTAATGGTACACAATACACATATAGACCGAGCGCCAGCCGATAAGTATTAAACGAACGGAAATATAAAAGCCTTATTCCAGAAAAAGTCACAGCAAATATTGTGCGTACAGGGTGAAATAATACAAAAAATTCGCATAAGCGTGACACAAGCCAAAAATGTCTTGTCTTGTAGATACGAGTAACATGGCGAAAATTCGATGAATGAATTTTTTGAATTGACATACATACATACGAGTTCATACTTATGTATAAATCTATGAAACTAATTATTATGCTTTGATTATTTTTTTGGGTTTTCTTTATCATACTTATGTCGTAGGCTAGGTTGAGGTCAATTCGGCATTCACACACGTAAATTAGTGACAGACATTTTATTCAAAGTCATAATGATAATAAAACTGTTAGGAACCGGATTTTTGTTGGGTGTAGGATGTAGGTGTATACGGCGTTGGTAGTTGAATTGGGACTTCGATCTCTTATTGATTATAATCGAGTTATTCTACAAGTCATGTGACTGACACATGTCACACTTGATGCTGCAGAAATTATAATACAAATATTTTCACAGTTGCGTCCAAAAGTATTCTACTTTCAGAAGAATGAAGAGTTGCTCAAACCGTACCACACTTCGCTGACATCGACACCACGCCCGCCACCCCTGTAACGAATATACTCCACAATCTTGCTTACATACGAAATTTCACTCATTTTCATAATTTCGAAATCACTTTAAGTGAAATTGAAAACAGCTGTCATCTGTCACTTCTTAGTTGGCAAATACAAAACTATTTTGTTGGTAAAGTTTTTTGACTGCTATAAAAATTTTGTGTGTACATTTTGATAAAAGTAAGTCTATAAAATATTGTTATCAGTGCTTTATTGCATTTCAAGTGAGATTTAGAACCTGGCTATCTCTTCTGTGGATGATCACATAACTCCAGAAATTTTGAATAACGATTTTTAGGCATTTGACATTGAGTAACTTTTGACACGTACAATAATAAGAGTCCTCTTCTTCGAAGTCTAGTCAACTAATAAACGGCGTAACAAATTTGAGCTCTTTTGGCCACCAAACTTTAGAGATTCGACATCGAACGGCCACAGCGTCTTCCGCAAAATTGGTGCAACGTTTGCACTTACGAAAATTCCTTTTGATAATAAAGTGTGGCGTGTATTGCCATGGTGAATATAGGCGTTAGTCAAGTAGGCCAAGATCGACCCGTCAATATTGAAAATACCTTTACAATACAAGAAAACAAAAATAATGTAAACATAGACTTAAGAGAAAAAGCTACTTTTTTTAACGTTAGTTGATGTGAAGCCTAATTTCAGAAACACCTTATAATCTCAACATCTTCGCACATACAATAAATATATAATACATTTACTGGCTTACAACTTTTAACCATTCTTGTGTTATCGGCGGAGTGGGGGTAGCCCTAAATTTTCGGCCGAGTTCGAAAGTCTAAGATAAGATGAATTTTTGCATTACAAGAGATATTCTTGGGGGAATTGCAACTTCCTCGCAATAGAGAGTATCTACTCTGACTTTTTTTTTTTTGTGTTCATCGAGGGGGGTTAAAGTTCAAATCCGGTTATAAACTAAGAATGGACTTTTAAAATATATTTCTGGAGATTTATTTACCACACTTAAAAATAAAATAAATGAATAAGAGACACTGACGGCTCATAGGGAGCCTTAACCTAGTTACTTACAACTCTCAACCATTCCTGTGTGCGTGTTACCAGGAACGGAGGGGACCTACAATTTTCTGCCGATTCCGAACGGCTAATGAGCAGCACTTTCCATGACAAGAGATACTCTTGGAGGATTTGTCTATTCCTCGCAAGAGGCAGTACACTCCTGAAAAAACCTTTCTTGCAGCGGCTGAGAATCGAACTCGAGACCTTCCGCATGACAGTCCAACGCACTAACCATTCAATTTTACAAAGGGTCAAAGGCCCTTAAAACCTCTTTTCATATATAATCCGCTAAGGGTAATTTGAAGATTGACCTAATTTTACTTTAATTTTGAATGAAAAACATTTGTTCTGTAAAGGGTTTCTTTTTTAAAATGCAATAAAATTAACAAAATTAAATTTGTTGCTTGTATTATGGCTTTATTAGCAAGAGCAAACATTTTCATTAATTATGGAACATAACCTCGTTCTGCCACTCCAATTTTCCAAGACCTTGTTCATGGTTTCGGGCTGTAGCTCACGGATTGCTCGGGTGATATTGGCCTTAAGTGCTTGAATCGTTTTCAGATTGTTGGCATAACATCGGTCCTTCATGGTTCTCCACAAAAAATATTACCAAAGGGGTCAAATCGCAGCTCCCAAGCTTCCAATTGACATCGCCAAGATGGCTGATAACACGATTTGGGAATATCAGGCTTGTGAGATCGATGGCGAGTTGATATTAGTGAATTGAGTCTCACACTCCAGGCTATAGCAGTCATTGTCGACTGTGCACCGTACGAAGTCGGGGACCATTAGTGTTGTCCACTGCCATACCAGTCTCACGAACTTTTTGCACAAACTTGCATACAGTATACATACATACTTGACCAAAATG
This sequence comes from Chrysotoxum bicinctum, assembly GCA_911387755.1. Taxonomy (NCBI): domain Eukaryota; kingdom Metazoa; phylum Arthropoda; class Insecta; order Diptera; family Syrphidae; genus Chrysotoxum; species Chrysotoxum bicinctum. Next base: position 128,874,445 of record OU426989.1, on the reverse strand, counting down.
GCTACACAGCACTCACTTTGGAAATAAGTTTTCAATATTTCCCAACACATGCTAAAATTGATTAATGTAAAAAATCACATAGAATTGAATTTCGGTGGTATTCATCATCGAATGTGTTGGATATAAACACAAATATCCAATTGCAATGAATCACCCTGTAAATTGGCGTCTACCATATTTTATTAATTCTGATCTTGTAATCTGCATTGTTATCTATATGACCTACATAATATTTAATTATATACATATGTACATATACTCGTACATACGAGTATCTCCTTGCTCAGTACTCAGTGTCGATGAACACATTTTCTATTGTTTAACTTTTGCTTATAATCTGACACTAAGAAGGTATGTAGGTAAGTATACTTGTATTTTTATATTATTTTTTTTTATCTTCGCGGTAAAGATAATTCATTTCACATAAAAACCAATTATCTACTCAGGCAAAATTTAATGACCGATTGGTTTACCTCCGCTAGATACTAGAAAACAGAATTATCAACAGAAATTGAAATTGCAGAGCTTGAGAATTTCTTATCATTTTTTGAACTCGAATTCTCAATACAATTGTCTGATATATTTATAATTAATTTATTAAAGAATTGCTGAGTTCGTAAACCTTATGTAGGTTCTGTCTCATTTTCTGTTCATTTTATGTTCTCACACATAATTCGTTTTAATTAGTTATAGTTTTAAGCTTAATTCCATTTTATGAATAATTAATTTATTTAAAAAAATAATTGTAGAACTAAATTTAAATACACTTGTGAACTCCAGAATGGTTATTTAGAAAGAAAACAAAACTTAAAAATATAAAAACAAAGCTACAAAATTGATTATGCAGTATAATATTTTACATTCGTGAAGTGCTGCTCGACAAGGAATCTCTATAAAAAACAAAATGTCTAAGTTAGGCTCAAAGAAAAATGATGGGTCAGTATTTCGACGGAATTGTTTTAAGAGAGGAATGCAACTAGCTTTTGGACTGGATCAGTGTTTACAAACAAATGCTTCGAGAGCACAACTGTGTCTGTATGTTTGATGAGCAAAAGTATTAAATGTGAACGTTGCGGTTTATGATACCTATATAATTTACTCTCTATTGCCCCTGAACTCGGTTTCACTGAATGGATTTTTCTAAATTGAAATTTACTGCTTTTTTAATTTCTATTAAAAGGTACTCTTGTGATAATGATGCAGCTAATCAGTGTCAATAATTATTTTCTGGCTCTCGGCTGAACGGATTTCGATCAAACTTTGTATCTAAAAATTCTTTCATTGGAAAAATAAAATTGAATATAAGCACTATGCACGATTGGAACGCACAAACTTACTCTTATGTAAAAAATTTAATTAAAATCCATTTTTAATTTTAAAAATGAATGTTATAAGCATAAGATTCATTTTTTAAAACTCTTTTAGTAGTGAGAGATAAAAACACGATGTCATCCGATTTCTTAAGTAAATATGAACAAAAATTATAAGTCGCTGTATAGCATTTTCTTAAAAAAATAAATTTTTATATACAAAATTTTAAAATAATTTTTAAGAATAAAAATTTGGTACGCCAAGTTTTTACTATTGTACGAATAAAAATTAAGTTTCCAAAAAAATATTCACCCATATTCCGAAACTCGTATTTATGAATCGTATTCGACTACAATCGTACTTATGTTGTTATTCCAGGAGTCTAACATCCAACTTCAATTGTACTAATATTGGGAAACGCAAAATATCGCATACGACTGTTCCTACGACTGTAGTCCAATACGAGTCGTAAATATTTTTTTTTTTTTAATTCAACACGTTTTTTTTAAGTTTTGAAGCGGATTGTTTTCTAAAATTCTTTAGAAGCTTCTTTATAACAAAATTTAATTAAAATCCGTTTTGTCGATAATGAGAAATTCAAAATTTGTAAAAATGGTTCTATTGGGTAGGTACAGTGAGTAATATGTTAATTTTAAAATTTGTGTCATTGAATTAGAGATCGTAAAAATTAATCTAGAAAACAAAAAAATTATCAAAATTCTAGGCGCCGCCGCACAGTGGGGCCAAGGCGGACAAAACTCGATTTTGCAAAAGTGCTGATTTCGATTAGCTGATTCATGTTTCTCACAGTAAATTAGCCAGAGAATCTGGGAACACTAAGGATTTGGGCCAAAACTGAAGTCTTAACACCTAAAAAGACGCTCAAAGTCGAAATATTTGAAATAGTGTGAGAATTTGATTTGACTTTCCTAGGGTGTTACGTCTATTCGGGATGAACTAAAAATGGGATTGTTTTTTGTTTGCTTATTTGGGATGTCTAGTAATACAATACAGCGGTCAAACTCAGCAAAAAAAAATTTAGTGAATTACGGCAGCACAAAATAAGACTCAGTTCACAGTAATGGAAAGTTGTAGTCATATAAAAAAAGCTCCACGTTCCTCTGCTCTGAGATAGCTATTTTCTCGATGTAGACATGTCCAAGTTTACATTCAAACAAAATTTAGCTGCAAATACCTGCAAATCTGCACAGTGAGCAGGTTTAAAGTAACGAAATCTTGCAAAAAAATCATTTTTTTTTCACTTCAGTTTCCTAAAAAGGAATATTTGTATTGTATCTGTATAATCTTTATTCAATAATTAGGAAAAATATACAATAATTACTTACAGCTGGCAATATATGATAACAATATTGAATATATTAGTGATTTTTTTTATTTACAAAGCAAAAAACAGAGTTAAATGTTACATCAATAAGAATTCAGTGTAAAATAGGCGAACTTATATACATTTTTAATGACTTAGAATTAATATTAATATAAATTTAACTCTTTGTTTTCTTTTTTTTACATACATACTTATGGTTCTATTTCGTAACGTATACTTTTTTCCAAAAACCTCTTTTTCAAAATTGAGAAAAATGTCTTAAAAATTTTGCGCGTTGTTTTTTGGTTCTGCTTTGAAGTTTGCCCATTATTTGATGCAAGTTTCAGTAGTAAACACTTAACATATAACGTGTTGCTGGTTTAATGCATTCATTGACTATGCGTCTGTAAATTAACACTTGTCAGTTTTAATGGTTACATTATTTTTATGATTTACCACATCATAAAAAGTTACTTCTTTGGATACACTCAATTTCGCTTTAATAAACAAAAAACCCTGAATTTTCATAATTTTTATCCGATAATAAGCATAAAATCGCTTCTTTCCATTATCTTTCTAAAAAAAATTAACGTATAAGCCGACACATACATACATAATGATTCCATGAATCAAGCATTTTATTTGGCTTTTTTTCGCGAAAATAAATTTTTCAAATTACTCAAAATTTAACTCTTTAACTTTGGAATTTAGATAAAATTTTGTGTGGGCGTGTCATTGGGTGAAAACATTTTGTTTTCATTTCTCAAGCTAACCTTTATAAAATTTGAAAACTTTATTTAAATCAGTTACGTGGTTCCGATTTTATCGCACTAAAAAAGACCGCCTTCATACAAAACAAGTTAATACTACAAAAAAGTAAAAAAAGGTAAAAAACGCCAAAAAGGGGGTGTGGAAAATTTGAATGCCCAACTTACTTCAAAAAGAGCACCATCTTTACTTCAAACAAAACCTGGATTTTTATCAATTTTGAATTTTTTTTTTAGTGGGCGTGGCAGTGGGTGGAAATTTTTTGTGGAGCTTTCTTTCCAAAACTACTTTCATTTCTGAAAATTTCATCCAAATTGGTTAAGTGGTTCGGTTTTTATGGACTTTTGTCCGCTCTCCCATACAAGTCGCCCCACTGTGCGCCGTTTTCGACAAAAATATGATTTTCGAAAACCATTTTTTAAGATTTTTTTTTTGTGGGAACCATTATTTTTCGAAAAATAAATACAAAATTTTCACATCTTTTTAAATGTTTTAAGAAACTTTTAATAGTTTAAAGAAAAATCGAGCATGGAGTTTTCGAAATATTGAATTTAAAAAAAAATGGCTTTTTTTTTAAATTTGAATGCACTACACTATTAAAATTTTTAGGGAACCTTTGCATACAAAATCATCAAAATCGTTTGTACCTTTTTTGAGAAAATCAAAAACAAAAAAATGATTCTAGGGTACTCTTAATAACCATTTTTCGGAAATTATCTAGGCTTTACTAAATGAAATTTTTAGATTTTTTTTTTTTAAATCTGTAGAACAGTTTTTGAGAAAAAAAAATATTATTTATAAAATTTCGAAAAAAAAAACGTGGGAGGAAACAATTAAAAATGATATCTACCAAGTTTAAAGAAAATTGGACATAATTGCGATTGATTAAAACCTCGAGTTCGATTTTTTTAAGAATGCATAACTTGTCCTATAGTACCGTAAGTCACAAGTAAAAATTAGGTGTGCTATTGTGGACAGACTATTTTTTGGTTAAACAAAATGTTGGTAAAAAAATGTTATTAACGGTACCTGTCTTAGCACTGCTTTTTTGTTTTTGTGCACAAATTTAAATTTTAAACAATATCTACATATTTTATATAAAAATATTTTTTTTTGAAAATCAATATCTTCAAAACATGTGAATGATTATTTTTTGAAATTATTTCCTAAAATCTATAATTACCAAATATTTAAAATTGGCATCCCAATTTTTTTTTCTAGAAAACTAGTATATGTATAAGAAAACAATTTTAAAAATTTTGTTGCATAAATTAAATTCATACTTTTCTAAAAATCAGACGGCAATTGTATGCATTTCAACATGTATCTAATGTTTTAAATTTATTTGTAAACATTTTTTAAAATTCCAAAGAACTTTTATAAGTGCGATCCAGTCGTTCATTTTATTATCTTAAACTTTCCCATCGGCACAACGCATTTAAATATTTTTTTTGTATACAGAAAAGTTTAAAAAAACATTGCATATCACACCTTAAAAAACCAATATTTTTTAGATTTCATTTCTTTCTTTTTTTCGAAAATTCAATACCTCAAAAATGGTAGATTTTTTGTTACTTTAATTTTCTTTGCACAATAATAAAAACATTAAATTGTGTACCAACATTTTTTCTTAAAAATGTTTGAAAAATTGAATGTATAAAAACTTATTTAAAAAATGAAATTTATGACTTAACATTTTTCTCTAATAAAATCAGAACAATTTCGTAAGACTCAGACATGCATTTTAATTGTATCAATTACAATTTTTTTTAAATTTATATGAATTTTTTTCTTTTTCCTTTAATAGAAAACATAAGATTCCTACACAGTAAGAACACTGTACATATGTATTGTATATACACGGTTAAAAATTTTGGTATGTTTCTTAATACAGCTCTTGTATTACAGCTGTATGCAATATAACAAAAATTAGTTTTTAATATATCATAAATATCTATTAAAAAGTTAATGTAATTAATTCGTATTATATTTTAATAGTTTGGTATTAAATTTATTATTTGTAATTCAAAAAATATTAGTATGTAATTTAAGATATTGAAAAGCAATCCTTTAGTATTAAATATAGTTCTTAAAATTCTTTCTGAGAGCTTTAATTCGCTTTTGATTAAAAGCTAATATAAAAATTATTAGTATACAAAATTTTTGTAATATAAAGTTCATAAAATTCTAATTGATTTTGCATTTAAACTCAATACATAAATATTAATTTTTAATATTTGTATATTTTTAATGTTTAATATTTATTTTATTAAACATATTGTAATATTTTCACTTTACTAGATTTAAATATAATTTTGGTGTTGTCATATATGTAACCCTAAAATATTAAAAATAACTCAAAAATTTTTAACCGTGTAATTAGATAATTATATACATAAAAAAAACAAATTTAAGAACAGTAGTACCCCTTGGCATAATGGTGAGTGCGTTGGACAGTCATGCGGAAGGTCTCGAGTTCGATTCTCAGTCCCTGCAAAAGTTTTTCAGGGATGTACTGCCTCTTTTGAGGAATTGACAAATCCTCTAAGAGTATCTCTTTTCATGGAAAGTGCTGCTCATTAGCCGTTCGGAATCGGCAGAAAATTGTAGGTCCCCTCCGTTCCTGGTAACGCGCCCACTGGAATTGTTGAGAGTCAAGTTAAGTCACTAGGTCCTGGTTCACCACCAAATTTAATTTAATTTCGAAATTCCTCCAGTACGTCGATTTTTTGGATTATTAAAACTGAAATCGTATTCATTTTACAACGTCTTTTCGACCACAAAACATCATAAAAAGGGTTTGCAAGGAGTTACACGTGTATTGTTTCAAAATCAAAAAAGGTTGATGTTTTTTTTTAGTGTCCCAATATCTATTCTTAAAAATGTTTTAAAGATTACATACATACATACGTAAGTAAGTGCAAGCACGTGCGACACCAAGTCGCGAATTTTGTTTATATGTATCAGAAACCGACTGAATGATGACTGAAGTCAATACAATTGAATTATTTCCAAGAACAGATGGTAGGTTAGATCTATGTACAATTGTACATAGCCCCGCTATGTTTATTTGATTCTAACTCTAAAATAGTTATGTTCCACTGTATATCACTTTGGGAAAGCCCTTAAATATTCTCAATTTCTGCTAGTTTTTATTTTTTAATTAAACCTCAAATAGCCAAAAAGGCAGAAGTATAGTTCAATATATTAAACACAGATTAAGAATGTATGTTAACATTGCTTGTCGTTATTTACAGGAACAATAATATTGCATTGAATTAACTATAAATTCAGCGCGGATTAAAGAAAAATTTAAATGACGTAAATACCTCATGAATCTTAAATGAATTCTATAGGTTAAGAATGTTTACACAGCTTGTTTAAATTTCCCTCCTGTTTGTTATCAGCGAATAATTTGCCTCTCTGTATGTCTCCTCCTAAAACTATGCATCAACAATCTGCAAAAAATGAACACTAAATGAGCATTTCCGAGAAAGCTCTACTGATAAATACATAAAAATGAGAAAATACCCAGTTATACGAACACTTATAAAATTCAGTGCCGGCGTTGCCTCAAGTCTTGAACAGATTAAATACGAGTACTTTATTAAAACTTTTAAATAGTAGGTACTCGTTCAACTGTGAATGACAAACATTGTTACTAAGTAATATCTTTCCTTCTTTATAACGATATTATTTGTATTTGAATTTATTTACAGAATTCGTATGATACGAGTATCGACATGGAAATTTTATGTTTGCAATTTTTAGAATTCATAATTAATACGATTTTAAAAACCACCATTGAGCAGATTGTGCGCTTACATTATCAGATAATTTTGATCTCGCTAACAAAATAATTCAGATCAATTGCTTTATAGAAACTTAAACCGCTCAAAGAAAGTGGTTTATGAAACGCGTTTTTTTCTGAGTGCGTAATTATCTATATCTATGATAAGAATGATAAGAATGGACAATTGGGAAAACGCAGCACGAAATGGGTATCAGCAGGCAGTCGCTGCAGAAGATTCTGCACAATTTGATGTGTTTCCTTATGAAGTTCAAACTACAGCAAATCAAACTTTGGAATTTTTGATTTTTGCACTATTTGCGCCATTTTGTACAAACCAAATTGTAGAATATTTAGAGGGTCACTACAAACCGGAGATAATTCATGATATGGAGACAATTCATGATACGGTCAAAGAGACCGTTAGTTAAAGATAAAAGCCGTGTTTTATTGGTTAGTGAATATACTACATCGCAAAATTTAACATGGAAAACAACAACAAACGATTAGTGAATAAAAATAAGCTAGTAATTGAAATGGATAATTTAGTGAAGATGGAGTTTCGGATGTTGAAATGTAGGAGGTGTTTAGGTGGTGTCCGAAAAAATATATGTGGCATACTTGAGGGTGTGTTCGTTGGTATTTATTTTGTTATACTTTGCCTTTGATAATCCAAAGTGTGATCGCTCCGAAATTTATAGAACAAATATTTTTTCAAATGCAAAACTTTAATTCATACCATAATTCCGGCTTTACACTACTGCACTAATTTTGTCATAAAATATTGAATATTGAAATATTGAATTCGATTGATATGTTTTATCAGTTCACTGGCATTTGTTCAAAAATGTCGTATAACTGCGGCATTATATGCTGAATTTATATAACAACTGAAAAAATTAAAGCTAAACTCTCAGAACACCTATTTTATTTATTTTTTATTTTATTTTTTTTAGTATCGTTATAACTTCATATGACTCTTTAACATTAAAAAACGTCAAAATAGGTCTGTTTACTTAGTTCTTTGCACGAACTACTATTGTTTTAAGGTTGCTCAGAATCAATTTATTAAAAGAAATTGCCTTAGGCTAGGCTGTTTTGCAACTGTTTGGTTTAAGAAACTAAAAAGTTTAAGGCGAATCTATAAACAAATCTTAAAGGTTACTTAACTTTAAAATACCTCTAAATAGCTCTTAAGTATGAAATCGGTATCTATAATCAATTTTCACATTTAAGTAACGTTACTTAAAGGCCTCTTAACTTAAACGCCATCAACCGCGTTTAAGGATCACTTAGGGGCATTTTAAAATGTATTTTGACATATCAATTGTCATCTTTGAAATTTTGAAGTTTCAAATTGTGAGTTTGTATTGTTTGTTGTGATATTTTAGAATTAGAAAATGCAAATAATTAAGAAACCGAAAATTTGTATTGATTAAAGAACGTGTACGCGCAAAGAAATTTCGTCAACGCTTTCCGCTTAGCCTTTGAAGTGTTTGTATCGACACTAACTTTATTCCTCGTTGTTGGAAGAGAATCTGTGCATAAAATAATTTGTTTTGTAGTGTTGTGTATTATTGCAAATTCTAAAATAAAAAAAGTTTTCTTGTCGGAAGCATTCCAATTTTCAGATCTTTTTCTTTTGTTTGTGGCGGCGGGTGTGGGTTTGTGTTCCATGGCCATTTTTTTTTTCTATTTCACAAATAAAAAAATGTGTTCCAAATATTTACTGATTGAAAGTGGCACAAAACAGCTGTGTTGTATAAAATGAAGCAGAATTTGTTTTTTTTTGTACTAGATTTTCACATTCTTTTACGTTACGTGACATAAGCATTGTTTAGTTAAGTGCCAACGAAAAATCGATTATAGATACGAATTGAAGTTTCGTCATTTAAAGGCAAATTAAATATTTAAGTATGCTTAACTAAATAACCTCTAAGATGCAGTTTAAGAAAATCTTATAGATACGGCTGTTTGTGTTTTGACACAAACTAAACGATTGCCTAAAATGAGTTCGCTATTTTGTGTAACATATAATTATATGCACCTGCGCGGACATTCAACCAAATAGTTCATCTGTTTTCTATAAGTATAAAAACAGTGTTGTGCAACTAAAAATTGAATGTACGCTCCCAGCCTTAAGACGATATTAGTTAAAAAATGTTCAAAATTAGAAAACTACTTTAAAGTTTGGAAATATATAAGAAGTATAATACTACTACCTTAATAAGAGGCTGTTTAAAATTTTGCGCCAATGTCATTTTATTGAGTACTATGTTTTTTTTCTCCAATACTCAGTATATATATGCGATATATTTTCGCACTTTTGTAAGTTTTAAATCAAATTTAACAGTGGGAAGAACTCTAAATCAACTCGATTTGCATTTTCATGAATATTTCAACTCAATCTGCATTTTCATTAATATTTCAACTCCAGCTTAAAAACGAGATACAGATCTTTCGAACACATCCGAGTCCGAGTAAGCTAATTCTTAATTCCACAAGTAGGAGGAACAAGGCAGAGTGAGTTAAAGAGTGAATAAAGCGTTTTTTTGGTACTTGTATTACTGCGCTAGATATAGATTACCAATAAAACGCGCCTAAAGTTGAACAAATTTGCACAGGAGGTGCCATCTACTGGTTTATTTTTAAATCATGTTCTATTTTGACACTAACCACTTTTCCCGCTCGAAATCTTGACAGAAAGTCAGTATCATACCTCCTCGGAACGAAATGAGTCGCTTTGCGCTTGAACAACTTTGGGGAATATTGAAAACCTATTTCCAAGTTGAGTTCTGTGTAGCCCAAACAGTGCGTTATTTGAAAAGAAGCGCTGCGAATCGTATTAAAAGCGATGCCTCACTTTCAACCGTCTTCGCTTCGGGTTATTCCCAAAAGCGAACAGGAATAAAAACGATTATTCCAGATTTAAAATTTAAATATCATATTTTTCCAAGATAGTTCCTCTATTTCAAGATAGTTCCACTATTTCTTCCTTTCAATTTAAATCGAAGTTCTTTGGTAAAATTGTGACAGTTTTTTCCTGAAAAACAATTTAATTCAATTTATAACTTTTAAGGTTGTGGCGGTTGACCACGCTCAATGATATGAGTACGGTATAGAACTCATCATTTTTAATATTTGTTATTTATACGCGACATATCCGAAATTCAAAGTAATAATATCAAATTCAATTTAATACAAAAAGAAAAATTTAGAATTCTATGAATTCTATATGTATTTTTTTTAGCAAAAGAGGCAGATGCCGGTAGCTTGAAAATAGAAAGAAAGTTACTGAGAAGTGGGTCTTTCCCGCTTGATATTCCTCAAAAAGAGTGAGTATTTTTTTGTTTCAAAATAATTAAAATCTATTTAATTTTTTTTTTTTGTTTCAATAATGCCCTTTTCACACATCTAGTATAGACACTGTCGCCGTAGTTCTTATGCGGCGATCCGAAAAGCAATATTTTTTCCAAAAAACAAAACGCGCTTTTAGGTTTTACTATATTTTAATGATTTTAACTTTAAACTTATCTTAGAATATAAAATTTTAATCCGAGCGATGGGGTTTAGCACCAGCACAATCTTTTTGATTTCCAACACGAGACTAGACTGGGTTACAAAAAAATGCATCATTATATACTGACTTGAAGTTGGTCTCATTTTTGGTCGCGTTCGGAAAAGTTGCGTTCGGAAAAGTTGTGTTCGGAAAAGTCGTTGTGTTCGGAAACGGAGCACGTTCACACGAGCAATTTTATATTGCGCTTAGAATACATGATTTTATTTCGAATCTTAAAATTGTAAATTTATTTTATTTTGTGAAATGCCTATCCGCTACAACACCATAGTATGAATACTAGAGATGCCGCGAATATTCGGCCACTATTCGGCCTATTTTTTGATATTCGGAATGTCGTGAACTATTCGGCTGAATACCGAATATTAAATGGAGAATAAAAAAAGATTTATTATCTTACAAAAAATGTTGTATTTTTTTAAAAAAATTTTAATTTTAGTATTTAAAATCTACTAATGGTAAGTTGTGGTGAATAAATACCGCTTTTTCAGCATTCGTTGGTAGCATACGTTTTATGTAACGTCTAATGGGAGAGCATTTTTAAAATCAGTAGCGTTCTATATTTTTGCACCATATTAAATTGAAAGAACTCCTCCATAAAAAAGTGTTTGTGCGCCCATGACTTTTCGATTGCATCTGACGCAAGCCCGACGTCCTATTGACTGCACATCTGAGTGTGCACTGAATTGCTGTGGTATATGGCTATTGGTGCTATTCAATTTCAACCCCCATTAAATATTGATGTGCGTTCAGAGTTACCCTTGTTCATTTCGTAATTTGTTCAGTTTTTTTTTCCTTGGGTTTCTGTTGAGGTGCTTTTGAGCTTTTGATTTTAGAGCTTTAAAAAAAGGGTCCATTTAAAATCAACACTACGATAACCCTGTGAGAGCTTTAATGAAGGACAGATTTGGGCAATTCACTGTAGCCAGAATGCGAAGCAAACGTCCTATCTTGCCCACACTGCATATTTTTGTTGGACAGAGTATAGTACCAGGAGACGAGAGGTAGATTTCAGTAAATGTTGTCAAATTGGAAAACAGTTTTGTATTTGCTGACCACCACTTGTAAGAGTCTGCCATCCGATCTTGGCAAAAAGTTCTTTAAAAAAATCTATTTTGTTTTCAATGGCGTTTTTTCAACATCTTTATCATTTTGTCTATAGCAACTTCCTCAAAACATTCCCAGAAACTTTTTTTCGTTGTGCCTCGTCAAAAGTCACGGAGGAGATAGATACACAACCAGTGTTACCACTTCCGGAAAAAAAAGTCGAAGTAGATTTGAAGAAAAAAGTGAAGTAAATTTAGAAAAGTGAAGTAAATTTAGAAAAATAGAAGTAGATTTCAAGATGACTTTTTACTTGTATTTAAAAAAAAATTGAACTCAAGATTGATTTTCATCAGTTGAGATTACAACACGAAAGAGTAGTGATTCCGTCTGTTTGTAGGTATGTACCTCAACCTGCAACCTAGAGGTGAAATTGAAATGTTTTTTTTTAGCTCGATACATATGTACATTATGAAATATTATATTTATTTAGAAAACGGTTCACGCCGACCATACCAACAATGGTCTACATTTTGGTCGAAAAAAAAAATGTTTTTAATAGTACCTGTCATAGAACCTACTATTTGATTTTCAACTTTCGCATTTCCGACTCTACCGATTTCGATAAAAAATTTATATAGGAGCTTCTTTAATTTTGAAATAATACAAAACATTTTTTCTTAAATGTATTTTATTAAATACTTAAAATTTTCATTCCATTTTTTGTTTAGTTTTAAAGAAATTTCGTATGGAAAGAATTAATCCATTAAACATTTTTTTTTAAATTTTATGTGCATAATTTATTATGAAGCTTAAACAAATTTTTGAGTAAAAAAATGTATCTTATCCATTTGAACATTTTTCTCTGATAACATCCATGTTCTTAACATACAATAATTATAGATAAATCTCAAAGTACTTGTATATACAGGGTGTCCCACAGTCACCGCCCCAAATGAAAACCATGGATTCCTGAGGTTATTTTAGGTCGAAAAACTTAAGAGGTAATTTTCTTGATTTCGTCCCGTTTTCGAGTTATAACGGTTTTTATGATTTTTTCTCTCTTTTCCCTTAACTGGCTTTATCTTTGCCAAACTATGTCCGATTCTTAAGGTTTTTTTTTATGACCAATCAAGAATTTATTACAGTTTTAGTTTGTCACAAAACTTTTTCTCTGCGGATAACCGTTTCTCCACAATTTTGCATCAAACTCATTTTTTTTCGTTTTTTAAGCTGTTTTTTCATTTTGATATCATTTTATTCAAAAAAAACACGTTAATAAGTATTAAATTTTTTCGCTTATTATTAAAGCCCTGTTTATTTTCTTAAAAAATATAATTTTGTTTTCCTTTAAAAGAATACTAAATGTAATTAACAAAAAATAAACAAACTGAGTGAATTTAAAAAAAAAAAAACTAATTTTTGAATACAAAATTAATTCAAATGAATTAAAACTTTTTCTGAGCTATTATTAACTTTATCTATTTGTCCTTTTCTTAATCACAATAGCTCAGAAAAAGTTTTAATTCATTTGAATTAATTTTGTATTTAACAATTAGTAGATTTGGACTTTTCAAAAGAAAATTGAAGTAGATCGAAACAGAGATTTGTAAAATGAAGTAGATTTCAGTATTTTGCTGATAGTGTGAAGTAGGAAGTAGATTTAAAAAAAATAAAATGCACGACTGGATGGCACGAACTTGCTCTTATGTAAAAGTACTTTGGAATTTAAGATACGTTTTATAAATATAAAACATGAATTTAAAATGAAATTACCGTCTGATTTCTAGAAAAGTATGAATTTATGCAAACGAACTTTAAAAAATCATTTTATTATTAAATACATTTTTTTTATAAGAAATTTCTTTAAAATTTTTCAAGAAAAAAATGTGGGATGCGAATTTTAAGTATTTAATAATATTGATTTTAGGAAATAATTTCAAAAAATAATCGTTCATAAGTTTTGAAGATATTGATTTTTCAAAAAAAAAAAATTTTTCAAAAAAACCCAACAAATAATTTTTCGAATATTTTTATATACAATATTATTTTTAACTTAGGGGGACTCCTGCTGAAAATTTTTGGGTTAAAATCGTTAGAGCCGTTAATGAGAAAGTCGAAAATCAAAAAAACGGTTCTATGACAGGTACCGTTAATAACATTTTGCCCCAAATTTTTTTTTACCAAAACGTAGTCCATGTCCATAATATCACACCTAATTTTTTTTATCAAAATCGTTAGAGCCGTTTTCGAGATAAATAAGATTTTGCATTACGGGTGTATGGGGGGTACCGTTAGTTTTAGAGCTAAAAAAAAAAAATTCAATTTCCCCTCTAGGGAATCACCCAAGACCCTTAACTACCGAGTTTGAAGAAAATAGGTCCAGTGGCTTACGCTCTAGATCGAGGTACAGACATACAGACAGACAGACGGAATTGCCGGACCCACTTTATTCGTCTTCGCTATCATCGTAATGTCAACTTTGATCAAAATCTCGAGTTCGATTTTTTTTCCAACTGCAGAACTTGCCCTATAGTACCTATATCGCAAGTAAAAATTGTACAGTTATCAAGTTCTAAAGAAGATGAGCAGGAACTACGTTTATAGCCGCGTACCTATACTTCTCAATAAGACACCCGAACGGATTTGTATAATAATCAGCATTTAAGCTTAATCAATTCAAAAACAGAATTTTATTACGGAACTACCGTAAGAGAATATATTGCAGATATATTGTATATGTATACATATTTAGGAAATACAATTATGGTATAGTCCTCATGATGGAGGCTTATTAAAAGTGTTACAAAGGAATGTAGAATAGATTATAAATAAAAAACTATTAATGGGAATCTCCAGAATTGGAAGAATTATATCTGAAGTTTGGATGATATTGTCGTTTTAAGCTGTAAAGCGTCCTTGTCATCAAGACCTGCCTTAGCAGCAGGTTGAGTAAATGCTTCCGAAATTTCTTCTATTTTGCCACATACAATCCTCGAGGAAGATTGTTCAGATTTCAACAAATTTTTGGTTAATTTGGTAAGCGATTCTTGCAAGTCCCAATCTGACACTTCTCTTATGGTTTCAGATAGATTGATGCGTTTTGTGTAATCTTTTATGAGTGACTCTATCCCTAGTTTAATTTTTCCTCTTACTATGTAATGTGAAAAACTGTCAAATTTTTTAAAAGAAATATTTTCAAAAAAGATCACGATTCGTAAAAGTACGGGATTCACTCTATTCCCGTTTAAACTAATGTGAATGACACGCACAACACACGACTCCCTCCCACACTGACATTATTTGGCTCCACTGATATTTCATTGTGTTTTCCTTTTTTAATACTCATAGGTTAGTTATGTTTGCGTTTTTTTTAGTTAAAGTATTGAACCGCATTGAATAACGTTATTAGGTTTTCGTAGTTTATATTCTTTTGACTAATCAGAGTCGCCTTAAAATACTTGTGTTACAATACAGCTTCGCATATTTCACATAAACTTTCATTATTTTGCTCTTTGGTGTAATGCTCAGAAACTTACCTTGAAACATTATGAATATCAAATGAAAGTGGGAACTTACCTGAAAGAAAAAAATTTAATGATAAATATTAGATAAGAGTTTATTAGATTTTTTGAAAATAATAAAATATCGTTTACTTTTATAAAAATACGAACAAATTAAATTAAAACTAATTTATATCCGTGGCTCATTTCGCGTAATCATCAACCAATAGAGAAAAAGTTTGTTACGTGTAACACTATCTCGAAGTCTTTTCTGTGGTTCAACTTTATTATAACCATTTTGTATCAACGAGTATATCGCCTGTTTAAAAATACGTTTATGGTATGTCTCACAAATATTTGTAAATCTTGCCGCTGACAGATTCGATATTCAGCAAACCTGTAAATGTTTACACAAAAATGGTTCCTGAATAAATTACATAACGAGTCTTCCCTTAACATAACATTATTTTTACAGTTTTACAGTTTAAAGTGAAGCATCCGATGCATTTTGTTTGGAAAATTGGCAAATTTGTACCAAAATTACCCAGGGACCTTTTAAATTTTGAGTATGGAAAATTAAGCAAGGAATACATGACAGGCACGCACCAGAATGTAGACTTAAAAAAGGTACCTCTAAACATTGAAATTAAATTTTCTATTTCAGTATATTTCGTTGTCACGTGAGGGAGGTTGAATATATTACATAACAAGCAAGGCTTTAAAGAGAGTTTCACTAAGTTGATCCTATTAGAAGCACGTTTAGGTGATAACAGCTGTGTTTTGTTGCAAGTCTATACATAAGAATTGCAGAAAAAAACGACATCGGGACTTAGGAACTTCTTTCCAAATAGTTGGAAGCACTGTCTACGTTATGGCATTTGTCAGCTGTATTGAAGACTAGCATCAACCAGCATCCACAAACGTCACTTTTGACTTCTCTGAACAATTATCGATAACATATAGATAATATTATTTTGGCATCAAAGTTTTTATCACGTCTTAGATTAAGTCTCGAAAATTATCTGGACTTAGCTAAGTCTGTATAGACTTAAGTAGTTGTTGTATTTACATGTAAAGCGCTTAGTCCCGATGTCGTTTTTTCTACAACTCCTTATGGACTTGCAAAAAGCACGCCTAACCCTACAAGGAAATGTTCTTTTATCTGGCAGGAACGTGCACTTATAAAAGAAATTATGAAACAAAAATTCAGAATGTTATAGGTAAGGGTTGATTGGCCTGGTTGCCAACTGGAAAATTGACACACTTAGAAGTTGGTCTACTATGATGTTATGGTTATGGAGGAGTTTTAGTCGGTTTGGACGAGTCCGACACACGGGGATGGTCAGCGAGTCAACGCCAAAAAGGCCTCCTTATGGTGCATCAAGCATTTCTCCCGCTTCCCCTAAAAGGGAAAAAAAAAAAAAAATGCACGGGACTTTCTTCTCAGTCGTTAAACTACTTGAAGCCCTTATGAAGCGTGCGAGACTAGATATGTATGTATATCGAATTTTTGCCAGATCACTGGGATCATTGTAGTAGAATTTCCCCAAATTGTGTAAACGTCTTTCGGATAGAGCAGAGAAGGTGACAAAATTTATTTCTTCTCTTTTTCGTTTGAAAAAAAAAAAAAAAAAAAAACAATAATAGACAGTGCGTGCTTGCATTTAAGACAGGGTCCTGTTATTTCACTTATTAAAACCCATTCTATCCCATTGTACTTTTTAAAGTACAGTAAAATGAATTTTACAAATGGCCATTTAACAATATGCCATGAAATAAAAATCATCTTTTTGATTTTGTTTTCTCAAAAGCCAATATTATTTGAATTTTTCAGATACTTTTTTATTTTTTCATCACAATAGGTTATTGTCCAATTGTCTTTTCGTAAAAAGTATTCTGAAATATTTCTCGTTTTGTGTCCTTCAAAAACATTTGTGGTCATATAAACTTCAATTGACAAAATACTAAAAATTATTCTTTGATTTTTATTTGAAACAAACATAAAGCTTACGAGTATACAAGTCCCTTCATAGTTTTTTTATATATGTATATACGGAGGAGCAATGCCAAAGTTTGATGTACTTTTAGAAGTACAATGGGATCATGCATGCATTATTTTTCTAGGGATTAGAATGGATTTTCAAACTATCCCTGTCAAACACTTTTATGGTAAACGTTTTCAAAATCTTCACTCTGCTCTGGAAGAACTGCATAATAATGCACATATCGCCAACGCTGATATCGTCATGATTCCTCCACCGCACAGTGGAGCAAAATGACGAAAAGATGGCATTAAATCAACCAACAGGTCTAGAAACTTAAAATTTGGCACAAATACTACTGATACCAATGTTAATACATGGCCAAAGTTTCTAATGGCCACGCCCATTTCTAGGGTTACCACCCATACAAGTTTCATTAGTTTACGAAACTACTCAAAAACGGCTCAAACGATTTAAATGAAACTCTGCGTGTATTGCGTCCTTCGTGATTGTAATACAACTAAATTTATAAAAAAAAATTTTAAAAAAATTATAGGGTTACCATTTCGGGATATTTTGTGTTACTAATTTTTGTTTGCTAAACTTAGAATCCTTTCTTCAATAGAAATAAATTCTTTGCTTTTCAGCTACATGTACACCTTTAAAAATTCAGTTTTAATAGGTCTACAATATCTATTTGAGCTTAGACGTGAATTTTTGTTTATTATTTTAACACCAGAAACTAAGCGAAGTGTAACAAGGCAAGTAAGAAAAACAGTCGATTCTACCTGGTTCAATTCATAAAAGGCTTGCTTATTTAAATAGTGACTAAAACTCCTATCAGAGTCCCATTTAGAGTACAAGCATACATTTATCAATTCTTAGTGAAGTGAATTAATCTCGTCTTTTTGGAGAATAATTAATATATTTAATTTAACTGTTAAGTTTAACAAACTTTGTAAACTTGTACTCACAGAAGTTTTCGAAACAATGATATATGTTCAGAATCGGGATAGCAATTTTTTTAAAATAATTAAGAAGCTTTTGATCTGATAATTTCATATTGAAATTTAGATAAGCCTGCTTCGAAAATTAACGCAAAAGCTTCTTCACCATTCATCGAAGTAGGTTAAATGGACTCTCTTAAAGCTTTCCTACACTGTTTGACTTTTCTAGGACTTTGGGGTACTTCCTGAATTAGTTTTGCAGCTACCGACTGCCCACATGTTCTCAAACTAATTTCAGATGCATATGCCCATTCAGAGAGAATGTATGTCATTTCAAAAGTTACCGAAGTATTGAGTTTGCCTTACAATTTCTACCTTTAAAAAATCCATCTGGCTATTAAATCCTTGGCAACTTGACTTCTTCTTTATATTAAAAATATCTTGCCTAGTTATTGGTAGTATTTTTGATTTTGTTGGGCGTAAGAAATGTCAAAAATACAATAATATTGACGAAAAGTATCTTTTTCTAGAAAGTGACGTCACCAACAAAAATGTACACAACACACAGGGGAGCAGATTGGAGCAAGATAATTTTGCACATTCTGAAAGGAGAATGTACACTTCACAAAATGACATATAAAACTTATTGGCACCTTACGGCGAACACAACTAAACGTCTAAAGATTTCAGCGAAATGCAAAAAAACAAGCAATTTTTTAATTTTTTTTTATATTCAACTATGTACGAATTAAAATAAAAAGAATTTATTTTTTATAAAAAAAAAAAAACATACAAAAATGCTCCTGAGCTTAGTAATTATATTGCACTTTAATTTAATTTGATACACGCAATAAATAATAAACTGTACACAATTTACTTAACCAACTCGAAATGACAAAAAGAGGTCTGCGATCGACTCAAAACGTGAACTTACTCTTCATTTGAGACGATCTGCAGAAGATTCCGTGATTCAAATAAACTTTCTCTCTCTCATTTCTAATTCTCTATCATATTTGGAAGAGAAATAAAACGGTTATTTAAGACAGAGCTCAACTTCATAATTTGATTAAATGCCAGCTTTTTTACGTTTTGCCCCATTGTGCACCGGTGGACTAAGTGACGGACGAAGAGGATTTAGATGAAGACAATATGATAACAACGGAATTACCACTAGATGTTCCAGGTGAGGTGGAGGTTTTCCTGGAAGCTTATTTAGTGGCTGACGACGACGTATTCGACAGTGATGATGACATCCCATTTTCAGAGTTGAAGAAGTCGATTGCTTCACCGGTATGGAGAAATTCAATTTCCTCAGCCGAGTTCCAACGAACCGAACATTTCTTGCGTAGAATCCAAAACTGCACTTCAGATTTATCCGGCCTGAACGAAATAGACATTTTTGAAAATTTGTTTGATCCCGAGGTATGAAAACTTATTGTAAATCAAACTATGTTGTATGGAGGGCAAAAACACCAACACAACTTTTCATTTAATGACGAGGATTTGAAAATTTTAATTAGAATCTTATAGACTAAGAGCCCACAGCAATTTTTGGGTGTGATTGATAACAAAAAATAATTAGCTTAATTAGATAGGCCTTTTATAGTTATTTACAAATGTGAAAGCCTTGCATACTCTAGTGGGCGCAATAGTGCATTATAGTGCATTAAGTATGCAGTTCTTTCCAAATCCAAATAATTGTGATAACAACTTTGCCAAAAAGTAGAGTTAAGCCCCCTGATTGAAAATATCGAGGTGCAAGACGTTTTACAGACAGCCTTCTGCCTGCCAGACGCGATAAGAATAGGCAACTTCTTGCACTAAGAAGGCCACCTTCAAAACGTCATGGACCTCAATATTTGCAATCAGGGCACTTAGCTGTTCATTTTGAAGTTATGGCAAATTTTTTTTCCCATTTTTTTAGAATAAGGAAAGAACTGCATACTTGATGCACTATAATGCACTATTGCGCCCACTAGAGTATGCAAGACGTTCACATTTGTAAATATCTACTAAAGGCCTAACTAATTATGCTAATTATTTTTTGTTATCAATCACACCCAAAAATTGCTGTGGGCTCTCGGTCTATTACTGTTATTCCAAGAATTGGTGGTGGAACATTTTCACCTCCATGGTTTTCGTCCACTGTTTCCAAAGCCTGGAGGCTCTACAAGCTGACGAATAATTATAAAGGATGATCTACTCGAACTCACCAGAGCAATAACTCTTCACTACCTTAGGTTCCACACTCTGAATGCAGAACAAGGACAACCTAAACAACTGTCAAGCGAAGCATTGCGGAGAGTCCAGGATACCACTTCCCCAAAAGATTACCAAATCAATTCAGATGTCGACAGTACCATCTACGATCAAAATGGTGCTGTGAAATGTGCAATGTAACATTGTGTATAAATAAAAACTGTTTTAAAAATATCCATGTAAACTCAAATTAAAATGATATGTATGACCCCACTGTACTATATAAAGTACACCTTCATTACCAACAACATAATTTTTTTTCAAAAACTTTTTTCGTATAAATAATGTTCTTATTTTAACCTCAATAAAGAGAAAATACCATAAAAATATGATTTTTCCAATTTTCAATACGCTTGGGAGTTAATGGGTTAAGGAACCGAACTGCTTGAAAATATCAAACAGTCAAAGCGCTTCAAATCAATTAATGGTCAAACCTGTTTTGTCGCAATCTTAGGTTTTTTCTCTGTGTAGCATATTGCTTTCGAGAATATAAGGTGGGTCAAAATCAACTTCTTGAATCTTGAGAAACATGTTAGTGACGAATAATGAATCCCAGGATCATCTTGAAGAGACACAACTGGGTATTTGTTCAAGACAAATCTAAATTTATTGAAGGAGTTATACATACGTAATTCTTTTCGAGATTCCGCTATGATATTGACTTCCGCCTGGAAAATGCTAGCGAATTGTCCCAATCTTATGGAAAATTTGGTTCTGAACCCAAAAATTCCAGCCCAAGTCCCTTCTGTCGTTCTCAAACCATTTGTGTACTACTTAATGACATTGGCTTTGTGTGCGTAATTTTCTTATTCTTCTAAACGCTCTTTTTACAACTTAACTCCGTTTTATAATTTTTAACAAAATTGTATTTTGTTATTTTGTAATCATTCCAAGGAATATCGATAAGGTTAGTTACTGCCGTCTTTAAAAGGCAGTCCCTTTCCTTGTGACTTATGCATTTGCCGAACACAGTCCCTTTCTTGGGACTAGCAGCATAACCTCCATCGCCGCTGTAGGACAAGTTATCATTGCTTCAGTAATGCATAAACGAGCGAGCCTTTGGACTTTTCCTAGTGCTTTCCTATTTGTTTGTAACTTCTTTTGTGCCATGCAAGCGAACCATTGGTAATGTTGTGTCTTACCATCATGGTGTACATCCACATCCACCTAAGGATATAAGGTTTGCACCCCCATGACTTACCTGCAAGTCCCTTGCATGCGTGTCCTGAAATCTTATAAAAAAAAGCTAGTGTCTAAAATAAGCCGTAATGTCACATAAACAATTCAGAAGTAGGGCGTGTCGGCTGGTAAAACAGTGTAAGCACTATTACGAGGACACAAATTAAGCTTAAGTAATAACAATTTAAGAAATTTTAGCATATGAAAATTATTTTTGAGTAAAGAACTTTTAAAAATCAAAATTAAAAATCCCTAAATTTTGATTTATTTATTCATGTTATCAGTATTCTACTCCTTAACCATTTTACGAGTAGTTTGAGCAATATAAAGAACCAGTATTGAAGGATTTGATAGAATTTTATTAGGTCTCTGTTGAATAATTCTTTAAAGTTTGTGTGCCCTAGGATGAGATAGAAAAAGAGATGTCGATGCACATTGATCTTGAAAACTTGTACATCACAATGAGTGAGAAAAATCAAGAATACAAAAGTATTTCACATTCAAATAGTGTGGTTAAAGAAAGAACCCCTTTTGACACTACGTTCGAAGTTAGTATCGAAGATGAGATTTATCAAGGAATTAACAGAAGAAGGGAAGAAGTGCAAATAGACATTTAATTTGAGACCTGTTGTTTTCGTAATGGATATGATATGTCCCATATAGATTTTATCGCTCTGTTATGCACCTCATTCAGCAAATTGAAATGAGTAATGCCCGCCCACATTGCATACATAGATATAGTCAAGTTTTGGGCGGATGTATTTATGTCGAGATTGTAGTCAGATCAGAATGGGAAACAAATTTTTTCAATTTTTTAAGAAAAGCTAAGCATTTTTGGCTACTTATAAACTTCTTTTGGATTGAATTTTTTAATTTGGTGTTTTTCAGGGGTGTACTACCTCTTACGAGGAATTGACAAATCCTCCAAGAGTATCTCTTGTCATGAAAAGTGCTGCTCATTAGCCCTTCGGAATCGGCAGAATTCCGAATTGGAGAATCCATTTCTCCAAACACTCTCACAGAAATGTTTGAAAGTTGCAAGTCACTATAGGTTCAGGGCCTCTATGAGCCCTCATGACCGCTAAGTATTAATTTGGTGTTTATTGCTCCTAATGACTGAGTCCAAGAAGGATGTTTTTCTAGGGCAAACGTCAAGGCATTTATAAATCCTATTAAAGATATTGTTGCATCAGCATTTATTGAGGATTTGAACGTAATGTATATTTTCGGCACAAGTCGGAATGTACGAGGGCAGGTGATTAAGTCCCTGAAAATATCATCAAGAACTTTGATCAACGTAGCTTGGCAGCTGTGATTTGCAGGGAAAATTAAATCTTTTAAGGTAAGGTAGACAAGGGAAAATACTTATTGGACGGAAATCAGAGCATGAAATAGGAGCCAAATGTATCAACTGCATAAGGGCGCACAAAACATGTTGTTTAATCATTTTTATGAAACACATTGGCATGCCATTCTCAGTAACAGCATCAGACTTAATAGATCGAATGATCTCCATAACCTCAGATTCTGAAACAGAATCAAACACTGGATGGATAACAAATGATTTAATCGTTAGGCACAAAATCCAGACGTATCTCAACATAAATGTCATATTTAGAACATTAGGATCAGGAAAATTATGAACAACCTCCTTTTTTCCAATTCTTATTAAAAAAAAGATTGCTCCATAGCTTGCTAGGCGACTTCTTTGCATCCAACTTAAGACATATGTATGTATGTATAATATCGTGTTTTGGCTCTGCAAATAACAAATGTTCGCCCATGTTCTGCGTTTCACTTATTGTGAATTCACTTAGCGAAAGTGAATTTGGGTGTTCCACAATTCGTAATTATTGTGAATTGCAATTTCGAAAATGAAAATTGGTGTTCTGCATTTCGTTTAATTCTGAACGCATTCAATTCACTTTGTGTATGCTTTGTGAATTATTGTGGAATTGACAAAGTTTCAGTTAGTTTCATGATTGATTGGTGCAAAATGTAAGCAAAGTTAATATTTTTGGTTTGTGTGTATTTTTTTGTTTTGTTTTAGGGGAAAATATAAAAACATAAGACAGGAGAAAGTATTCCTAAAATACATGGAGGAATATCCCCATTTTGCAAAAGGTTTTTTGGTTGGAGATAAATCTAAAACTGAGTCCTTGTGGGTCAATTTGTCCACTATTTTAAATAGTTAAAACGTATAAGAACGCATCTTTGGTTAATCTGAAACTTCCTTTAAAACTTTCAAAAAAAACAAAGAATCAACAATTCATCCGAACAATACTTCATACATGGTTAGGTACTCACGCTGTCAGGTAAATCTAATATGTTAGATTTCTCTCGCAAAATTGTTCGTCTAATTTTTCTCTCACGTTTCGCCTCCTTTTTTCCTTTAAAAGTGCCAATCTTATTAAATTCATTTTCATCCGCAGTCTAATTTAACTTCATAAAACAATCAAAAAAGTATGCACCTTCAAATTTTGACAGGTCGAAATAATTGCGAAATTTTTGAAAACAAACGAATTGTAGAACATGGAATTTCATTTCACGTGAAGAATGAAGATAAATCGATTTCTTTCGAAATGCAGAACATGGGCGGTTGAATCATTTCTTGCACGGCGAAATAAATCTCAATTTACATTAGGTGGGTTTAGCTTCCATTTCAAATAAGATTTTCTTCTATTTTTAATTATTATTTTGTAAAAAAACAACAGATTTTTGCAGAGATCTTTGCAAAAAATATTATCGAAACGTATGCAGAATTATTAAAAAGTTTTCGAAAGTAATATTAACAAGTCATGGCAGTCATTTTTTCAAGCTGTTGCGATTTTTATGTAAATTCGACATAGTTCAAAAGGGTATTTTTTTAGTTTAATTATTATTTTTGTTAGAAATGTAAAAATGTTTACATGGAATGTACTCGTACATGACATTCATACAAAAATTACCTGTATTTTCTGTGATTTTCGAGAAAATCAATTTTTTTCTAAGCGTACTCTAATTCTAATGGTAATAAATATACCAAAGACTCATTAATCTTCAATGTCTTGTGAAATTTTTATACTAGGTTCGATTTTTTAAGTACTTCTGACTGTGTTTTCAACTTGTTCCAAATGTATTGTTTTAAAATAAGTTTTCGTTTTTGAACAGCTTTTTAATGTATTTAAATTATGTTTTTTATCCGTCCAAGTTTTATTCATTCCTGAATTGGACCAACCGACCGCAGGAGACATAAATACATAAATTTCACAATGACGGAGACGTTAATCATGTCTGAAAATTCTAAATCATTAAAATCAGTTGAGATTAAAAAAAAAAAATAAATAAATAAAACAAAAAATTGTCAACTGTGTTGGAAAGAATATTATCTATACAATTTTGTTAAAACTTAGCCCAGATGTTTGATAGTATTTAAAAAATATTTTCTTTTTCAAATAGATATCTTGCTAGGTGATGGAAATTCTTAGTTCTTATCAAATTCCAAAGTTTCATCAAAATTAGTTGAGTGGTTCGAATTGTATTAAATAGGGACCAACTTTTCATACAACCGGAACCACATGGTATTGCGTTCAAAATTTCTCATGCTGGCCAATGACTTGTGGACAGACTAAATTTTTTTTTATTGTCCTCGTTTATACGAAATCTTTTAACTCAATTAATACGAAAAATGATTCATTAAAATGACGATCTTCGAAAAGACGAATTTTGTGTTTCCTTATTTTCATTACTTATACATAATATATATACATACTTTTATACATAAATTATGCAATTTTTTTTAGTACTGCACATACAAGAAGAATTTCAATTTTGAGATATTTATCTTATCTTATTAAAAGGTGTGTTAAGAGAATAAAATCGCAAATATCAAAGCCATTGCCTTCTTTAACGTTATGGGTAAAAGCCAAAAATACACTTCATTCGTAATCACACACATTTTGGAACATTGCCAACACACGGCATAAGGAAAATTGTTTTTCAAAACGTTAATGTTACTGTCATATTGGCTTAACAGTGGAGTATTTGGTTGAAATAATTATGAGAATTATTATCTGCTAGTGAACTAAGCTTTAAAAAATAAAATATTAAAAACACAATACATCTTAGAAATACAACTGACAAGCAACTAGTACATTCATCATACTCTACTGTTCACTATGGCGTATACGTACTTTTATTTTTTAATAGGGCAACACATCGCGGCACGCAATACACTAATTTTGTACAGGCGTTATACATATACTATGTTTCTCGCGCTGGTTTTTGAAAGCACGAAGATAAAATTTTTTGTATTTGAATCAGAATGGGCATTTAGTGACATTGATATAACATTACCTCGTGAATACCAAAGCATTTTGATACAAGATTGTTATGCCTCGCAGCCGACGACTGTCTGCTTTGAAAATTTTAAGAGACAAATATTTCATTGTGGGCTTATGCCTACGATCTAGCCATTGTTCTTCAGATTAAATTTGGACAGTCTTCAAACGGAAGAGAAGCCTTTTTAAGAGTATTTTAGCGAAGGGATTTCAAGGGGTATTAAGGACTCACATACGACACATAATTTTTGTTCCAATATCAACCTAAAGAACAAATATTAAATTGATTGAAGAAGCATTTGGTGTGAAATATGGGAATGATCTAACAAGGTGGGTAGATATAATGGATTTTTATATTAACAAGATCAAAAACTTCATGCAGATAGCATCAACAAATATTAATTTTATGAATTTTTGGTGGTTCATCATTGCACTAAGAAATCTAAGACAGCTGTAAGCAATTTCAAAAAATAAAGAAAAATAAAATATTTATTTAGATACAAATATGAGGTTAAAATTGTAAGGTCAAGAGATCCCTCATCGTTTGTTTTTCTATACAATTGTTTTTTGTCTTCTATTTTTAGAGACATTTTGGAAACTGCCCGCACTTCAACTTTTTCTTAGTAACTTATTTTTGTATTCAAAAAAGTCAACGATTTTTTTTAAGATTTAAGACTTAGTTTTTACCACTATTTAAAATCCACAAAAAAGAAAATTTCGAAGCCAATTTGTTTGATTTGGCTAGCTCTGATGTATTCATTTTGAATTTAGAATATTTTATTTCCAAGTTCAAAGGAAACTGTGGATTTTATTTGAACTAAAAAAATCCTTATGTATACCTTTCTTTTCTTACAGTCTTGTCATTACTTGTTTAATCTTTAAAAGAAATTTAATTTAAAAAAATTGGTTCCATTTTGATACAAACATTCCACTGTGGTCA
Source organism: Chrysotoxum bicinctum (assembly GCA_911387755.1). Classification (NCBI taxonomy): domain Eukaryota; kingdom Metazoa; phylum Arthropoda; class Insecta; order Diptera; family Syrphidae; genus Chrysotoxum; species Chrysotoxum bicinctum. Next base: position 128,847,502 of record OU426989.1, on the reverse strand, counting down.
TCTCAAGAAGACAACCAAGACATTTATTTTCTGACAATTATCTTAATCGAACAAAAAAAAAGACATTTTAAATTAATTGAGTTTAATACCGAAGAACGATATGAAAATAAATTTTTTTTTCTTTTTAAAATAGAAAACTATTTATTTAAAAATAAAATCGTTTAAAGTTTTAATTTTGAAGAGGCGGAACAAAACGAAATTCCCTTTAATATTCATTGAATACATTTTTATTGGTCACATCCAAAAAGGAATAAACTGAATCTTATAAATCGCAAAAAAAAACATGTTATTTTTTATGAAAAACTTGACCTGGGGGTCAATTCTCTAACTATGAAACTGTGAAGTGATAAAAAAGTTATCATTTCAGTATTCACAGCCATTTTTCATTTTTACATTTCATGAACTCACATAATGCGATTCTGTAACTCATACTGATAAATGTTTGTCAAAACATGTACTAAACAGTACTAAAATAAGAAACGCTCTCATTTTTGATACACGATTCTCATTTTTGAGCATAATTTTGTTTTTGTAATTTTCATATTTTATCAGGGCTTTTCACAAAATCGTTTGAGTGTGAAAACAAATTTAATATTTGAAAATATTTTGACATTTTATTAATTTTTTTTCATAAATTGCGAATCGGATAGTGCGTGAAGTTGTGAAAAAACTTATCACTTCACAGTTTCACAGATACAGAATTGACCCCCTGGTATTACTTACTTTTTCTTTAGAAAGTCAGCAGTTTTTTTTTTTAAATTTTGCTCGCACTAAAAGGATTGTCCTTAAAATGTTTGAACACAGTGCGTATGTTCATGTACATCAATTCAATTCAATTTATTTTCAAAAAAACGGTTTATTAGCAAGACTTAGTCGTTTATAGTACCAAAAAACTGGTTACATGTTTAGACAAAATTTAGACATGAAATATATTTCACAATTACAATCAAAAATTAAAAAATAACAATAATAAAAATTAATACTAAAAAACTAAATAAATAAAAAAAGAAGAAGTCCGTGTTATTCACTTTTTAATAATAAATTATAACTTGTTTTAAAGATTTTGCCATTTGATCCCTGTACATTTCTCCCTTCCCGTCACCTCCCATCCCTCCCCTTTCCTTCATTATGTCTATGTTATATTATTACATCTCTTGTATCAATTTTAAACAAAAAGAACATTTCGAACATGTTTTATTAAAAGCTTGACATTCTGTTTTTGGAGCATGTAAGGCCTTAAAAAAATGAAAGATCCAATTTTTTTTTGATTTTTCGAAAGATATTGAAATGTGACATTTATCTAAGAAACGCCTGGGTGAAATAAATTTTATTGGAAATGTTTTAATTACACACTCGAAAACAAAAAAAATATTACATCCCTGGCATGATGTTAAGAACATTTTCTGTTAAAATTTTATTTATCCATAATATATGTACATATATGTAGAGCATATTTAAGCTAAGAAGGTACACCAGTAGGTTCGATCTTACAATATTGTTCGATATGTCGATGACTGATAATATCTAGCTACTTAGCAATGCTAAATTGTCAGTCACACGGTTGTTAGATTTTGTCCCAAAGTCTGACAAATGCATTGTCAGTTACAATGGCCTGACAATGACTTTTCTAACAACGTTGTCATGTTGGAAATGTAAGTCCACATGGTTTTACAATTACATTACATGTAGAGAATTAAGACATCTATTCTAATTCCAGATCTGCCATCATCTAGATATGTATACTTCCTAAGTTTTAGCAGAGCACACATTTTTTATTCAAGCCACTACAGGCTTTGTGTAGTACCCCTTGGCATAACGGTTAGTGCGTTGAATTGTTATGCAAAGGGTCTTGGGTTATATTCTCAGCTGCTGCAAACAAGTTTTTCAAGAGTTAACTACCTCTTGCGAGGAATTGACAAATTATCTTGTCCTCTGTATCTTGTCATAAGAAGTGCTGCTCATTAGCAGTTCGGAATACCGCAGAAAATTGTAGGTCCCGTCTATTTTCTGCAAACACGCACCCAGAAATGGTTAAGAGTTGTAAGTCACTAGGTTTAGGCTCTCTTTGAGCCGTGATGGCCTCTAATTTATTTTAAGGGGCCTTTTAGGATAAGTAAGCTTTTTACTAACACTCGTATGAATAGTATTCGGTGTTACGGACCAATTTTTTATTTTTTTTTAATCAAAATTTCGAGTTCGTGCTATGGGCATGGACTACATTTTAGTCAAACAAAATTTTAGAAAAAAATGTTATTTTCGACTTTCTCATTAACGGCTCTAACGATTTTAGCCAAATTTTTTTAACAGGAGCTACCTTACATTTAAAATAATATTATATATAAAAATATTCGAAAACATATTTTTTGGGTTTTTTGAAAAAAAGATTAAATTTTTTTTTTGAATAATCAATATCTCTAAAACGTGTGAACAATTGTTTTTTAAAATTATTTCCTAAAATCTATATATTACTAAATACTTAAAATTTTCATCCCAAATTTTTTTTTTTTTTGAAAAATTTTAAAGATTTTTTTTTATATAAAAAATTAATTTAATAATAAAATGATTGTTAAGCTTTGTTTGCATAAATTTATTCTTTTCTAGCAATCAGACGGCAATTTTATGCATTTGAACATTTTTTTTTCATGAAATCCTTGTTTTATATTTATTTATATATAATTATAAATAATAATCATCAACTAGAACCTAGCTAATTGTTTAACAAAATTTTCCAAATGGATATTAAAAGTAACTTACTTAGAACCATTTTTTTTTCGATTTTCTTGAAAACTGCAACTTATTTTGACAAATTCTGTGTATGCTAATGCTCCTAAAAAATGTAAATAGTATTGTTGATTTTCTGAATCCTGATAATAATCAATTTCTTAACACTACCATAACTACAAGATTAATAAAAAAATGTGGCGTACAATAAAGATTATTTTTAACGCTTAAATCAAGCCAAATCAATCGCCGTGGAAAAGTTCTATGTGCCCCGAATAGTGCGAAGAGCAATTGAAACTTCAATAAGAGACCAAAGTTTTAATCTTTCTGATACATAGGACCCCTTACGGATGACCTAAGACAAAACACAAAACAAATGTATGCACCAGCTGTGATACATTAAGGGCGATTTTCTTCACTCAAAGTTGAACTCAACTTTAGCATTTTTATTTCCAACTTGTAATTTTGTTTTTCTTCACTCAAAGTTGACAGTTTCAACTTCTGATTTTCAACTCTAGAGTTTATCAACTTTCAATTTTCTCAACTCCCGAAAAAAGTAGAAGTAGGCCGCGCAAACTTGAGATTTTCCACTAGAATTTTTATTTTGTTTAATCCAAAGTTGTTTTCGCTTTCAATATCTATAATAAATTAATTTGAAACTACATATAATGTTTCCAGGAAACTGTTTTTGGGAAAGACGGCTGCTTCGGAAAGCGAAGATGAGGAATTGTTTACTCCTAAAATAAGACAATGTAAGACTCCACGTGTTGGAGTCAAAGTCCACCACAAGAATAGTGTTTCAGCTAATAGAGGATTCATTGCTTTGCAATGGGAGACGGTATTGGCAGCTCTCTCAGGCTCTAGCTTATACCTCTCCCTTTCACCGTCCAGAATTTCTTATTCGATTTTATGCCAAATGTTGCTGTCTTTTCTCTGATAACTTGGGAATCTTATTGGGTTTTATTTGTGTTTATTCCGTTACTTATTTTTTTAAATTTTAATTGCCAATAAAAATTATACTGAACCTTAAATTTTAATTTACAAACGCAATAAATTCAAATCTACAAGTAGAAAACAACAACATATGACATATCTGTCACAAATATCCCAGGGATATTCTGAAAAACTCAAGTTGGCCAACTTTCAAGTTTTAACTTCCGAGTTAAGAATTAAGGTAGTGAAGAAAAGCAATTTTCAACTTGCAGCTCATCTCTCGATTTTGTATCAACTCTATAGAGTTGGTCAACTTTAGAGTTTCCGGCAAGTTGAACAGTAGTGAAGAAAACCTAAGCTTGCTTGTAGTCAAGAGCATATTAACCTCATTTGCTCCCCTGATAGCAATGTCTTTGGACTTGAGTTGCTTTCCTGTTATCGAGCTAAGTGGGTCACGTATTGACTATGTAGATACAGTAAAAAACTTGGGAATTTGCTTTAATAGGACCTTAAGTTGGAACAACCACATCAATCAAGAGGTTGGCAAAGCTTATGGGGCTCTTCGATTACTGTGGCCAACTAGAAATTTTACCCCATTGGAAACTAGAAAAATGCTTGAAAAAACCCTTGTGGTACCAATCTTGACCTATGGTTGTGAAATTTTCTGCAAGCTCGACAGCGTAAGCCAAAGAAGGCTTAATGTTGTTTTTAATAACTTAGCACGTTACATTTTTGGACTTAGCGGTTATGATCACATTTCATCATTCTCCAAAAGTATTTATGGTATTTCTTTTGATAACCTTCTAAGACTTCGTACCCTTATTTTGTTTTTTAATATTGTGCATACGCGACAACCCTAATACCTTTATAATATAATCCAGTTCTCTTTATCTAGACGCTCGAACCAAATAATAATTCCCCGCTTCTCAAGCCTTAATTCAGAGCGGCAGTTCTTTGTTGATGCAGCTCGTTTATGGAATTCACTGCCACGCAATCTGCGAAATACAGATAATTTAAAACAATTTAAGAAAAATGTCTTTGAACATAATGCCACGTCCTAACTTGATTTTTGTCTAGACTCCTTTGGTTGCTGTTGGTCTCGCTACCTCTCTGTTTCTTATCTTCTAAATTTTTCTCTTCTTTTTTGTTGTTCTATTTTTATTATTACATTTAATTTTTTTCTTTTTTTCATTCTATAACTTTTAAAAATTTCAAATTATTTTTTTTCCTTTAACCTTTGAATTATGTCCTTAGTTAAGCTTTCTTACCAAAAGATGTAAATCTTAAAATTAAGCTCTTAATAAATAAATAAACTAAACTAAACTAAATTGATCAACAATTGAAAATTCACAACGATGCTCACATCGTGTAAACACTGCACACTCAATCAGTGCTGACGTAACATTTATCATTTTTATTTTGAAGTATTCAGTGACAGATGCTTTAGTCGCTGTAAATCGTGAAAATAATTTTTGATAGTTAATATTTGGTACTTTATTTTACCTTTTTCTTTTTCTTCATTTTAATTAAAATAAAATGCATTCTTTTCTTTTTATTTTTTATCTGTATATATATATTTCGAGGACTTATTTGCCTCATCATCAGTATCAAAATTATTTTATAATAAATTATTTGATAACAATCTGTTTTTAATATTAGACATTTGGTACATTGTACGATGTACATATGTAATTTTAATTGTTTTTTAATGTTATTTGTAAAAACTTTACCAAAAGTTATAATTTTTTCTTGTTTTAAATTTATAGATCCTAATGGCCCTTAGTGTCGAAATATATTGATTCACAAACAATCAACCATATGAGTTATTTTTCGGAACAGTTGGATATGCAACAAAACAACAACTTGGCCTAAATATATTTCGTCGGCACAAAACAACATAAAGACGAAAATATTTAAAAAAAAAAGAACATTTCATTGAATAAACTTTTTTGTAAGCGATTTATGAACAATTTTTAGGACCAGATTGCTTTGGCAAGTAAGGGAGGAATAGTTCTTATAAGATGACTCTTACTACGACTAAAAATACAAATAACAAAAAAATAGCCATAGTTATTTCTTAAAGTTTGCGACCGTTTCTTTTCAATTATCGTTTAAAATTTAAAGTCAATGTCATGATAAATTTAAAGTACTAGATGGACCGTCAAAACCGCAGATAGTAAGTTAGTTATCATTTTCAATTTAAAGCCATTCATTCCCCAAGTCTAATTTAGTTATGGTACCGCGTTCGACATGTCTTTTGACTATTTAAAGTGAATTCGTATAAAACATTAGTTCAGTTTCAGGGTCAAGTTCTCTTATAAATATATTATTGTAATAGCTTCCTTATTGTTCCTTCCAAGAAACCTTAACAAATATAAAGGATACATACTTACACCACCCACAGACTCGTCTATTGAAGAAACACATAAATGTAGTGTTTTGTTTTTATTACATAATGATAAATTTACTCCAATGAAAAAAAAAAAATAGCTTTTGCTATGCTAGCCAAGCGATTGCAAGCACAATACTACTGGCAACTCGGCTGTTGTTTGACTATTACCTAAAACAAAGCTGCATGAAAGTAACCTCTTGGTTACGTCACGCCATATAAAACAAAAACAATCATTAAAAATGAATGAAACAAAAAAATTAGAGAAGTACTCGTACCTAACACATAAGGACAAACGATGACAAAGTTTTCAAAACTCTGCTTTTTCTTTTTCAATACCAAATGAAGAAGACAGAGAACTAATTCAAAGAAACAATCATCAACCAACAACCTGCAGCGCACATTCTATGGAACTTACGAATACTCGTACTAGCTAAATAATAAGCTGAAGGTCTTTTTTTGTGATTTGGTTTTTCCTGTATATTCTTTATGTGTCATATTTTCCGATAGCCGTTATCCTACCTACCAGGCCTAAACGATAAGCAAATACATAAAAGGACGATACACTGACTCATGAGTGTGGTGGCAGCTATGTTAACTCGAGTATAACGGGTGATTTTTTTGAGGTTAGGATTTTCATGCATTAGTATTTGACAGATCACGCGGGATTTCAGACATGGTGTCAAAGAGAAAGATGCTCAGTATGCTTTGACATTTCATCATGAATAGACTTACTAACGAGCAACGCTTGCAAATCATTGAATTTTATTACCAAAATCAGTGTTCGGTTCGAAATGTGTTTCGCGCTTTACGTCCGATTTATGGTCTACATAATCGACCAAGTGAGCAAACAATTAATGCGATTGTGACCAAGTTTCGCACTCAGTTTACTTTATTGGACATTAAACCAACCACACGAATGCGTACAGTGCGTACAGAAGAGAATATTGCGTCTGTTTCTGAGAGTGTTGCTGAAGACCGTGAAATGTCGATTCGTCGCCGTTCGCAGCAATTGGGTTTGTGTTATTCGACCACATGGAAGATTTTACGCAAAGATCTTGGTGTAAAACCGTATAAAATACAGCTCGTGCAAGAACTGAAGCCGAACGATCTGCCACAACGTCGAATTTTCAGTGAATGGGCCCTAGAAAAGTTGGCAGAAAATCCGCTTTTTTATCGACAAATTTTGTTCAGCGATGAGGCTCATTTCTGGTTGAATGGCTACGTAAATAAGCAAAATTGCCGCATTTGGAGTGAAGAGCAACCAGAAGCCGTTCAAGAACTGCCCATGCATCCCGAAAAATGCACTGTTTGGTGTGGTTTGTACGCTGGTGGAATCATTGGACCGTATTTTTTCAAAGATGCTGTTGGACGCAACGTTACGGTGAATGGCGATCGCTATCGTTCAATGCTAACAAACTTTTTGTTGCCAAAAATGGAAGAACTGAACTTGGTTGACATGTGGTTTCAACAAGATGGCGCTACATGCCACACAGCTCGCGATTCTATGGCCATTTTGAGGGAAAACTTCGGAGAACAATTCATCTCAAGGAATGGACCGGTAAGTTGGCCACCAAGATCATGCGATTTGACGCCTTTAGACTATTTTTTGTGGGGCTACGTCAAGTCTAAAGTCTACACAAATAAGCCAGCAACTATTCCAGCTTTGGAAGACAACATTTCCGAAGAAATTCGGGCTATTCCGGCCGAAATGCTCGAAAAAGTTACCCAAAATTGGACTTTCCGAATGGACCACCTAAGACGCAGCCGCGGTCAACATTTAAATGAAATTTTCTTCAAAAAGTAAATGTCATGGACCAATCTAACGTTTCAAATAAAGAATTGATGAGATTTTGCAAATTTTATGCGTTTTTTTTTTAAAAAAGTTCTCAAGCTCTTAAAAAATCACCCGTTATTTACCATTCACACAATTCGCTGTCCTTTTTCACTTGTCATCGTTGATCTAATAGTTGTTTTCTTCGGCATTTATTTTACTATACATTGTTTTTTGTTGGTACAAAATTTTGACACTGTATTTCAATACCCGAGTTTAAGAATATTTTAATCATAGTTCCTTTATTTGGTATAACAGATTTCAGTGAAAGAAGTCCCATGTATAATGGCTTTATTAGAAAGAGCGAAAATTCCATTAATTATGGAACACAACGTTGTTCAAGCTATAACGAAGCGGATGGCCGTATGCCTTTAACTGTAAGTTAAACCTTGTAAGCGAATAATCCGAGATCTTTGCGCAGAATTGTCCTCAGGCTAGTGCGTGCAATGTTGAGCTGTTGAGAGCGATGGCGAGTTGATGTTCGCGAATTGAGTCTCACACTCTTGGCTAAAGTAGACTCTTTCTCGTCTGTGCACACCGTGTGACGACGGGGACCATGAGTGTTGTCCACTAGCATACCAGTCTCACGAACTTGTTTGCACAAACTTGCGTACAGCAGGCGCGGTGGGTGTTTCATTTCGGCCAAAACTTCTTTTCAAAAAATCCACTGTTTTTAATATTTCCCAACGTTGTTCAAGCGTAAGGCAAGTCAAGTAGTTCCTCGGAGGTATGATACTGACTTAATGTCAAGATTTCGAGCGGGAATCAGCTATCAGTGTCAAAATAACCAATGATTTAAAAAGAAACCACTAGATGGCCCACCCTAAGTTACCATCATCTATTAAACGATGTCACAGTGTTGGCAAAACTAAAGCACGAAATGATTTCATTTTAGAAAAAAGTCAAAGAAATTAAGAAAACCAATAATAATTTTACAATTTTTTTCTTAATCAGTGTATATTGTTTTCTTCACTTAATAGTTATTAATTATCTTACCTTATTTAAAATTCAATAAAATAATTCAGAACTTATTAAAAGGTAAGTCAGCAAAACTAAAGCATATGTACCCTATTTTAAGAGTAACTCGCCTGTATCTAGTAGTAAATTTTACAGTTAACTGTTCTTTTTTTTCAAGCATGATCTAAACAATGAGAAAAATCAGTTGTGTGTCTTCGGCCGGAGTTTTAAATCCAATATTATAATTTATATAGAAAGTGATAATATGGCTCACAATAAATATTCCAACGAACTAAAAGAAAAAAAAGTTTTCACTAACGGTGAATCAATTACATTTATTGCAAATGAATTTGGTATCTATATGCCATACGTCAAACGGTGATTGTGCAAACGGTTCATAATGGCGGGAGACCCCGAAAAACCACCCATCGCGAAGATAAAAGAATCATCACATCAGACTTATCAAAAAGAGTCGGTCAATGAGTCGGTCCAATACACTAAATTAACGGTATAATGAATTGTTTCATAATATCATGCTTCTGGGATGGATCTTTTAACATGACTACGATCCTAAACATACCCCTAATGTTGTGAAAGATTGCTTAAACGATATTGCTGCTATGAAGTGGCCCCTATTTGATTTCAACCCTATAGAGAATCTATCGGAAATTGTAGATCAAAGAATTGATCGATTGATGGGACCAAATGTAATAATTTAGAATCCATCCTTGAACAAGTGCAAATCGCTTGAAATAACATCTTCATGCAAATAATTGACAACCTTATTGACTCTATGCCTCATCGGTGTGCTCAGTTACAGTGATTGCCATTAATATTCGGTTTTCTATGTAATATTTTTCTCAAAGACTATATAAACTAATATATTTGCACCATTATTTCAACAATTTTTTTTTTCAGATTGTATTATCAAAATCGGTTACAACGACATCGGTTATAACGACGTATCGGTTTATAACGACCAAATTCTTAGGTCCCGGCTGAGTTCCATTATAATCCCATTGAATAATAATCGTTTATTACGACATCGCTCACAACGACATATCGGTTATAACGACCGGATTTTCCCCTTTTTTTAATTAAAATATTGGTTATAACGACGCAGCTGTTGATGCGATTGCATATTTTTTTAAACGGTAATCTGTTTATCTGTAGATGCGTTGTATGAAGAATTTCGGATACATATTTGTTTTACGTTTATTATTTGTTTTGAGTTTGTTCAAGTAGGTGGGAAAATTACTTAGTGCAAATTTGTCTGCGTGACGAATGGTCGTAGAAGTTTTATTTTATGCGGTTCGCATAAAGTATCTAGTCTTGGAAAAGGAGTCAGAAACGAACCTCAACAATAAATAAGAATTCTAAATTATAAAAAAAGGGTCTCTACTTGAAAAGAAATTTATTTACTTGATATCGGTTACAGCGACCTATAACGACTAAATTCGACAGCCCCTTGAAGGTCGCTATAACCGATTTTGACTGTACATTTGTTATTCATTGGAAAAGAGTTAGAAACATAACCAAAATCCATTTTAAGACAAAAAAGTTAAAAAATATACAAATAAAATGATCATAGTTAAGAAATAAGCACTCCATTAATATTTGTTCTTTTTTTTTTTAAGTTTTTATATAATTTGTTAATAATAATATTAATGTTTAGTGGCGTATCCTTTATTATTTACCACTCCAGATAAACGTCTTGGCATATTGGTCCCAATTTTTTGTAGGTATTCTGGGGTTATTTTTTACCATTCTTGTTGCAATGTTGCTTTGAAATCATTTGTGGAGAAGCAGAATTCTCCCTCGCACGTCGATCCAGTCCATCCCACAGATTTTCAATCGGGTTGAGGTCTGGAGATTGTGCAGGGCTCGCAATGACTTTTGGACAGTTATACAGCAACCATTCGCGGACAATACGGGCTTAATGCTGAGATCATTGTAATGTTTAAATTTAAAGGACCGCGAAATACCCACTTTTTCGGGGCTCTGCCTAAGGTTTTTTCTTAAGATCCTCAACTAATACTCCTCCTTGTTCATTATTCCATCAATAAAGACCAATTTGACCACGCCTTTGCAACCCCACTCCATCATATGACCTATATCATGCTTTACAATCGGCTTAAAATGTTTGCTCTTCAGCTCTTTATTTCTTTTGCGCCATACCATAAGCCTGCCATCGGAACCAAAAAGGTTGAATTTGCTTTCATTCGCAAAAATTATATCCTCCCCACCATGATGGATCGTTTTTTAGTATTCTTTTGCAAAATTTTGGCGAATGAGGTTGTTGCGCAAGTTTATGTATGGCTTTTTTCTGGTAACTTGACCGTTAAAACCATTAGCCTTAATGGTGCGACGAACGGTTGACGCAGACACATGCTTCCCACATTCAACCAGAACTTTACTCACGATTTTTGGGGCACTCAAATATAGAGGTTAGCTTTTACTTTGCGTAAGATTAAGCGTTCTTCGTGAGCTGTTAATTTGTTTGGGTGGCCTTTTTGCTTCTTGTCGACGCGTCTCTCGTTTTGCGATAACTTCTAACAATATTACCACAGTAATAGGCTTCATATCTAATATTTCCGCGATTTCATTGTAAGTTAAACCTTTTATACAGTCGTTAATTACTAATTTTCTCTTCTCAAGGGAAGAATTTCTTCCCTTACGGCCCATTGCTTTTGCAAATAAAAAAAAAATAAACGAAATTCAAATACTCGAACTGTCACAGTTATAGCTTCAAACTAAAATCAAAATTAAGAATCGATTACCTTGATTAAAAACAGAAAAAAGCGTAAAAGTTAAAAAAAAAAAAAAAAACGAATATTAATGAAGGTGTTTTTCTTAGTTTTTCGGGTATTATAGTTCTTATAGTTCTTTATTAAAACTAATAATAAATGGTTACAATCCATTTGTTTTTAGACAAGTTACTGCATTTTGAAAATATTTAAGTCAAAAACCGAATATTAATGAGTCACTGTATTAAAAATAAAATGCACGACTGGGTCGCACGAACTTGCTCCTATGTAAAAGACTAAGAATTTCAAAAATGAATGTTATTAGAGAAACTGTTCATAAGCATAAAATTCATTTTTTAAATGACTAAAAAAAACTTCTTTAGTAGTTAAAGGTAAGAATAGGGTGCCATGTGATTCAAGCAAATATAGATTTATGCAAGAACAAAAATTATAAGTCTTTGTAGTGGTTTGTTAAAAAATAAGGTTTTAGGGCAGAGCGGGGCTAGTTGGACCGTTTTTTTCTTGAAGTCTCATAACTATCATACTATTTATAGTACAACTTTGGACCTGGTATCAAACGAAAGACTGGACTTCTGGCTTCAAAATCAAATAAGAAAAAATAGCAAATATGTTACCCCAAATGAATAATGCTGCCTTAAATGGATCAAGTCCAAGTGGTCCAACTAGCCCCCATAGTGGGGCGAGTTGGACCAGTGTGTGGGGCTAGTTGGACCAAGCCCTGAAAAGTTCCAAAAAGTCATCCAACAAATCTAAGTTTTTATTTTTTTTGTTTTATTATTCACCCCAATTACCTATGTCGTCTCGTTTTTTCGATGTCTCTCGTTTTCTCTGTCGTCTCGTTTTTAAAATGGCATTCCATAACTTCTTCGACACGATGATTTTGTAACAGATTTAAAAACGATGAAAAAGTAACAAACATCTGTCAAATTCAAAGGAAAATCTACATTAGTGTTGGGACTTCGCAGAAGCTAAAGAGTGGTAGAAAGGTTGTCAAAAAAGTGGTAGAAATTAAAAGCCATTTTTATGTAGCAAATCGTATATTGAAAATAAATTTATTGAAAATAATTCAAATACAAAAATAAAAGAAATAATATTTCGGTTCTTTATGTTTCAAAGATCACATTATTATCTGGAAGAAGTGAAATCTGAGTAGCAAAAAGTGGTAGAATTAGATTTTTAGGTGGTAGGTTTTCATGAACAGCAAAAAGTGGTAGAAATACCACTTAAATGGTAGAAGTCCCAACACTGGTCTACATACAATATTATTGCTCGATGTTCAATTAATGAACAAATGCAGTTTTTTTTTAATTATTAGAAAATAAATAAGTAAATAAAATGATAAGTGTTGAAATGTATTACATTTATTAGTTTCTTTTCTTTCCATCCCATGTTTATAAATTTCCTCTTTTCTTCCTTTGTTTATACTTTCATTGATACAATTTAAGGTTATTTTTTGGAGTACACACTGCTTCTTCGAAAGCGTAGCTCTTTTTTGTTTAATAGCGAAAGCTTGCCGTTATAGAATAAGCGATTCAAAACTTTTGCCAAGCATCTCCATCTCTTACTGGAGGACGTTTTTTGTATCCCCTTCAAAAAAAAACCCTAACTGCTCGTCTTCTTCCTCAAATCTACGAGCGTCTGGAATTGGTTTTTATTTGTTAATTACAACATTTAAGTTTATAGTATAGTACAACAATTTTAGACAAATATGTACTTGTTTTATTTATCGTAAAAAAATTCGATAAAATAAATTATTTAACAAGAATACTTGCAGTTTTGCGACCTCCTATGTCTCTGTCGTGTGTAAATTTCTGAACGAGAGATATCGTGGTTTTTTTTCTTAGTCGTCGTATTTTTTCGTCTTACAGAATGCAGAAAGAAAGTGTTCAACGACGTTTGACATTTACAGACGACAACAAAACGAGTGACAAAAGTTGGAAACGACTTATGGAATGCAGATCGTGTCAGGTCGTATATTTCGCTGTCGTTTACGACATCGGTAATCGGGGTGATTATTTAACACAGTTCGACTAACAAAAACATATAACAAAAATACTTCACTCAGTAAGAAAAAAAATTAACAAAAATAAATTAAAAAAAAATGAATTCACAAACATAAATTAAGCTTTGTATTATTGACTTAATTCCTAAATTCCTTAGGAACTCTAAGAGTCGTAATCGCTGTTGCAATTGACGCAAATTACATGCAATATGTATATTTATTTTATTTTAGGGTAGTAGTTTTTTTCGAGAAGAAAATGTAACGGCTGTAAAGTGGGAACCATGGTTTGTTCTTGCGTATTCTAGGAATTGCAAGTAAAAACAGATACAAACATATGAAATATGGTTTTTTAAATCAGCGGGCTAGTTGGACCAGGTGGTCCAACTAGCCCCTCACCTAGTTTGGTTTACATATTTCATCATACACATAAAAATACTTAAAACTATTCAATTAAACACACAAAATATGAAAATACAATATATTCACTAATAAAAAAACTTTACCTCAGTCCAAAATTCTTTTTTTTTTCACTTCACAAATATAAAAACTAATTTTTCCGAATTTTTTACTTTTGTAGTCGAAAAACACTAAATTGTGCGTAGTTACTGTTCGGGTGACACAATGAAACTGAAACCGGTTTAGCACGTGTTGGTAAGAGAGAACGCTTTATTCGTGTTTGATCATGTTCTTGTAGTACTTTTGGTTTCTGAGTAATTCGCGTGGTCCAACTAGCCCCGTGGTCCAACTAGCCCCGCTCTACCCTATATAAGAAAATTTTAAAACATTTTTAAGAAAAAATGTTGGTAGATACGCCAATTTGAAGTTTTTATTATTGTATGAATAAAAATTAAATTTACAAAAAAAGTATTGAGCCGTTTTCGAGACATTGAATTTTCAAAAAACAAAAAATTATTTTTTTTTTTCAAAATTCAAAAAAATATTTTTCTTAAAGTTTTGAAATGCAATGTTTTTTAAACTTTTTAAAAGCTTCCCTCTACGAAATTTCATTAAAATCCGTTGTGCTAATAATGAGAAATTCAAAATTTTAAAAAACCGTTCTATGGTAGGTACATTCAGTAATATCTTGTTTTCAAATTTTTTTTTTTATTAAATTACAGATATTAAAAAATAATAGAAAGAAAAAAAATTTAAGCAAAATTCTCGGAACCGTTTTCGAGAAAAATACGATTTTCGAAAACCATTTTTTAACATTTGTATGGAGGGTATACCGTTATTTTTAGGTAAAATGAATTTATTTTGCTCATATATTGTAGATTATTTTTCCAAACTTTTATTTATCAAGTTTTGAAAAAATCGAGCATGGGGTTTTCGAAATATTGAGTTTTCAAAAAAAAAATTTTGAAAGTTTTTTTAAAAATCCAAAAAAAATGTTTTGGAAAATTTGAATACACAATAATATTGAAACTTCTGGGAAGCTTTAGCATAAAAAAATGATCAAAATCAGTTGTACCGTTTTTGAGAAAATCAAAAACAAAAAAAATGGTCCCAAGGGGGGTACCAAAACTACTCATTTTTTTGAAAATTTTTTTCGACCATTACCTAGGTTTAACTAAATTAAATTTTTTGAATTTTTTTTAAGAAAATCGCAGGGACAGTTTTTGAGAAAAAAAATATTTATAAAATTTCGGAAAAAAATCGTATGGAAGGTACCGTTATTTTTGGTCATAAAAAATCAAATCAAAAAACATCCGGGGGTAAAAAATCAAAACCCATATCTACCAAGTTTGAAGAAAATCGGCCGAGCCGTTTAGCTGTAATCGAACAGACAGACAGACAGACAGAATTGCCAGACCCACTTTTTTCGTCTTCGCTATCATCGTAATGTCAACTTTGATCAAAATCTCGAGTTCGATTTTTTAGACGAATGCATAACTTGCCTTATAGTACCTATAAGTCGCAAGTAAAAATGGCTACGCAACTAAGTATTAGGAGTTTATGTTCATTATTTTCAGTTGTTTTATTTATGAATTCAAAAATGTGCTTTAGTTTTGTACACTTTATTTTTAATGAGTTCTAAATATTTTATAATATACAGGGTGTCCCACAGTCACCGCCCCAAATGAAAACCATGGATTCCTGAGGTCATTTTAAGTCGAAAAACTTAAGAGGTCATTTTCTCGTTTTCGTCCCGTTTTCGAGTTATAACGGTTTTTATTATTTTTCCATTAACTGGCTTTATCTTTGCCAAACTGCGCCCGATTCGTGAGATTTTTTTTATAATCAATCAAGAATTTAATACAGTTTTAGTTTGTCCAAACACTTTTTTTTCTGCGGACAACCGTTTTTCCGCAATTTTGCATCAAACCCAATTTTTTCGTTTTTTAAGTAGTTTTTTCACTTTGATATCAATTTATTCAAAAAAACGCGTTAATAAGTATTAATTTTTTCACTTATTATAAAAGCCCAGTTCATTTTCTAAAATTAGATATTTTTTTTCCTTAAAAAGAATACTAAATGTAATTAACAAAAAAATAAACAAACTGAGTGAATTTAAAAAAAAAATAATTTTTAAGTACAAAATTAACTTTTTCTGAGCTATTGTGGTTAAGAAAAGGACAAATAGATAAAGTTAATTAGTAAGACCGTTAACTAATGTAAACATTAAAGATTTGCATTATGATTTGAAGGTTGTAAATGTCTTTCTCGCGTGAACTAGCGTCCGCGTCGTGTTCTTTCACTTGATACTCCATTTTGGATTTGTTATTCAAGTTGTAGTTTTTTCTCAATTATTTGCGAACAATGGATTACACTAATCAAGAATATCTGGAAATGTTTTTAATATACGCTGAAATGGGACAACTTTATCTATTTGTCCTTTTCTTAACCACAATAGCTCAGAAAAAGTTAATTTTGTATTTAAAAATTTTTTTTTTTTTAAATTCACTCAGTTTGTTTATTTGCTGTTAATTACATTTAGTATTCTTTTTAAGGAAAAAAAAACATTTTTTTTAAGAAAATGAACTGGGCTTTAATAATAAGTGAAAAAAATTAATACTCATTAACGTGTTTTTTTGAAAAAAATGATATCAAAGTGAAAAAAACAACTTAAAAAACGAAAAAAATTGGGTTTGATGCAAAATTGCGGAGAAACGGTTGCCCGCAGAAAAAAAAGTTCTGAGACAAACTAAAACTGTAATAAATTCTTGATTGGTTATAAAAAAAATCTTACGAATCGGACGTAGTTTGGCAAAGATAAAGCCAGTTAAGGGAAAAGAGAGCAAAAATCATAAAAACCGTTATAACTCGAAAACGGGACGAAAACGAGAAAATGACCTCTTAAGTTTTTCGACTTAAAATGACCTCAGGAATCTATGGTTTTCGTTTGGGGCGGTGACTGTGGGACACCCTGTATAAATTAATAAGTAACTGCAAATTCAAGACTGATGTATTTGATTAAAAATAATAAAATTATTATTGGTTTTCTTAATTTTGAGCTTTAGTTTTGGTAAAAACTGAACATGTATGTTATTTCAGACTGATTCATAGCTTGGTTGATTCGACGGCCAATTGTGTATATTAAACGTTTCTGTTGTTTTTCCACAAAATATTAAAAGAACAATATCGATCGATTTTTTTTTATATAGTGTATAGAGCCTAATTATGTTAATAGGCAGAGCAGCGCTCAAACGCTTGTGGGAAGAATAAATGCAGAGACGAAACTTTTCACATCGAAACTATGCGAAGAAGGGCGATTCATAGCATGCAATTTACAAAAGTTGCGACTAACTTTCAATTTCATCATTCTTATCTTAGTTTCTTTTATTTACGTTTCTGAGAAACTTCATTCGCAATAAGAGAGCATAATTATTATAAAGTTTAATGAAGTTATTTCCATCTTTTCTAAAACAAATTGCACAGACTGATTTATAGGATCTTTAATATTTCTTCAAAATTGTTTCATACTACAAGGCAAGCTTTAAAACCTTATCATCTATAACTGCACCCATATTAATCAGACTGACCGCATGACAAACATGAACTAAAATTTTTAACCATTGGCCTAATTACAAATGAACCTGTTCAACCTTAAAAGAACAAAAATGACTGTGGGCTTTTAATAAGCTTGTACTTGAAAAACCGCAGGCCTTTTTTTGTTCAGATACGAGTATGTTAACTTTGAAATATTCATATCCTAATACAATATACATTTGTACATACAAAAATACTTACTGCTTATTTTCATACCACCCAAAACTAAGTTGGGTGGATTTTTATTGCCCTCAGCGAATGAGGTTGTCCTTGGACGCCCACTCATATCGTCGTCGTCTTCGGCGTTCTTTTTACTACTGCTGCTGCCACTGGTAGATGAAATCGTGTGCGATGCCGTATTTGTTGTTTTTAAAAAACCCCAAAATCTTTAAATAGTCCTTTTGCAGTGAATGTGTCACTGCTGCACGATGACACTGACGATGATGATGTTTAGCAATTCAATGAGACCGATGTCCTTTCTATGGGCAGCGGTACTAAGATGGTGCTTCAAATGGTCCGCAGGACCTTCTTCACTTATTTCTTAGTTGAAGTTGGCTTTGAGTCTCTCTGAGGAAGCGCTTTATTGAATTCTATTTTTTTTTTATTTTAACACTACACAGTCTACACAAAATAAAATAAAAAAATAAACTAAATTAATGTATACTTAATTAATCATTGTTTAATGTTTTATTTAAGATCTTCACTTTTTTCTATTATCACAAAAAAATAAGTATACGCACTTAAAATATAAAACAAAATTTTGAATTGTTGTTTTTTTATAAGCTCCGCGTGCTGAGAATCTCAAATATGAAAAATGGACGTTAGAAAGAAAGTGTAGTTTTAAAATGTCTTCTGATGGTTTTATTAATTCGATATATTGATTGAACAATTAAGTTTACTAAACTTGAATGCTTAATCGATTTAAGTTTAAGTCTAATGTGTCCTCATTTGAAGGGGGTCCATACAGGTAGATAACGTGTCTGACTGGAAAGAGAAATAAATAAATTTTTTTAATATACATATCTACATAAAATATATATGGTTTGGAATTTTAGGATAAAATTATTTTTTTTTATTTTTATGTTGCTAATTTCATTTAAAGTCGCAAGTACAAGTTTTTTGTCACTGGCCAAATAGTTCCTTTTTGCTAGTTTCAACAAACGAAAAAAGAATAGGTATTTCATGGCATACTTTTTCAATATAATGAAGAATGTCAATGGCTCAGATTCTAAAGGCTTTCCAATTGAGAATAATTATTAATGAGTTTGATAACTACTTTTTGGGAGTTTTCAATTAGAATTTTTTTAAACTTCAAAACATAAAACTAAAACTCAATCAAAAACTTTTACATACTATGAACATATAGCTGCGTGGTGGTCTCATGCATACTTTAAAGCTTGCTCTGGATTCATCGCTATTGGAGCCCATGTTAAGCATGTTAAGCACAAATGTTCAATTAATTGATTGATCAAGTTGTTAAAAAAATTTAAAACCATTATCTTGTTAAAAAAAAACTTTTGCTTAAATTAAGGACGATGTATGAGTCACTCATCCTGAGTCTAACGCACTAACTATTACGCCAAGGGAAATATTTTTAGACAATAATTTCTTTCGTTTAAGATACATATACTCGTAAGTAAATGTTGTTTTTTTTTATTTCCTGCTAATTGTTGTTAAAAGATAACTTTTTTATAAAAAAGATTAAATCATGATATACCTATTTTATATTTTTAGTATCGTTCTAACTTTGTATTGCATTTTAACATTTTTGAATGTCAAAGCAGATGTATTTGACAAGTTTTTTGGACGAACTGTCACTGTGTTTGACTTGTTCATCCAGAGTTTAGCACAGATATAAATAAAATGCACGACTGGGTTGCACGAACTTGCTCCTATGTAATAGACTAGGAATTTTAAAAACGAATGTTATTAGAGAAAACTGTTCATAAGGATAAAATGAATTTTTTTAAATTCTTTTAGTAGTAAGAGATAAGAACAGAATGCTCTGCAAATATGAATTTATGCAGGAACAAAAATTATAAGTCGTTGTAGTGGTTCCTTAAAAAAATAAGCTTTTATGTACAAAATTTTTAAAACATTTTTAAGAAAAAATTTTGGTACGCCAACCTTATGTTTTTATTATTGTACGAATAAAAGTCTAATTTCCAAAAAAAATTCTAAGCCGTTCTTGAGATATCGAATTTTTCAAAAAAAAAAATTACTTTTTTTTCTAAAAATTGAAAAAATATTTTTTCTTAAGTTTTTAAATGCAATGTTTTTTAAACTTTTTAGGAGCTTCTTTATAAAAAATTTTATTAAAATCCGTTATGTCGATAATGAGAAATTCAAATTTCGAAAAAATCGTTCTATGGTAGGTACAGTCAGTAGTAACTAAATTTAAAATTTTTTTTTATTAAATTATAGATCGTAAAGATTAATCAAAAGAAAACAAATTTTAGCAAAATTCTCGGAACCGTTTTTGAGAAAAATACGATTTTCGAAAACCATTTTTTAAAATTTGTATGAAAGGTACCGTTAGTTTTAGATAAAACAAATTTTTTTTTCTCAAATATTGTAGATTATGTTAAAAAACTTTAATTTGTCAAGTTTAAAAAAAATCGAGCATGGGGTTTTCGAAATATTGAGTTTCCAAAAAAAAATTTTGAATTTTTTTTTAAGAATCCAAAAAATTAAAAATTGAAAATTTGAATATGTAATAATATTTAAACTTTGGAGGAGCTTTGGCATTAAAAAAATTTTTTAAATCGGCTGTACCGTTTTCGAGAAAATCAAAAACAAAAAAAGGACCCAGGGGGGCTACCAAAAATAACAATTTTTTGTAAAATTTTTTTCAACCATTAGCTAGTTTTAACCAAATGAAATTTTTAAAATTTTTTTTAAAAAATTCTGTTGGACAGTTTTTGAGAAAAAAAATATTTATAAAATTTCGAAAAAAACATCGTATGGCAGGTACCGTTATTTTTGGTCTTAAAAAAAACAGAAAAAAACGTCCGGGGGGAAAAAATTAAAACCCATATCTACCAAGTTTGAAGAGAATCGGCCGAGCCGTTTAGGCTGTAGTCGAACCGACAGACAGACAGACGAATGCATAACTTGCCTTATAGTACCTATGAGTCGCAAGTAAAAATAGTATTAGCAAAAAAGAAAAATAAATCACAGGTTTCATTGGAAAACTTAGTATTATTTTCAAAAATTGTTTTGTAAAAATAAACAAATTACAAATTCAGAAAGAATTTTCAACAAAGGTTTAATGGTTTTTTTCAACAATGTCATATTTGTATATATGTACATAAATTAGACAGTTTGTCTGTGTGGAAAAAGTGGAGTAAATCTCGAAAAATCGGAGCGTTGGAGTAGATTTTTTTCCTTCAAAAGTGGATCAAATTTGCTCCGAATGGAGCAAGGTTCTAACCCTGGTGCAACTCATTCCTTTAGTCGACGAACAAAAGTGCGGATCTTGTGGATGCAATTATTATTTTTGTGATTTTAGGAAACATGAAAAACATGTTTAGAAAATGCACATCAAAGAAGGCGGTCTGATGGTAAGTAATAATTTTTGTGGGGCACTGCGTTGGTCGTGATTTTTTTAAGCTTAAGAATAACGGCTTATATAAACTAATCCTAGCTTAAAAGAGCTTTCCCTGATTTTTCTAATGTTTGATGAATTTTTTAATAGGATAATCAGCCATAAATACCACAAAGACAGCAAAAGCTTAAATTTAAAGCCAAAATGTACCCCTTTTCACGTGGTAACCATACTGGGTTAAACTGAATATGGACGAAAACGTGTGCCCTTTCAAAGACGTATACGAAAGAGCAAGACAGTATAATAATATGAGCAGATAATTAAGACCACCAAACGAGCTTAGCCCGTATTCCGGGCTTCATGTTCAATTATATAGAGGCACTTTATGTATGTAGATATCTCTGCATAAAAGATTTCTTAAAGTTAATCAGGGGTGACATTCTGTATCGCACACGCGAACAAACGTTTTCGCGCGTGCGAACAATTTGCTTCATGTAACATAAAAAACGAAAGTTTTCGTTCGCACATGCGAAACAAAATAAACGACAGCTTATTCTTTGACGTTTCTCTTCTTAAATATTTCAGTTTCAGTTTTGTTCAGAAAAAAAGTTTTTAATATTAAAAAAGAAGATGATACGGGAATATATTGCATTTTTGAACGATAGTGAAGAAGAACATGAGGATTCGGAGTTATTGAACTTGCCGAGTACAAAAAGAAATCTAAGAGTTTTTTTTCCAATTTATCTACTTTGTCAGATCAAAGATGTGTTTTAATTATTTGTTGCAAATTATTTTATAATATTAGTTTACAACTATATAGCTTTATTCAACGATTTCGGTTGAACAGAAAAGCCTACAAATACCTATGTGTTGGAGAATATACGCATAAAAACAGGGACGCGAGTCACATATTATATTCCTGCAATTTTTGAGCCTTTGCTCTACTTTAGAGGTACTAGGTGAAGGAAGTTACCAAAGGTCAGTTGGAAAAGATTTTGTTTGCCCTCTTGCACAGAGCACTCTGTCAAAAGTATTTGGTGAGTGCTTAACACCTTTGGACGACCAAATTTATGCGGAATGGATCAAATCGTCATCGGATTCAAAAGTTATTAAAGACAAATTTACATTTGGAGTTATCATGTTTCTTGTTAACACCACAGATATGTAAGTACAGTTCGAACTCGGTTAACACAACCTTCGATTCGCGCAATTTCTTGATTTTCGCAATTTCTTGTGTTTATTCATCTGTTCATTAAAATCAAAACATCAAACCAACAAAAACGATTTGTTTGCTTTCAATGTTTTTTTTTATAACAATTTAGTTATCTCTAAAAAAAAATAAGCCATCACATCTGTCTACCTATATAAATCTTTATCTAAGAAAATATAGCAAATTAAGTGCAAGAACCTCGGTTATTGCAACCGCCTTAATTTCTTTTTAGTTGTGTTAATCGAGTTTGTACGGTATATGGTTATGATCTCCCACTTTGTCAATTTTTATAGTTATTGGTTGTGTTAATACATACATACATAGACAAACATTTATTTTGCATCACATTTTGCACAAAAATACAATCTGTCACAGTAATAGTGATGAGTCTTCTTGACACTTTAGTGTATACAAATTTACTTTAATCGATATTAAATGCTTTCTTATTATGAATGTGTTTTTTTACTTAAAAATCAACAAAACTAATGTTAATTGATATTAAAATCCCAAGAAAATAAACTACGTACCTTCTTTTTCTTAATTTTGCCTCATTTCATTTCTTAAATCGTGTACATGACATCGATTTTCTTGAGTTTTATGTATCGATTTAAATTAATGTTCCATCCTTTCAATTATCTGATAGCTGTCAGCATCATAAAAGTATGCAATCAAATTTGTTTGGGTTTGAAGCATAAACGAACACAGAACCAAAAACGAAATGCGATACAGAATGCCAATTATCGCTTTCGCACATTTTCTTTCGTTTTTGAAAAACGATCAATCGCTATCGTTTCGTTTATTACAGAATCTGCCCCCAGTGCTCTTTACCTTAAAACATTGTTCTTGAATATTGATTAATAAAACCTGTATGCATTTTAGATTTTGCATTTATTTTTTATATTAACTCCTGATCACGAGCCTTTCGAATGAAAGAAGAAAGAGAAATAGCGTCTCCTCAGAAGGACACGGAATATGAAAAGAAGTATGAAGTATAAAGTAACTTTAAGGTCGTTAGAGACTTTGTCTGCCTAGTTTCCGCTATTAACACAGCGCTGTCAATGATTGATAACAGCAAATTATTCCATTGGCTTATGTGGTAGCTCCTTAACGCAACTATAAGACTGTGATCCATGGACATGATTGAGTAATTATGGTACTGCGACTTAAGATCTATTCTCCCGTGTGTAAAGATTGGGCCAAATACACAGCACTCCATTTGGAAATAAGTTTTCAATATTTCCCAACATTGTTTAAGCGTAAAGCAATTTTGTCCCGCGGAGATATGATACTGAAT
The DNA here is from genome assembly GCA_911387755.1 of Chrysotoxum bicinctum. Taxonomy (NCBI): domain Eukaryota; kingdom Metazoa; phylum Arthropoda; class Insecta; order Diptera; family Syrphidae; genus Chrysotoxum; species Chrysotoxum bicinctum. Next base: position 128,823,857 of record OU426989.1, on the reverse strand, counting down.
TTGTGTCAAGATTTTGAGCGGGAAACAGCTTTCAGTGTTAAAATAACCTATGATTTAAAAAGAAACCACTATATAGCCCACCCCGTATAGCTACAGGAGATATACATAAATAGTCCGCGCGTCCTAAACGAGCATTCAGAATCTATACGAGGCACTGCTCATCAAGACAAGATACTGAGGTGTCTTCTTAGTTTACAGTGGCAAAGTAAAATACCCGTTCTTATTCGGAAATTGTTACTGCTAAAAACGATGCAGGATCAAAAGCGTTCTTGGTTTTAGTTCCCAAGAAGGATTTTTCCTGCCTCATTATGGCTTCCTTTTTTGTTTTGATTTTATTTATAATCATGTTGGATATGATTCCAAAGTTTCCAGTTTACTCCACATTCTAGACCTCTAAGCAAGTTTGACTTTCTCGCAATATATACATACGAGTATTATGTGCATATTACCCGACAAATATAGATTAATTTCCTTTTTTTAAATACACACAAATTGCATCTTTTTTCAAGTGTTCATACTCAATTTGAGTGCAATTGCCATTCAGTCAGTGCACTACATTATTTGCAGGTTAAAAACAACCCCATTTACAAACTTGACCATGACTGCATAATACTTATTTTCGATGCCAATGTTTTTTAAGAACACAATAGAAAGTCGATCTGCATTGGCTCATTTCAATTGCAAAAATCTTAATTTCTATTTTCGCAAATGTATGTATATTCTCACCATACAATGATGAAGTATTTCCTAGACGACAACTAAAACTTAAAAAGAAACCGAATATATAAATCAGCAAGTGACAATACTATTTTAACAAAACCATGACTACAACAGTCGTCAACCCGAATACTTGACCCAATTATATCAATAAACCCCAAAATGACAGGATAAAAATATAAAAAAAAAATATGAGTTTATTCAAACGCATGAGAACTTACAGGAAACACAAAAACCTACTTTTCTGCCAAAAAGCTTCATAATAACGAACGACAGAGAACGAATATTGATGGTTTATTCGGAAAGAGAGAAATATAATTCGCAAAGAGAACTGAAGCAAAGTATCTACTTTGAAACAGAGACATGCGGAACAGACCATGTGCATTCCTAGAACACACCTGCACAATATAGATTCAGAAGAAATGTACATCAACATAATTTTGAGGTGACCAGACCACCCTTTTTCAATTTAATTAAAATTTCCAGATGTATGAGTTAAACTATTAAACTTTTATATACAGTGAAAGCTCGAATATTCGGATAATGACCGTGACAATATTTTTGACCTCCTAAGGAAGTTTTTGTCTGATTATATTGTTTTCAAAATCAATGCAAAAAACATGGTTGCTAACCAACGAAAGATATTTGTTTGTTTGTTAGGAACTAGTCCCCTATTGCGGTTGTCGATTGACCAAGCGATGAACCACTTTTCCGATTATCGATAGTCGTTTATTCAATTTCGTATTGTAAGTGTCTATCGACATTTTTCTATTTGAGACCCATTTGTGGTCTGTACAGATTCGAAATTCAACTTGAAGATATTATAAAATAAATTCTCGGTGGACACAACAAACTTCATTTTCTTCACATTCTACCAGTAAGAAGAATCTATTGTAAGACAATTTCAGGGACATTTTCGATATCCGAGTCACTATCAGTAAATTATATCTTGATTTCACTCATTTTAAAACGTAAACCAATTTGTATTAACCATGATTAACGGAAAATTATAACTTTTAGTTTGACCACAAATGAACTGTCAAAGTTAAAATACGAGTAGTATTCACAGTATTTTGTAGGTTAATTAACAATAGAGCATTGTTCATTCGATTGCCTTACATAATGCCAAACATGACAGCCGCAATCGGAGCATTATCCTTGTCAGTGTCCAGTTAATGGAGTGTATACCAAGGGGTACGTAAAATATATGGAATTTGAAACATAAAAGCTTGGTTACGAAAACTATCGTATAAGGGTGGTGTCCATTATGTGGGATTTAACTGTAATTATTGTTTGTGTTTGGATTGAGTTATAGGGTTGCCAGATTTTTCTTGCACCTCGGCCGGACAAGTGACTTAAATAATGAAAAATCCCGGGATTTGATCATATTGCCCGGGACAAAATAAATTAAATGCATGACTGGGTCGCACGAACTTGCTGTTACGTAAAAGACTAAGAATGTTATTAGAGAAAAATTATTTTTTTAAATGACTAAGGGCCGTTTGCTGATACGAAACTTAAATATTTATGTTCAACTTAAGCGCTTTATGTTCTACTTTTTCCTCTACGTAAACTGTCACATAAGAGTTTATGTGGAACATAAGTACTTATGTTCCGTATCAGCAAATGGGCCTAAAACAACTCCTAAGACAAGCTCCTACTAGCTAAACACAGGATGCCATGTGATTCAAACAAATATGGATCAACGCAAGAACAAAATTAAACTTCGGTGTAGTAGTTTCTTAAAAATATAAGCTTTTATATACAAAATTTTTAAATCATTTTTAAGTTTTTGATTTTGTTCGAATAAAAATTAAATTTACAAAAAAAGATATTGAGTCGTTGTTTTTGAGGTATCGAATTTTCAAAAAAAAATTGATTTTTTTTCAATATTAAAAAAAAAATATTTTGTTAGAGTTTTGAAATGCAATGTTTTTTTAATTTTTTAGAGGCTTCTCTTTGCAAAAATTCAATTAACTCGTTATTCCGATAATGAGAAATTCAAAAGTCGAATAAATCGTCCTGTCGTAGGTACAGTCAGTAATATCTTGATTTCAATTTTTTTTTATTAAAGTATAGAATTCTCATATAAATTATAGAATTTGAATACACAATAATATTTAAGCTGCTGCGGAGCTTTAACATAAAAAAAATAATCAAAACCATTACCTAGCTTTAACTAAATGAAATTTAAGAGAAAAAAAAAATATTTATGTATAAAACTTCAAACAAAAAAAATCATATGGCAGGTACCGTTATTTTTGGAAAAAAACAATTGGGGGAAAATTTTTTCGTTAAACTTGGTAGATATCGCAAGTTTAACGATAATCAGCCGAGCCGTTTAGGCTGTAGTCAAACAGACAGACAGACACACAGAATTGTGAGACCCACTTTTTCGTCTTCGCTATCATCGTAATGTCAAATTTGATCAAAATCTCGAGTTCGATTTTTTACGAGTGCATAAAATCATATAATGCGTATAGATCAAAATAAATAAATTCTTTTATAAATTACTAATTAAACGACTTTTTTGTCATTTATCATTTACAAATATTTTTCTTTTGTCAATTTTAATGACAGATGTCAGTTTACAAAAATAAATTTTTCGTTAAGTTAGGTTTGTTTGATTGAAATTTTAAAAGTAATTTCTTAAGGTTAAATCACAATGTAGTGATTTTTCCTTATCACTGAAAGATATTTAGGTACATTTGGCATTATTTTTTGAGTTTGAGTCCCAACCCGGGAAAAAAGCTGTCCCGGCGGGACAAATGAATTTATGTCTGAAATCCGGGATGTCCCGGGTAAACCGGGACGTCTGGCAACGCTAATTGAGTACTTAAGCTGTTCGACTCCTAATTAAAATTGCTTATTAATTATTAATTGTCTAGGTTTTAGTCAATCTTAATATGATGACGGAGAAATCGGGTTTCTTCGGTCCATATTTACATACATCTCAACGTTCATAGTTCATCGACTTATCGACCTAGAGCCCAAAATAAGTACACTTCCTTCAAATTTGGTACACGACATCTGTGTCATTTTATAGGTGACAAATTAGAATTTTTATTTTAGCTAATTAGATACCGATCAGATTTTTACTTGCGACTTATAGGTACTATAAGGCAAGTTATGCATTCGTAAAAAAAATCGAACTCGAGATTTTGATCAAAGTTGACATTACGATGATAGCGAAGACCAAAAAAGTGGGTCTCGCAATTCTGTCTGTCTGTCTGTCGGTTCGACTACAGCCTAAACGGCTCGGACGATTTTCTTCAAACTTGGTAGATATGGGTTTTAATTTTTTACCCCCGGACGTTTTTTTTTTTTTTTTTTTAAGACCAAAAATAACGGTACCTGCCATACGATTTTTTTTCGAAATTTTATAAATATTTTTTTTTCTCAAAAACTGTCCCACAGAATTTTTTAAAAAAAATTTGAAAAATTTCATTTGGTTAAAACTAGCTAATGGTTGAAAAAAATTTTACAAAAAATTGTTATTTTTGGTAGACCCCCTGGGTCTATTTTTTTTGTTTTTGATTTTCTCGAAAACGGTACAGCCGATTTAAATAATTTTTTTTATGCCAAAGCTCCTCCAAAGTTTGAATATTATTGCATATTCAAATTTTCAATTTTTATTTTTTTGGATTTTTAAAAAAAAAATCAAAATTTTTTTTTGGAAACTCAATATTTCGAAAACCCCATGCTCGATTTTTTTCAAACTTGACAAAAAAAAGTTTTTTAACATAATCTACAAGATTTGAGAAAAAACATTTTGTTTCATCTAAAACTAACGGTACCTTCCATACAAATTTTAAAAAATGGTTTTCGAAAATCGTATTTTTCTCGAAAACGGTTCCGAGAATTTTGCTAAAATTTTTTTTCTTTTGATTAATCTTTACGATCTATAATTTAATAAAAAAAAATTTTAAATCTAGATATTAATGACTGTACCTACCATAGAACGATTTTTTCGAATTTTGAATTTCTCATTATCGACATAACGGATTTTAATGAAATTTTTTATAAAAAAGCTCCAAAAAAGTTTAAAAAACATTGCATTTAAAAACTTAAGAAAAAATATTTTTTCAATTTTTTAAAAAAAAAAAGTCGTTTTTTTTTTTTTTTAAATTCGATATCTCAAGAACGGCTTATTATTTTTTTTTGGAAATTAGGCCTTTATTCGTACAATAATAAAAGCCTAAGGTTGGCGTACCAAAATTTTTTCTTAAAAATGTTTTAAAAATTTTGTACATAAAAGCTTATTTTTTTAAGAAACCACTACAACGACTTATAATTTTTGTTCTTGAATAAATTCATATTTGCATAGCATTCTGTTTTTATCTCTTACTACTAAAAGAATTTAAAAAATTAATTTTATCCTTATGGACAGTTTTCTTTAATAACATTCGTTTTTAAAATTCCTAGTCTATTACATAGGAGCAAGTTCGTGCGACCCAGTCGTGCATTTTATTTTATATTTAATCGAAAACGGATTTTCATTGAACTTCGTACCTGTGATGTCATAAGTATATGTCTTCAATTTCTATCCTTGAACCATAACAGCATTATTTACTAGCTCGTTTTAGCGACGGAGTAAAGTTACTTCGACTTTACAACGGCTCTAATCCTGAAAACCTTATTTATAATGAAAATGCACGAGGAATAGCGGTGGAATAAGCTAAAACTGATTCATAGGAGGTTTAAGGCCGTTTTAGTATCTATGTAAATGTCATTTTGAGATGAAATCTTGTGAAATTTACAAAAAGGAGTGTAAGCAATTTTTTTTTCGTTTCTTACTAAGACTAAAAGGATAGATATTTTGCATTAATAAATTATTTATATTTTCCAAACGCTCTAACAGTTGTACGGTATTGGGAACGCTATGTGGTTTGGTTGGTACATTCGTTTATTGGATTTGAACTTTATGCAATCCAATTTTGAATGTATCCAATTTCCAATATGCATACAATAATAATAAAATGAATAATAATGGAAATCAGCTGGCGTTTTTGTTTGTGTATAATAACCAGAGTTTTAGATTGGTGACTTTTTTCCCAGTATATTTGACATACGGAAGGCGTAGCTAATACGGCTAAGAAAATATACATAATAAGGATTTGTTTGATGTGGCGTAAACCCGAAGTGTTTCGGCTTGGCTTAACTATTCCGAGGTTGAACCCAGTATTAGTGAAAAATAATAAATAAGGCTGTAAGAGTAGATTTATGTTATCAGTCGTGCATTATATTTTTTTTACGTGAAATACCGTTTTAATTTCGAGAAAATAGAACTCAAGATTTAGCTTTATAAGAAACAAGTCTGTGCCTACACATGACTGGTCCTACTTTTTGCAAAATGTGTTTTTTGTACAGTTATAAGCTCAAAATAAATATTAATTAAAAAACCGCCCTCATTTGTGTGTAGATAAAAAAAATCCAAGAACAAGGACACTTTTCTTGTCATGAAACGTCATGATCTTAGGATTAACGATCAATATCAATATCTGTTTCACAATATTCTTTGCAAATCTCACTTTGCACTAAGCAATTTTCTGCAAAGACTTTGCGCGAGTAACATAGTTAAAATTAAGTTTTATGATAGAAATACGAGTATCAATATTTGTAAGTCAAGTTCATGACTATATTCGTTTTTTGGTTCGATTTTGTAAGGTTTTTGATTTTTATATTTTTAAGTAGTGGTTCAAAAATTCTGAAATTTTAAAAGGTTGTTGAAGTTATTGCCCTTGATAGTTTGTCAAAAATTTGAATGTTTGAATTACCGTTAAGCCGAGATATTCAAGTTTTAAAAATTCAAACTTCACCGTTTTTCATGAATATCTCTTTTACCGTTATATATAGAAGGCTGAAGTTTTTACACATAATACAATTAATTAAACTTAATGTGAATATTTAATTGAATATAATTTTTTTTAATAACGTTAAAATTGAAATAACGTGGGTATTTAAATGTGTGTCGTTTTGGCTATCTAAGAAAACTTACAACTTCAATAATATCTAACGGATCTTCATCGTTGAGGTAAATAATTAAAGGGGAATTATTATTCTACATTTTTGTGTAAAGAAATGCAAAATTACATAAATAACTATTCTAGGTGTCAAGTTTATTGTAAAATCAATTTTATTTTTATCATTTTAAATTGAAAAGTTGATAAAAAAAATTACAACCCACCTATTGCTTGTATTCCACTCTAAAATACAGTACAAACTCGATCCACGCAACTAATAGAAATCGGGGCAGTTGCAATAACCGAGGTTGTTGCACTTACTGGGTTGTATTTTTTTTCGATACAAATTATAGTTGAAATAGCTTGTTTTCTTATAGATAACGACAAGTTATGAAAAAACTTCAATGAAACCAAAACAAACAATTATTTTTGAAAATATTTTCATTAAATACGAAAATTTACACAAAAATTAGTAAGTGATGAATGAATACAAAATATATATTAATTTTTTTTAAAGAAGTTAGATATTTTAGATTGAGTTTTTTGCAAATTTATTTTTTTTTCTTTTATTTTTTGTAGCAATAAAATCTCTTCTATTGGAATGTTGTTCTCTTCGGCCCATTGCAAACATTATGTTCAAGGATCCAACTGCATCTTCTGATTTAATTTTTGATAAAGTGGGGAGCGACTCAGCTTCACCTTTACCTTCATCAGCGCTCTCAATTTCTGCTGGATCATCACAATTACCACATGACTTAACGTTTTCGTCAAACCAATCCAATAAATAGACAAGTTTGTAATTTTTCTTGTTACACCCATCCTGCACAAATTTTCCGTAGACACTAATGAAATTGCAACCCATTCAAATAAACACAGATGCATCTTATGTGTTTGTGTATTATTTTTACATGAAATTTCGTCCAGACAAACTAGCTGTAAATTAACGGCAGGAATACAGAATCAAAAGGAGAGCATGCAAATAAAAAACAGTTGAATACACATAAGAAGTTGCACAAATCGAGGTAGCATTTTTGAAAAGTTGCACTTATAGAGTCAAGACGTGCTACAAATTTAGAGTTGCGAAAATCGAGGAGTTGCACGAATCGAGGGTTGCGTAAATCGAGTGCGTACTGTAATACCAAACAATAGTTTAGGCTCAATTCAACAGTAGAGGCCCTAAAATTGTTTTTATGGTTTTTTTCGATTTTAATAAAAATCGACAGTCGACATGACATCATAAATATTTGTATTTCTTCTTAATATTTGGTAAAAAATTTGGTCGTCTAAAGTTTAAGTCTAAAGCTACGGGCCGCAATACCACTGCAAATTACACTTTTCAATTTGAATTTATCACTTATAAAATTTTATAGTTCTGAGGAACATAAAGTTTTGCGAGCTGACGAACAATTTGATGAGTGCAAAGTGAAAAGTTGATAAGTTATTTTGTGGAATAGGGTCCTAAATTTGTCGTGTTTTTTTTTAAATTACCCCTGATAATGCTAACTTGACAATCAAGTTAACACTACCACCCTGAAAATAGGGTAAAATGAACTCGAAAAAGAAAAAGGATCGTGTTAATAATTATCCTAATAAGTTCTCAAAAAAAAATCCATTAACTATATAAAAAAGACTCAAAATAGAATTTGTCTTTAAATCCAGCACTACCATAGCAACAATATTTCTTCTAAATGATTTATATTATGGAATTTGTTTAAACAATTATCGCGTAATGTCTTTGAATGAACTCCGTCATAAAATAATTTGTCGTGCATTTGTACCCCCATAAAAATCCCTTAAATATGACAAAAGTTCTACCCTACCATGCCTACCATAAATACCTATTATACCAAATTTTTTGTTGTAAAATTTGGTTACATATTTGTCCTTGAATAAGTTCCGTCATACAATAATTTATCGTTCCCTTTTTGCCAAAAAAAATTTCTTAAACATGATAAAAGTAAAAGTAACCTAACTGTCAAGTTAACATTACTAGGCGTTCTTAAAAAAAACCAAACGGAACAATTCTACGACAGTCAATCCATTTCATCATCGACTCGACAACCGGGTTCCGGTCCTGGCCTCTTTCAACAAGTCTCTTCACCTATCCCGGTCTCTAGCCGACGCCATCCAGTTGCGCACCCCAAGGCTTCGGGCGTCCTGGTCTACGCCATCTCTCCAGCGCAAGCATGGTCTACCACGCTGTCGTCTACCATAGAATGTACCACAAAGAACTTTCCGAGCAGGTTCCTCTTCGCTCATGCGAGCTAGGTGCCCTGTCCACCGGAGTCTACCGAGCTTAATTTTTGTCACGATATCTGCTTCAAGGTAGATTGCGTACAGTTCATGATTGTACCGTCTCCGGAATCGTCCTTCCTCACATACGGGGCCAACAATTCTCCTTAAGACTTTTCTCTCGAACGCAGCTAAGAGGTCGGAGTGCCTTTTGCTAAGCACCCAAGTCTCGGATCCATATGTGAGTACTGGCAGGACCATGGTCCTGTACAGCAGCAGTTTTGAAGTTATGGTGAGATTTCTGGATTTGAAGAGCTTTGACAGACTATAGTAGGCTCTGTTGGATTTGAGAAGCCGCCCGCGTATTTCTTCTTCTATATTGTTATCGGCTGCTACTATTGACCCAAGGTATTTAAAGAATTGCACCACTTCAAATTCGTGCTCCGCTACCTTGATTGTTTGACCAACTGTTCCTCTCGCATTCGACGCCACCATGTACTTTGTTTTACCTTCACTAATGTGCAGCCCCAGATTTTGTGCCGCCTGCTCGATCTGGATGAAGGAATCGTGTACAGCTTGTTCGGTTCTTCCGATGATGTCGATGTCGTCTGCGTAAGTCAGTAACTGGCTGGACCTGTTGACGATGGTCCCTCTTATTGCCGTGCCAGAGTCACGGATTGCTTTCTCCAACGCCAGGTTGAAGAGGAGGCAGGCCAAACCGTCCCCTTGTCGGAGTCCATTAAAGATGTTGATTGGTCTGGATAGCAATCCGGCTATTTTTACTTGGCTTGTTACGTTGGTCATGGTCAACCTACATAGTCGTGTCAATTTATTTGGGATGCCGAATTCTCTCATGGCTTTGTAAAGTTCTACCCTGGCTATGCTATCATAGGCGGCCTTAAAGTCTATAAACAGATGGTATGTTGGGATGTTAAATTCTAGACATTTTTCCATCGCCTGCCTAAGGGTAAATATCTGATCAGTTGTTGATTTGCCTGGAATGAAACCACACTGATATTGTCCGATAGCGGTTTTAGCGTATGGGGTTATCCGGTCTTGTAGGATAGAGGAGAGTATCTTATAGGCGGTACTCAACAAGGTGATACCTCTATAATTGCTGCACGTTGTGACATCTCCCTTTTAATTTATGGGGCATATTAAACCTTTTCGCCAGTCTTCTGGCATTTCTTCCTGCTCCCATACGTGTACTATAATTTCAATTCATTTAACATTTTTTAAATTTTGAAATGGTAATGCTTACTTACTCAGGGATTCAAAAATTTCAGATTAAAAAATAAAAAATAAACATATGAATTAAAAAATATACTGGGGCCTTATTACGTAATATAAAACGAATGGCAAGTAAACGATATGAAAGTCAAGAGAGTCAAGACAAAGAGCGATTATGTAGGTGCCGATCCAGCTCCCATTAACTCAAATACGAATTCGAATAAACATTTTGAAATTCCTCTTTGTCGTTTTTAAACAAAATTAAATCGGATATTTTACGTTGGTTCATAAATGTATACCAAACTTTGCTACACACCATGAGTCAGTGTGGAAGTGGAATGCAAAGAGAGAACATACGTTCTTCAAATGTAATTTTTTGAAAAGAATCTTTTAAACAAATATAATCTATAAATGGTTTATATCAGACTTTCGTCACCCTGTAAAAGTAATGCATAATTGTAAACAAAATTTATAAAAGGCGAAGAAAACACTTCAAATTTTCCAATATTTTTATTTTATGAATCCAAAATTTTATTAATTTCAAAGTTGAGTTTATTCTCACCGAATTAATTTCACCTTAATAATTTTGTGGAATTGTTCCCCACCTTAAATTTAAGGGAAAATGCACATACATAGATTTCAGGAAGCGTATTGCACAAATGTCAACATAGACACTGAATTTTATGCTGAACCATCATCACCGAATTTAACAGAAAACTCTATGCTAGCGCAAAAGGTACTTGCTCGTATGTCAAAAATTTAATTTTCTTGGATAACAGAATCTAAGTAGTTCACTCGCGGGTGAAAAGGAATTTTAACTGTCTGCGTTTCCTCTGTACCGATCACGCAACTCTGTTCCTGCGCTAAGGGTGAATTCAGTCATGAGGCAGGTGGCCATGTCTAAGTTAAGTAGGTAATTTTCCACTAAAAAGTGTAATAAATTCTCACTCTCTAGATGGGAATTGAATCCACTTTTAACACATTCGCATGTGCAGCATTATTATTATTTGCCTACACCGAGTAAACTACTTTTTTGTTTGAACGCTTTATATGAATAGATAAATACATAATATGTATGGATACATCCAGTGCCTAACTGACATACCATACCATGCTCATACCATCGATGTTTCAAAAAAAAAACCAAAAGGATAATTCTCGTTTTTAGGGTAGATTCAGAAAAAATAATTAATACACAAAAATGATTTTGTTTTTTTAATTAGATATACATAGTTTGAGAACTAAACAATGATTATTAAATGTAGCTTTGGCTTATAAAAAAGGAACAATTCCTGCTACATATGTTTGTATTAGGGTGGTCCTTATTTTTCGACTTTTGAATTATCCACGGGGCACTTTCTCATTTGATTATACACCTCTAAATATGAAATACGTTTTTTTTTGTTAAGATTTAGAGGTCGCTACCAGCTGTCAAAATTTTTATAAAATTCATTGAAGAACAGCTTAAATGATAGTTTCATTAATGTTTCATTTAGGCGTTTATATCACATTTTCCGTGCAAATAAAACTCGCTTCTTATCACTTCCTCCCCTCGACCTCTCTTCTGTACCGACGCGTCGAGATTTAGACCGTTCACACAATCAAAACGTACAATTTAAGGCGTACGCGTGCGCACTAACATCATAATAAGTTAAAAATTGGTTTGCGCGCATGCCACTTTGACGGAGTTATAAATTTGTGGGAAAAAGCTAGTATACCAATTCAATTAAAAAACATGTCATCAGTAAAATTAAAAAACTATTCAAAGAATGGCAAAATCTAAAAAAAAATAAAGAAAACAAGAAAAAACGTTCAGAAGCATTAAAGAAAAAAAAAACAAAACTGATATTCAATTATTTAAAAGATTTAAGAACAATTGGAACACTATTGACCAAAGCGACTTCAAACAATAACATGACGCTGAGGCAAATATTTTTGCAGAAGTGGCCGCAGGCAGGATTTCTTTTGCCAAAAAGCAACAAGTACATCAACCTCAAGATGACTATAGAGAACTGTTGAATCTCACTGTCATTTTCTTAGGAGGTGCTCCAGAAAAAAGTGTTCTATTTAGGAGACCTGCAAGTTTACATCGAGCTAGATGGATGGCAAGAGCCTTGTACTGTTTGAAAATCTATTTATTTAAGCATCAGTTCAAGCTAACGAAAAAGGACGAAAAGGCTGTGAGAGAAATACGCATTTTCACGGTGATGATTTATGTTAAATATTGGTTTCAAGCCTCGGAAAAGCTAGTTTCGCTTGCCTTTTTCGATGACGAACTTTCAGTTCAAGAGAAGAAAAAAATGGTAGAAGCACTGAAAATTAAAGGCACAGAAGATTGCTTAAAAAGATTAAACCTTGATATCACACATATCCACGAAAAAAATATAGAAAACTTTGTGAGCAGTAATTCTTTAAGATTCTTCCAGATCCTAGGTATTTTATCAAATTTTTTGAAAAAAGACGTGGAAACTTGAAACGAAGACACTGATTATGTAGCTGTCAAAAATATCGTTCATTCTTTGAGAGTAGTGAACGACGTTGCTGAGCGCGGTGTTGCTTTAATGGAAGAATATAATAAAATAATTACAACCAATGAAGAACTAAAGCAATATTTGCTTTTGTTGGTAAAAAAAAGTATAGAAAAAAGTTCCCTAATACTAACAAGTCAACCCTTGTATCTTAAAAATAAATGATTCAAATATCTACATAATATCTTAATTTATAACAACAATAATTTTGTAATATTTTTTATGTCCTGGTTATAAAAATAAAAGAATCTAACAAATACAGATTTTGAGTTTTTATTTAAAATTCAAACCTTGGTAGCGACCTCTAAATGTCATTTAAAAAATTCCAAAAAAATACTGAAACTTTTTTAATTTGGAATTTTGTAACTAACGAAAAATAACAATTTATTAAGCTTAATTACTCAAAAACGGCTTGTCTGACGAAAATTTTCAATCAGACCTTTTTTGTAGGGAATTTAATTTTATATAAAAGTAAGTCAAAATGAATTTTTTTACTTCAATGTTTTGTCAGTTCTGACGCAAAACATGAAATTATGACTAAAAATCAAAATTAGCGATGATAGCCCTCTTAAAATTGATATTAAGGGCTCAAACTTTTACGAAAATTTTTTTTTGTCATTCTGAATGATATTCTCGATATATCTTTCAAAAAAAAAAATAGTCAATTTTTTTGGCCCAGTCTAATGTACATGTCCAGCACTCTCCAATAGAAGGAATAATTATCTCGGTAATCCCTTCTTCGATAATACCAGTGAACTGACAACGATCGACACAAATTGTCTCTCTAACTTTATTAAAAGCACGAAATGGTTTGTTTAAATTCATTACTCTCCCATGAGTAACTTCTTTAGTGGTATCACAACGGATCCTTGAGGTCTAAGTGAGTCAACAACAACTAGACAGCCACTCCAACCTAACCTAACCTAATTCAGATTATCCAGAATAGGCTGAATAAAGAAACAAAACAAGATATTAAGTTGTAAAATGATGTTTCAAAACAATAGAATACAAAATATATAATTATATAATATATAATTATATATTTACATATATATGTATATATAATTATATAAATTAGTATTAATGTCTCGCATTATGCCCCTTGGCATAATGGTTAGTGTTTTGACTGTCAAGAGTTGGATTCTCAGCCGCTGCAAAAAAGTTTTTCAGGGGTGTACTGCCTCTTTCGAGGAATTGAGAAATCCTCTAAGAGTATATCTCTTGTCATGGAAAGTTTTGATCCTTAGCCGTTCGGAATCGGCTGAATTTTGTAGGTCCCCTCCGTTCCTGGTAACACGAACACAGAAATGGTCCTGGTTCACTTCGAGCTGTTGCACGACGAAATTTATTTACTTATTTAATGTCCCATATAAGCATGTTTTCCTGAAGGGCAAAATGGTTACAATTTTCAAGTAAAAAAGGGTTTCTTTGTTATATTCCCGGATAAAAAAATGAAATTGTTATTCTCATTCTTATCCGAATCTGATGCATATCCACCATCATTTCTATCTGTGACAGTTTCTATATAAAAATGTGGCGCGGAAACTTCGTAACTTATTAACAGAATTATTCAAATCAGTTTAGTGAAGTCCCCTAATTCGTAAAAGATATTTTAGGATCTGATTCTTGGGTATATTCTAAGAACAAAATCGTTCTACAATATGGGTCTATATCTAATGTTGACATCATTTTTCGGGTGTATTAAAATAATTATAACAGGTGCCCAAAGCTTCGTCCTTAGTTTTGTATGCTAATAACAGAGCAATTTTCATCTACATGAGTCATGGTAGAACAAAGAATGTATTTTCTTAAAACCTCTAAAATATAGTTAGAAACAAACGCTCATTTCATCCTTATTATACGGATTTTCATAACCCTGAATTAGCAGTTAAGCTTCGACTTATACTATTACATTAAAAAAAAATATTCCTGGGATAGTTAAAATTCAAATATTATCAAAAAACTACAATAATTAAAATTCTCTCCTGTGTATCCTACGTCTACCTAAATTAATTTATCAGTTGCTTTTGTCTTTTCTTACTTGCAGTTTCTTTTGTTTGTAAATAATAGAAAATTATTAACAAAAACGGGACAAGGTATATTTTTTTAATAGAGCAATAAAATAAAACAAGTTTTACAATTCTATTTCTTATTCCTCCGTTAAAACACCTTATTCTGTGTTTTAGTTTAATCGCAGTTAGTAAACATCATTTAGCAGACATTTTGTTTTGTTTTTTTTTTTTTAATGAAACTTAATCCTTAAAGATAAGCCGCGATTTATTAATTTGAGTGTTACAAATTCCAAAAAAAAAACATTTACCCGTTTTCAAAAAAAAAAAAAATAGATTTATGCAAACAGACACATTTCAAAAGTCCAATATAGGTTTCTTTGTTGGTAATATTCTTATGCAACAAATTTGTATCTACTTAAAAGTTCCAGCATAGAAAATAATAGTCATCAGTCGATACATTAGCGAAAAGTTAAAAAAAAATTTATTATGGTTTTTAGAAAAAATATTTTGTTAATGCAAATTTTTGGAGAACAATAAGTTTAAGCTTAACTGTTATAAATAGGAATTTCAGCTGTATATATTTTAAGAGAAATCTCATTTTCATTGATATTACACTGCCTTTAATATGTAAAACTAATTTGGTTTCCAACGTATAATATGTATGCACATACGAGTATGCATGTTTATCTAAATTAACTATTAACTTATAATAACTATTAAATTTAATAAATTTAAAATTCTAAATTTGGTAGGTATTCCATTTTTTCTGATTCGATTTGTTCTCCAATTCATATTACAAAATTAGCAAGTACACAATTCATTATTCAATTTCAAAATTTTAATAGTTTCCTACTGCAAAAAGAAACACATACATCAATCAAAGCCACGTAATAGTCTATAATACAGAATACCAAAACAATATCAAACAAAAATTATAATATTCTCTAATTATAAATTCATCTAAAACCCACATTAATCTCTTTAGGTCAATCGATTCAAAAGTTACAGATATTCTCAAGTATTCTATTGTGTGAACCACTTGATTCCTATATTCATATTACGTACAAAAATAAGAGTATGTATTTGTGTAAGTGTATCCTTAAAAAAAATTAAGTTAAAAAAAAAATACCAATGCGACAAAAGAAAAAAAAAACGTGCACGTGGATCACTGAGAAGTAATACTCGTAAGCTATCGTTCCAAAGCAAAAAGAAAGTGCGCGTTATAGACAGTAATTTGAAAGGTGAATCTTTTTGAAGATACTGCAATGAACTGCATCATAAAAACATCCAAGGGCACATTATAACTTAAGTAATAAAATGAAAACAAAAGCACACAATTATGTTTAAATTGGGTCAACAGCTATTTAAATACGTTTCTTACTGAATTTAAGATATATGTACTATGGAAAATGATTTTCCTGTGAGAATCTAAAAGCGAACAAAAAAAAACAATTGGCACACAAACCAAAAAAAAACTTGGCAACTCTATTCGAACTCTATTCGGACTGGGGTGGGGCTGAGAAGTCACTAACCGAAATGCGAAAGTTTTCTCTCGCTGCCACTTTCCTGTGCGATATTTTATTTAACTTTTTGAAAAAAGAAAAACGGTTCTCTCAATTTTCTTAAGAAAACTCAATTTACTGACATTTTTCCTGCGGATCCTTTACAGGCATTTTACTTTATAGTGAGAGACCGACAAAGAAAATGACTCAATAAAATAACAAAAAAAAAACGAACGTTTATCAGCACTTTGCCAACACTAACGATATTAAGTTGTGCGCAGCAGCCGGAAAATTCAAATGAACACGATTTTTTTTTCGCAGGATATTCGTCGACTTTTCTAATTTGACATTTTTTTTACTTTTCAAGAAAGAATAACTTTAAATGGAGATATTTTGCTATTTTATTTTGAAAACATTTTCGGATTCACACACTTTGATTTTCATGTTTCGAATTTCGGTGATTTTGGTAGGAATTAGCTTTTCTTTCATTTTTTGACAATCACACAGACGACGAGAATTTTTCTTTTAACTGAGATGAAATGATTTCTTTGGAAATATTTTTTTAAATAAAATTAAAATGTAGTACGAACATTAATCACTTGCACAAGAATTGTTTATTTAATAGGTTATTTTCCAGCTGCGAATGAAAAACACTTTTGACTGAACACTGCGCGACCAATGGGGGTTGACGACCTGAATTTTTGGATCTTCTTTGCGAATCCTTAAGTTAGCGAACATTTTATGGGACATTTTAATCAAGTGGGTTATTTATTAATTTAGCACTCGAGATAAAAAACATTTTGCGTATTTTTATATCGATACCGCTCGATGACAGTCGGATATACATTTTGTCGTCATCATCATCATGGTTTCAGTTGATGCAGTACCATGAAACGAATTGAATTTTCGCTCTCTAGGAAAGTCTGGGTGGCATATTTTAGAGAGTCGAAACAACGAGTATGCGCACTACGCTGCAGTAAAGTTATTTAATATATCGGAATGTGCCCTCCCTTCCTTAGAGTACCTACAATTACAGTAGCTACTAGACATATGAATTGCTATAGCAATTGTTGTTGTTGTTCTCTCTTTTAAGGGAAACTTCTTTTTGAGCAGCAATACTTTGAATATAATGCAATGGGATAATTTTTTATGGAACTAAGTGTTCTTTTAACTTTGAAGTTATTTCGCGGTACGGTTGGGAGCTTTTAAATTGATGGATATATTTTGATTATTGCTTTAGCTTTTAAGAATCGAACGTGATGCAAATGATAAATAAACTAGCAGAAGAGAATGTGCCATAGTAATGCTGCCATAAAAAGTTGGCTAATTTGTTTATTTATTCAGCATTATTGTTCATTAACCTCATTCTTGTTGTAAAAGACAGCGTCGGCGGCCGGCGGTCAACCTACATGACTAGCAAACAAACACAACATGATCGCGCGTATCTATTCGATTTTATAAACTCTAGACTAGTGAGAGACGTTATTTTTGTTATAATTATAATAGATCGCCTGAGGGAGTTATTTTTGCTATTGAAATGATATGCACAAAACAGAATAATTAATGAGTTAAAAGCTGTTGTAAGTTCAGGTAATAAACAAACTATATTGTGTTTAATACGCAACTTTATAGTCGTTCAGGTATGTGCGTAAATGCCAAAGTTGGCCCGACCATCACCACGAAATCAAAACCACAAAGGAGAGTCCTTCTAGGCCGTCCTTTTTATTTAGAGCACAAAAATGGAACACAGGATAAATAACGATTACGATAAGGTTTTTTGAGTTGTATGCAAAATAAGTTAATTGTTACAGAATTTTTTTAGATAGGCAGGGAACTCTCCGTCTGGCCTTAACCCTTAACCTTCAAAAAAAAAACACCGATTTTTTGCACATTCGATATTTGTGTCTTTCAATGTTTGCATTATAAATGTTTTTAATTGTTCGAAAACATGGCAATCACATGATGTCACCAGCGTCGAATGACTTACATACATAGGGTACAATTCTCAACAATTCTTATGAAGAATGGACACATGGAAAAGCCAACTCTATAGTCTCATAGCGCAAATAGACGAAAGAAAGAAATTCGCTTCATAGGGACGTATATGCAAGGCTTAACTATAACCTGGTAGCAAATAATTATTTCAGGGCGGAGTATCCAACTAATCTCTTGTCACAGGTTTTAAAAGCAAGATAGGAGATACTTCCCCTGAACTGGGCCCGTATTACAGATTACGAAACGAAAGGCAAAAAAACGATACCCTAGAAAACGATAGTCAACACATGGACCGATTTTGGTTTACGATAATGGATGCATCAAAATATTGCCTGATAAAATAAAAAAAAATCTATTTTTTTAAGCGCATCCAACTTCATTCTTTCAATATTTCTGTCAAAAATAGTACATGTGTCAAAACAATGAAATACGAGTGCCAAAAGCAGTCGTAAGAGAAAACGATTATCGTTTTAAAAAACGAGTATCGTAAAACGTAATCGCAACTTAACGATAACGAGGGTTTTTAAACGATAATCGTAATTCGTAATACGGGCCCTGTATTCCCCACAGGACTGATTTGGAAGATAAGTATGTATGGATTATGCAACCTTAGAGAATGTGAAAATGTGTTCCATTTCTTGGGAAAGTGTCTTGTTTTGGCGGAAACTAGAAAGAGTACACTTGGAAAAAAAAACAATGTTAGACAAAATGAAATCATAGGTGTTTTAAACGGACATATGGGTTGGAAAGCCCTTTACAATTATGTCAAGATTGAACTTAAAAACAGAAAACGAATCTTACATGAACTATTTTAAATTAATGTTTCAGTTTTGTATATTAAACAATAACAAATGTAGTAATAAGTGCCAACTGACAGACGGCGTAGGCCATGTGGTATGTCGGATTCGATCCCCAACCACAGGTGCACAAAGCACTCTACATTACCATTAGGACCTCTACAACATCGAAAAGAACTTTGATTGAAATCTCAATAATAAACTTATAAATAAAACAAAATAAAATTGAGGCCCAAAAGCTCGTGGAAAACCAGTTTCGAGTGATTAACAACTAACTTTTGACGTAATGTGTGCCTATAGCTAAGATGAGAAGAACTTTTCATGTGCAGGAATACTCTTGGAGGATTTGTCACTTTCTCCCAATAGGCTCCTGAAACAACAAAGTTTTCAATTTACGTTACAGCAACTGTAAAACGAAATCACAGTAGCATACCATAACGTCAACGACTAGGATTAAAAAAATATTTTATTAGTCTAATATGTATTTAGTATTTTTTGAATATCTGTGGTGGATTTGAACAATTGATTACGAAGCTGACGTCTACAAGAAATCTGATTTACATACAGAATAAAGACCATAAATTGCATCGTTGTGGTAGACGTGATTGAAGTCCAGGGTTCAAACATACTGCAAAATACGAGTATATGGACCGTACGTCAATTGACGTGTAGAGACTAAAAAATTGGTTGTTGTGAGAAAATTTTTCTACGAATGCTGAAATCTGATTTTAAACAAAAAATCAATTTGTTGTAAATGCAAGCTTAGCTTGTGTTTATATTGAAGCTGTAATACACTACTCAAACTGAGAAGACTAAATATTGTTTTTTCTCCGAGTATTTATATTGTAGCAACGCTTCAAAAAACAATTAGCATAAAGTTATCTCAGCGTTACTCACATCGCTGCGCGCATCGCTTATCGCATCATTGACATAAACAGACCCTTAAGATGTTTGGATACTTAAGAAAATTATTGTTTTATGCAACTGTACGGTATGATTCACACTATAATGCCGATATTGCTTCAGCCATAATACGATCTCAATGCAAAAATAAAATAAAATTCTTATACAAAAAACAATGATACCGCCCCAAAACAGATTCGGTCTATCTCCGGATTTGATTCATTTAAAAGAATATTTTAAGGGAGCGAGTATCTATCGTGATCACATTCTCAATAGATATACTGTTTCTGTCATCATAAACTTCATGCTTCATAAAATAGATTAGATTTTCAGGCACTTGTGCTTAAGTAGCACATCGTCGTAGACATACTTTGTTATGGTAAAGAAAGAGGTAATACATAGTATGGATGTACATACATATATTTAGGTATATAGATATTAAATTATTAAGTGATAAGTGGTGCTTTGCTAACACAATGTTTTTTTAAGTTTTGTGTTAATTTCGTTCAAAAATAACAGAACTAGACATTTGTATTATTGTTTGTGCAAATCGCATCGTCACACCGCTACGGCCTAGATATCAGAGCAGAATTGTGAATATAAAAAGGTTTTAGCGGATTGAGCACGTTTTGATTATTTATCGATATTGGTATAATACTGAATCAAGCCTTATTTAGGCAGGGATAATGATTATGACTATCATAATGGGGGCTATCGTGAACAAAATTTCCCTCGGAATTCTCCCCATCTTCAAAAATTCGAAACGACAATACTTCTGAACTGTTCATTGTAAACTGGCGACTGGCCTTTTTAAATGAGAGCCAAAGTCACTAGGAAACTTAATTCCCGATATCAATTAATTCCAAGGGAAACTTTCGACATTATTCGAGATGACAATTTTGAAAAATGGGAACAATTCCCAGGGAAATTTTATTCACGATAGGCCCCAATAGCTCGATAGCAATAAGCCGAGTTTTACTTAATGACAGGCATCTTGTTTTTAAACAAACAATACGTAAGGTTAAAGGTGGTGAAGATACGGCCATCCCTACCATTTCAATCAGTTCTCAATGAATCAATCTTGACCATTCCTGCAGTCTGAATGAATTTAAGTATGTTCTTAAGTGGCAGATAGAGAGGTGTCGTCCGATTTGTCAAACAAATATTACCCGCTACTTTTCTGCTTCTCGACAGGTTGCGACATTCACAAAGGAAGGAAGTGAGATGAGTCCTCCTACACCTTTTCAAATCGACGCCATTTACATACATAAGTCTGACGAGCTAATACCCATTCTACTCATGTGTGTTCCCATTGTGTTGTCGCCCGTTTTGACTCCAATTAGAGTGGAATATAAATAAATATTGTTTTTTCCTCAAAATATTCGGCCATAGATTCTTTGAAATCCGAGAACTGTCGATTGTTAAACATATGATGCCTGCAGCCTAAAAGAAATTCTGGTGAATTCTACTTTTTACATCCACCAGTGGCAAAAATTATTGGCATAGATCGGATCAAGAGATGGCCAGTTTTTGGCGAGTTCATCTGTTTCGTGACCCGAAATAAGAGGTTATTAAAGTATAAAACAATACCAAACGTTTATTATTCTAAATATCAGACCAATGATTTAATGATAAATCACCGGGATGCGAGAAATCTAGTTTGTATGTATAACGTTTAAAATAAGCAATATAAAAATAGAATTTATTATCGATTGGTATTTTAAGAGAATGTTTGATAGATGAAAGTTTCTTTACATTTTTTCACAACAAACAGACCAAGGTATCGGTTTGAATCGTTCGGATTCCATAGAAAATATATAGTAGACCTCCTTTTATTTCGAGCGACTAGCAACAAATGTTCGAGAGTTTTAGCCACTAGATTTTCACGGTCGCCCTAATGATTTATGTTTTTAAATATTTCCCAACAAACATAAAATAAGTACATCAGTTATAAATTATGGATATTATAGATAATGTACCATTTGCAAAGCGAACCAAAAAACTGGCTTGGTGAATCGATTCGGTTTTACCATAAACCAATACTCTCGAACATGACTCTCATCAATTAGGTCAATAAAAAACAAATTATTAGTTACGGGCCGCCGAATAAAAAAATATAACTACAATTCAAATGAGTTACGCATTTGAACAAAAACATCAAACGAATATGGCCAACAATTTTGACGTCTTAAGCATTTGCCAAAAAGGAGCTTAAATTTGGACAACACTGGTAAGAGTAGTTGGAAGAAAGAGCGGTTAGCAAAAGTGATACATTCATTGAACAATTTACTGATGTTTTTTGCCAGGTAATAAAAGCTCCTTTCCACTTCAATACTCGAAAATTTTCAAGTGACAACTCGCTTAATATCAAAAGTATTGTATCCTAATCGCTAATGATCCATATCGATAGCTTCCCGTAAGAATGTATTAAGCGACATTTTTAAAATTGTTCAGTAAACGAAAAAAACGTCTCATTTAGTCATTTTTTTGTGTATTTTATTGGACGAAACAGATTTGGAGAGGGATTTTTACAATACAAAACTTGACATCATTGCAAAACCGAAATATTAATCGGATAAGAAGTTTTTGTCGCTTAGTACATTTTCGTGGTCAAAACATTGGCGCTTGATACAATGTTAAATAGCGCTTAAAACACTGTAATGGTCACAAAAAATAAAGGTATGAAATAAATTGTGCTGTGTAATTCATATTTTGTTTTTTATTTTTTTTTTCTTATTAACAATAAAATAAATAAAAATCTATGTAAAGAGTAACATAACATTGATTTCAAAACGAAAATTCAAAAAGGACACTTCAGGATTACGATGACAACAACAAAAACACACAAACTGATAGAAAAATATTTAAAAGCAAAAAGCAAAGACAACCATATCTGGAGTATTATACGCGACAAAAAAGGATCAAGTTCTATTTGGATGAGTGTGCTAAGTGACAATTTCGGTTAAACTATGTGACATCTAACAAATTTTTTTTGTGGACGTTTGGTTTCTTAAGACAATAAGATTTTTAAAAATGTCGCTTAGCATAATTTTACTGGCGGATAATACAAATTTCAGGGAGCAACATTATTCCAGTGAGAAAACTTGGCGGTTGCTACAATTTTGTTTTCTCTCTAGTTTCTTTTGCATACATAATAGGGCAGTGAAACCCAGGCCTAAATGTGGCGCTTAACTTCTAGTATAGTTCCACATCAAAAAGCCATTTTCGAAAAATGTGTCGCTTAATACATTCTTACGGAAAGGTATCGATATGGTTTATCAAATGAAAATAAATCGATACGGACCCGCGCAATATCTCTTTCTTCATCCTGCACAAGCTATAGGGATGTCGCTATTATAAACGATTGAAGAATATGGTTTTTGTCGGTATATGAATAATTAATAGACGGTCGGAAATACTTTAAACCGAACAAATTTTAAAGGACAGTTGGTTGGCTTCCAACCAAGTCATCTGCTGTTGTTTTGAATATTTTGCACTGTATGTAGGTATATACTCGTATGTACATATGTTCGCATCAGCAGCTTTGCAAAATTTAATTTCGGATATCGTTAAACGCGGTTTGATGGATATTTTGTGCAACCTGAATGGAGTGCTTTTTCGAGATTTTCGACAGCGATTGTGCATCTACTACCGCATTCCCATTCTCATCTGGATTTGTAGTCTTGGCTAAATCATTTCACTCTTTAATAGAACTTTTTAACATTACTCCTAGCCGTAATAATGCTTAATATATTAACTTGACTGTCGGCTTTTCGGGTCCTTCATTTCGTATTGAGCAATTGGTGTTTCCCTATTTTTCTTTGCTTGTCAAATCCAGAGCCTTGACATTTCTTTAAATTACAAAAACAGATTCTTTTTTGCTATTTTTCTCAATTTTATTGAATTGAAATGCCATACATACAAGTTTACTTTCAAGTATGGTTCCTAAGCCTTTGAGATCGCAACAGCATTTAGGGAAAATGTGCATGAGGTCTCCGGCGGAGATACCTATCAGCCAATGACATTGGATTCTGAAAGTTCGTTCAAAAAACTAGGACAGCGCCTGTGAAAACGGGTGATTGCTTTCTATTCGTTAAATGACTGGTGTCCATATAGGGTTAAAACTATCCCCTTATGTATGTATGTATGTAATAAGTCCAACTATTTATACCAACATTTACGAGGACAACTAAACTATCCTAATTTCCAACTTTATTCAGCCTTTTTGGGATGCTAGCGTAACCAGTAAATCGTGTAGAGTAAATGGACTTCCTCAATTTCCATCTGGCTTTGTTAGGTCGCCCGTCGTCTGTATTTTTTACATTTATGCAATTTGGTTAACGTTTAAAATGAAGGACAATTAATTTTCATCAAGCTTTGCTTTAAATTGGAAAAAAAATTGTTTATAAACTATCGCAACGATACGAAAGGTTAGACGGTATGGATAAACCGCTTCTGTTAACAGTCCAGGTTTTGGCAGAATTTTGATCACAATAACATCAACAAATATAGATCCAATGGGATTTGTAATTAAGTTAGTTCAATGAACTAAAAAATATATGAATTTCGAGACTTCTGATCGACATTTTGCAATGATCTTCCGTGCGAAACTTGTTTGAAAATTTCTCACATTAGAGCAGAAAATGCTTCGGTTTATACATACATATATGTATGTATGTGTATGTATGCATATATGGGATAATTACTGGTGGCACTTGTTTGCCGGGTGGAATATTTTGTTTAAAAGCAACCGGCAGGAGAACGGTGATTCAAATAATTGGGATAAGTGCACCCAAGGCAATTTCAAAAATTATCCCTAGAACCACATACCTACTCAAAAAAGGTATGAGCACTGATGAGAGGGCCCTATTAACTTAAAAGGGGGTTATATCGAGAAAAGGATGACCTAGAAAATCACTATTCTAGTAGTTTTCAGTTAGAAAAACGAAGTAGGTACATACATATATGTATGTATTTCCAGTACAATGTTTTTTTTATACAAATTTCCAGTCTTTATAATAAACCCTTTGTTTTTCGCTTGTATTTTGTTTAGGGAAAATATTACCTAACTTTTATTTTAAGTTCAAAATTTCTTTAATAAAAACATAGGCATGTATATAACCCTTTCCAGCTTTAGAAGCATACATTTACGTCCATAATACCTCTTCCTAATTCAATAATCCTCGTCACATCGACGGAAAATCGATGCCGGACAATTGAATCCCTATGAAAGCTATACTTCTGTTTAATTCTTTCATCTGTAATAAGCATAAACAACTAAATCCTTAAAAAAAAAAACGAACCTAAAAGGTATTTACACATAGAAGACATACAAAAAAGTACATAGTTTGACCTAAATATAAATCCCAAGTAATGCGTAGGTGGAGAGGAAGTTTCTTCTAACTTGAATTTGCCGTCAAAAATATTGCCATTCTATCGATCTGGTATGAGTTCTTTCTTAATACACAAGACAACAATTAATGATCACATAAAACTAAGTACTTTAATTATCAAAGTCAGTTTTTATATATCAATTGGTTGAGTGCACCTATTGCCAGGCGTCATTGTCGAGTGCGGAGTACCCTTCCAACAACGTTAATTTATTCGCTACTTAATATTAATAGGCGATTTTTATTTTTCACTTCAATTTGATCACTTCAAGTGCCCTTTGATTGGATGACACTGAAATAATTGGAAGGCGAAATGCAAATTTTATTACACAAATTCAATTCATTTGCAAAAAATAATTAATTTTAGGAAAAAAAGTGCAATTGACTTTTTGTCTAATGTGCAAACAAGGACAACTATATTCCTTCATATCGTCCAATCATCGCGCACTTCGATTCTCGAAACAACTACCTCCATGGTAATTAACTTTGACATCACATACACAAAATTACTTGATCCATATAAAAAATAACAAAGAAAATAATATGCAATTGAATAAGAATTATTAGTACATTAAATCAATTTAATAAACGAACAATTAATGAAACAAATTGCATTAGTTTTTCAATCAAAAGTAGTTGTCGCCACATAGAAGCTGAGGAGTACAACCCCATACACTTTCAGCAACTGCACATATCACTGCATCTCACTCTCTATTGGGTTCTCCTTCAAGAAAAGCGATATGCGAAATATTTCTTTAAACGTCATACTACTTTTTCTTCCTCACTACAAATTAAGAAGTAATTTAAAACGAAGATAAAGTTTTAGCACTTAATTTAATTCTTGAACAAGTAAACTTATTAACATGCATTCATACTCAACCAAAAGTAATTTTATCTGAGCAATTGAGAATAAGAAAAATCCTTTTTTCGATTTTGTTATATCCATAGAAAAGGTGTAGAGCACAAAATGAACTTCGAGTATCGCAATAGCAGCGCACCATCCGCACACGCACACTCCGCCAAAGAAAAACCACACACTAACACAACTGCAATAGCACTTTCATTTTATTTATCGAGAAAAAATGATTTTTTTTCTTCAAATTCAGGTGCAATTAAGATTTTTTTGTCACAAAGCCATTTAGATAAAATAAAACACCATGTTTTATACCAATTAATGAATCAATTCAACATTAAGAATGAAATTAACAACACTTTTTTTCAATTGAAAATTCTTCTGTTCCCTTTTTCTACAATCTACACGACGAGTTCTTTCTTTCGGTTTTTACTTTTCTTCTTGTAGTACAGCAGCAGCAGAGGGAAGAAAATTTTTCTTTCGATGTTTTCACTAACAAAATTAACACTTAAATTACCCGTAATTCTGACGAACAGCGAACCGGAATTCAGCGTAGGGACAATCTTGCTAAGTTTGATCTTGTTTAATTGCGAATTTTTTGTTTGGAGAATACGAAGATTATTAGAAAATTAAAAAAAATTAAACGCAGAGCCAGCACATAGATAAAATATGAGACCCACAGAGAGAGCAAAAAATCAACTTCTGCTTCGATATTTTGTAATATGGCTGCCACCACAGGCATTGACCGTCATTGTAGCCAACTTAAGGGAGTGAATGAAATGAACATAAATGAATTAAAATAAATTACAGTGAACTTTCATCGCACCGGAGCGCATGTCTTGGGGATGCGTGGGCATACGGCGAAGTGATTAGACTGTCAGTTCGAATGAATTTTGTAAGCAAAAATGAATAATCTGAACTTAAAAGAACAGGAATGTTATATGGCGAGTCATGTTTTGTAGTATTTCAAATTTGTGGCAGAGCTACGTATGTTTGTAATTAAGAAGAATACAAAATGTGTGCTGCCATTAAGGTTAACCCAAAGCTTCATAATTAGCTGATGTAAAAGATTGCATGGGTATGTTTAGGAAGACAAATTAAATTGCAAATGGGGATTTCTACTATACTCTAATTCATAGACACAATCGTTGCGTTTGTCATTCCGTTTCACATGACCAATGTCATAAACCGAAAAAAAACTTCCTGAACCGCAAAATGAAAACTAACAATCATTTAAGTGAAAATTATCATTTAGCAGGCATATTTATAAGCTCATTATAGTGAGCCCATAAGGTTTTACATCCTTTAAACGCAAATAAGTTATTTTAAAATCATAATATAGAGGCGTTTGGGGGTTGAATACCCAACTAACATTTCAGCTTCGATTCGGTCTAACTAAATATATTTTCGAAGTTCCTTAAGACATTTGTAAAGGTTGTTTAAGAACAAAAAGGAGAATATTACACAAAAGCATACAAGACCTTTTATGCACTTCTATAAGTGATTTGAATTGAATTGAATTTTATTGAGACTTTTAATTATTCGGTTACAATGATATTCTTATTCCAATTCTAACGATAGCTTAAGGTAGACTAAAGTGGCTATAATGTATTGCCTTCTTTTTCGATTACGTGTTATGTACAGCCTCATGGCGGTCAATTGGTATATAATATGTATTATAGTGTTGAACTGCTCTTGCTCATAAGCATATATATATTTAGTTTGTGACGATTGTCATCAATACATACAATTCTTAACCTAACTTACAAACTAACATACAAACGATTACAAACGATAATGCATCTGAGCATTGTATAGGTAGATTACCTTACATTTTATGTGTTGTATTTTCTTTTTTTATCTTTCTTTTTTTTTTTTTGTTTAAAATAGAGCGATCGATAGCGCACTATGCAAATTGAATACAATTGTAATTATATATTTAATAGAGAAATTATCACATATCGGTTACAAAAATGTCACTTAGTTTTTTGGGTGTTAAAACTTAAAGATTGTAAAAGGTCTTGGTCTTTAGGAACCACGTCCGTGTTCGGGTTGCGTTGTGGGCCTTCGGCCAGGATGGCCTTCTTGTTGCTGGGACTAACCCTGAGTAGTCAATAGATTTGAATCCTGTTGCGGCTTGGGTTCTGAGCATCCGTACTCTCGGTGGATTGCCCAGATGAGTTTGGTGTGCAACCAGTTTTATAAAAACTTGGTTATCAGTTTTGGTGACGTAGTTAGTGCACCCGGTTTAGTAGTATCTTCAGTCCCAGGTCCAGGATTGAAGTTTGGTTGCTGTTCGGCAGACTAATGCCCGCAGAACTGTAGTTGCGGATTTTTTTGAGCAGGTTCGCTTCCTGCTGGAAATGAGCCATGTGTCGGCGTCATCGATTTCTGTGTTGTATAAAACACTGTTGGTTAATGCATGGCGTTGTTGGGTTGCATCAAGCTTCAAGCGGATGTTGTATTTGTTAGTCATATAAAATCCTACTGTACTACGGATAACTTTTCCAAAAAAAACACGGCTTATGTATCACGTTGGAATTGTTATTAATTATATTAATGTATTTGGAATAATTTTAAAACATGAACGACATTATACCTTTTTTAGGGATTGAACTCGGCATCTCTTGTGTAATATTCCATCTCTCTACGTACTTGGCCATATTGAATATTATTTGGAAGATGCAAAAACTTAATCAGCCTATTTCTTTCTCAAACTTCAAAATTGATACAAGACTGCGATATACAATTTTGCTAAGGTCACACACAAAAAAAAAAACAGAAACCTAAACAAATGTCTTAAATTTCCTTCGTTGGGTTTACCTACAAAATGTTAATTTAATTTTCAGTATTGAGCCCTAATCTTCATACCTAAAAGGAGCGTATATAATATGTTTAAATTGCTGACCGTAGTGATTTGTTTTATATTCTACTTCACTCTTTCTTTGTTTTGATTTGTGTCCTTCCATTAATTATTAATAACAATTCATTTATTCTTATAAAATGTTTGTATTCCGTTTCGTTTGACATTTGTTATATGTTAAGTAGGTACATGTCTTTCTTCAAATGTGTAAAACTTCATTTTCTTATCAGGTCACGAAAAATTGTCATTATTTAATCCAAATGTCCATTTTAGCCAATATCGTGAATTATTTTCATGTAATATTTTTTATTATTTGCAATAAAACCATCAAACATTTTGTTCAGTTTACCCATCTATAGTTTTATGCATTTTTGTCTTCCACTTTGAAGGATATAGAGATATATCATGCTGGATTTACATATGCTTCTTCCAAAGAAATTCTCATTGATATCTAATATATGGACACAGAAGATCAAAATCAAGATGATCATATAAATGCAGCTATATTATATTTTTGAGAACAAAAAGTTTGAGCACTTTTAATACTTACAAACAGAACTAATTAAAAACATACTCGTATTTTGGTACGAAACACTGATAGGTTTGTAATAGAAATATTGAAAAGTTATTTAAAAAAAAATTCAAGCCATTATTGGCCAATACTCTCCATCATTTATTGTTTGTATCATAATATTTTGCGGAGTTTAAAAAAAATGTCTTGGATCTTCGGTTAATAACTTCACACGCTCATTTATAATTGCAATTAAACTTTTAATATTTAATTAAATATTCCTAACTTTAATGAAGATTAAATATATGTGTTTCTTTTAAGTTTCATTTATATGTAGGGTTCTTAGAACTTGAACGTTGACATTTTCTTTAAAGGTTTTTCGTTAAAGTCTGCTAGGCTTAAGAGAAGTATTCTATATAGCTTTTATGAAATTGTTACAGAAACCTTTTGAAAACTCATTGACGAAAACTTCTATATCATATCACGTGGCAATCTTTATACAAGTACTTTCCTTTCCTTTATAAAACCATATCCGAAAAAGTGGTTCTAGCCTCGGATTATCTTTTATGTGTTACTTGCAAAAGGTTTAAAAGAAGATGATATTGAAACCATGACTTCCATAAGAAAATTATTTTTGAAGCAGGCTCTATAGAAGCATTATATAAATTTAAACTTGCAGCATGTCCATATTTCTAAGCTAATAGAATCTGAAATGTTAGTTGGGTAGTGCCTACATTAGGACATTTTAGTGTTGAACTGTCACTTTTACTTTGACATTAAATTATTGTGATTACCAAAAAAAATTGAAAATTTTTATTTATTGAAACTAAAATTTTATTAAAAACAAATTAAATTTAAAATTAAATAGATAAATAGGTATACTTGTATGTGTTAGTGATGCAATTTTTATTTTTGGATATCGAGATTTTATCCTCAATAAGTTTCTAAAGAAGTACATGTAGATATGTATGCAGCTAGGATTTATTTATAATTAACATAACTTAATTTATTTATTTATTTATTATTAATATAACTTAATTGCTAGTGTTACGAAAATTCTTAAAAAGGTGTATTGCAAGAAAACTTACTATGAAACTTACTCTCTAAGGATTGAAAGTGTTCAAAGACGATTCACAAAACTTATGTTCTTCAAATTAAATTGGTCTATTGAAACACCCTCATATTCAACTAGGTGTTTACTTTTCAATATTCAAACGCTTGATCTAAGAAGAAGGTACTTCAGTGTTATGCTTGTAAAGGATTTAATTGATAATCATGTTAACTGCTCTCATTTGTTGGGGAGAATAAATTTCTACTCTCCCAGTAGAACTCTTCGGATTGATTTTCATTTCAGAGAAAAATTTTATAAAAGAAATTATAGCTTGAACGAACCATTCGCACGTTGTATAAAAGAAGCGAATTCTATTCTTAATCATATAGATATTTTTAAAAATGTTTCAAGAGATGTTTTCAAAAAAGATTTAAAAATTATTTTACAGTTTCATCCTTAATCTCTAAATTTAGTTTTGTACTTAATCACGCTAATGCTATTTATTAAATTTATGTTATTTATTATTATAATTATTATTTTATATCATATTATTTATTTAATTTTTGTATATACAAATACATTCATGTTTAATTTATTAGTCTGTAAGAGTTAACTCTGATTGATGAAATAAACAACAATAATATACTAATATACTATATACTAAATTGACATGAATTAATTAATTGTACAACATTCTATATAAAGGAGAAAATTTTTCATAATTGGTACGATAGCATACTCTCCGGTATGTTCCTCAAATTTTTTTGAGGAATATTAAAGTTAATACGAGACGAAAGGTGCAAAGGGTCGATGTTACCGTTGATTAATTTTACAATGAAAACAAAACATAAGTAGGAACGTCTTGTTGCGAGGCAATAGGGTAAGAGAAGATGGTATGTATGATGAGGTAGGACCAAGGAAAAAGGAAGAAAACTGATCGGAAAGAAAAAGGAAGAAAACGGATAGGAAAGAAAAAAGGAATAGAATGTCTAGCTCGTGAACGCGGCCTACTTGCGAAGCACGGCTTAGCTCGCCGTAAATGGGGGGAGGGGATCTTGCCCCCCAACCAAACCTCACCTCCCTAAAATAACTTACTGAAGCGCGAACGGAAGATTCACCACACTAAGGGCGCTGCGGATGTTGTTGCAGCTTGGCCTATGTCCACCCAACCTGGAAGCTCTGTGGCCCAGTTTGAACTTCCCCAAAATTTTCACCGGCTATTTTTAGTGGCCCGTCTGCACAACTGAAAATCTTTCCCCTATCAAATCATGTTCTGCTCCCGCAAAACAAAGGAAACAATATTATTTGCCTTTAAATGAATCATAGTATTTTTATTTTTTACAAACTTTTCTTTAAACAAATAACACTTTATCAAAAAAAAAAGACCTCTTTTGCATCCTAAGAAAAATCAAGTGCCTTATGCACTCTTAAGAACAAGAACGGGGTTCCCAATTCCCTACTCCGAAAGAGCTCTTTAAAGTTCGAACGTAGAACACTAACAACCAACATAAATATGTGTATATATTTTTACAGCCTTATTTACTAACTCGTTTTAGCGACGGAGTAAAGTTACTTCGACTTTACAACGGCTCTAATCCTGAAAACCTTATTTATAATGAAAATGCACGAGGAATAGCGGTGGAATAAGCTAAAACTGGTTCATAGGAGGTTTAAGGGCGTTTTAGTATCTAAATATCATTTTGGGATGACATCTTGTGAAATTTACAAAAAGGAGTGTAAGCAATTTTTTTTTCGTTTCTCACTAAGACAAAAACAATAGATATTTTGCATTAATAAATTATTTATATTTTCCAAACGCTCTAACAGTTGTGTACGGTATTAGGAACGCAATGTGGTTGTTACATTCATTTAAAGGATTTGAAATTCATACAATCCAATTTTAAATGTATCCAATTTCCAATATGCATACGATGATAATAAAATGAATAATAATTGAAATCAGCTGGGGTTTGCTTTAGGTATATAATAACCAGAGTTTTAGATTGATGACTTTTTTCCCAGTATATTTGACATAAGGAAGGCGTAGCTAAACGGTTAAGAAAATACATTACAAATAAGGATGTTTTTGACGTGGCGTAAACGCGAAGTAAGTGGCTTCGGCTCGGTTTAACTATTCCGAGGTTGAACCCAATAACGAGGCTGTTAATGTTTAAGAGAAACGGACACAATTTTTACACAAAGTTTTACAATAACTTTAAATTATTAAGCTAAGTAGCTTAAGCATTTGTTTTCTTTTTCGTATAGGTACGTATGTAGACTAAAGTTTTAAATGATCCTTATAAATTTTAGAGAATTTTCGTTGAAAATAATTTTATTGATTTAATTTGAAGTAGGTTTTTGAAATTGCTTGAGATATTTTAAAGTACGTTTTTTTGAATAGTTTTAAATATTTTAAAGTAAGTTTCTTTTAATTTTTTTTATAGTTTTAAGTATTTTTAAGTAGGTTTTAATTTTTTAATTAGGCTTAAGTGTTTTAAAATAGGGG
Organism: Chrysotoxum bicinctum; assembly: GCA_911387755.1. Taxonomy (NCBI): domain Eukaryota; kingdom Metazoa; phylum Arthropoda; class Insecta; order Diptera; family Syrphidae; genus Chrysotoxum; species Chrysotoxum bicinctum. The sequence goes on along the minus strand of OU426989.1, from coordinate 128,790,804 downwards.
TTTTTCTTATAGCTTTAAATATTTTTTTCTTTAATATAAGTTTTAAATTTTCATTTCGGCTTAGGTTAAATTTTTGAATTGTTTTTGATTCTTTTTCTTTGCTGCGTTGAACTCAGGTGACCTTATACCTCAAAGGGGTAATTTGGAATCCTCCACAGAAGTATATGCAGAGGAAGTATGTCGAGGAAGGCGAAATCTTCGGGGGAGTCGCGTTCAACTCAGGCTACAAGCACCCCATTAGTACCAATCTTAGCAAACGAATGTCAGACCGACGAAATTTTAAATGAAGTTCATATAAAAGAGAAAAAATAAAATCCAAATTTTAAAATGACCACCAGAAAATGTAATAATGAGCAAAAACGTCAGGTCAACCCTTTCACTTTTTAAACCCTTATATCCAAGGATACTAGAGTATAATCAAGTTCGACAAAGAATTTTCAATAGTTCTAAATACACTGTAACTAATAACTTCGAGCTAGCAAAGAGCAGCGAGCGAATATATCGTCCACATCTTGGCCATATGCCAAGATGTGACAGGGGAAAGATTTTCAGGGGTGCAGATGGGCCGGTAAAAATAGCTGGCTATTTGGAGTGATCTAAGGAATTTTGGGGAAGTTCAGACTGGCCCATAGAAATTCCAGGTTGCCCCCCCCCCCCATTTACGGCGAGCTAAGCCGTGCTTCGCAAGCAGGTCGCGTTCCCGAGCTATAGGCATTCTATTACTTTTTTCCTTTCCGATCCGCTTTCTTCCTTTTTGCTTGATCCGCTTCTAAAACAGATACAGATGTAGATGATTGTGACTGTTACGAGAAGGGCAATGAAAACTGTTTCATGTAAATATCGGATTAACTTATATTTTGTTTGCTCATATTGCATTTTGTATTTCTAAATTTATGATTTTTAAATTATTGTGTTCGATTTCAATCAAAATATATAAATAATTTTTTTCGATTTTTTTTTTTGTTATATAATATTGCCATATTGCATTCCACCATTTTGAATTTGTTCATTTTTAATAAATTTTCAAGTACATGCCCTAATAATCTCAAAACAAAATTTTGTAACCAACTATCAAAGTCGTTTTATTTTTGATAAGTTTTTTCGTAGGACATGACGCCATATTAGGTCGGTCATTTTGAATTTGCAGATTCTGATAACAGATTCTTAATCAGCGACCCCAAAAACCCCTTTATACCAATTTGTGGCCCTTCTTTACGTTTTTCGACTTTTGGCCGCACAAAGCGGCTTTCGGCCGCCCCACAGTGTGGTAGATCGCAAATCTAGCTGGACAAAATAATAAAAAAAAAAAGTTAAGCCACATGACTTCTGATCATTTGTTTAGCTTCTCAATACAATAGCTAACTGTTATTCATATTTTGTTTTTTTTTTTTTATTTATTACACTGATTAGGAAAAATTAACCTTCAAAGTCAGTTGCTGTCAACAGGTGCATTCACATAACAGAGAAAAGCGTTTTTTGGTATAAAGTATTAAAAAAAATTATTTTGCGGAGAGGGTGAGAAAGTGGAAAAAATAAAATATTTTCTTTTTTTAAGTAGAGTTAAAGTTAATTGTTCCGCATAATTCCGCTGCAAGACTATACTTAAATTAATCTGTTAAGTGTTCACTTTAAGGTAAATAAAAAACATATTGCGCGTTTTTGCGACCGTCATACATTTTTTTTTCACTTTTCCAGTATGACCTCCACTCTATCGCCCAAGGAAATTTTTTAAGAATGGGAAAAAACTCCCAAAATACATCGAAAAGACTTCGTATTGACATTAATAATGGAAAGATATGGTCTTCAAAACATATCAGAAAAAGTTAAAACAACTCTTAAGGCAAATATAAATATTGTTTGCTTTAAGCTAAGCGAAAAATGGGAAGGCATCGCAACCGTTTTTTGACATAAAATGCAGTTTGGCTTGATGAACCTTATGTTTTGCCTGAAAGCGTACAACCTCAAAATCTTGATAAAGCTGGAAGAAAACCAAAAACCTTTAATGACTGTTCTGAAAAATCAAAAAAAAAAGAAGATTCAAAGTCTTTTAGATTCAACTGACCCTCAAGAAATTGTTAAGGCTAGTGAGATAGTGTTTCGAAAAATGGGAAAGCGAGATTCAGCCAAGCTTTTGAAAGATTTGTCGGAAGCTTCGTCCAGTAAGGGTACGGAATTGAAAAAACTTTGTAAAAGATATAGTTCTGAGTATGTATCTTCAGTGGGCTTTTCTGCTGATGAAGCATTATCTTTAATGGTTGATGCTAATTTGTCGAAAAATCAATATGATGTTATTCGGCAAAAAATCAACGCAAAATGCAAAGATCTTTTGCCCTCATATACAAACATTCAAAAAGCTAAGAAAAACTGTTATCCAGCTGAGTTAACAATCACTGAGGTATATGCAAAAAGTTCACTCCAGTCATTAGTAAATCATACTATTGAGAGACTTTGCTTGGCTCAACAGGAGGTTTTACTCGGAATAGACGAATTGAAAACTGGCGAAAATCATATTAATATTTTGATAAAGTGGGGATGCGATGGGGCTCAGCAAAAGCAGTATAAACAGAAATTTGTTTTGGAGGAGGGCCATACGGATGAAAATTTATTTAGTATTTCAATGGTGCATATTCAAATGAATTTTAGTTCTTCAAAAGGAAAAATAATTGTTTGGCAAAATCCAGCTCCTTCATCTACAAGATATTGCCGTCCAATCAAATTTGTTTTTGCCAAAGAGTCCACTGAATTAATTGCTCAAGAAGTTAATTCAATCCAGTTCTTATCCGAAATGGCGAACAAAATTGTCTTGTCGAATCTACGTTTATGCTTACAATGATAGACGGTAAAATATGTACTGCACTTTCATCTGTGAATTCGTCTTCTCAAACGTGCTTCATATGTGGAGCGAAACCAAGTGAGTTAAATAAACCTTCCGTGATATTTTAAATAAAACTGTCGATGAAAGATCTCTGACCTTTGGAATGTCTCCGCTACATTCATGGATCCGTTTTATGGAGTGCTTATTACATATAGCGTATAAGCTTCCTATTATGACCTGGCAAGCTCGAGGACCGGAAAATAAAGCCAAAGTGGCTGAAGTAAAAAAAAAGGATTCAACAGAGGTTTAGAAGTGAGATGGGGTTGCTTGTAGACATACCAACGCAACAAGCAGGTAATACGAATGATGGCAATACTGCTAGACGGTTCTTTCGAGCAGCTGAAAAGAGTTCAGAAATTACAGGTGTAAACAAAGAATTAATTGAACGATTGCACATTATTTTGGAAGCTTTAGGAAGTGGTTTTCCAATATACACGAAGATGCTTTTGAAGGTTTCATTATTGCAACAAGAACCATATATTTAAATGAATACCCTTGGTATGTAATGCCAATTAGCGTCCACAAAATTCTTTTTCATGGAAAAGATATAGTAAGGTCTTGCATTCTTCCTATAGGCCAGCTGTCAGAAGAGGCTCAAGAAGCTAGAAATAAGGACACGAGGAAATTTAGAGAGTTATTTACTAGAAAAACGTCGAGAGTAGACACAAATACAGATCTTTTCAATCGTCTTTTAATTTCATCTGATCCATTTATTGCAAGTTTACGTCACAATCCTATTCGAATTCGAGGTATAATAACAAAAGAAGTTCTTTCACTATTAACTGTTGATGCACTTGAGGAGGAAGAATAAACAGAGTTCGGAGAAATAGAGTTCGGAGAAATAGAAAGAAACCGAATTTACAACAACAAAACTTGAATGACTAATAAAAACGCTAGTCCTCAAGTGATAATTGATAAACGATAAAACCTAAATTGGGATGGACCTGATCATGTGGTCTCGGTAGCGTGATGCGTAGGGCATTGGCTTCTGACGACGCTAGGTCTGGGTTCAAATCTCAGTCAAGGCAAAAAGTTTTTCGATTAAACTTGATAGTATAAAGGCTAAGCACCACTAATAAAGGAGTCTGATGATCGGCTTGGCAACCGTGAAATAGCTATAACTCCAGCCAAATAAGAACCCACTTGGTGGTAGTTCATTCAAGTTGTTGTTGTAATATTCAAAAATTCATAAATATATGAAGCTTCGCAGGTACACTGCATGTATGTAACCATACAAAAACCCCTTCAGGAAGAATCTTTTTACGACGGATATGAAAGTGAATGAAAAAGTCTATAAGAGTATTTATGTATTATTATCTGTGTTATTAATGTAATAAAGTAAAAACAAGTAAATAAAATCAATTATTATAAAATTTTTAATGGAGGCTCTACTATAGAAATGATGAACTCCGCCTTCTTTCGTAAAAATTCACTTAATAATTGTATTTATAATGAATCTTTATAATATTTAACCTAAATACAAATCTCAGAATGATGAATTTAAGAAACCAAATGTTTGTCTTAAAAATGTCTGTTTTCCTGCCAGTGAGACTTTTAAGTTTTGGTTTGTTTTTATTAAAAAAAAAAGTTAAGAAAAAAAATATTGGTTGTTTAGAATCACTAATATAATTGAAATCATTTCGTATCAAAAAAATAAGCAGGAAGTTAACCCAACGCGAGTTATTAATTTTGTCCAGCTAGATTTGCCATCCACCACACTGTGCGCCCTGTCCGTTTGCATAATTGTTTTTAAAGGCGAACGTTGTAGTTCGCTATTAAAAATACCACGAGAAAGGTAATTCGCTAATATGTTCTGTTAGTGGTTAATATTTTATTTGATATTCATGATTAAAAATGCGGTTTTCTCTCAAAATAAATCAGAGGTTGGCCCAAAAAATCTAGAAAAATACTTTTCAAGGTTTTTGTTTTGCCTAAGTTTGTTGCTTTCAACATTTAATAGCTACAATTTTGGACCCTAAAATTTTCATATTTGCGTCCGCTAACTTCAGTCGTATTTTGGCAAGAACTTTACATGTAAGAGGTTTTCCCTACAAATTAGAATTTAATTAGTTTAACAGTCAGGTATTAAAATTGTTTGACTCCGCCAAAATAAGGCACTTAATTGAATTAGAATATAGGTATATCCTTGATATTTGTCTCCATTTCTTGGATATATTAAGTCATCAATTTTATAAGGTATCTATTTCCTTCATCTATTTAAGAAAGCATCTTTTGCCAAAGTCAAATAAAACCACATTTTTGTCTAATAAATCATATATTAATTTTATCTTTTTTTATTCATAATACAATAATTTAATATAATTTATTATAAATTATTTGCAATTACAACAAGACACATAATGCATAATGTGCTACCTCGTGTACCTATACTAACATATGTACTTAGTAGCAATAATAATAAAATTATGCTCTGACAATGACAAAAAACAACTGAAACTGTTCTTTATATTGTTTTGTTTTACTTTTTGATTTATGATATACAAACATTACGTAATGTTCTAAAAACCTATGTTACAGTGAATGCTTTACATTTTTAATTTATTGTGTATATAATGATTTTCCCTTCTTAATTCTATTATTTCATTATAGAAATATAAAGTTTCATTTTTATTTTCATTTAAGGTTTTAACAGTTAATGGATATTTTTTGCTTACGTTTTTGTTGGAGATTATTAATTTTTGACCGCATCAAAAAAGTTCCCATGTTTGGTTGCAGTAATTAATTACTAAATTGCACTATGTATCTCATTTAATCATTGTTTTGTTTGTGTTGTTGTAAGCATGTTTTATATAATTTTTAATTTTTACTGTAAACAGTACTTTGAGCCAATCAATTTTTAAAGAAGTATTTGATGGGTTCCAAAACATATTGTTTTTTCTATTAGTATTTCTTTAATCAGTTAAGTAGTATCTGAGTATTTGCTTTCTTTTTGATTTTATTGAACTCCAATATTACTATTAATATCAATTGGGTAAGAAGCCAATGAAGTCAAATATTTTAAAGTGATGAAAACTATAAACTAAGTTAACTAAATGGTTTAATAAAAGAATTTAAAATTCAATAAAAAAAAACTTATAATAAAAATATAGCTATGTCGAGTTAAGTAAGGTATTTAATAAATGAATAAAACGCAGATATAAAAAGTTATGTCGTTGCTTAAGGTGGGCCAAGTCGGAGATAGAATTAAAATACTTATCTTATTAGCTACTAATAATTATTTCTGATTTAAGCTTTAAAATAAAAAAAAAATCAAGGGACAAACGACGGACTGCAAGTTCTTTTTCAAATGGAGTTAAAAGATCAGTATCTGCCAAATCAGTTGTTAAAATATACTTATTTTCTTAGATAAATAAATCAACAAAACTTCCTTGTACATATATGCATGTATACACATGTATATGTGTTAAAAAGGAGAAATTTTCTATCTCTTACCAGAAACTTTTATATTCCTGTAATAGCCGGCTGAAAATTATTCATCTTACTTACTGTTGACAGATTGCGTTCCTATTATTAATTTATTTTTATAGATCAACTTATAAAAGGTTATATACGAGTAGATGATTTGCTTCTTTTATATTTTGGAATAATTTCAATATTACTACCTGTATCTTTTATGAGGGGAAATCAATTTTAAATAACACTGTTCTCCAAAAAATCTACTTTAAGGTTAATTTTTGGATTTATTTAATTATAAGATGTAAAATGAAAGGAAAATTTATTTCAGACATTTTTGAAATGTTTTCTAACCGGAAAGTGGTAGAGAGTGGATTTTTTATTTTAAATCGATTATTTTTTTAAAAGCTACAGGAAAGTAATTGGCACGTACAACACGAGATATGATAGTTTGCAATTAAGAAATCAGAAAATAGACAATAAATCGGGGAATTAAAATTTTAGGAACTAGTTATAAAGTTAAATAACCCGCATTCGGCAAAATTTGTATTTGAGTTTTTGTTTTAGATCTTTGATTTGGGAGCAGTTTAATAGGTTTTACTCGAAATATTTTATTCCCCCAATATATTTCTGCTTTCTGAAACCTATCAATCAATCGTCATTTACATTCTTAATTCGCTATAACTTATCGTTTGTACACTAGACAGTATTTATAATTAGCTTGCAAAGGGGAATACAATTTTGGCATCATATCAACATAACATAAATTTCGCAAAAAGTTTTCTACACAATTTCTTTAATACCATTAAAACCATAATTAAGGAGTCGGAATAAAAAATTTAAAATCAGAAAATAAATTGAAATTTTAAAAATAACCGATCTTGATTTGGATAGTTGATTAGTCTTGCTGAAAATATTTAAGTTTATTTTTATTTGATTTTAATCAAAACAAAAATTATTTTTCTTTACTTTCTTTTCATTTACATATCTAATTAAAAAAACAAAAGGCTTATGATCAACAGGGTTGAACCGTTAACTAAATTAAGAACGGTTTCTTCATAGAAAATTGTTCTCTATACGAAGTAGAAATCTCATCAATAAAATGGTTCTCATTGTCCGTCTTTTTAGTGAGTAGATTATTTTTTGATGAAAGTGGCGATCCTTCAGTCTCCGTTGGCTAATTTCACTGTGTCAACCCTAAAATAAAGGAGAAGCATTCAGGGATGGAATCGCGTAAGGTGATAGTTGATTGTCAACTTTTTGATTGTCATTTTGACTATAGCTGTTTCTATCATATCAATAAAGAAATATAGAGAGAGCGATTGTCAAAATGATATTCAATTAATTGAGTGATCACATTACTCTTACGCGATACGGGCTCTGCCTAAATGTGCATACATACTTTCCAATAAAATGTTTGTAAAAAACTTGATATGCGCCAACATTTTTTTTTTAATATTCAATAACAAACCAATGCCTTTAATTTAAATACCTGAGGAGCAACGATGTTAAAGTATTATGGTATACGTCTTCAACATTCCTAACGCTCGCGCTATGCTCAAACATTTTAAGGGGTATTCATAATGCTCGTAACTCTTTTCAGCAAAAAAACAGTACATTTGCACCAAAAATGAGAAAAAAACAGTACGTCAGCGTTAATAAAGCAGTACATTTTACAGTACACTTTATTGAATGCAAAAAATTACAAAACAATGGATTTATTATTATTATCCGCAGTTAACTCTTCTTCCACCTGTGATTTTGATTCTTCTGTTTTTTTTTCGTATTTTTCTTTGCCAGAAATTTGTTGAAGTAATTTCTGATTTGTTATCAGGTACTTGTAAAAGTTAACGCACGGAAATTTTAAATTACATTTCACAGTAATAATTGCCTTCAATGTTTCTACTGCTGAACGAGTCTTTTCTGAGGTCCACGTTTTGTTTATCGCACCGAAAATTCGCTCTACAGAAGCTGAAGTAGCGGGCAGACATAAAATATATTCGGTAATCGCAGCCATTTCTCCGAATTCATACTCTTTGTTTTCGAGATATTTGAATATCTCCACCCAACGGTCAACAAGTGGAACAGAATCCTTCTTCCATTGTGCAATTTCTATGCATGAAAAAACAGTACAAAAACAGTAAAAACAGTATTTTGGTTAAAAAGACAGTACGCAGTTTTTGGGTGGAAAATACAGTACTGTACTGCGAAATACAGTACAGTTCCGAGCCTTAGGTATTCATAATGCCTTTGGTGCGGGCAAAATACACTAGACAGTAAATAAACCGAGCCACCTGCTACCTTGGAACTCTGATTCAGTTTTCTCGAAAACTATAAAACTTACAACTATTAAAGTTGTACCTACAGAAAGTGCGTTTCATGTTGATTAAAATGACTTCAAATTTATTTTTAAGTACAGTTAACTCACATTGTAACCAAGCAACAAACACAATGATAACGATTTACTCCGTTTTGACTAGCTTTCGCAAAAGGAAAGGAGCTGTCGGTGTAAAAGTATATGGTCAAATTCCTAAACGCAAGATTTGCAAAGCAAAACACCTTGAAAGCAGATATAGGAAATGAGAATGCGCATATGTAAGAGAATTGCGCAAGAAATGTTTGTCATTTGCACAAATGCAGAGGCAAGAAAGTAGCATCGATTGCATTTTCGGACACTCTGCTTAGCAGAGATTTTTGTATTTGCTTTTTGGAACTGTTTGCTGATCAGAATTTGATCTTTTACATCCATTAAAAACTCAAGTGACCTCAACTACAAGTGAACTTTTAATTGATTTAAATTCAATCACTCCACTTAAACCGAAATAATTTTCATATCTTCACTAAATCTTTTACTTGTCCATTTTTGCGGTACCAGCTTATACAAAAAAAAATTAAATACAAAACTAAATTTCACAAAATAAATATCTTAAAAATGCACAGACGTTTAGTTAACAAAACGATGCGATTTCTGAAAAAAAAACTGATCGATAAATAGACAGAAAAGCAAGACACCTTCTAGTAGTTAAAACTATATTTAAGAGTTATAAGGGCTTACAGCTGAGAATTATTGTTCTGGTATGAAAATGAATGCATTCAGAACAGGATGATGTATTCAACTTTCAATTTTCTTTTGTGTGCTTTTTTTTTTTTTTTTTTTTTTGTAAAATACATAAAATATGGAAATTTTGAAATTGTACTGAATTCAGACAAATTGTACTTTTGTACTTGTATAAACTCAATTGTATCGAATTCGGTACAATTGTACCGAATTTTCCATCCCTGATTAACGGTAGCCCACCATCGCATCGAGAGCATGGGGATTGGACGTTAAAGCAGTGGGGTAATGTATTCTTTATTGATGCGACCAGGGTAAGGCTAGGACCGCACTTGCGATTTCAATCGCACGATTTTTTAGTCGCAAAAATAGAACACATGAATTTAAATGAGAATGAACGCACTTACTACCAACAAATCATGACGATTTAAAAGTCGCAATTTGTTTCATTTTTCTTGCGATGCGATTGTCGTAAACTTGAATGAAACACATGTACTCAAATGGATATGCCCACACTTGCGATTTAAATTACTACGATTTAAAAATCGTAGTCGCAAAGAGAAATTTGCATGCACGCACTTGCGATTTTTAATCCACGATTTTTTAGTCGCAAAAAGTAAGACACATGGCCTTAAATGTGAATGCACACATGCGACTTAAAAATCGTAGCGATTATAAAAATGAAACAAGTTCTACTTTTTCAAGCGATTTTTCTGTCGCTACTTATTTGTAGCAAATGCGTGCACTCACATAAAAAGTAGTGTTTTATTTTTCGCGATTAAATAATCGCGCGGCAAAAAATCGCAAGTGCGTGCATGACAATAATTTTTAGCGACTACGACTTTTTAATCGCCTCGACGAAAAATCGCAAGTGCGGTCCTAGCCTAAATCTACATGGAAGTGATCGACGTCAGAGAGTATATCGCGTTGGTGACCGCTATTATTAACTGTTGCTTATGGAGGAGGATCTGTAATGGTCTGTGGCGGCGTCTCCTGAACTGCACATACAGCTTAAGTTTTCATCGAACCGACTGACGGGTCGTACGTCTCGCGTACACCTAGTCCGTCATCGGCCGAAGTATACTCAGGCGTTGTCAGCCGAACTCGGCCGATCGAACCAAACGTATAGAAAGGAGAATTTACACCACTGAAAGTGACATTGTCCGATGACGCCCGATAATAAGCGATCAACCGGCATATCCCAACATGTTTGGATTTTTCGTCAGTTGTCCGTTTTGTCGTTTTCTTAATTTTCGAAGATCCGAAAAACTCTGAGGGACATTTTGTTCACGATAGCCCTCTTTATATAATAAATTTCTTTAAAATTTTTCGAGAAGAAAACTTGGCATGGCTTAAGTATTTAGTAGTATAAATTTTAGGAAATAATTTCAGAAACTACGAACTACACTACACGTTTTAGAGATATTGATTTTTCAAAAAAATAAACGTGGAATTTTTTTTTCAAAAAACCCAAAAAAATGTTTTCGAATATTTTTATATACAATATTACTTTAAACTTAAGGGGCTCCTGCTGAAAATTTTTGGTTGAAATCGTTAGAGGCGTTTATGAGAAATTCGAAAATAAAAAAAACGTTCTGTGACAGGTACCGTTAATAACATTTTGCCCCAAAACTTTTGTTGACCAAAATGTAGTGTACGTCCATAACATCACAACTATTTTTTTTATCAAAATGTATGGGGTTATGTTAGTTTTAGAGTTAAAAAAAAAAATTCAATTTCCCCTCTACGGGACCTTTAACTACCAAGGTTAAAGAAAATAGCTCCAGTGGCTTAGCTTAGGCTGTAGATCGAGGTACAGATATACAGACATACAAACAGACAGACGGAATTGTCAGACCCACTTTATTTGTCTTCGCTATCATCGTAATGTCAACTTTGATCAAAATCTTGAGTCCGATTTTTTTCCAAATGCAGAGCATGCCCTATAATACCTATGTATGTATGTATGTACTCGTATATGGCAAGTAAAAATAAAATATGGATACTGAAAAATTAATTAATCCCATTTATAATAGGGCACCTCTCTGCGACATTGCTAAACGGTTATGGGATATGGGCCGAAATTTCATCGGAGATGGAACTGACTGTTGCAGCCATATAGAAAAAATTATTACTTTCATATCCAAGGTTCACAGTCAGACTCCAGACCGGCACCATCCAAGATCGGAAGGAGTGTATGCAGACGAACGTCCAGGACAGTCGTCCGAATAGATCCGGCCCGATATCGGTCGATGATTTGGTTTTAGTGTACGCGAACTGGTACACGTCGATTGACTTCTCATCGCTACATTGCTGAAATCGTCGCAGACCATGTGGTACCTTACGCATGATATGCAGTTAGTGCATGATAATGCACGGCCTCATATTGCTTATGTGCTGACTCAGTATCTACGTGGCGTCGGTATTCGTACGATGGACTGGCCAGTTCGAAGCCCGGACTTAAATCCGATAAAAAACTTATGGGATGAACTGAAACGTGGGTTTCCAGCCCAAGTACTTGCGCCAACAAGGCTTCCAGAACTGCGAATCGCAGTTGTAGAGATTTTTTTTTTCCTCAAATCCTTGATTTAATTTTAAAAAAATTCAATAAATTGCCTGCATCAAATTCAATCATTTGATCAAAATTGGATTTCGAAAAGTAGATATTAATGGTACCTCTATAAAATGATACAAAGGATTGCTGTCATTTTTTTGAATATAGGAGGTTTTACAAAGTGTAAATAGTATTGTATACCAAATCTTTTGGATTTTAGAAATGAAAACATTTATTTTGAAAACTCAATCACCCCATCGTTATCCGAAAGTTATTACGAATCCCGAAAAAACCTATCACATAATCCAAGTTTAAAATCACATACAAATCGCCATAACGAACGGATTTGGTGATAGTTTTTTCGGGAATCGTAAAATTTCCGATTACGGTTGAATTTGCGGTAAGGCTGAATAATATTTCCAAAACACCTTTGTCTATTTTTTTAAACCTAGGTTCTTGTCTCTGTATCGTGTTTCAGATCATTATTTGGAATGACTATGAAATATGTTTAAGAATTCAATGATTCAATACTTTTTTTTTATTACAACATTCCAAATTCCCAAAAACAAATATTGATTTATTTTTATTTTCCAAAATTAAATCGATAGTTTTTCAATAAAGGACCCTAAGAAATTCCGGAAAATTTGTTGATCAAAAAAAATATTAAATAAATTAGAAATTGATCAACTCAGCCATAACATTGTTACGAGTATTTATGCAAACGCAGAAAACCAAGATAAACTTAAAAAAAAAAAGAAGTTATTGGCGGTATCCATCATAGAACCTTTCTTTATTTTCGAAATTAAATGGCGCAAAATTTTAGTCGAATTAGCAAGATGTTAAGACTGTTTTAGTATGAAATTAGGTTAAAACAACGATTTTGCTAAATTTAATCGAATATAACATCATACTTTCTCTACCCTTTTATTAAAGTTAAAACTATCGAATACCTTTTTTATTTTTTTAGTATCGTGCCATTTAGAAACGCCACAAAAGGTCTGTCTACTTAGGCTCGTATTCACCGAGCGCTCCTAAACGGCTCTTAACTTTACGAGGCTCTTAACTTGAAAATTCTGTGGGGTATTCACCAACCACTCGCAAGTGTTTTTCGAAGTTCGAAAATGAGAGCCACTCTCTCTTGTTCAGGCATACCCAAACTGTGAAATGTTGTGGAATGTTGGTCTTGACAGCAAATGGATACTCTTCTACTTGGCATTGCTCACATATGGATTTGAGTCAAATGCGTGCGTGGCACACGCACAAGCGAACAAACTTTCGAAGAGAGCGCTCGTAAGTTAGGAGTAGTCGGGACCACTCCTAACTTCTAAGAGCGCTCGTAGATCTTCACTAATATTGCTTGGTGAATAGGTTTATGAGCTTCTTAAGTTATGAGCGCTCGGTGAATACCGGCCTTAGTTTTTTGAATGAACTGTCATTGTTTTAGGAGTGTTCAGTTCAGAAGCAATTTATTAAGAAAATTGATTTAGGAAGAAACTAGTTAAAAAATGTTTAAAATTAAGAATGGGTTAGTAAGCTACTTTAAAGTTACCAAATTGTTAAGTAGTATCATACTAATACCTTAATAAGAGGCTGTTTAAAATTCTGCGCCATTTTTTTTTTATAAATTAGCTTATTTAATATTTACTGTGAGTATTGTTTTTTTTTAATATGTATGCAACAATTTTTAATTTCTTTACCTATCAATTCAAATATTGATCACCTGAAGATGTCCATTGATCAAACAACGTGAAAAAAAAATACTTGCTTTATTTTAAACTGAAGCCCACAAATGAAAAACCAAACCAAAATATGCGAAAAAATATTTTTTTGTAATTGAAAACGAGTTAACTTGAAAGAGTGTTCTTGAAATAATTTCCGAAAATGTATATTGTTAAATACTTAAAATTGACATTTAATTTTTATTTTCGAAAAATTATATAAAAAATGAATTTAATAATAAAACGATTTTTTAAGCTTTGTTTGCATAAATTCAACTTTTCCAGAAATCAGACGGCAATTTTATATAATTGAACATTTTTTTCTAATTAAGACGATAAATTCCAAAGTACTCTTACATAAGAGTAAAATTCTGAAATTCTCTTTCAAACGAATGCCCACTCAGGTGTACCTCAGAGAAGTCATATGGGCCCTTTTCTCCTCATTCCCGCTATAAGTTATGTTGTTCACATACATAACGAGATTCTTATAAAACATATACCTAAACATATAAAAAACGTATGATCACAATCTTCTACAGGCCTATTTTGCTATAGTGTTTGCTGTGTCAAAAGTGGTCTTCCTAATAACTCTGTTAAACGTATTAACTTTCTCAAGAAATGGACTTGTATATGCTTTTGATTATTCTATTTCGCAGCACAAACTGTCACGTCGTGATTTGGGTGTTCACTTTAGCTTTTATATAGAATTACATTGTTACTACAACGAGTTCTATTCTAGGATTTATAAAACGTTAGTTAAAGGAATTAACCGATCCCTGTGTTACTCTTTACTTTTATGTAAGCCCATATATTGAGTAAGCCACACAATTGACTCTCTTGTATGATATTTTTAAAAGTCCTATTCAACCAACATAAATTCATTTGATACTTTAGCTTCCTTTGGCTGATCCGCACAACGTTCCATGAACTTTAGCGGTCTGTAAACCTAAATTTTATATGAAAGGCGTACTAAAAATGATACATATACAGCCAATGCAGTTTTTGCAGTTGCAGTGAAAAAAGAAGAAAAGTTCTTTGAATTTTAATATACATCCATCAAATTATTATAGGTCAAAATAAATGATTTTTGAGCTTGTATTGACATGAATTACGGTGCAGGATCTCCCCATTTGCCAAGATTTGAACTTCGACACCAAAATTTTCATAGAACTATGACATACGTTAGCTTCTTAATTTGGTTAAAGGGTCCTAATTATTTGTTAATAAATATTTTCATTGCTTTGTATAATTTACGCTATTGTTAACTTTTTATTTATATATTCTTTAATTTAGTATTACAGTTTATTTGTACGCATGTGTTAGTTTAAATTATTTTTCTTACTACTGACCACTTACACATATATGTATATGTACGTATAATGATTTTATAATTGTAGCTTGATCTGAGCTCACTGCATCATAGAATCTAAAGTGTTGACAAAAAAAAAAATAGTAAAAAACTCCACTTCACTTTATTTAATTACAATCTTGCTACTTTTTTATATTTTGTTGAAAAGCTAAATGTGAATTTACCAATACTAATAACCCTTTGATTTTATTTACCCTGATTTCTATCGTTTGAGTCGTAATGAAAATATCTAGATACCTTCATCGGATAGACTGATAGACATCGTTCATGACCTGCTCGTTAATTTGCTCTTTCAGATGAGTATTTCAAAACTCGCTCCTGAGCTATAAGCTGGATTGCATACATATAATTTTGGCTAACGAATACGAGCGCTTGTCATATTTAAAATTTGTAACCTTGAGTTACTTTTTATTTAGGAACGATTAAAGTCAAAAATAAAGTTGATCCCTCAAAATTAAATATTATGTATAGATCAGTAAAAAAATCGTCAAACCTGAACAAAACACTCTTAAAAAAAAGTCGTTCAGAAAATTAAGAAAACAACAAAAAACAATTTAAGGTTTTAACCTCCATGACAAAAAAAAAGTCAACAGAACACAAAATAATACAAATTCAATTCCAACAATTATAAATAAATATATTAAATATTCAAACGAAAAACATACATAATTATAATGTATACAATATTTAAAGAAATAAGCTTAAACAATAATAATAAAATGTATAAAAATCAAATAAATATGTTCACTCCGTGATAATATTTTTGGATAATTCTTTTTCTGTTTTTGTATAGATTTTAACATTTCATGTATAATTTTTCATATAAAAAAGATATGTAATATCCCACCTAGAATATTAGTTAGCTAAATAAAACCAAGAAATAAATCGAAACTATTTGGTCAATTTTGTTAAAGGATTATACATATTATGATATTATATATTGGTATACTATAAATTTTGTAATGGATATTTTTTTTTTTCATGGTTTTGATTTTCTTTTAAAGATTCATTATATTTTGTGTGTTCTTGGTTCTGGTAAATGTAGTTTTTTATGTTAGTACTTTTCAGTTTTGTTGTGTTTTGCTCTAACTTTTTATAACCCTAAACTATGTACTCTTATCTTAGATTATATATATAAAAAAAAAACAGTATAAGAAAATAATATGTAAAGTTTTTGTTTTCAATTATACAACTTAATTGCTACTCCTTGTGACATTGTCATGCTTATTTGGCATCTTTAGCAAACGTTTTGTGCGGAACTCATATGCTCGTCGACAGAACATGACTAATTCTGGATTTGTGCTTTCTGGTACCGCTCGTGGGTTAAAGAAATTGGGCCTTTTTGGTACGATCGTAACGTCTTGGATGTCTTCTTCGGCGGCCCTTAATCTACGACGATATCTATAAAAAAAAAAACAAGCAATCATATAGATAAAGTTTTTTATTTGTGAAATATAGAGAAATTTGTATTAAATAATGAGAGCTTACCTGCAATATTCTCTAAACACCAAGACATAGCACTTGTCTTCTATGCAAGCCACAGAATTGTGATCGCGATGGCGGGATGCATAAACCTCATCAGGGCAATCGTTTCTTAAACGGCCCTGTTCAGTATGTTCCGGCCTATAATACCATAGTAGTGACATCATCATTTCTCCTGAAATTTTTAAAATATTAAATAATATAATATATTTATTATACATAATATAAAAATTATTCAATATTCAAACTTTGGCATACCATCTTCAGGATTCTCCCATAAATAGGCAACTTTAGCAACATATGGCAATTCATTATCTTCATTGGCCTTAAGCAGCACACAATCTCTAGGTCGGATAATATCTCCCTCAGAATGACGCATAGCAGGATAACAAGTTCGTATAACGTGTGGGTCATCGCTCTGAAAAATAGATCAAAATAGTTAGTTGGCATTTCGAGTGAGATTGTTTAATCAGTTTTTTAATATATCAAGGATATACATGTATAATTGTTAAAAAGCTGTGGGTGCTGCAGTGCCAAGCCTATATTATACAAACAGATCCTATAAAGATACCCTGATGATGGTGACAAGTATTCATGAACGATAGAAGTATAAATCGAATGTTAATGGTTTTCAGAAAGCGGCGTGAAAAATTATACTCCTGAATGTATCTTGATTTTTTACACAAAGATAGGTTTTGGGAATCCAAAAAAGAATACAGTTTGGAAATGTTTCATGGAAATTGCAGTTTTTGATGTTTTTCGTTTGATTGTTCATTTATAAGTTATTTGTGACTCAATCGTCATACCCCACTTTTTTGAAGAGATGATATCAACAAACTTAAATGTCACAAAGAGCAAGAATAATAGAAAATTACCACTTTTTTTTTTTTTAAATTAAAGGTTACACCACTCAAACAACTGTTTAATTTAAAATATAGAAGATATAAAAAAATAATGTGAACAAAAATGAATGAAATATTCATGTGAATCGAAATAATTAAACGAATCGAATACAAAATAGGGGTGGTAGTTGTTTACTTTTCTTGTCAAAAAATTTTGACATAATAAAAAGACGAAAAACAGGTATGTATGTACACATTAGAAAAAATATATAAAGAAACAACTTACATTTAGAAAAACGGGCCCTTGGAATGGCTCACCCTCCCAACGCCAGCCGTTATTCCATTTCGGCACTACATCAGGTCTCGTAGGTTGAATAGTTTCATCGACCTCAATCGAAATGGAATGTTTATGTTTGGGTCTTTTACGACACCCAAATTTCGAACGCGAACGTATCCTTTTCATGGTTCCATTATGTCTAATGTATCTTGGTATTGCTGGACGCAGAAATACAAATTCAGAAGGCGGCAGATTTGGTACTGATAGAGAAGATGCATTTGAACTCAATGGTGTTGAATCTGTTGTAGTCTCATTGCTTAAAATTTCCGGAGTAACTGCGGGGGCATTGCCAAGAGGACTTCTTGAAAAGTCGTTGTTATTCGCCTCTGAAGAAATGTTATTATTTGTAGTCATAATCCCATCATGATCTACGTTTATAATTCGATTTTGATCAACGAAATCACATTCCGATAACGGGGCAGGAGTAACGGAATTTTCTTGTTGAGTCGTCGGCAGTAATTTCACTTTGTTGCTCTTTCTATTTACTGTAAGTGTCTTGTATTTTTTGTGCATTTTAGATTTCTCTGACCCTGATGACGTCGTCGTAGAGAGTTTGTTAGCTTTGTTTGAGGTAGATGAAGAGCATTCCTGTCTATCTGCTTTGAGTAAGGATGTAGATGGCTTCTTAGTTTCTGACTTCGAACGCACCTCTGATGTTTTAGATTTTTTTATCTTGCGTCCCGCTGTTGGACATGAAGATGTGAAATGGGTTTCTGGTTCAGAGAAATAGCCTCTTGCAACCAAATCATTGCAAGCCTCATGTGTTTTCAACAGTGATCGATTATTGTTGAGCAACAATGACTTTTTAAGTTTTTCTTTTCTAGCTGCGTGACGCCTTTCAATGCGCTGAGCTAATGCTGCAAGTCGCTTCTTTTCTCGTATTTTCTCCTTTCTTTGCTCTATTGCGATCAGCTTTTTCTTCCTTATTCGAAGGCTCTTTTTTTGCTGATCCGTAAGTACAAGTTTACGTTTGCGAACGACGCTGTTTCTTGAGGACTTTTTGAACTTTCCGAAACGATTACGTTTTTCAATCTTTCGACTGAGGCACAGATAGGACTTGGGTTCCGTTTGCTTGATGAGACTTTTATAGCTGTTTGGTGAAGATTTCTTACATTGATTCTTGTGGAATTCGAGAATTTTAATGCGCTGCTTTGGCCCGTCTACAGAAGGACTTGTTATTTCGATATCATCATCTATAACCGATTCCGGACTGGAAACTTTGACATCTTCAGACGTTTCCAATTCTGTTTTGATTTTATTCAAATATTCTTTGTCATCGAGACTACGGGGCAGAGCTATTGTTAATTCTTCATCTTTCTCTGTTTTGATTTTTTCAGATTTGATTTTGGTTTCCAGCAATAAAGGGACAGTTGCTTCGGTTTTGTGATTAATATTGTTATTGGAATTGGGATGACTAGACAAGTTAAGTGCCGGGTCATTTGTTTCAGCCATTTGTGAGGCAGGGTGTTCTGGTTGCACTGGATTTTGTTGAATCTGTTGTAATCGCACTGGATTATGCTTGGCAGCTGACCCAACATAAACCATTTCTCGAGCCATAGTTTTTCCTATACGCGCCTTCCTACCGACAACTTGTGTGGGCAAAGAATTTTTGGGAGAAGCCGGTGATACCGTTAGGTCGAAAGCCTCAATGGTACAAACGACATCACTATTTACAGCATCCACTTTTGCAGACTCCTTCTCCGGCGCCACTGCCTCTTCGACTGGCTTTTCATAAGCTAAAGGCGGTGTAGGAGGCTGTACCACATCCTCCTCATACTGATTGCTCTTCGAATCTACGTCTATGTCCTCGGACTTAAGCTCGGATTTTAAAGGTTTTAAAAGTTCAATTTCATCACACGGCTGCACGTGATGATGATGCAAAAGCGGATGATGATGTGGATGGTGCAGAAAATGGTGATGGCCGTTGGTGGCGGCACCGCCATCCAAACCGACACTTACATCTGTCGCCACGACCAATTGTTGATGAATTGTATTGCTGGTATTATTTGTAACTGGGCCTCTACTGATATTCAACTTTTGTTGTTGATTGCTACTGTTGTTAGCATTTACAATTCCATTACTGTTAAGCATAGCTGACACTGGAAGCATATTGCTGCTGTTGGTCTTCGAATTCAGAGTCACAGCCGATTTGCTGATCGCGCTGTCGGTTGCGGTGACTATATTCGCTGAAACTGCTGGTGCCATTGCTGCTGCTGTAGCAACTGAAGGATTGCTGATGGTGCTGTTGATAGTTACTTCGGTGTTGTTGGTATTGTTGCTGCTGCTGGTGTTGCTACCAATATGAGGCCCAGTATGGACGTTTTTTGGACACGACTGTTGCATTGGACATGGACATTGTGGTGGATATTCTAAAAATATACATAGATAAGTATAAGGTTATTAAAATGTATTCAAACGAATTTTCGGTTGCAGCATATTTTTTTTTTTAATTTTACTCAATCTTTAAACTATCTTAATCCTTGTTCTTAGCGATGATTTCAAATGGCAATGAAAGAAGTTTCCATATATCGTACTTTTAATATCTATCCTTTCTTCTAGAAGTAAATATTAGGGTGTCCCCTAATTCTTCAAGGATATTTTGGGATATGATTCTTAGGTATATTCTAAGAGAAAAATCATTTCACAGTTCACTGCTGACATCATTTATTGGAAATTTAAGAAAAGTTTTATTTTAGTGTACCTTGACCAATGTTAACAAATTTGTCTGTTAATACTAACGGTACAAACTGTTTTCTTAGGACTTAATTTTTAGAAGAAATGCTGCGTTTAAATAATATTGAAATCTTGTAGGATACTTCTGATATCCAATTTCTAAGCCTGAAGGGTAACCTACATAAGTTGAGTGCGCAGGATGAACACGCGAAAACTTTGTTATGAGGTCAAAGAAAAAAAAAAAAACAAGAATAATAAGATGATAGCTCACGGAAGTGAATCTTATGTTCATATTAAGTACTATGTATGCGAAAAACCATACTTTTCCTTACCCATATAGGGGCTGCGGGTGTAGCATTGACCCCCACCGCCCGGACTATAGCCCGAATAGTAGCCCGGAGGACCTGGATAATGTTCCAAATGTTGCGTATGAGGTGCTCCTGGTCCTGCTGGAACCAGTTGAGTCCCCGACGGTGGTCCTGATGGCGATGGCTGACCGCCAGGAGGTGGAGACTGTTCATAAATATCAGATGGAGGTGGTGGTCCCGAATGCGGTCCTGGTTGGTAATACGGTGGATAACGCCTGTATGATGGAGGAGGCGGAGCACTCTGGTATACTTTGGCTGGGAAATATGGTTGATAGGGTGGCGAATAGCACATCGCCTCGCCCGGATAGGGAGAATAATAATTGGGAGGATATGCCGACGTATAATGCATTTGATGCATTGATCGTGGATATGGTGGTGCTCCCTGATGAGCGGCTGCTGCAGCAGCTGCTGCTGCGGCGGCAGCTTGTTGATGTAATTGCTGTTGCTGGTGCTGGCTTTGCTGCTGTGAAGCAACACTTTGCAATTGTGGAGTGCCCTGCTGTTGAGATGGGTAGCGGAATGTTGCCAAATCACCACCGGTTATGAGAACATCACTGTCTGAGCTTTCCACCGTCGATGTAGACGAAGGTAGCGGTGGTAATTGACTTCGGTCGGGATCAGAGTCAAGTGGTGTCGGAATTTGTTTGCTTTTTGTTCCAATTGATGGATGATTTGACGGTTGTTGCTGAGACGTTTGCGGTGGGGCTGCAGCTACTGGTTGTAGTACGTGTGGCGAAATTAATGGACCAGCCGGTTGGTAGTAACCTGATAATAAAAAAAAGAAAATTTATATTTAGCGACCATATTTGATATTGTGTTTAGTATTTGTTAAATGATACTCTATATTTTTTTTTATTTCAGAGGTTTGCAGCAAGTACTCGTAGCTCATTTTATGACCCAATCGAAATAGTCATTAACTTAAATATGTACATTATTTCCAAAGAAATGCTAAACTGACTTCAAACTCTTATAGAACCAACCAGAATCGAGCTTACAAGGTTCACATTTAATGATTGTGAGTTTGCAGGAATAATTGAATTGTATTCGGAAATATAAATACAGGTATTTAGTTCATATCCCTAAGGATTTTAATTTAAAAAAATCGCCCCGTTTCATGTCATTATGAGCTACTTGAAAACATTTAAAGGCTTGTTAAATAAAGAGCTTATACATAGGCAACTAGAATCAAAATATTTCTTTCTTGTCAAGAAGTACCCACCAGAGTTAAAAAGTTGACAAAGGCATATGTATGTATATAAAGCGATGTCTATATCCTGTAAGTTCATAGAAACACCTGTAAGCTCCAATTAATATCAAACAATACTCTATAGAGAGGGACACCAATTGGAATTTTGTTGGATGTATATATAAATAAAAGAACAGTTGTTTACGCAGTTACCGAAAACAATAACAAGGATTCTATGCTAATTGAACTGAAAATGCAACACATTCAATGAAAATAATTACTATCCACATTATACATACAATGCAGGTTGTGCAACAAACAAAAACCAATTCTATCTTCCGCATCGCGAAATGAAAAGCCTTTAAGCTGCCTACAACTGCCACTTCAAAACAAGTTGCTATATACTTATTCGGGCACATTCTACAACCAATTCCTCTGCCACATGCCTTTCTTGATACACTTGCATGACACTGCTGCCAGAAGCTTGGACAGCAACGTAAGCCTGAAAACAAAAAATATTGGAAACTCAAAAAAAGGAAAAACTTTGGGGCAAGGGGATAAACAGAAGGTTTAAAACGAGAAAGGCTCTGTGCGAGGTAGAAATGAGTTATTTTTACGTAATGTAAACGGGTAATTTCGATAAATGCAGTAAGGAAATTAATGTGAGTGAAAAGTAATAAAAAAAAACTCCAGGACAGCAAGAAGTTTGTATATTTGCAACCGAAAAAAGCGACGACGAATTGGGAAATAAATATCTACTTGCACATAGAAAAAAAAGACAACAGAAACTTATCATTTTATTTACAAATGTTCATCTTAAGTTTATTTCATCATAATAATATTGACGCAAAATTTTAAACAGCCTATTGTTAACGTATCAGTATGATATTATTTAACAATTTGCTAACTTTAATGTAGTTTTCCTAACTCATTCTTAATTTTAAACGTTATATAACTAGTATCGTACTAAACAAACCTACAACAATGACAGTTCTAAGTAAACAGATCTTTTTTGACGTTTATAAATGTCAAAGAGTCATGCAAATTGCAGCATTCTCGTTACTGTACATACTGTTTTTTTCTTCAGTGCACATTTGTCTTGTAATACAGATGGCTGAAACAGATATCTGTATGAAAGTTGTGAGCAATCTGACAACAAAAAATGTAATTTAAAGTTTCTTTGGATTCCAATTTTAATCGGAATTGGGACCAGACTTTCACTTCGCAATCTGTAGCAACTAATATATTGAGATGGAACAACTATAGTTAGTTGGTTGGGTTAGCTACAAATATTATTTTCAAAAAAAAAAAAAAAAACAATAATTACTTTGGTGTAGCCGATTTAGGTAATGCTCATAAGTGGAAGAGAATCTGGAGAGACAGCTAGCTGGAAGAAACTTGTTGGTTGAAGCACTCGTCCATTCCGGACTGTAGCTGTACACTTATGTAAGTAATCCAGTAAATATGAGTTGCAAACGGGGTTACAAATATAGGTCAAGAATTTTTCAATATTTCTAAGTTAAACCGTTAAAGACTTATACATTCTTCAAGTTTTAACTCTTTTTAAGTATTTTTGAAGAAAAGAGATAAAATGTGTTCTAATAAATCTAATAACTAAGATAGCAAATTGCTACAAGAAGCATCGACATTTTTTTGATTTGTATCTTAGTTCCTTAGATAACTTTAAAACAAAAATTGTTTGATTAAAAAGAGTAACATAAATCTTGAATCGATCAAGAGCCTTTACTTATAATGTGAAAAGTTATCAGCAAAAGCATTTTAGAAAACCTGAACTAAATTGTCACGGCGTTCCTTCGTTTAAATGCTTTGCTGCACTTAAATTCCTAGGCACATAAGCCAAGAAATTTTTTAAAAAAATTGTATTTCGAAGAGGGTTACATTGCATCAGAAAATACTGCAAGATGCTATAAATAGGTTGATTTTCAAAAAAAAAAATTACTTCAGTCATATTTTCCTGGACTTTTCATTCACGTAATTATTTTTGCCTTAAAACCCAGTACAGTACTGATGCAAAATACATACAAAAAATTGTTTCGATTTTCTTTCTCCAGTAAGCTTTTCGAAGAACAGAATTGATAATTTATTGTAGTAGATTATTTCGAGATCTGCAATATTTTTTTTGCACAAATTATTGTCAACAGAAAATTAAAAAATAATTCCGAATAAGGACCGAAAATTTTTTGGTTGGGTTTTTTACTAAAATATAATAAAATGGGAGTACAGGTGTAAGCAAGTTGTGATGTCGAATTCTAAAGTCTGGAAGTGATTCTTCTCAGCTTTTGGCGAGAGTGGAGTAGTTTTAAATTTTTCGATTTTTTCTGTCAGAGGTAAGACCAGGTTTTTTTCATACAAGGGGACAAACTATTTTGTTTTGTGAAAAATACACCTCACGATACTGAAAAACATATAAAATTATTTGAAAAATAAATTTATGTACATAGTTAAGTTTTTATAGTTGAAATTATAAAAAATTAAAGACAGACACTAAGGATCAATACCTCTAAATTGCTCCTTCCATTAAAATAAGTGGTAGGCGAACATTATCTACCCATATATTTATGTATGTACATATGTATATATTTGTAGTCAGGGGATTATTTCTGATTTTTAATGTACCACAGGTTTCGTTACACCTTTTACTAAAAAGGAACACTTTCAGGACGCCTGGTAAGCTGAGAGTAAAATGTTTGGCACATTTATGTACATATGTATATAAGTACTTGTCCCGATATTTTGGTGTATCACAGATTTTGTTACACCCCGGAAATCAAGAGTTCGTTTTTCGGCTATATTTGGGGCATCTGTTGGGGAAAATCTGAGAGTAAAATTCCTGCGACCTAATTATTTTAAATCAGAGCGTCAATCTATATATTTAATATATGAATTGAATTGGTTGTACCGCTGCCACAAAAATCGGAAAAATAGCGAGTTTTAACCCCCCACCCTCGCCAAAAGCTGTGAAAAAAACCTGCTAGACTTTAAAATTCAATATAACTACAACTTCACTTATACACTAGGGTGGAGTGAAATTTTTTTTTTCATTTTCGTTTCGGAATACCTGTAAAAAGTTGCTGTTATTGTTCACAAATATACATACAAAATTTTATTTGGCACATGATAAATTTAGAGGCTAAATGGCTAATATGGACCACCAGCTTTTCACGGCAGCAAATGCCTAATTTTGAAACAAAAAAAAAAAAAACAATTTAATACCAAATAATCTACTATTTCATTAAAAAAAAATAAAAAAAAAAAAATTTCATATATTATCACTCCACCCTACTATACACCTATGTACTTATACATTTTGGTTATACATTTACTCTCAAAACTTGCTGTTGGCTTTTGTACCAAAAAATGTTTGAGTTTGTTAACGTTTGTATTTGTTGTTTTTTTTTCAGTACAGCATTACTTTCTGTGATTTATTGCGATTGTGTTTGTTTGGTGAATTTCTTCATGAATATTTTTGCACTGGGTTTGTGATGATGGGTACGACAAAAATTTCTTATCATCATTGTAAGCTGAATCACAGTTCAACTAGTTCTTAGCTGAACTCAGCCCCTGTAAGCTTTCCGTATACCCAGACGGAATACAACCATTACCATGACGAAAACATTTATATAACTTAACGACTTAACGATACTCTGAATTCCGGTTTCAAGTAGCCATTTTAAAAAAAAATTTATTATGTCTTTCTTTTTATCTTAATACCTGAAAGTAGAAGTGTCTAGATAAAATGATTTTGTAATCATCGAAAACTATACCCGTATTTTATTTCGTGATTAACAAAAAATCTAGCTGTTGGGTTACTGTCCCAACATTTTACAAAATCATTTTGGATTATACCAATTGCGTTCTCCAAGATGTCCTCTTCAAGAAAGAATCTGAAAACTGGAATACCAGAACGTTCAAAAAACCCTAAGCCAAAAACACCATCAGAAGAATTTAATTGCTATGTCTGTACAAGGCCGGATTCAGCTGATGATATGGTTAAGTGTGACAGCTGTGAAACCTGGTGCCACTTCTCGTGCGCTGGCGTGACAAGTCTAATAGCCGAAACGGATTGGGTTTGTTCCCACTGCACCGAAGGTAAGAGTATTCCTAATTCAAAGTTTTCAGATGCGATCCCCATACCTGCTGTGTGTATTGCCATAACCACAAATGAAGACAGACCACGTGCTAATTGCTCAAATACTTATACTACAACTTCAAATCAAATAAGCCCTCAGATTAGTACTGAGTCGACAGCACAAACATTTCAGAATGTCAATTTACCAGCTATAGTAGCAGTTCCATGCTCTGACATGTCTGAAAATTTCCTTGCCACTATTTCCAGCACCAACGTAGGCTTCCAACTACCATCGACCGTCACCACTGCAGCTGCCTCAGTGAGCAGCCAATATGCTATCACATCGCAGTCCCATCATCCGATCTCAGAAGCCCATCCACCAATTATGGTAGCTGTCAATTCCGGTACGCCTGTATATCGCAACGAAATCTGTGTTTTGTCCCAAAGTTCAGGAAACACCATGCCATTATCTTCATTGTCCACAGTTTATTCAACATCAAATAATTTCTCAAGTGTTATTGACCCATATGCTTTAGGAGCTATTAAGAGATCTCTTCCAGCTTCAACATACTTTCAACCTACTTCTACTGGCGCGGTGTTAACATCAACAAAAGTGCATACCACCGATGAAGCACTGACGTTACCATATAACCGACCCGCTTCGAAGACCTCTTTACGTTCAAAAAACTCAAAGTCTTCACGTGGGAAACGAATCCAAATTGAATTGGAGAGATTAGAAGAAGAAAAGGAACTGAAAGAGAAACGAGATAAGGAGTATTTAAATAAAAAATATAAACTGCTCTGCCAACTCTCGGAATACTCGTCAGAAGAGGATGAAGATTGGACTTCATCTGTATCAAGTGTTAACGTTAACCATTGGTTAAAATCTCAGAAAACACAAGAACAATTAGTAAATGGCCGTACAATGTTGCCCACATGTGCGAAAGGTCAAACGAATGATGTAACGCGGTTAACTACACAAAACCAACATTCAAAATTGCAAGAACCGCAGTGCTACCCATCACAACCAACAATTAACCTTGCTTCTGCTGCTCAAGCGCAACACCAACCCCTTTCCACCAAAATGCCGTTAAGTTGCCCGCCTCATGCTCCACCGAAGTTTTTATCAGCTGAGACACAGCGTCAGCCCGGCTTACCTGCGATGCGTGCACCGTTCTTAGATGACCAGCAACACCTCAGCGAAATACCGCAAACATTTTCTACCGCGCTTCAAAATCGAACACAACCACAGTTTGGCGACTCCATAACAAATAGATTAACTAGAAGTCAAATAGCTGCACGTCAGCTCATGTCACGGGACCTTCAAAGCTTCGCAGGTAATGCGGAAGAATGGCCTGTGTTCATTTCAAATTTTATAAGAAGCACGAACCTGTGCGGGTTTTCTGAAGAAGAAAACTTATTGCGATTGCAGAAGGCTCTCAAAGGAGATGCTCTAAATGCGGTTAGAAGCATTCTTATCCAACCCCAATGTGTGGACCAGATAATTAAAGCACTGCGAACTAAATTTGGTAGGCCACAAGTGATAATTCAAGCAGTTCTTCAAAAGATTCAAGTATCACCAGCCCCAAAAGAAGGAGACTTCGAGAGCATCGTTGATTTTTCGCTCGCAGTGCAAAACTACTGTGCCACTATAGAAGCCTCCGGATTGACTATATACCTACAACACCCGTCGCTGTTGCAAGAACTGGAAAATAAACTACCTCACGACATTCGACTTAGTTGGGCATCACACAAGTTTATGTTACCAGAATGTTCTCTCTATAATTTCAACGAATGGTTAATGAGGCTCGCTGATGCAGCGAGTTGCGTCGTCCCACCAATTACATGCTTGACGTCATCTAAATCAAAACAGAATAACAGGAATACAAAGGTGAAAGGATTTGTCAATGCTCATCTTCCTGTGTCAAGCCAAGAAGATAATTTCAGTGGAGTTAACATTAAATGCTGCATATGTGAAGGTAACTGCTCTTCAGTTGAAAGATGTGTACGGTTTCAAGGTCTAAATAGAACCCTCAAATGGTCCGCTGTAAGAGAACATCACTTGTGCCGCCGCTGTTTGCGAAGTCATCCAAAGAATAGGTGCAGCTCTACTTCTAAGTGTGGGATTGACAACTGTACCTTTAATCACCATAAATTACTTCACAACTTTGAAGTCAAAAGCGAAAGCAATGGAAGTGTCTCAGTACATCAAGAAAACAACAAGGGAGATGAAAGCTGTAAGTCCCTTTTCCGGATTGTACCAGTCACTTTATATGGTGAAAAAAGTTGGCTTAAAACCTTTGCTCTCCTGGACGATGGGTCTTCGGTTACGCTTTTAGATGAAGACATTGTCGACCAGTTAGAGTTACAAGGTAAGCCAGAACCATTGCGTCTCAAGTGGACAGGTAACACCTGTCGACTGGAAAATAATTCCCAGTTGGTTCAACTTCGGATATCAGGAACCCAAACTGGATCCGAAATCTATTCATTGGTAGATGTGCATACGGTAAAAAGCCTCAGTTTACCAAAACAATCATTTGATTTTGCAGCATTGAAACACTCTTATAAGCACCTCAAAGAAGCGAACATTGAAACATATAAAAACGCTTCCCCTCGTTTACTTATTGGTCTCAACAACACAAAACTTGGGCTTCCATTGAATTGCAAAGAGGGAGGCAGTCACGAACCCGTGGCAACAAAAACTCGTCTTGGATGGGTTGTTCACGGCAACTGTTCTAATAGCCTACATACCCTCAGAGAACGCGAAGCACAACTTAGTTTTCATATGTGTGAATGTGACAATGTGAACTTAGAGCGCCTAGTAAACGAATTTATTGTCAATGATAACTTCGGAACAACGAGTATCAGCAAAGAACTCATGTCGAGTGAAGATCAGCGAGCCATCAGTCTACTTAAAACATACACTGTGCGAAAGGAAGACCGATTTGAAACAACATTACTCTGGAAATATGAGAAGTTTGAGATGCCAGACAGCTACCCCATGGCTGAGAAACGGTTAGCGTGCCTTCACAGACGAATGAAGCGTGACCCGGAATTGGCAGATGCACTAACGAAAAAACTAGATGAATACGTTAAAAAAGGATATGCACGTAAGCTATCACCAAGAGAGCTTCAGAATAAACCTGAACGTTGTTGGTATCTTCCAATATTTCCAGTGTTAAATCCAAACAAACCCGGAAAAATGAGAATAGTTTGGGATGCCGCAGCCACAGTTAAAGGAGTGAGTCTGAACTCCTTTCTGCTTAAAGGCCCCGACCAGCTTACGTCACTCGTATTTGTAATCTGCAAATTTCGAGAGGAACGAATAGCCATCTGTGGAGACATAATGGAAATGTTTCACCAGGTCCGCATAAGAAAAGAAGATCAATCGTGTCAAAGGTTTTTGTGGAGTCGCTGTTCTGAAGAAAAACCCGTTATCTTCGCCATGACGGTTATGACCTTTGGCGCTAGCTGCTCCCCGTGCTGCGCTCAGTACACAAAAAACAAAAATGCTGATGATTTCGCTGAAAGATTTCCTCGTGCCGCTCAGTCCATCAAACAGAATCATTACGTTGATGATCTTATGGATAGTGTCCCAACAGAAGAGGAGGCGATCAGATTAGCTAAAGAAATCAAATACATACACCAACAAGGAGGCTTCTACATAAGAAATTGGATATCCAACTCACCAGCCGTTCTTGAAGCATTACAATCCGAACTAACCCAAAGTAAAAATTTGAACTTTGATGTTGAATTAACTACCGAAAAAGTTCTAGGGATGTGGTGGTGTACGTCGAAAGACTGCTTTACCTACAAACTCTCAACAAATCCACGTCAAAGAGAAGTTCTTTTTGATGGTCGCCGACCTACTAAACGAGAAGTTCTGAAAATCTTGATGTCTATCTTCGACCCGCTAGGCCTATTAGCACACTTTCTTATGTTTGGTAAAGTTCTACTGCAAGACATATGGCGCTCAAAAATAGATTGGGATGATAAAATACAAGCAGCTGAATTCGAAAAGTGGCTGAAATGGGTGCACATTTTACCAGCAGTCGAAAACTTAAACATTCCCAGATGTTACATCTCGAATACGATGAAAACGGAAGTGGACCGGCAACTCCACATTTTTGTAGACGCCAGTGAAAATGGTTTTGCTGCGGTAGCTTATATTAGAAGTACAAACGGCCAATGTATTGAATGTGTTCTCTTAGGAGCGAAAACAAGAGTCGCCCCCCTAAAAAATGTATCCATACCTCGTCTTGAGCTACAAGCCGCACTTCTCGGTGCTCGATTTGCAAAAGCATTGGTTGACTCTCATAGAATAAATTTTTCTCATCGCATTTTCTGGTCAGATTCGAGAAACGTTCTCAGTTGGCTCCGCTCCGATCATCGGCGCTACAGACAATTTGTCGCCTTTCGAGTCAGCGAGATTCTAGACTTGACAAATGTGACAGAGTGGCGTTGGGTTCCAACAAGGGTCAATGTTGCAGACGAAGCTACAAAATGGAAACATCTACCTGTTTTCTCATCAAAAAGCAGATGGTTCAATGGACCCGAGTTCTTAAGAAGTTGTCCTGATGTCTGGCCGAGGGAAATCAGTAGTGAAGCATCAACTGCTGAAGAACTAAAGACATACTATATGAACATCCACACTAGATCCCTAGAAAGCATTATTCGAATAGATCACTTTTCACGCTGGAAACCGCTGTTACGCAGTACCGCATATATTATTCGATATATGAACAACCTTAAAATTAAAAAACAGGATAAACATATGAGATCTTCTGGATTCTTAAAACAAAACGAAATTCGATCGGCGTGGAATGTGTTGATGAGAGAAGCTCAACGCACAGCCTACCAAGAAGAGCTAGCCGATCTGAATTCAAAACGGCATGTAGAGAAAAGCAGCCCAATATATAACCTTTGTCCGTATCTTGATGCCCACGATGTCCTTCGAGCTAAGGAAAGAACTGAACTTTTCAAAGACTCTAATGATTACTTCAAAGGATTAATTATTCTTCCAAGAGATCATCCAATTACCAGACTCGTTATTACAGACGTTCACCAAAGATTTCATCACCAAAACCACGAGACTGCTATCAACGAGCTTCGTCAAATGTTCCATATTCCGCGGATAAGAACAGCTTATCGAAATGTGAGGAAAGAGTGTCAATACTGCAAAAATCAGACTGCCAAACCTCGTGAACCCATAATGGCACAGTTGCCTATAGCACGAATGTCACCCTATACTAGACCATTTTCGTTTACTGGCGTCGATTACTTCGGTCCTATTAATGTAGCCATTCTCAGAAGGACGGAAAAAAGATGGGGTGTCCTTTTGACCTG
This sequence comes from Chrysotoxum bicinctum, assembly GCA_911387755.1. NCBI lineage: Eukaryota > Metazoa > Arthropoda > Insecta > Diptera > Syrphidae > Chrysotoxum > Chrysotoxum bicinctum. The sequence goes on along the minus strand of OU426989.1, from coordinate 128,759,495 downwards.
CTTAACGACTAGAGCCGTGCACATTGAAATTGCGCACAGTTTAACAGCAGATTCGTGTATACTGGCTTTACGCAATTTTGTGGCTCGCAGAGGAACACCAGTAGAAATTTATAGTGACAATGGCACTAACTTTAAGGGAGCCGAAAGCGAACTACGAGAAGCACTCAAAAACGTCGATAAACACAAGCTAATGGAAACATTTACTTCTCAAGATACTAAATGGAACTTCAATCCACCAAGTTCCCCACACATGGGAGGTTCCTGGGAGCGACTAGTGCGCTCAATTAAATCAGTCCTCTACAAAATCATGCCCATGCGAAACCCTAGCGATGAGCTGTTAAAGAGCATGATGTTAGAAGTCGAGAACGTGGTGAACTCTCGGCCACTCACATATCTTCCCATAGACCATGAAAACGAAGAAGCACTTACTCCAAACCATTTTCTTTTGGGATCATCCAATGGACTGAAGCCTCTAGCAGTATTCGACGATGATGTGAAAGTGGTTAAGAAGAATTGGCAAACATCACAGCTGTATGCGGATCGTTTTTGGAAGCGATGGGTAAATGAATATCTACCTACACTAACGCGTCGATCAAAATGGTTTACACCAGTCGAACCAATAAAAGAAGGCGATATTGTCCTTATCGTAGATCAGAATAGTCCCCGAAACTGTTGGCTGAAGGGTCGTGTTATTCAAACCAGAGTCGCAAATGACGGCCAAGTAAGAAGCGCAACAGTCTTAACAAATTCTGGTGTTTTCGAAAGGCCTGCTGTTAAATTAGCCGTGCTTGATGTTGCTGGCCCCAAAGAAGTTGTACCGCATGGACATACCAAGGGGGAGTGTAAGCTGAATCACAGTTCAACTAGTTCTTAGCTGAACTCAGCCCCTGTAAGCTTTCCGTATACCCAGACGGAATACAACCATTACCATGACGAAAACATTTATATAACTTAACGACTTAACGATACTCTGAATTCCGGTTTCAAGTAGCCATTTTAAAAAAAAATTTATTATGTCTTTCTTTTTATCTTAATACCTGAAAGTAGAAGTGTCTAGATAAAATGATTTTGTAATCATCGAAAACTATACCCGTATTTTATTTCGTGATTAACAAAAAATCTAGCTGTTGGGTTACTGTCCCAACAATCATCATTAGTGTACTGAACTTAACCTATTCAGAAAAGTTGTACCTTCGAATACACTGTGAACGCATGCATTTCGCATAATCTAAATTGTTGAGTATAATGTATACTAGTTTATTCTAAAAGCTAATAGCGCAAAATTTTAAACGATTTAGTAAAATGTTAAAACCATTTTAGTAAGTTACTAAGTTGAAAAGAAGATATTGATAACTTTAAACGATTTTAGTATCTTACTATTTTTAACATTTTACCAAAGTTAAAATCACAAAATGACTACTTTAACTGACATTTTTTTTATGATTCGTGAGCTAATTGTTTTCAAAAATAAATACATTAATATACAATATTTTCGGAAGACAAAGATTTCGATATGTTTGAAGACTCAGCTTTGTGCTGAAAAGTAAGATGTTTTAAGTTCTGAGCAAATCCTTTTGAAAACCTTGACGATGGAGAATTTTACTCCAGGTTTTTGAAAAGACTATAGTTCGGTTCTTGGTTGAGCACCGAAACATCCAAGACCAATTTACAAACCGTGGGTTTCCGATTTCACAAGAATTACAAGTACTAGTTAAATTACACTTCTTTGGGAGAAATATGCTGATGTTGGTAAGTTAAATTCTTAACGGAATACCAAGGATATACCTATGTACATACAGTGGCGCACTTAATTATTGGCACACCAAGCTTTTTACCCTTATTAGCTGCTTTTAAGCCTTATAAACATTCTATTTAGTTCAGTTTTGTCTCCCCTTTGATAGCCCCCTCGACGGGTTTCACCTTGTCGTGGTGGGGGGGCTTACGCCTATCCTCCTGCTGTGAAGCATCAGCAGGTGGACTAGGTAACTAAGAAAACCCAGCAGGGAGTTCAGGGACAGTCAGGATTGAGACGATATGGGATGGTTAGGTTTCTGGTGACATGCCTAAGCCGGAAATTTAATGCATCCCGTAGTATTGATCTTGGTTGGTAAGGTAGGGTGGGACCGTAGGGTCTCTGGCTGCTTAGGTGGCTGGGGGTCTGAAAGTCCTACCAAAAAAGGGTATGTGTGTTGGATTTGAGTAAAATTGGCATGGTTCTCATTGGGGCACGAGACCAATGAGAACCTTTTGATTGATCTTGATGGTAGTTGGGGTGGGACTGTGGATTCTTGACTGGGCATGCAGTTGGGGGTCCTAGGTCTCACCTAAGGCAGTTAAATTAGTAGCGTCCCTGTCCGTTCGCGGATGGGGATTTGAAAGTTTTTCTGGAAGGATGTCTGGGGTGTTAAGGATGTAAAGGTTGAGAAGGATGTCAGAGGTGTCAGAAGTGGCAGATGTGGCAGTAATGTCATATCTGTCTGAGGGTTCAAGAGGTGTCAGAAGTGTCTGGCATGTCTGATTGCTGGACTACTGTTGAAGGTTGCTCACTATATACATGAGGCTTGGTGGCATGTCTCCCGTGTGTACCATGCGTAATTCCCAAGCGATCGTGTGGTGAGTGACTTTTGATGGTGGGTCTGGTGGTTGGATGTGTTAGAGGGGTCTTGCATGTCTAATTGCTGGACTGCTGTTGAAGGTTGCTTACTATATACATGAGGCTTGGTGGCATGTCTCCCGTGTGTACCATGCGTAATTCCCAAGCGATCGTGTGGTAAGTAACTTTGATGGTGGTCTGGTGGTTGGATGTGTCGGATGTGGGAAGTTCTTCGGCTGGTCTGGGCCCGGCTGGAGTTCTTCAAAAGGATGAAAGAGGAGTTAAAAGGTTGAAAGAGAAGTCAGAAGGTTGTCAAGAGGTGTCAGAAAGGGTTCGTTAATAGCATGAAGTGGAGCGTCATCCAGAGTTCTTCGGAACAAAGACCGGGGCGTCACCCGTGTGAACCGTAAGGGGATCAAAAGACAGGAGCGTCTTTCCTTGCTCACCAACTGGTGGCTAAAGACCGGGGCGTCACCCGTGTGAACCGTAAAAGGGGATCTAAAGACTAGGATACGCATGAGTTGTTCGTTGACCGCCCTCAACTTACTTTCTCAATATGTGTATCCCAGGGTTGCTAGGCCCAGGGTTTTGCAGTAACCTATCTGGAAGTGACTGATTCATATCCATTAACCCCGAAGCTGAGTAGGAATTAGGCCATGTCCTCTTTTCCGTTTTCGCCTAGGGGGGATTTGATGACGTTGCGAGGCTCCACCGGTAGCCTTATACTGGTACCACGGGTGATAGTGCCCGGGATTTTGAGAACAATAGTGCACATCTTCGGGTGTGTCAGTTCTCTTTTTCCTGCTATCTTGAGGTCGGCCCCCTAGTGGGAGATCGTGGTGGCGTGGTTTACTCCAAATGCGGAAACGAATGGGATTCAAGATTCTTTTCTTGAATTCAAGAGGTGTTGGTAGGCTTCGTCTTAAAACAAGAGATGTGCATATGCTGCAACATATCACAACTTTGTTACCGAAGTAGCTTGCTACGGAGGGGTTAATGGCTAGGACTAAATCTGGCTCCAATGGTGGTAGGCCACCCGTGGGGTAAAACCTTTAACTGGTAGGAATCCACGTAAAACTAAGGTTCATTCCCCTTTGATAGACACATTTATTATCTATCAAATGCAAGCCATTTTGTTCAATAATATTTTGCCACATTTAAAAAAAAGATTATTAGCAAAAAACCGTCTTATTTTATCGCACAAAATTATTGGCACATCTAGCTAACTATGCATTCAATTTCTTAAATTTCCTGCCATCTGGCAATTCTGCCAGGAAAAATGGAATAATTTTAATTACAGTTATTCAAAACTAATATTGTTTGTGAGTGTAACCGACAGTTGTTTGGAAAAAAAGTTAGAATTATTGTTAAAAATTAAAAAAAATGAGTTCAAAACAAAAAGAATCTGAATCCGAACGAAAAATAATTCTTTAAATGCATAATCAAGGTCAATCATATGCAGAGATTGGAAATATATAAATAAAAAAAAATAAAAATAATGGACAAGAGCCGATACACTATTTGCAGTGTGGTCGTGCATCGTTTTAAAGGACAATCAAGCTTTGAAAGTGCTAAGCATAAAGGTCGTCCCCGGATTTTGAGTCCTCGTGAATGCAACTAGATTTTACCAAAAGTTAAAGTAAACCCCAAAATCACAACAACACAAATTGCTGCAGAAGTAAACCAAGACTTTGGAAAGAAAGTTCACACTACGACGGTAAGAAAAGTACTTCCCGAGGCCGAATGCAATGCTAGACGTAAGCAAATGATTTCTTTAATCAACCAAAAGAAGCGTTTCGAATATGCAATTGGATAGGAGCAAGATAAATAGTTTTTGGGACGAAGTACTCTTTTTTAATGAGAATAAGCTTAATATTTTTCAATCTGATGGCCGCATAACCGTGTGGAGAAAGTCTAATTCAGTATTAAGAAAAATAAACCTGGCACTTGAAGTAAAACACTGTGGCTGCGGAGTGATCGTGTGGGGATGCATGTCTGCTGCAGGTGTGGGTGAACTGGTTTTCATCAACGGCATTATGGACAAACGGATTTTTAGGGATATTTGAAAGAAAATCTGAGAAAAAGTGCCGAAAAATCGAACTTATCAAATTTATTAATATACCGACCTAAAAAATACTACTCATGACGTCCGTATATGGTTAGCATATAAAAATCCGCATGTCCCTCCATACCCACTACAATATCCGAACCTCAATCCAATCTAGCATTTGTGAGAAGAATTGGATAGACGGGTGAAAAAGAGGGCAATCTCTAATAAAAATGAACTAAGACAGGCGATGTTGGAAAAATGGCAAAACATTGGATAGGAAACGACCAAAACTTTGGTACATGGCTTGCCTAAAAAATATTAATTTTTGTTGTACCATTCTTTGTTCTCGACTTGAGTTAAAGTGTGCCAATAATTTTGTGCGATAAAATAAGACGGTTTTTTGTTAAATTTTTTTTTCTTTAAATCTGGTAAAATATTATTGAACAAAATGGCTTGCATTTGATAGTTAATAAATGTGTCTATCAAAGGGGAGACAAAATTGAACGAAACAGAATGTTTGTAAGGCTTGAAAACAGGCATTAAGTGTAAAAAGCTTGGTGTGCCAATAATTAAGTGCGGCACTGTATGTACAACAATTAATCTTATCGGAGAATTACATGATGGCATAGTCCAGTTCGCAGTGAAAATAATAAAAAAACATTTCGAAAAAGGTTTTCATAAATAAACAAATAACAAAATAAATTGTAGGCTCAAGGCTGTCACTTTGACTTCTGAGTTTCTGACATTATAAATTATTAGTTTTAAGTTTAAGTTTTTGCTTAGACGTGTTCAGATGCACTGTTTTTAATAAAAGGGAACTGGTATTTTACTAGTTAGTAAAACGAAAAAATAGATTACAATTTTTGAAGAGGGAGTATATTACTATGTAAATGTTAAGCAAATTGCTTACTAGTAAGTAAAATGGGTAAATAATGGGTTGTTTAAAAATTTTCCCCAATAAATAGTAATAAAATGTAAAAATGGAATGGTAGGTATGGTATTTTCAACGCTTCATCCCACAAAATGCAAAATGGGTTATTTATTTACAACGATGTGACAATAAGCTTGAAGTTTAAGAAATAAGGGGAACGTTAGAGCAATTTGTTTTTATTTTGTGTCTTAAGATAATAGACATGTTGTTTTGAAAGTCTGATTGCATAAAAAGACCGACATCAGGGCTTAGCGATTTCAACATAAATGTAACAATAGGCCCTCTTCTGCTATCTGTATTGGGGAATTTTCTTTGGATATCAACTAACCAAATCACTTTTCTGCTCTCATTAGAAGTAAATATGATTCATGCGTCGGTAGAATTATGCGGCATTCTAGTATTCGCTTAAACCGATGCCATGCCAAAAGATGCGGATTTTGATTTCTTGTATTAAATCGAGATGTACAGTTCAAACGTTGGATATTGGAAGGTAATAGCAGATCGAATACATTGAATGAATAGGGTTTTTTTTAGAGGGACATATGCTTTTTTTTCACCTAAAAATCGTGCCGTCAACTAAAACTGAAATACTTTTATGATATGGAATATGGTGTATACATTTTCACAGCTCCATGCATACATATGTATGTCATTCCCTTTAATTAAATTTAAACAGACTTATAGAAAAAGTTGTTTTCTGTGAGTTCGCATCTAACTAATATTTAACAATGGCTATTTATGTAGTTGTTCTTAAAATAAACAAAATGCACGACTGGATCGCACGAACTTGCTCTTACGTAAAAGTACTTTGTAAAATACGTTTTATGAGTATAAAACATGGATTTAATAAGATAAAAATGTTCAAATGCATGGAATTGCCGTCTGATTTTCGAAAAAGTATGAATTTATGCAATTTATATACCAAATTTGTTTGGTAAATAATAAAACGATTTTTAAACTTTGTTTGCATAAATTCATACTTTTTCGGAAATCAGACGGCAATTCCATGCAATTTTGTGAGGACAAAATTTGGGATGCCAATTTTAAGTATTTAGTAGCATAGGTTTTAAGAAATAATTTCAAAAAAATAATCGTTCAAAAAACGGTTCTATGACAGGTATCGTTAATAACATTTTGCCCCAATTTTTTTTTTACCAAAATGTAGTCCATGTCCGTAATATCACACATATTTTTTTTTTATCAAAATCGTTAGAGTCGTTTTTGAGATAAATAAGATTTTGCATTACCGGTGTAATGGAGCTTAAAAAAAAATATTTCAATTTTCCCTCTAGGGAATCACCGAAGGCCCTTAACTACCGAGATTGAAGAAAATAGCTCCAGTGGCTTTGGCTTTAGATCGAGGAACAGACACACAGACGCTTTATTCGCCTTCGCTATCATCGTAATGTCAACTTTGATCAAAATCTCGAGTTCGATTTTTTTCCAAATGCAGAACTTGTCCTCTAGTACCTTCCTATATCGCAAGTTAAAAGGAAACTCAAATTTACGACTTTTTATAATATACTTTGGAAAAAAAAGTTGTGCAATATTATTTAAGTTTCTGTCCCCTTCAAAAAAATCACAAAAACCTGCTTTATTACTGAGATAAGGACCCAACAATCTTACAAAATATCTTATATTTTTATTTAACTCGAAATAAACGAAAATCTCGCAGTTACTTCGAATTTTTTTATTATTTTAAACCGGTTTAAGAAACAAATTAATGCGACAATTTTATGTTTTCATTATTGCCCAATGATACGGTAGATACTCTTGGTAATGTTTTAATATAAAAATTTTGTTTATTGAATTATCATCAAAATAAAGCTAAACAAAAAAAAAATGTTTTAACATACTATGTGTCGATTTCTTAAAATAAAATGGGATTCCGAAAATCGTTTTAAACATTTGTACAGAGGAAACCGTTATTTTTAGGTACACTAAAAAAACTCTTACACCTGGTAGGTAGTATTAAAAAACGTTAACTATCTTTAACTAAATATAATTTTAATTTTGTTTTTAACTAAACAGTTTTTGAGAAAAAAAAATATTTTTTTTTAAATTTCGAAAAAAAATTTATGGCAGGTACCGTTATTTGAAGGCACTACAAAATTGCTTGAAACTTATTTAAATAAGCTTATAAACACTTTATATAACCATATAAATAAAGATAGAAGTTAAAAAGGTACATAACATAGGCAAAAAAAAGGCTCATGAAGCAACGAAATTGTAAGGCACTAAACAAAAAATGCACATAGGCAGAAAATATTGGGTATATCCCACCAATGCCCTTTTAACTTAGTTAATAGCAGATAAGGTCTTCTTGTTTAGGATAAGAGTAGAAATTGGATATGAGTCCATTTGCATTCGAAATTTCGAGGCATTTCCATTTTTAAATATGATTTTTTGTTTCCATACAAAAATAAGACACTCAATGTTTTACTATTTCAAATATGCCTCAAAGTCAATTGTGGATTTTTGGCACTTAAACCCTTAGGACGGCAGTATACTCGTATCTGTCGTTGAAACAAACAAACTTTAAGATAATTTATTATATAACTAAGTACTTAAAAAATCAAATTGTAAAAGTAAACCTACAGCTATATTAAATGGAGTCACGAAAAGGGATCGAGCGGTCTACAATGCACATTAAGCAAAAAAGCATGAAATGATCCTAGACACACCAAGCATAGCAGTGTATCTATATATTGCATCTCAGAGATAATGTTGAAAAGATTTATGTTGCTCGCAAAAGACTATCTTTTCTACGGTCGATCTGAAATGAACACAACGCGCAAGCACACCTCTATATAAGCTATTGATTTCAACGCAACACGCTAATAACGTGTATCTACCATACATTTTGAAATAAATCAATTCAATTGCGGAAGTGTCTATTTTTTATGCTAATGGACTGCGATTTATTTGCTCGCACTTTGGACAACTACGTTGAGAGACCGTGGCGACGAAGACTATGACACAGAAGTAAGGCTAAAGGTGTCTCCATCGAGCATTTGGCACTTCATTGGTGATTTCGGAACTGTGGTAGGTGGCGCGAGGCGCAATTTGATGGGACTTACGGTTAAGTTGTTTAACTCTTTCAAGAAGTGGAAATACATGTATGATGCACGTTCATTTTCAAGTATTTGGAAAGCAAATCTGTGCACCAAAGTGTGCGAATCAATAAAGGAATCACGGAAATCATTCTGCATCGTTTAAAACGTTGAGTTTTAGTTGAATGAGAGATACAAATATACCAAATATAAAGGAAACAAAAATCGTTTTAGAGTTTTAAAAGGTTTTGGTAGTAACTAAGGAAAAAGTTTAGATGTAGCTATTGGGAATGACGAGGATGAAGAAAATTAGAAAACTACGTCTTGGAGTAATTGATTATTCATAACTCGATTAAAAGTTCCAGTGATCCGAACTACAAAACGTGTTGAGGTCACTTTAAGTTTTAATTGAGCTATTGGGAATGTATACTTTGGAAAAAGAATATGTTAGAGGAATGTTTTTTAGGCAAGAAATAACGGTACCTGCCATACATACATAATTTTTCGTTCGAAATTTAAGAAAATATTTTTGTTTGCCAAAAAAAATTAAAAAAATTTGTGTGCTATGGTTCTTTAAAAGTTTGATAATATTGTACATATATTCAAATTTTGATTTTTAAAATGAATTTTAATTTTCTTTCGAAAACTCAATTTTTCGACAGTTTCATTTTTTTTTTAAATATGACAGTCAACAGTTGCTGAACACTATCTTCAACAAGTAGAAATAAAATGTGTTCTTTTATCTAAAAATAAGGGTACCTAAAAAAATAATTTTCGATATTCTTTTATTTTTCTCGAAAACGACTCCTAGTATTTTGAAAAAAAAAACTTAAATTGCTTAATTTTTAAGATAATTCAATTAAAAAATTTTAAATTAAAGCATTACTTTCTCATTATTGGCATAAAGTTTTAAAAACCTGTAATGTCAAAGCTTGTATTTTTGAGAGATGTTTTTTTAATTTTGGGTAAATGATTTTTTTTTAATTTAATTTTTATTTGCAAAGTAATAAAAGCTTGAAATTAGGGTACCAAATTTTTTTCTTAAAAATTTTAAAAAATCGTATACTATCTATATAAAAACTCGAAACTGCCGTTGTAGCAGTTTATAATTTTTGTTCTAGCGTAAATTCGTATTTGATTAAGAAATCACATGACATTCTGTTTTTAGCTCCAACGATTAGAGGGAGTTTTATGGTTATAAAAATTTATCCCTAATAACATCCATTTTTAAAATTCTAAATCTCTAAATAAGAGCAATTTCATGCGACCCAGTCATGCATTTTCTTTCATATCTCTAATAAATGTCTTTATCGAGGGTAAGTTATGAAGCTGAAGATCGCTACGCGGATAGAGAACATCGCCGCGGTCCGTGAAAGTGTACAACAGAAGAACATGGTCTTTCACAAACTTCAACTTGGCGAATTATTCGATGGAGCTTGGGCAACTGACCCATGACCTCGACGTTCAAGGTAATAGACAACGCTGCTTGTTCGCTGACTGGGCTTTGAAGCGTTCGGAATAGTACCACAATTTTGGCCGAAAAATCATCTTTAGCGACAAGGCGTGTTTTTGGATAAATGGCTGTGTTAACAAGCAAAATTGCCGTATATGTTAATTTTAATGCAATCGAGATACATATCGTCTGGGTTTTTCTATCTTCTGATCTGGCATTGAAAAATACTCTGAAATCATGTTCCTTATTTTCCGCTGACTAATATGTAGTCTGTATTTTTTAAAAGTTATAATTTGGATAGTTTTCGAAGTTCATAAAACACAGTCTTCATTTCTTGTTTCCAAAAAATAAACTTCAATTGATAGATATAGATGGAACCACATCATCATCACAAAGACCTCCACTAACGTGGATGAACTAGCGAAAGCTCAAATCAGTGACGAAGAATTTTTGTTTCTTCAGAACAACCCAAATCATAAATCCAAAGTCAAATTCGAATTCATAAAAATTCCAGCCTTAAACATTTCTCTCTGGTGCGAAACGTCCACACAGCAAAATCGTCCATACGTTCCTAAATCTTTCAGAAAAATAATTTTCGAACAAATTCACAATATCTCGCACCCTGGAGTTCGTGGTACAAGAAAAAAGATCGCCAAGATGTACTTCTGGCCCAAAATGAACCACAATATAAACTCATGGGCGAAAGCGTGTCCAAAGTGCCAAAAAGAAAAAGTGCAAAGGTATATAAAATCTCCACTCGAACAAATACCTATTCCGCCAGGCCGATTTCAACATATCCACATGGATATCGTAGGACCACTCCCTTCACCTGACGAATACAAGTACATATTGACAATTGTCGACCGATTTTCAAGGTGGCCAGAGGCCTACCCAATACGAGATATCAACACAGACACAATTGCCAGAACTTACGTTCAAGAACATGTCTCCAGATTCGGAGTTCCGAATTCAATCACAACCGACCAAGGCTCTCAGTTCGAGTCCAAGTTGTTTCAACAACTTACGAAATTTTTAGGGACTAACCGAATTCGAACCTCAGCCTACCACCCACAGGCAAACGGCATAGTGGAGAGATTCCATCGCCAATTGAAAAGTGCCATTCGTGCGTCAAGTGACAGAATTCACTGGACACAACAACTCCCACTTATTTTGCTGGGAATTCGAACTACAATCAAAGATGACCTCAAACACACACCTTCCGAACTCCTTTACGGAGAAAACATCAAATTACCTTTAGATCTTTCCGTTTGTTCATCTCAGTACACAACTGAACACAATTTCGTGGATCAACTTCAACAATTTTTTAAAAATATTCCAGCGCAGGACCTTAAAACAAGAAAAACTTCGAAATCAGTTTATATTCCAAATAATCTAAACACTTGCGACCACGTCTTGATCAGAAGCGACAAAATGAAACAAAGTTTGGAATCTCCTTACGAGGGTCCATTCAAAGTCATAAGAAAACTACGAAAACAATTCGTAGTCGAGAAAAATGGGAAAAACTATTCGGTATTCATCGATAGAATCAAACCATATATCAGTACATAATTTTTCAATATAATCAAATTTATTACATAATATTTCAACATAATTAAATTGATTACATAATTTTTTTTAAATATCTTTATAATTTCGCGAAACTATCCATTTCGCTGGGACGGGAGTGTTGTAGTGACCAAACCAAGTGTGAACAATCCACAATTTGAACTTCCCAACTTAACTACTGGCGCTTGAGTCGCCAAAGAATAGAGAGAAGAAATCCAGTATGTCTCAAACTTAGATTCTCCTTATATCTAGATATGTATGTATGCATAGCAGCGTTACCACTTCTGGACAAAAAGTCGAAGTAGATTTGAAGAAAAAAGTGAAGTTACTCGAGAAAAATCGAAGTAGATTTTCAAAATGACTTTTTACTTGCATTTAGAAAAAAATTGAACTAAAGAACTTTATCAGTTTACATTACAACACGAAAAAGTAGTGATTCAGTCTGTATGCAAAATGTTCATAAGATTCATGTACACATGTAAAATTTCTGATTTGTGTATTTATATTTTGTTGTTCATGGAAATTCTGTGGTTATATACTACCTAGAGAGTGAAATAGAGAAAAAGAAGTAGATTTGGGTTTTTTTTGTAAAATTGAAGTAGGTTGAAACGAAGATTTTTAAAAGGAAGTAGATTTCAGTATTTTGCTGATGGTGCGAAGTAGGAAGTAGATTTTAGAATATTTTGAAAAAAAGAAGTAGATCTACTTCAATTGAAGTAAAGTGGTTATTGATATGTCAAAATCTAAAACGGCATTCAATTTGTAACATCCAAGGAGGCAGCATCAAGTACAACTTATAACATTCAACGATAATTAAAAATTTGTGATTTCGATTATGAAATATAAAGTAATATAAAGTAAATCGTTTTTATATCAATTCACAAATCACAATACATACCAAATTTTAGATTTTAGTTAACTAAACGCAAAATATTGAATTCACGCAACCCACCTCTAACGCTTCTCTATATTTCCTGATTGGCAGGAACTGTTTCAAATAAGCAATATAACATTCGTCGTTCAGCATGTAAATGAGCAAATACGCATAACGTTATAGTAAAAATTGATATATCATTTAAATCTTATACATATGTACATATACTCGTATATTGCACATGATTAGATCGGATTATTAAAAACTCTGCTTCACATTGAGCACGAAACGGTGCCAAATTCCTGAGAACTCGAAAGGTGAGACAGAACATCATATCCCAATTAATGTAAAATTTAGTCTTAATTTTACGGCGATATTACAGGAATTGTACAAAAATCTGGCAGTTATTATTGTTGTGTTTTTCATTCTCTATATGACAGAAATTTTATTCAGCTTTGAATTAAATTTTCCAATTTATCCAACATTCGAAAAAATACGTTTTTGTTTGGCGACTTGAACCTTAAAAAATATGCGTTTTCGGATCTCGTTTTCCTGTCTATTATTATTAAAGTGTTTAATGTTCGTGACTATATGCTACCTAAAGTGCACATCAGTTTTACTTCTCAATGTGGTTTTATGTTCAGTGAAGAGGAACAAAATGTCTATAAGCCCTCAAAAAACTGTATTTAACTTTAAAAATATAAATATAATAATGTATGGGTTTTCGAATTAAATATTAGTTCGGATAGAATCTTAAAAAAAAAAAAATTGTCAAATTGAAAAATTCGAATAATAATCAGGAGTCCCTAAGGCAATCATATTATATAATTCTTTTTATACTACTCCTAAATGATATGCACATGGCTTTCTTTACTTACTCTCGGAGACGAAAACAAAATGTATCAATATGTTTCGCCGATAATGTCCTTGTTAAAAGAAAGATGATTTTTGGTCATCAATGTTTGAATTTCGATCATCATTAAAACTACGCTGCACATCAGCACACATTGCTTATTTTGTGCACAATGTACAACACGTCTTACGCGATGCGTATTATTGTTTAGAGTAAACGTATTGTGAAAACGATCTATTTTTTCGAGTTTTACAAAATAAATTTGAACAATTTCCATGATGAATTTGCAAACCAAACTAACCTCCAAACACTGAGAGTTTAAAGTTCTCCGCTTCTAAAAAAAACTTGTATTTTTTACACTTTGCAATCTAGAGACAACTAAGGTTTTAATGACACCCTTAAATGTTAAAAGTAGACTTTAACAAATTGTATAGCTGAATTGATTTCAGTAATTTGAATATGTATGTATGTATTTTACTTAAACTAGCACCTAATATAATTTCTTTGATTTTTCTTTAACACTGACACGCTTGTCAGTCAAAACATTTGTTGAATTGAGAATTGGGGAATTCGATTGACCTACAATTTTTCAACTGAATTGATTCGTGCAAGAATAAGAACTAGAACTACTTTACAATAGAAGTTTTTCTTTTTTAGTTCAGAGTAGATACTGGGTTGTCAAAAAAACAAATTGTGTTCCTTTTTTAGTTCAGAGAATTCAGAGCTACAAATATGTGTTTCCTTTTTCGGTCCATGTTCTGAGCGTGCTCAGAGTGCGCTCTATGAGCTCAGAATAAAATAACTGAGCAGACAGATTTAAATGTTTAACACAAGCATTTGACAGGTGGAAATAAACAAAAAAAAATAAAATGCACGACTGGATCGCACGAACTTGCTCTTATGTAAAAGTACTTTGGAATTTAAGATACATTTTATAAATATAAAACATGAATTTAAAATGAAATTGCCGTCTGATTTCTAGAAAAGTATAATTTATGCAAACAAACTTTAAAAAATCGTTTTATTATTAAATAAATAAATTTTTTATATAAGAAATTTCTTTAAAATTTTTCAAAAAAAAATGTGGGATGCAAATTTTAAGTATTTAATAATATTGATTTTAGGAAATAATTTCAAAAAATAATCGTTCATAGGTTTTGAAGATATTGATTTTTCAAAAAAAAATTTTTTTTCAAAAAAACCCAACAAATAAATTTTCGAATATTTTTATATACAATATTGTTTTAAACTTTGGGGGACTCCTGCCGAAAATTTTTGGTTAAAATCGTTAGAGCCGTTAATGAGAAAGTCGAAAATCAAAAAAACGGTTCTATGACAGGTACCGTTAATAACATTTTGCCCCACATTTTTTTTTACCAAAACATAGTCCATGTCCATAATATCACACCTAATTTTTTTTATCAAAATCGTTAGAGCCGTTTTCGAGATAAATAAGATTTTGCATTACGGGTGTATGGGGGGTACCGTTAGTTTTAGAGCTAAAAAAAAAATTTCAATTTCCCCTCTAGGGAATCACCGAAGACCCATAACTACCGAGTTTGAAGAAAATAGGTCCAGTGGCTTAGGCTCTAGATCGAGGTACAGACATACAGACATACAGACAGACAGACGGAATTGTCGGACCCACTTTTTTCGTCTTCGCTATCATCGTAATGTCAACTTTGATCAAAATCTCGAGTTCGATTTTTTTTCCAAATGCAGAACTTGCCCTATAGTACCTATATCGCAAGTAAAAATGGACAACTAAGTTTTCAGGTATGTTTCAAAAACAACTCAGAGCTCTAAGAGCACGCTTGGTTCAGAAGATGTTCAGAACATGTTTGACATTTTCGGACTCTGTTCAGGGGGTCAATTCTCTATCTGTGAAACTGTGAAGTGATAAGTTTTTTCACAACTTCACACACTATCCGATTCGCAATTTATGAAAAAAATTAATAAAATGTCAAAATATTTTCAAATATTAAATTTGTTTTCACACTCAAATGATTTTGTGAAAAGCCCTGATAAAATATGAAAATTACAAAAACAAAATTATACTCAAAAATGAGTATCGTGTATCAAAAATGAGAGCGTTTCTCATTTTAGTACTGTTTAGTACATGTTTTGACAAACATTTATCAGAATAAGTTCCAGAATCGCATTATGTGAGTTCATGAAATGTAAAAATGAAAAATGGCTGTGAAAACTGAAATGATAACTTTTTCATCACTTCACAGTTTCACAGACCCTCAGAGCTCTATTCTGAACTAAAAAAGAAAAACGTCTAATAAGTGTTTTTTTTTTCTTAGCTCTGAGCAGAATCGAACAGATTTAGCTCTGCCTCTAGCAGAGTGTATTTAGAGCTCTCTGGTTTACTTATGAAACAAATTTAAGCACAAAATTTCAGATGATTAGTTTAGTTGTATTATTTTTTTCTAAAATGGTTTTACCTTCTCCGCTATTTTCCTTATTTCCCTAACTGTCAAATGTGAAATGTTTAGCATTTCACGCCTTTTGCTTTGTTATTTTGATCGGAGATCATTTATGATGATCTGAACATATTCAAAACGGAAAAAGAAGCACAAATTCAAAGTTCTGAACTCAGGTTCTGATCTGACCTAAGAAAGAAAAAATTCTAATGAATCTCCTGATTATGAACATATTCTCGATAAATTTCTTTTTATGCTACTATTTCAACTATATGACTCTTGGACCTGTGGTTTTGTTGTCATTTTGGTTTACTAGAAAACAGAAAATGACCAGCGACACATTATAACCGATTGTAAAGTAGGCAGATTATTAATTAATAACATTCATTTTTCAGTCGGTTTCACCTATTATACTTACTCCCTCCTTGTGTCTTTAGTTTTTTCTGAACGACTATTGTAACTCTAAGATTTTCTTGTGCCAATGGCAACGAATTTCTATAACCGATACCACACAATGTAAGCTCACAATTAAAATGGTTTCTTCTCTCAAGAATAAGTTACAATAATAATGAAAAAAATGGCAATTTAAAGTCTTTAAACTACTTTCACAGAGCGACAAAGTCGCAAGCTCCCTAACTTCATAACTTTGAGGAGTCCCAGTTGCTATTTGTAAATAAATGGAAATGAAGAAGAAGGCACCCAACTAGCTTAATGTTTGTGTTTCGCTTTAAATTTCCTCACGCAGAAGTGGTTAAACGAAGCAGGTGAAAAATAATCAGATCACAGGATAAATGTAGTGATTTCATACTGAAAATACGAGAAAACAAACAGTGCATATACGAGTATGTACATTGTTTATGTATTTAATATATTATAATATATTAGAGTCTACCGAATTTTTATAAGAACAAAAACAAAAAAAAACAAAAAAAAAAAAAAAAAAACAATAGTAATATGTCATGGTTTTCATTCATTTAAATTTTAAAAATTGTATATTGATAAACTGATAAATTTTTAAACCTTTTAGAACGTCAATCAGGCAGACGGCAACGCCATTGCCCACTTAAATTATTTATATTTTATATTGTTTTTCTGTATTGTACCTAATAATGTAAATTAAGAATGTAATTTGAAAACAAAATAAAATAAAAATATCTATCTATCTATCTATTAGAGTCTACGGGCTTTTTACCTGCACTTAAAAATATAGGACACGACTTCTAAGATACCAAAAGATTTCCGGTTAATAATACAACTGCAGCAGTAGCAAAGTGTACAGATAGTACAGTCCTGCGCGGTAGCAAAACCCAGTGAAGCCTATAGTCTGAGCAGACATCTTCAAGCCAGTGGCTAAAAGCGGATTTCCAATTGAATTCCTGATGTATTGTTGGAATTAAATAGAAGTAAATGATGGGAGTGCAAACACTAAACCTGGTCAGACTTCCACGATAATAAATTGGTACATCTAGAATTCTTTAGCAATAAGTTATATGTATAAAATGATGACTTGTTCTACTTTGTTTCAGGTAATATTCGAAAAATTAAATAAAGAGGTTTCTCTATTTTCATGTGAAAATTTATATTGAGAAAATGTTTGTTTCCTTAGATTTTGTATTTTAGTATTTATTATAGTTTTACAAAATACAATTAAATATTTCTTTTTCGATAAGAACAAAAGTTTGTATATCGACAATTTCTAGCAATAGTATTCTATCGTTAATTGAAATTCATTTACGCGTATGATATACAAAAGAGTAAAAAAAATTAGTGTCCTGCTAGGGTCATGGAAAAATTAAATAAATTAAATTTGGTGGTGCAACAGTAGTGACTTACAACTCTCAACCATTCCTGTGTGCGTGTTACCAGGAACGGAGGGGACCTGCCGCTTCCGAACGGCTAATGAGAAGCACTTTTCATGACAAGAAATACTCTTGGAGAATTTGTCAATTCCTCGCAAGAGGCAGTACACCCCTGAAAAAAACTTTCTTGCAGCGGCTTAGAATCGAGCTCGAGACCTTCCGCATGACAGTCCAACGTACTAACCATTATGCCAAGGGGTACTAGGGCCATGGAACAACTTGGATTTATCTTACTAATCTTCTTTAATTCCCCGCATTTACAAATAAAGCGAATGAGAACGACCCTCAAGTTGATTGTACTCGTATCTATACAATCTTCAGTAACAGACTCAACAAATTTTTTCACAGATGAATTTTATTCAAGCTTTCGTCGCTTGGTTTGCTTTCAGCTTTCGTATCAGATCGTATTTGAAAAGAAGGAATTACCAAATTCTTTTTAGAGGAATCACTTCTGCTTCAATAAACACCGACTCTGGTGTACCTCAAGGTAGTAATCCTAGATCCTCTAGTCTTATTGACGTTGTTTCAATAGTAAACTTGTAGGGTACTTATCTCATGAGATAACATTATTAAAAATCATTATAAACGAGTATGATTCTATATCCATTCAAAATTACTTAAATACTTTTGTGCGATTGTCGTTCATATAATAATATCTTTTTTGAATGTCTCGATATGCCAACCGGTTTGTGCATCACAGGCCATCTTTTGTGGAGTAATCACATATTTGACGTCACCAAAAACGCTGCTAAGTGTTAAGGTTTTCTCCGTCGATGCAAGAAGTTTTTTACCCTTTATGATCTGGCTGTAATCTATAAGGCTTATATTCGTCCAAAACTCGAGTACAATTCCCACTCTTGGACAGAATTCAAAAGAGAGCTCTAAAAATGATAGGCGACCGTTGTCCAACTGAAACATTTGTATCTCTCGAACACCGCCGCAATGTTTCATGTCTATCATTATTTTACCGCTATTTTCACAAACAGTGCTCTAGTGAAATAATCAGTTGCATTCCTTCCCTCATACAATTCAACCGTAATACCCGTACTTCTAGGAATGCTCATCAGTTTACCCTTGAGCCCGATTTCGGACGTACTGTCAAGTACAGAGATTATTTTTTTATCCACACTACACGAATGTGGAATGCTTTACCCAGTTCAATAGTTCCCACTAACTGCATTGCAGTGCAGACATTCAAAACCAATCGGTATCTCCTTTCAAATCTTTTCCCACTTTATTAATTGTGCGCACTGTTTAATATTATAAAGGTATCCAGTATCCATAACTCCTTGAGTGCGTGTGTAATATAAAGAAAAATGTTTTGTAGCTGTACACATTGATGATATCGGATTTGTCAAACGTAAATTTGTTCGCATTTAAATCACTTAAACTACATTTCGTCAGCTATACTTTTCTGGAAGATCATAGGAAAGTTACTGACGTTATGTTAATTACAACAACTTTAGGTTGGTTCCATTGATTTATTGGTTCTATTAGACGCAATTTGTTTTGACATTTTTCATCTTAACTATGTTCAATCGTATTGATTATTTTCTCAATAGGCCACTGAATCGTATGAACATAATGTTTTGGACATGACTTATCTTACATGTTCTATGGACTTCCTCCCAAGGGGCAGCATCTTTAAAAACATTTTAGTTTATATTTATTTACATAGGGAGGGATTCGAAAATCATACCTCCAGCATAAAGAAACCAATTCACTAACCATTACGCCAAGGGATACTATACGATCATTAGAAAGTATCGAATTTCTTCCTCGTGATTCCAAATACTATGCAGCATTCATATATCTTTTTTAATTTTTCAAAATATTTTGTTTGTATTTTTTTTTAAATTTGTTACCTAAATAAATTAACATTTTGTTAATTAAAAAGTTAAAGTCTGAAATATATCTATAGTTTTTCCGTGTCACTATTAAGGGATGTGAGATAAAATCCTAAGATACCAATATAGTCCTCTTTTCATTGGGTGGCAGATCAATTAATTTTCGAACTTATGCCAATAGATTGAGTGTTTTGCATCCATGTGTGGCGAACGAGAACAGTGCGATACATGTTAAGCGGACCAGACTCGGCAAAAGTAAACCACTATTTATATGCTTTATGACATGATCAATAATAGAGTGTGTTGTCAAAAGTGCCAATGTGCCACAATCTTCGATATTAAAAATGGGCTTCAGCAAGGAGTGGTCAACTCGCCGATTCTATTCAGCACTTACACCAGCGATCTGATAAGTAGTCTAACTCAGGTAATTGCGTATGCCGACGATCTAATAATGTACAAAACAGCTCCAAAAGTTAAGGTCATAAGGATTCTTTTGCAACGTGACTTCGACAAAATTCAGCGATATTGCGATGGCTGGAAGTTGGAAATCAACTTTCAAAAATCAGAACCTATTTTGTTTAGAACTCGGGATACGAGAAAGAACTGGCGCAAGTTGGAGATGGTGAGGCCATATGGACATCCACTGGCAAGTAAGAATGTAGTAAAGTACCTTGGCATCTGGTTGGATCAACATTTGTATTTCGACTGCTCTAACCAGCCTTTGGCCTGTCTGCTGTTTTACAGCAGCCGGCTTGATAGCAAGGAGAAGGTGATTTGCTACAATGCCCTACTCCGGCCGATGATTGCCTATGAGTGCCTGGTATGGTTCAACGTTGCTCCATCTTAATTGGAAAAGATTCGGGTGTTTCAGAGGCAGTGTCTTATACTTAGACTTGGATTACACAGGAGACTAGAGTTGGAGTACAAACATTATAATTCCAACCAGATTTTATAAAACGGAGCTAACATAAGCAGAACTGAAATTTTTTGTTAAGGCTGATTCGGGGTCACATTGCAAGGGCGATGTCCTCGACCAAGAGCCTAACAAAGAATACTATACGAGATTGTTCCATCTAGGCGGCTTCATCCCGCCTGATGCTTTTCTCTGCTTAGAAAGTCGAGGACTTTCATATCGGCCGTAGAACTGTGGATAGGCGGCACCTTTATAGTCGAAACGTCATCGCTCAAAACAGAGCGGAACGCCTTCGGTTCAGTAGGTCCGATCGGGACCGGAGGGCCAAGTTAAGAGAACCAGTTCTGATGGATATCTGATAGAGAAAGTTGACTAGGATATGTATCTATGGTACGTCTTGGCCGACTTACATAGATTTAAGTACAAATAAAATACATATTTGTACTTATATAAATATAAAATCCCACAAACTACTACTGTGGCTGTTCTAGTTTTAAGTAGCTTTAAGTAATTTTAGGTTATTTCAATTAGTTTTAGTTTAGTTTGTAAGTTTTACATATAAACAAAAAAAAGTTAAGGATATTTTTTTTTTATTTCTTCTCGAGAAAAATAAAATCTAATATCGATATAGCTTAGTGTAAATATAGTTTTTAGACCGAAAGACATTAGAATTAAGATATAGTAACGACCAGTAAGTTAGTTGTAAGCTACTGTTAAGTAGGCTTGTTTTTATAAATTTTTGGCTAGCTTTAACTAAGTTATCAGATAATGAATCAAAAAAATGAATAAATAGAGATTGAGCCGTGTTAAACTTAATCTATACACTTATGTTACATTCAGAGAAACAGATCAGGAATGATTTATTAACGGACAAATTTAAGTCAACATCTAAATGCAGATGTCTTCTTCAAGAAGTTAACAACATTTATGCTGCGTTTCTGCAGTTCTACGAGTATATTCAAAACTGTAGACCAATTACTACTTAATTTATTTAAAGAAAGCATTTAATTTTTTTTTGTCCAACTGCATTAGAAAGAATGTTTTTTGCCCGAATGTATAACGAGGTTTGTAGTCATTGAATATAAAACAAATTTAATATTGTGTCTTACTACTTTTTCTAAAATGTTGATCGCACCAATCAGTCAATGCTTCGCACTTACCTGAAAATAAACAATAAAAGTTTTGTATTAGAAATAAATACATTTTAAAAATTTATAATTTTTTCAATACCACAAACCGCAATATCTTTTCAATTTCATTTAAATTTTTAAAAAATAATTCAAGAATAATTTAGGTAAATATTTTGAGTGCAGGGTTAAGGAAATACAATTTTGTTATTATAAATCGAAATTCTCTAAATTTTATAAATAAATAAATTTTCTTCTTATAATTTACTTCAAAAGATTCTTCCTCTTCCTTGATGTTTAACAAATTCTGGCCACTATTTTATAGAATCTATGATTTGCTTTTCTTGAGAAATTTGGGATTAAATGGAACTTAACGAGAGTAAGTAAGCTTATCGTGGCGGATGACTCTAGTTTGACTTAATTGAAAATATTGAATTTGATAACTGAATAAATTGAAGCAAGTCGAATTAAAAATATTTTTTTAATAGAAGCTAGTCCTGTTTTAAAGTCGACCTTTGAAAAAGGCCCTTTTTCAATTAATTAAAATTAAATGTAATAATATAATATGAAATATTTAAAATGAAGACATATATGGTCGGCTAAATATGCAAAACGGATTAGTTTCCTTTTAAAAAATTAACATTAGATCAAAATGTTTACTTTACTTTATTGCCAAAGATATAGCCGCGCAATCACTTCAGAGGACTCGCTTGTAATCAAATCAAGGATGCACGAATAATACGAAAATCACTGAGAAATCAAAAAACCATAACGCGGAAAACAATTATTACACAGTTGCATTGATACAAAAACGTAAGCAAACACTGAAAGGAGTTTAGGGATTACGAAAGACTGTTTTAAAATATCTCAACAAAACACAATCTGCCAACAAGCATTCGATATTTCAGAAGTATCCTGCTCATTTCACCGGATAATTAGCCAGTTGGGAATGGCTGTGAATCAAGATTTAGACCGTACAGGGAACGATTTTCCAATAAATGATTGTTTAGTGCGTTTCAGGTCATTCTTTTAGGCAAATGGCGGACATTTCGAATGATGTCTTCTTATAACTTGTAATGAAGCGTTCCATGCTTCTACCAATAATGAACACACTGGGTGATTTGCATTCGACCAGTATATAGTTCACACACAGTTTATACGAAAAATATAACAAGAGGACCTCCTTTTGGGAAGGAAAGTCACTTGTTTGCTACGGTCGAAGCTGACGAGCTAGATTTTAGTTTACAAGTCATCTGAAATTGTCCAGCTATTTCGTTCCATCAGTTTGGTTCGAAGAATAAAACGTCCTAATTGCCACCAGGGGCTTTGGTACCTGTTGATTTGTCAGTGTTTATACATTGGTTGTGCCTACCAGAGGCCTAAAACCTGTTGATCTAGTGCCTACCAGAGGCCTAAAACCTGTCGATCCAGTGCCTGCCAGAGGCCTTAAACCTGTTGATCTTGTAAGCGCCATGGGCGTAGTCCGTAGTTATAAAAGAGTAACCCGATACCGAATGCCAGTTAAAGAAGAAACCAGATGCCAGAATAAAGCTTTTTAAAGGAAACCAGCAGGACCCCGATACAAGGAGAATAACCGATGTTTACCTGATACACCAAGCAGGGTGTAATTAATTGAAGTCAAGAATATTTAAGTTGTTATATGAATTTAAGTTTTGTTTTTAATAAAGATTTTGTATAAGGTTTTAAAGACCTTCCTACTGAAGTTTCGTGTTTTTCTTCAGAGCGACCCTGGAAATCCGGCGAGCAAAACCTCGGCTGGAAAGCAAAAAGCACATCACAAATTGGCGCCCGAGCATTGAGCTACGGTCGAAGCCATTGAGTTACCCAATACAAAATAAATAATAATTAATTATTATTATTAATTTCATATTAAATCATTTTTCTATGAGTATTTATTTTTAGACTATATGCATTGGACGGACATAATTAGACCAACTTGTCTGGAATATGTTTTGTAATAAACTTGCCTTGAAGTCCCAATTCACGCCAACAATAGTCTTCTAGCAGCTTTACACATTTGGACTGTATCTCGATGAATTTTTTTATTATTATTACACTGCTGTCACTAAGATCCGTATCGTTTTATTTTCAAGGGAAGATCCAGATACTGATCCAGATAAATTTGTGGAAAATAAAACGCACCTAATGAAGAAGAGCACAGGAAGTTTATAGAAATACAAATTTACAGAGAGACAAAAATCGATATACCTTAATATGAAAGACAAAGTTTTGGAAAAGGGCCACAGTTATCTATCACAATTAATCAAGACAATAAATAAACAAAACAAAAAGTACCACCCTACGAGAGGAGTTCTTAAAAATTAAATTTTTTTTTCAAGACCCAAAGAATAAACGCCTTTTCTTCCGTCAAATGTCAAATCATAATTTCTTATCGTATTATAATTGACTTGATGAACCTAGACACCAAAAATATAAAAACTGTTAACATGTTCGCATCATAACACAAACCAACATCGTTAACGGTTTTTTCCACATTACTTTCTCAAGTTGACGGCTGCTCAACAACATTATGCGCACAAAGAAAAGAAATTAGCTTATAGCCAAGTATCCCGCCTGCTCTTGGCCTGAAGTTAGTTTGTGTTCTTCCATTAAAAGTGTTTTATACAAAATAGGTATGTTGTCTGGGGATGTGTCTTAATGACCCAAGCCACAGCGCTCAACCATCATCACAACCATACGATACGTATAGCATGAGAAAGCTAAATAGAAATGGTATAGGTATAGTTAAAGTGTTAAAGGAAATGACCTCTTCCTACGAAATTTTGAGAGAGCAGGCAGCAGCATCGTTATCTCGCAAATGTCTTGTTTTTTGTTAGTTTTTTTTTGTTTAAGTAGGTTAGGTATTTTGCTGAAAAATGATACCCACGATAAAAACGTTTATGTTTCACCTGTCTTTAAAATCGGCCAAGCCACAGAATAGAGCAACGTCCCCTGTTACATTTGCTAGACTTTCTTTATGAGTGTGTTGCAGTCAGCCATAACTAATTCAAAGTTTTGTCATAGAAAGGTGCGATGATAAGGATTATTTCACGGAAGAGTAACAATTAAAATGCAGTACAGTGGTTTTTGAATGAAAGCTTGTTGCTGACCATTCAACAAGTATAAGAAGATAGATCTTAGAAGTTTGCCTAGAAAGTTTATAAGATGCAAAGAACAACATATTCACACATATCATCAGAATTTAATAGGGAATGTCTTAATTAAACTTAAGTCGAATGTGGCCCAACTCTGATTTGAACGGACCCGGTGAAAGACACTATTGTAAATATAATAGTGCTAAGTCTTCTACTTGACTGATTTAATTAAGTAGTATATAGAGTTTGTATTATAAAAAACCTTCATATTGTAAATATAAGGCATTGCCTGGTTAGTAAGTTTCCTTGACGAAAATAAAAAAAAGAGAATCTTTTCGAATTCAACACCACAATCCATGGATATGCACTGTTAATATGTCTGGTATAAGCTAGGCAAAAAAGCTTATAAATTTAGAGAATTAATTGGGCCACAGGCACACAAATTTAAACAACAAATTAATTTTGAAAGTACGAATAAGATTATTCAATAGTATTTAAAATTAAACATGAAATTGTATGTAGATGTAGATAAAGTCAAGTTGTGGTGGCTTGAATATAGATTGCGACTAAAAGTCTTTAACCAAACTTATCATCATCATCGGCTCGACAACCGGGTTCCGGTCCTGGCCTCTTTCAACAAGTCTCTCTACCTATCCCGGTCTCTAGCCGGCGCCATCCAGTTGCGCACCCCAAGGCTTCGGGCGTCCTGGTCTACGCCATCTCTCCAGCGCAAGCATGGTCTACCACGCTGTCGTCTACCATAGAATGTACCACAAAGAACTTTCCGAGCAGGTTCCTCTTCGCTCATGCGAGCTAGGTGCCCTGCCCACCGGAGTCTACCGAGCTTAATTTTTGTCACGATATCTGCTTCTAGGTAGATTGCGTACAATTCATGATTGTATCGTCTCCGGAATCGTCCTTCCTCACATATGGGGCCAACAATTCTCCTTAAGACTTTTCTCTCGAACGCAGCTTAGAGGTCGGAGTGCCTTTTGCTAAGCACCCAAGTCTCGGATCCATATGTGAGTACTGGCAGGACCATGGTCCTGTACAGCAGCAGTTTTGAAGTTATGGTGAGATTTCTGGATTTGAAAAGCTTTGACAGACTATAGTAGGCTCTGTTGGATTTGAGAAGCCGCCCGCGTATTTCTTCTTCTATATTGTTATCGGCTGCTACTATTGACCCAAGGTATTTAAAGGATTGCACCACTTCAAATTCGTGCTCCGCTACCTTGATTGTTTGACCAACTGTTCCTCTCGCATTCGACGCCACCATGTACTTTGTTTTACCTTCACTAATGTGCAGCCCCAGATTTTGTGCCGCCTGCTCGATCTGGATGAAGGAATCGTGTACAGCTTGTTCGGTTCTTCCGATGATGTCAATGTCGTCTGCATAAGCTAGTAACTGGCTGGACCTGTTGACGATGGTCCCTCTTGTTGCCGTGCCAGAGTCACGGATTGCTTTCTCCAACGCCAGGTTGAAGAGGAGGCAGGCCAAACCGTCCCCTTGTCGGAGTCCATTAAAGATTTTGATTGGTCTGGATAGCAATCCGGCTATTTTTACTTGGCTTGTTACGTTAGTCATGGTCAACCTACATAGTCGTGTCAATTTATTTGGGATGCCGAATTCTCTCATGGCTTTGTAATTTCTACCCTGGCTATGCTATCATAGGCGGCCTTAAAGTCTATAAACAGATGGTATGTTGGGATGTTAAATTCTAGACATTTTTCCATCGCCTGCCTAAGAGTAAAGATCTGATCAGTTGTTGATTTGCCTGGAATGAAACCACACTGATATTGTCCGATGACGGTTTTAGCGTATGGGGTTATCCGGTCTTGTAGGATAGAGGAGAGTATCTTATAGGTGGTACTCAACAACGTGATACCTCTATAATTGCTGCACGTTGTGACATCTCCCTTCTTATGTATGGAGCATATTATGCCTTTTCGCCAGTCTTCTGGCATTTCTTCCTGCTCCCATACGTGCACTATAATATCATGAATTGCTTGACGTAAGGCTGGCCCGCCGTGATGAAATAATTCGGCTGGTATGCCATCGGCTCCCGGGGATTTGTTCTGTTTAAGCCGGCCTATAGCCTTCTCAACCTCTTCTATGCTTGGTGGCGGCAACATAGGGTATTCTTCTTGAAGTAGTGGAGCCTCCACTTCTGCAGTGAGCTGACCATTTAGCAATTCATTGAAGTACACTTCCCATCGCTCGAGTATGCTTTCAGGATCGGTGATCAGATTTCCCTCTCCGTCCTTGCAGTATGTGCAGCGTGGTGTGTACTGCGTCATGTTTCGGACGGATTGGTAGAACTTCCGCGCCTGGTGCGGACCTCGCTCTCGGCTGTTTTCTATTTCACAGATTAGGTTCTTCTCCCAGGCTGATTTCTTTTGTCTGTGAAGCCGTTTTTCTGTTCTTCTGAGCTCTTTATATTCCTCTTCGCGTGTCCGCGTTCTATGAGATTGTTGCATTGCTCGGTACGCAACATTCTTACGTTCAGTCGCTAGCTTGCATTCACCATCAAACCAGTCGTTCCGATTTTTACGACTGCTGCCTAAGATGGAGTTGGCAGTACTAATGACAGTATTTTTAAGACGTGTCCACTTTTCATTTACGCCCAGCATACTGGCTCCAGGACTTACTCTCCCTAAGTCAGGTGTTTCTAGGGCGAGTCCTAACGCATTACCAAAGGTGTTACTGGTGTTTTCATTGCGCAGGGCAGCCGTGTTGATTCGAACCTGATCGGCGGATGCAATGCGTCTTCGCAAGGCAATCCGCCCTCGGAAAACCATACCAACAAGATAGTGATCCGAGTCGATATTGGCACCTCGGTACGTTCGTACCGTCATCAAGTTCGAGTAGTGGCGACGGTCTATCAACACGTGGTCTATTTGGTTACGAGTGACTCCATCAGGTGATACCCAGGTGGCTTTGTAGATATCTTTACGCGGGAACCTGGTACTCGCAACGACCATGTTTTTCCATGCTGCCAATTCTAATACTCGAAGTCCATTGTCATTAGTGTTCTCATGCAAACTATGGGTGCCTGCGTAATGCCTGAATACCGGCTCCCGACCTATTTTTGCGTTCAAATCCCCAAGGATGATTTTAACATCATACCTTGGACAGGCATTGAGGGCCCTCTCGACTTGTTCGTAGTAAGTCTCTTTTTCTTCGTCTGAGGACTCCTCCGTAGGTCCGTGAACGTTAATGAGGCTGATGTTCGTAAATTTGCCTCGCACGCGAAGGGTGCATAGCCTTTCGCTTATAGCGTAAAAGCCGATGATAGTAGACTTCATTTTTTCGCTGACTAGGAAGCCTACCCCGAGCACATGGTGTTTTGTATGACAGCTGTAGTATATGTTATATTCTTTCTTCTGTAAAACACCATTCCCTGTCCATCTGATTTCTTGAAGAGCTGTTATGTCAGCTTTATACTTTGACAGGGCATCGGCTAGCTGCTGAGCAGCTCGAGCTCTATAGAGCGATCGTACGTTCCATAAGAAAATTCGTAAATCGTTTTTCCTTTTTCTTTGCGTGGGTTGTCGTCGTGAGATCAGTCCGTTTCCGAGGCTTGTTGTCGGTCTCGTAATTCTTTTAGTTTTACGGGACAGGGAATTAACCTATCGCCAACCTGTGGAACCACCCTGATCATATTAGCCAAACCTTTTTTAAAAGGCTTGTTTCTAGCGGCCGCCGCGGAGAGGCTATGGTCACACTTCCACCAGTTCCCAATAGTTACGGCACGTGCATGTTTTCGTATGCTACATGTTGTTCCCCCTATTCGTCTGATGGCTGACCGCCAACGTCATACTTTACTGGAACTTTAACATTTAAATCATGTGCAAAATTCATCCATAAATGCTTTGATTTTGTATCTCTTATGTTACTATTATAAATAGCTTTTGGGAAAATCAAACTGAGTTTTTGTCTTGTTAGGCTAGCCGCGCACTGGCAACTGTGATCGAAATAAAATAGTTTAATCACCAGTTGATAGAGTACCGCGCACTGGCAACTCTTTACTCACGGTCACACTATTTTCTTTCTTGCGCTTATAGAAATCAGCTCAACTGTTACAAATTAATTTTAGGCAATCGTTTAGTTTTTGTCAAAACACAAACTTTTTAGTTGCTTGAATCGAGTTGCTCTAAGTGCGCGATGTCCCATATAAGCCCATATGTTTCATTTTAGCAATTAAACAATTGCGAAAAAAATTGAATGTGCGCGCCTGGCCTTAGAGTTATAAGATGATATCTTGTAAAAAAAAACTTTAGGTATATTTACTATCAACCAAATTAAAAAAAGAAGTTTAGTGACGGTTTATCTGTAAGTCCTCGATTGAATGCAAAATTTCTGCTAAGTGTCGGTTATTACTAACATTTAAGCTTCAGTTTTCCCTCCTGCTACATTTTTTATGGTATTTTTCATTATTTTCTATTATTTACAAGCAAAATAAAAAACTATTTAAAAAAAAATAAAGGCACAAGCAAATTGCAATTAATTTATGATGTCATAAAATATAAAGAAGAAAATTCTAAACTGTTTTAGTAGATTTTTGATAAACGTAACTATATTAATCCCCAAACACTTGGTTGTTTTTTTTAACTTAAAAGTATAAGTAGGGACTTAACTCCTATTCCATTGCTTAGTCAAATTGTAGAAGAGAGGTAGGATATTTTTAGTAATTGGGCTGTATTAGTTCTATAAAGTATTAAAATTGAATGCAAAATTTTTTGACTCATGCTGTTCACAAACTTATATGTATGTTGGGTTCAGAATATTAATAATACACGTAAAATATACGTAAAGCCCCTTTTTTTGTCCTTTAGGTCACAATAGTCACACTTTGTTACACTTTGACAAAATAACAATTTATCAACAATAAATCTAACGAAACATATTTGTTGCTAGTGAAATATGAAAAATAATCAACCGTTATTATTATAACCCTCGACTTCGTTAAAAATAATAGTAGTGCATCAGTTAGTTTGAAAACATATTATCTGCCTTCTTATTTATAGAATTGAATGTTTTGAAATTGGTTAGTTTTTATTTACTCATTACATCTTTTTGGATTTTATTGAACATTCCGTAAGATATTCGAGAGGAATGGGAAAAAGGAAGCACTGTACTCATAAACTGCGTGAACTTATTATACGATTGATTTCAGAAGCCAAGACTCATTCGGAGATTTAAAACCTAATTGGAGGCTCATCAATGACGCGACGACACGGTAAGAAATACCATAATGTACTTGCCAAAGATAGAAACTCGTGGGCAGAAGTCGGTAAATTACCTAAAACTAATAAAACGTGCATTACAAAATTAATCCATTTATTCTATTTTCTGAAACTAAGGATATGTTTTACGTTAAGACTAATGTTAATACAGTTCGTACGCGTCCATAAAAACTCGGCAGAAAAACACTGAATTGAAGGTACCATGTATATACATACATATGTGAAGAGTTTTGTAGCAATATACTGCAGATGAAATACCGCTGAAATGGATATTTCAGCAAGATAGTAAACCAATATACACAAGTAAAGTTGCGAAACATATTCCATTCAAAAAGGGTTATTGTGATGGAATGACCTCCAAAGTCTCAAGGCCACCATCCTAGAGAAAATATTTGATGTGTTGTAGTAAAATAAGTTACTTGTGTCAATTCAACGAATAACAATGACCTTCGGAATAGAGGTCGACACCCGTGATAGGTGGAAAACCTGATACACTCAATGCAACGTCCTTGCGTTGCTGTTGTTTCCAACAAAGGAAATGAAACTAAATATTACATTAAGGTTGAAGAACGAATTAAGTTCTTTTAATAAAAATCATTTGAGTAAATTGTAATATACCGACTCAAATACTAAATTTAAAAATATTTGTGTACTCTGGTAATAAGAGCTTCTTAAAAATATTTATTTAAAAAGAACCTGATAATTTATTTGTTAAAAGACAATGCTTCAATTTATTTTCGATTTAATTGTATTATAAGATTGACCACTATTATTTTGACAACAGCTTTATATGAACAACTATTAAAAAAATATTTTCACATCCCATCACTCTTTCCGTCTTATTAAATGATTTTTCTTTTAAATTTAGATTTTGTTAGCTTGATATTATGTTGAAAACGTCTTTTTCAAAATCTTAAAAAAAAATAAAATAATAACAAACAAAAACAAATAACAACTTCATTTTTAAAGTATGTTTAAAATATATAAAAAATAAGAAGTTTATAAAAAAGAACGTTTTTTTATATATTTTTTTGTTTGTTAAATTCAGTTGAGATAATTTGCTAATGGAGATTTTTAACATGTTTTTTTTTTATTTTAATAAATAAAAAATTTGATTTTTAAAACTTAAAAACACACTTATTTTATTTATGTATTTATTTACTTAAATGTATTTCGAAACTATGCTATATATGTACAGACAGCGACAAAAAAAAACCCTCGTATTGTAAAATTCTACCTTTCATCCAATTTTTGTCTCTACTTTTATTATTTCGTCATTTGTTTTGACAAAAAAAAAAAACAGCCGAAATTCAACATAAAAAATCATAGTTTTGTCTGTTTCGCGGAAAATTGGAATTGAAAGGCATTAATTGATAACTTCAGAGAAGAGCGTTTTATTTCCCGACTTTCAATTACGAGTAGCAATCGATCTCGATCGCTGGGGACATTAATAGAAATTTTCAGTCTAAAACTGGAAACAAATAAGTAACAGAACCAAAATGATTTTTCGGATGAATCCAAATTGAATTTGATCGGACCCGATGGGAATGCGATAGTCGGCCGCAAAAAAGGAGAAATATGTTTTGCCTACTGTAAAACATTCTCCTTTTGTGATGGGGAGCCATTAAAATGTTTGGTGTTGGGGCCATTATTATGCTGGAAGGTACTGTTAATGGTGCAAGATACATTGAAATCATTAATGAAGGTGTTTTGCCAACATTGGAGCATTTTTCTAACCGAGTTATGTTCTATAAGACTTCAACTTTTTGATCAAACACATACGATTTTTATATCTGACACTGCATAAGAAACACGATAAAAGTGCCAAAACAAGCCTATTACTATTCTAATTTACGATATCGTGCCATAAAAATCCTATCAAAAAACATTTAGAAAATGATAAAGGGCATTATAACATATAACTTGGTGTCTCGAAAGACGCAATGAAATATTCATAGAACTCTGTTCAAAATGCAGATAAATCTTTGTTCCATAAAATCTTTATCACTTTATCTTAGAGCAACGGGCCTGATTTTATTTCTTGATACTCGTTATTAGGACAAGGTTGAATTGAAAGACTTTTGATTAATAGAGATTTTGATTATACAAGCCATTGATTTCCCGGACTTTCGAGCGACATGCATACGAGAATATACAGATTCTAACACTCCTTTGTCCCGTTCTAATGCGCACTTAATAATAAAAAACCATATCTGTATTTTTATCTTCATTCAAACTAATTCATTGCTAGCAAGGTGATAAGAGGTGGTGGCGCAGTGTGCATTCTTTCATTAGATCAACATAGTTTTAACAATCTACACCTACCTATCAAAACACCATTCAATTTGCTGGTTTTGGTAAATTCCACCATGATTCTACTTTCTTTGTCTATCTAGAATTACCAGCAATAAATATTCAAATATGTCTGCGATGCGATGTTTGAAAAATGAACAAACTAACCGAGTGTCAAACGTAACGTAGAATGTGGAAAAGTGGAGCTGAGTGATTGGTGTTCTTACTGTTCATTGTTAAAGTTGGTGGCTTTTTATTTCCTTGAAATAAAGTTCGTGGTTGTGAGATACAAAGCCAACCCATTGTGTGACATTCGTGTTCGCTCTGATGCGTGACAAATTATTGACAGGTACTAGGTATAGGTAGTCATAACCCCCTGCGGTAAAATTATCAAACCAAAAGCATGGGGGAATAAGTAATGTTATAATCGAGAACTTATTATGCAGACTGTGGGTTGAGCATGAATGACAATGTTCATTAATAAAAAAAAAAATGTTCGATCATCATTAGAGTCTGTGAGGTAAAGTTGGATACCAAAGGAAAAAAAAAAAACAGAATATTTTTGAGCTGAGCTTTTTTTTGATATCTTTATTTGAACATATATTAAATATAATGTATTCGTTATTCTTTTTATCTCAAATGGGTTGAACGATTTTGATGTAATATTTGTCTCCTATGAAGTTCGAGAGACTTAGATTCTTAAAATTTTATGTTATTAGATCTAAATATCAGAGCATAAAATTCATCTTTTAAATGCCTTACCCCCAGTTTCACTGTGGGAGTTTAAACTTTAGTTCAGCTCAACCTTAACTGGAGTTTAAATTTGAAGTTTAACTCGTCCGGATTCACAGTCTAATCTTAACTTCAGTTAATTGAACGTAGTTTAAGTACATTGTTTTCTTTTTCTATCTGAATCAAAGAAAAAACAATCAAGTAAAGTTTGCTTTGCTTGAGTTGTGACCTGTGACAGAAAAACAAATTAAAAAATGGAAATAAATTCTATTTTCAAATAAGTATTTGAAGAAGTAGTTGAAGTGAGGTTTAAACGGCAGAATAGTGTTGTTTACTTATACTACAGAAGGAACTCTGTTCAAGGTTTAAATGAAACTGTGAAACCAAATTAGTTGTTGGACTGAAGTTAAAACCAAAAGTGGGGTTTAAACTCCCAATGTGAAACTGAGGGTTAAACTCCTTTACGAGATGGGGCTAAATACAGAATTCCATTTGTTTTCTTCTTCGAAGATCAATTTATAGAAGAACTAAATTTTCAATAAAATTCTAGGAGCTTATTTTAAGAAAAAAATAGAGTTTTTGAAAACCAATTTTATCACAATTGTATCATTAGTAATGTAATTTTTGGATAAATGGAACAGTTTTTGTACATTTTTGTACAAACATTTCAAAAAATTGTTTGAAAACATAACTACACAAATCCAAATTTTTTAGGAGGTTGAGCTTGATAAACATTTTATTGTTTTTGAGAAAATCGAAATCAAAAACAATGTTTCTATGGGAAGTATTAATAACCATTTTTGGTATTTTTTTCAACCATACGCCTGCTTTCTCTAAAACAAATTTTTAGAAGAAAATTACTGTTCAAATTTTGAAAGGGGAGAGAGGGCTTAAGGTAATACTTTTACTAAAAGCAATGCCCCTCTTGAAATTTTGAAAAAAATCAGCCAAACCGTTCTTAAATTTAAAAATCATGTTACAAAATCCACCAACAAGTGCTAGGACAGGTCGGGTCAATTAATTTTTTTTTTTAAATAACTTTTATTTTACCAATATAATAATAGTATTTACAAATTGACCTAGCCAAATACAATTAACCTAAACTCAAATAGATTTAACGCAAACATAAAAAGATGTTACCCAAACGCAAATAGTTTTAAACTAAACTAAACATCCAGTTTGACATTACTCCGGCCAATAAAACTGGCTGAATTTGACCAATGTATGTTGGTTCTTAGGGAAGTGGTGGTTTGTGGTTTATTTAACAGTGACTTAAGAAAACCTTACCCGAAGAAGTCTAACGGGGTCAAATCTCACGATTTCAGTTGCCAATTCACATCGCATTGCCTCCGCTTGAGATAATCATGTTCGGAAATCGCTCGTATAATATGTCGATTATTTAAAAAAAACCTTAAGTTTAAATAGATTTTCGTTTCTGTTTAACCAATTTGTGTTTGGGTTAAATATGTTTCTTGCTAAAAAGAATAAACGATTCTTCTGGTAATTATTTCAACAGAAGCACAAACATACTCATTGAAATTTCAAAATCGGGTCCAAAATATGCCAAATATGGCCTTACATCAACTTGGCCTTATCCCAAGGTACCGTCAAAACCTTAAGGTTGATTTTGTCGAGTTTATTTTCATAATTTTTTTATGATTTATTTTATTTTATTTAGATACAGTATTATGTATGTATATTAAAAGTGAATTCAAGAAATTGTAAATTCTTTTTAATATACAAATTTCGAAGCAAATAAAACTATGATTGCCTGTTCTATTAGCGAAATATCTTCTGAATTATAAAAAGAAAGTTACTAGCAAAAGCATTTCTACCATAAAAGAAATATGATTGTTTTCGAAGGCGCTAAAAAGATTTTATCATTAACAACACAACATCATTCACTGTAATAAAAAGGACTCTTTTTGAAAGTAAAGCAAGGAGAATCCACCAATTTTCCAAAACAAATAATGGAAGGATGATTAATGTGCATCAAAAGGGCGACAATCAGAACCATATCGCTTACCTAATTTGTATGCAACTATGTGGTTTTCGCTTGATTGATGCTAAATTCAATATATAAATTGAGAGAATTTTTACGAAATTAATATTAATATAGAGGGAGAGAGAATAATGGTAAAAAATCGATGTGACAGGATTGTTAATGAACATTTGTCTGGCTGTAAGAGGAGTCTTTCGAATTTAGAATAATTATGCAAACAGGTGATTTGTGTATTCAACTTGTTGGTTATTGAAAATAAAAATAACGATAATTTTTGTATCTTGGCTTTTTGTGTTTTAAAAATGAATTTGTGATTTGATATATTTGAAATTACACTGGGGTCGTCAGATAAAAAGTTATGGCTGTGGGACAAAAAATTTGTTGATAGGAAATTATTTTATCTTTCTTACTTGCATTTAACACATTTTTAATGGCTTCAAAGCAATATCACTGAAAAGTTTTTTCTATATGTATTAGCAACCGTTATAAAGCAAACATATTTTTCAAAGCAAAAGTTATGTAAGTACAGGGTGGGTCAAAAGTTTTTTCCTAATTTGAAAATGATGTCCTACGGAGTGTTATGGAAAACGCTCTAGAAATAGACCGTCACTGTGAGCATGAAGCTGGTGCTCATTTGAGGGACATTATATATATATAGAAAACACTTTTGATCCACTTTGTATGAACCTTAAATAAAAATGTTTAATGTAAGAAAGAAAGACAATTTAATTTCGTATCAAAAAATTTGTAACCAATTTTTTGGTCTATTGAGTCGTTCTCGAGATGTTGGTTAAAACGCAGCTGAAGTTACTATAGGGCCAAATACAAGTTTCTTTTAAAAAATGCAATCAAATTAACAAAATTAAATTTTGTCCATGTATTATAGCTTTATTAGTAAAAGCAAACATTCCCAATAATTATGGAACACAACGTAGTTCAAGTGCCTCTCTCGACTCGCCGTGCGCCTTCACTTGCTCAGTCAATTGGACCTTGTAAGCGAATAATCCTAGATCTTTGTGCAAAATTCTCTTCAGGCTAGTGCGTAAAATGTTGAGCTGTGGCGATCGTTGAGTTGATGTTCGTGAAGTTTTTTTTTAGGAAACGCAGTGTTTGGGCTACACAGCACTCACTTTGGAAATTAGTTTTCAATATTTCCCAACGTTGTTCAAGCGTAACACAACTCATTTCTTTCCGCGGAGGTATGATACTGACTTCAAGATTTCGATCGAGAAACAGCTGTCACTGTCAAAATAACCTATGAATGAAAAAGAAAGGTCTAGATCGCCCATCCTGTGTTTACGGTCACGCCATTTTTACTTGCATTCGCAATCAAACTCAAAATTTCGATGCGACTGACGCTTACGGTGGGAAAGGCGACAAAATTGGGACTCGCAATTCTGTTTGTTTTTTTTTTCAGCTATAACTCAAACGTTTTTGGTTTTTCCTGCTACAAGTTTTTTCATTCTTTTGACCAAATCCAAAACTTGCAGCCCTGACATACAATTTGTTTTCCGAAATTAGATAAAACATAGTTTAAGTTAAATCTAGCTTAAAATACAAAATTTTTCTGAAGAACAGATAATTTTCTCAAACACGGTGCAACTGATTCTGTAAAATTTTTTGAATCCAAAAGGTTTTAAGAAGTTTAAATATTATTGTGTAAGACATTTTTCAAACAAAAAATAAATATCTACTTTTTGGATTTTAAAACAAATTATGTATTTTTTTTTTTTGAAACCCCAATATTTTGAAAGTCACATATTCGATTTTTCTTGAATTTTTCTGCTTATAGAGGTTTTTAAAAATTTGTAAAAACCCGAATTTTAATAAATTTTTTTTTATCCCCCCTATTATGGAAGACAACTCAACTATAGTTTAGTTGTAATTCTTAGAATTGGTATTACCGATCACAACCAGTTGACTGTCAAAGCACAACCAGTTGTCGATTAGCAGACAACTAACAAAATGGCCGACTTCTCAGTTGTCTCTTTGTATTATGTAAGTAAGTTGAGTTGTGCTTCGGTTGTAATAAGCGTCAAAATCAAACAACTGGTTCAAAGCAGTTGTGTAGAACATTTTAATGAAAGAATCTGCATTCGGATACAAAATATGGACACAAAACAGTAAGTTAAACAACAATTTTAATACAAAATAGAATGTAATGAGTGTATTTTAGTTTGAAAACTACATGGCCATCACAATTTGAACGACTTGTAGCTCTATGTTACCTGAGCATTTATCCATTTTCCACAAATGAGTTCCTCAATCACATCTACCACTTTTTTAATACCACTGACACTATCGATTGAGTCAGCCCTAAATTAAAATCATTTCCACTACACTTTTGGCAACTTCCTTCGCTCATGAAACCAAGAGCAGTAGCAAGTTTAACAATTGGTGGAAACGCTGAGGAACATTGGTTGTTTTAGGAAAACTTTATTTCGAACAAAAAAAAAAAAATGCATACTTTAGGAATAGAAGTGTACATAAGTTTATTAAATATACAGATATTCTTTTTTATTTTGGCTTCATTAAGGAATTCTCATCTTCCAAATCACCGAAAAACAAATCGAAAGAACTTTCCATCATACAATTTCTTATTTTTGCTTTTGTATTTCATGTTGAGCAGCTGGTTTTGACAGCAAATCGACTCCTAAGAGACGGCAACGTATTTTTTCATTACAACTGATTTTAGTTGACTTGCATAATACGAAAAATTTGTTTGGTTGCCTAAGAGTTGAGTTGTGTTGATGACAACTCAACTAAGTTGAGTTGTAATCCATAATAGGGGCATATTATATCTCATCCAATTCAATGCAATTTCAAATTAAGGCGTTACCATAAGTATACCTATTATATATATTCTTTCTTTTTTTTAATTTTTAAGTTTTACGGCTTAAACTATTTAAATTAAATTCGTTATACAGATATTTCTACTAAAACACATTCAGTCATTTTCACAGCGGAAGTTTAAATTTGAATTCATAGTGTAATGCGAGCTTCTGTTCAATTGAACGCAGTTTTACTAAGTTTTATGAGTACAAATCGGCAGCATTGTACGTAGTTGCTATACATACAGTTACTCCCAAAATCCTTCTTTTAAAAGAAACAGATATTATTTTTCATCATAAATCTTCAACATAAATCTTTCTATAAAGATTTCAATGATTTGTAACCGACTTTAACACCAAAAGTGGATCCCATTGCCGATCATCTGATGTATTGTTAGTATGCTGTCAAAGTGGTTCCAAACGTTCAACTGAGATTTAACCGGCTGAATTGTGGTGTTTTGGTTCAAACTACAGAATGAACGCTGGTTAAGATTTAAACGAACCAGTGAGTTTG
The DNA here is from genome assembly GCA_911387755.1 of Chrysotoxum bicinctum. NCBI lineage: Eukaryota > Metazoa > Arthropoda > Insecta > Diptera > Syrphidae > Chrysotoxum > Chrysotoxum bicinctum. The sequence goes on along the minus strand of OU426989.1, from coordinate 128,721,213 downwards.
TAATTTAATTGTAATTTTTATTGTTGAAATAAAGTTAATGCCAAAAAGGAGTTAAAGCTTTCACTTTCAAATAGTTTCAATGAAATGTTTTGAAGTTTTTGTATATGTATATTTATGTATGTACAGTGGTGCTAGTCAAGTTTATTGATTCTTGTTTTGCTACTCAAAAATGTACAAACAATTTCTTTTATATTTTATATATTTTCTATAAAGGCATTAGATTATACAAAAATTAAAGCAACTTAAAATAATCCATACAATAAATAATATTAAAAAAATTAAATAAATTCAGAAATTCGCTAAAAACTAACCGGATTTTTTTATTAAACCGTAAAAATTAATATTTTGTCCAGTAACCGTTATTTTTAATAACTTCTTGGCATCGACGAGGCATTGACATGATTAAATTGTCTGTAATAGAGGCTGGAATATTCTCCCACTCATTCTTCAAAGCTGCAAAAAGAGAGCTTGTTGAAGTCTGAAGTGTTCGTTCTCTTTCCAACCCGCTTTTTTAAAATCGCCACAAGTTTTTGATGGGGTTTAAATCGGGAGATTGGGACGGCTACTCTAAGACACGAATATGTTTTGTTGCAAACCGCTCTTTTAGCAGCTTTGAAGAATGTTTGGGATCATTATCCTGCTGAAACACCCAACGCAAAGACAGTTCTTTCTCAGCGTATGGCAGCATTGTTGACTCCAAAATATCCCTATATTGAAAACGGTCCATAATTCCTGCGATTTGATGTATAGGACCAACGCCTGTACCTGAAAAACAACCCCAGACCATCACCGAGGCGCCACCGTGCTTAACCGTAGGGAGTACATTTGCAGGCTTTAAACGTGTCCCTCTCGAGCGCCTTACTGTTCCTTCACCATCGAAGTAAAATAAGTTGAATTTGCTTTCAGCACTGAAAAGCACACTTTTCCATTGGCTTATAGACCAGTTCAGATAATTTTTTGCAAATTCAACCCTGATTAAATATTTTAATTAAGAAATTGAAAGTCTTTCCGAAACATCTATTATATTTAAACTTTTTCTACGATGTTTTGCAGTAAGTAGTGGCTTTTTTGCTGGTCGAAACGCCTTAAGACCACATTCCCTCAAACGACACCTTACCATAGACGACGCTATAGGCAAATTTAGATCCTCAAAAATGTTTTTCGAGGACGCAAAAGGGTCTTTAAGGCACAAAATTCTTTATGCGCCTATCAGTTTTAGCTGTTGTTTTGCGAGGGCGTCCACCACAATGTTCTGCTTCTACTGACTTTCCGCTTTTAAACTTTTTGATGATGTCATAAGCCGTTGACGTTGGAATTTTCAGCATTTCAGCGATTACATTTTGTTTTGTACCGGCCTGATACTTTTCTAGAACTTTGTGACGAATTGCGTTGGTGTGACGTGTTTTAGCCATTTTATTAATCGAATTAGTTTCAATTTGCACAGCTCACAACCTGCTTAGTCTTTTTAATCAATTATGTGATCCATCTTGATATATTTTTCAAATTAATAAAGAAATTTTATCCAGTTTAATTTTTTCTCCTTGATATTAAGGAAGACATTATACAAAAAAAAAATCCGGAATGTTTCTAGCACCACTGTATGTAAATACAAATATTTTTTTGAGAAATCATTCCAACGATTTAAATTTCCTTTTTTCATTGATTCAAATTAGTTCAAAAATGTATACATATATGTATGTCATTCATTTGCTAAGCTCATATTATTTTGGCAATTTATAACATACATAGATTTCATAGTACCCCTTGGCATAATGGTTAGTGCGTTGGACTGTCATGCGTGAAGGTCTCGAGTTAGATTCTCAGCCGCTGCAAAAAAGTTTTTTTCAGGGGTGTACTGCCTCTTGCGAGGAATTGACAAATCCTCCAAGAGTATCTCCTGTCACGGAAAGTGCTGCTCATTAGCCGTTCGGAATCGGCAGAAAATTGTAGGTCCCCTCCATTCCTGGTAAAACGCACGCAGGAATGGTTGAGAGTTGTAAGTCACTAGGTCCTGGTTCACTTCGAGCTGTTGCACCACCAAATTTATTTATTTATTTATAGATTTCATGCGTTTGAAATGTTCTCTAATAATATTTTTGTTTTTATATGTAATACAATTTTTAAAATTCTAAGAGTAAGTACATACACACGGTTAGAAACGGAACGGAAAAGGGTAAAAACGGAATCGGAATCATCCTTGCAAAACATCTATTAGGCAGCGTATTGACCATTTCGAAATCCAGTGACCGTTTGATGTCCCTTAAATTGGTGATTAAAGGAAAGTTGTGGAATATTGTCACTGCATATGCTCCCCAAATTGGATGTGAGCAGGTGCAAAAAGATGCATTTTGGCTAGACTTTCACAATCTACTTAAGGACATCCCAAAGGAAGAGTTTTTGTTCGTGGGCGGAGATTTGAACGGACATGTCGGGAAGACAAACGAAGACTATGAAGATTGCCATGGAGGCCTCGGATACGGCACCAGGAACCCTCCTGGTGAAGACATCCTGAGCATGTGCAAAACATACGGTCTTATCGTACTAAATACCATGTTCGTCAAACAAAGCCGACACCTGGTCACTTACAGCAGTGGTGGAAATGAAACCCAGATTGATTACCATTTGGTATCTAGTTTCATGAAACCCCGGGTAAAAGATTGCAAAGTCATACTAGGAGAAGCGATCGCCCACCAACACCGTCTCCTACTGACAGAATTTTTTATGGAGACAGTGAATGACAACAAACATACAAAAACTTTTGGGAAGATCAAATGGTATAATCTGGATAAGGAAAAAGGCGAAGCTTTTATTTCGAATATGCAAAACGTTCTGTATAACAACACCGATATAGTTCGAAATGAAGAGAGTACAGCACAAAGTATGTGGGATTTCCTACAGAGAACTTGCAAAGAAAAAGCCAAAACACTGTTAGGGGTTTCAAAAGGACACAACCAACAAGGCAAAGAAACATGGTGGTGGAATGATGAAGCTAAATCAGTTATAAGTAAAAAGAAAATGGCTTTCAAGGCTTGGTCGAAGTGCCCCTCTAATGATACAGAGCAAAAGTCACGCCTCGAAGTGGAATATAGAAACTGCAAGAAAGAAGCGAAGAAGAAGTGCGCCCAAATTCAAGCAAAGAATACAAAAAACCTGTATCGGGAGCTGGATAAAATTTCTACCCCGACAGCTGGTGCTATTCAAGAGCTACGGCAAAACACGAATAAGGGCGCAACTATCTTCAAAATAGCCGCTCAAAGAAGAAGAAATGCCCAGGAGATTTGTTCGCCAAAGTTCATTAACAATGCTCAAGGCCAACTACTTGTGGAAGACAACGAAATTCTTCACAGGTGGCGACAGTATTGTGACGGACTTCTAAACGAACAATTTCCAAGGCTATACTTTCCAATAGCTTCACCTAACTTAAGCGAAGTATCCGACGTCACAGTCGAAGAAGTTAGTGAGGCGGTAAAATACTCCAAAAAGGGAAAAGCTGTTGGCCCAGACGAAATACCCTCAGAGTTTTGGAAAAAGATGGGAGACATCGGGTTTAGATGGCTCATGATTCTTGTCTCCAAACTTATACGAGGTGATCGCATGCCTAATCAATGGAGGGAAAGTTACCTTCTTCCAATTTATAAAGGAAAGGGTGATACTCGAAGCTGTGATAATTACCGTTCGATTAAGCTCATGTCACACACCATGAAGATCGTTGAGCGAGTCTTGGGTAGCCGACTGCGAAAAATAATTAGGCTATCTGATGACCAGTGTGGGTTTGTCGGGGGTAAGTCAACCACGGATGCAATCCAGAGTATAAGAATAATTATGGAAAAACATCGGGATTCTTTGGAGGATTTGCATGTCGTATTGGTTGATTTTGAAAAAGCATTCGATCGGCGGATAATTATGGACATGTATGATGGAGCAGTTACTAAAGTAAGATGCGCAGCTGGAGTCACCGAAGAATTAGAAATCACAGTAGGTGTACACCAGGGAAGTGTCTTGAGTCCCCTGCTCAGTTCTTGATTACCTGCTTGAAGGCAAAGTGACGGATCCAAAAGTACATCAGTTATTCTTTGCTGACGATGGAGCCATCATAAGTGAAGACCCGATATCCCTACAACGAGCACTTGACGTATGGGTGGATGTTCTAGAAGGAAGTGGGTACCGCATAAGCGCGAAAAAGACAGAATACCTATGCTGCCCATTTTCTGATCCACACAGGCCTATTCCAGACATTTATTTGAATGGAGTAGTGCTTCCCAAGTGTGAAAAGTTTAAATATCTGGGGTCTATGATAAATAACGAAGCTACTTGTGATGACGATATCAATCATCGCGTAAGCGTAGGGTGGATGAAGTGGCGGGAAAATTCTGCTATCTTCTGTGACCGAAAAATGCCCCCTAAGCTGAAAGGAAAGCTCTACACTTCAGTTGTGCGTCCAGCACTCACGTACGGTTCACAATGTTGGACAATGTACAAAAAGTATGAGAGTAAGCTAACGGCAGCTGAGATGAAGATGCTTCGTATGACAGCAGGAGTTACAAAGCTTGATCGAATTAGAAGTACGAAGGTCCGAGGAAGCCTTCATGTTAAGAATACCATTTCCCAAAAAATTGAACACGACCGACTCAGTTGGTATTGCCATGTTCAAAGGAGAGATCCTGAGAACCCCGTCAAAAAGGCAATATCATACAACGTTCCAATTCGGAATAAAAAGAAAGGTAGGCCTAAACACTCCTGGTACAAACAAATGCAAAAACACCAGCATTCAGTTGGCCTCAGAAATGGAACAATACAAAACCGGGAGGCTTGCCGCCGATTTCTGAGGTCAACCCGGCGAACCCCACAGGCGGATCACTAGTGTGAAGCAGATACGTGGGAGAGTTATGATCCCCTCGACATCGAGATCATAACAGCGCCGAAACAAAGGAAGAAGAAGAAGTACATACACACGGTGATGCATTTTATTTTATTACTCAGAGATGGGTTAACTAGGTAGGTCACTAGGTGATCCGTATACTTTTGCATTATGAAATACATTTTATGTCTACCAACTGACAATGACATGTCAAACAAAACTCAAATCGAATCAAAATGACTCATTCGAGACAAATCGATCGAAATATGTATAACTATTTGGCATCAAAAATCTTTGTATGTCTTCTCAAATGGTGATGCCGAAGTCTCTCAAGGTGTAGGTAAAATTACATGCATTCAAAGTTCAAACACAAAAAACGCACTTTTTAACATACCATCACCTATCGAACGCTTCATTAAAAGTTATTTCGAGTAAAATTTAAAGACATTTCTTTCATACCTATTTTAAAGTAAACGTTAATCTCTGAATACAGTTCGAGGGCAAATGAAATGTTCATAGAAATCGTTGAATTTTGTATTTACACTTTTTTAGCGAAAAGTAAATTTATTGTCAAATGGCAAACATTAAAAATGCGGACATAGATAAAATATTTAGGAACGCAAAGAAATCAAATTTTATGTCAAAATTTAAATTTAATTGGTATGCCTAACTGAAGCCACACTTTTTAGTTAATAATGCAGCAATAAACCAATTTTGGCGTCACACATTAACACCCCTCAATTCCCATTCCTATTTTCACTAAAATTCATAAAAAAAAGTATTGTAGACCATTGAAAAGCAAACAAAAAACCAAACATTTACCTCGGCCCAAAAGATGTGATGCATACAACATTTCACGATAGTGATGCATCGGATGATGGTGAAGCTGTGGATGATGCAATAGGGTGAATGACTGTGCCAAATTGGCAGTCATTGCACTACCACCAGTCGGAACACTACCGTACGTGGCAGCTATCGCCCCTGTTCCTCTTCCCAGTTGGAAGCCATCAATTCTCATGACATCCGCAACACTCCCTGCATCTTCCGCTGAAGGATACGCCATCAACGGCGTCGGCAACGAAGGACCCGATGACAAAGATGACAGTGATGATGATGCCGACAGGACACTTGCCGTTGGAGATAATGACGATACGGTCGATAGTGTTTCGCAAGTACTGCTCCCGGTACTTCCAACACTTGAACTTCGCTGAGGTGGCGTTTTGTTGCAGATGTTGCTAGTGCTGCTGCTTCTGCTATTGCAGTAATTGCTCTGCAAACGGCTCAAGCGGGCGTCCGTTTTAGTAGCACCCTTTTTTATTTGCTGCCCTCCTAAAACTGTCAATGCTGCCGGCATTTCGAGAATGGGGCTTGAACTGGTCTTAGATTTTGATTTAATCGCATTTGTTGGCGGTTGCCCACGATAGAATTCGTAGTATTCGCAAACTTCACAGCAGAATTTCATTTCTTTTCTTTCATTCAGAACAGCGTGTTGGCTTGAAAGTTTTGATTGCATATAGGGTATGTCGAACGAAACGTTTCAAAATCAAAGTCTTTAAGTAGTGATGACAAAAAACCAATCTAAAAAAAAAAGTGAGATAGCAAACATGACAGGGATGGTACAAATTTCATCAAAGATCTAAACGCTTATACATTATAAATAATGTCGAGGGAACTTTTATTAATGGCCTAACTGATTATTTGCTCTATTCCAAATATTAACTTGATTTTTAATGGTACGTTTTCGTCCGAGGTCAAAGGAGTTAATTTCTGCTTGCTTTGAAAAGTTTTAAATTTGCGGAGTAGTTTTCTTCTCTCTGTTTGCAGTAATTTTTTCTTTTTAATTTTTGTTCAATAGTTAGTTTTCATTCATTTAAAATCATATATTCATAATTTGGAATCGAATCTGAGAAATAATAACGAAATAAACTCATTTGACCAAAAGAAAACGTAGTAAAAACTAAAACTATAGATTCTCTGATTTAGTAATCGACTTAAGTATGGATTTAAGGTCTCACATTTCAAGAATTTAAGTGGGAGTTAGCTTGTTATAAAAAAGGCATATCCTAGTGAATAGATGCATGAATAGAAAATCAATAGGATTCTTCAATTAATTTAAAATATAAAACAGTGTCAGTGCCAGGACTCACGATTGAGATGTGTAAGCATCAACGTTCGTCCGAGTGTCGAATTTTTGTTATCGAACCTAATAAACTTACATAATAATGTAATAGTAATGCCAACATTGTTTTTTTAAGTATTAAAAACATTTTCTGTGCATTTTATTGGAATTTTATTTTTTTTTTGTATATGAACTTTGACAGTACTTTGGATTGAATTTCACAATAATTCACAGAAAAGAACTTAGTTGCAAAGTAAAAGAACGAACCTATTTAATTCAAAAGTTAAATATTGTTAGGAAAACAACGCACTAACGGACTCCGCGCATAACTTATTTTGTTAGACTTATGTTTTTTCATACAAAATTTGATTAACTTGTTCAAAAAGAGATGTTATCTGATACGAAATACTACAACTAGTTGCTTAAACTTGTTTGACAAGCACGGCATGATGAATATTTGATGGATGAAAAACATAGCTTTGACACTCGTCAAACATCACTTATCATTAGAATTTATACTTAATTTGAATTACCGCTATTGCTTACAAGACTCATTTTGATATATTTTCTTACCATGTGCACAGCTCCAGAACTTCATGGAAAATTAAATTTTCTTCAGACTTGACAAGCGTTCACATTCTCAAATATGCTTGTCATGCAGCCAAAATATCAAAACATTTTGAAATCCATCCAGCATGTTTGACAAGCCACTGGATGGAGCGTTGGCATTATCAAAATCAATCCAATCTTACCGGGTTGTCCAACATATGAACTGTCTTAATGGGGCACGAAAAGATGATACTTCAGTTTGACCTTGGAAGCCTGATTATACACGATTCTTTTTTTCGTCTTTTTGACAGTTTGAGTGAGGGGTGTAGAAATGTAGATCCATTACGCAACACTTCTTTACCTTACACTAAATATGTCAAAAAGAGGAAACAACATAAAAAAAGAATTGTGTAATTAGGCCCGAAAATACTAAAAACTTTAATCCATTGGTATAAATAGTCATCATCCAATTTAAATTTTGACGTATCGAAAGTGTTTCATTGCAGAAGAACCGATTGTCCTGAAAATGTATTTTCCGGGACAGAAAATAAAATGCAATCGTCCATCACTAACGTGAAGGAGATTTGTTGAATTTATATGGAATGAGCCTGCAATGAAATTTGACACCTACTGTTTCGTCTTTTGACATATTTGGTGAGAGGTGAAGAAATGTTGGGGAATGAAGATATTTATTCGTAGTTCTAACTATCAATGAAAAGTACTTAAATCGAGATTTCAATCATAGCTGAACTCATTTTTAGGCATCTTAAAGTATACAATGAAAACGCGAAGTATTAAGCACGCAATATTCCCCATGTAAACAGGTTCTTAAATGCAATCTTTTATAAGGTAACGTGTGCTACACGGAACGTGTAACCGTAACGGGTTACGGACATAGATGTTTAAACATCGAAAAATATTTTTCTAAGACAATATGTATCTATATTTCATCTGACACTAGTTCAAAGTTCATAAATGTCAAAACTGAGCAATCAATTAATCATCGACATCCAGTTTAAAATGTGCTTTTGTCTATTAAGTAAGGTGAAGCTGTCAAAAGCTTCAAATAAGGTTTGGTACGTTTTTAGTAATTGAAATTTATAAGCTTTGAAAACATTCTGTTATCAAGTACAACAACAAAAAAAACATGAACTGTCTGATGATGCTTAGTAACTATGACTATATTGCAGATCGTATACATATGTATGTACATATATCGATTGAAGTGGTCTTAACTAAATAAAAGCTTACGTATGGACAAATGCAATGAACTTGCTAACATAACCCGAGAGTCAATTTGTCAAAGTCAAACTAAAAGTGTCATAAATTGTTAATTGATTGTTTTTTTTTTTTTGCTTAGATTAGGAGAATGAAATGAAGATTATAAATGATACAAAATTTCCATTTAAAAAAGATATCGATTATTCAGGGTCGTGTGCAAATGATTAATTTGACTGTCGTCAATAAACATTCTAAATTCCTTGCTGCAAATTATGAAGAAGATTATAAATTATTTAAATTTGCAGAGAATACAAGAAGAAATTAAATGCACGTCTGGATCGCATGTACTTTCTCTTATGTACAAGCAACCTTGCATTGTATAATGTATATTGATACATACACACATATGTATGTTCAGGCAATAAACAAAAAATAAAATTCATTGGAGCAGTTTTATTAAAAATTGGGTTTTATACTTAAAATTTCGTCAACTTAGTTCGGTATGGTAATTTCAAATATTTAATAAGACAAATTTAAAGGCAAAAATAAAAAAAAAATTCACTCATTTTCGAGACATAAAATTTTCAAAAAAAATATTTGTTTGAAAATTAGTCTATGCAAGTCTTATTACAAGTTGAAAAGACTAGCTGTAAACAAATTTTTATTGAAATCGTTTGTCAATGAGACAGCCGAAATTTAAAAGAAGTTTTATGGTCGGTACAGGTTTTGTTGAAAATTTGATTTGACACATATTTTTTTAAATGTATCAGCTGTCGGGATATGTACATTTTATAAGTTTTTTCTTTGAATGGTACTGATATTTTTGGAGCTTAATAAAACAAAATTTCTCTAGAGAACCACATACAAAGTTTGAAGAAAATCGCCTCAGTGGTTAGGACTGTAGATCGAGGTATAGACTTACAGACATGCAGACAGACAAAGGGAATTTGGGGTTCACTTGTTAGTGTTCTTTTCATCGTAATGTCAAATTTGATCAAAATCCGGGTTCATATGCGAAACTTGTCCTTTAGTTCCTTGATTTGTATAAAGAAGGAATATGGTTGTTATTTTCAACCAATATTCACCAATATGGTGGCAGTACTATCAAAGGGTGGATTGCCTTACAGGGTGAAAAAATAAAATAACTTCCTAAAAACAGGTAGGATTTTTTCAGAGTAAAAAAGAGCAACAATAGATATAATATTAATAAATATTAGAAACACAACATAAAATCCAATTACAGTGTGGCAAGAAAGAAAGTTCTGTGATTTTAGCATTTAAGTTCTTGTCTATTTTACTTTATAGTTTTAGTTTTTCTCGTCTGTGCAACGTAAAAGATATATTTGTATATAAATTATGTATTAACATCAATGTAAAATAAAATAAAGAAAAAGTTGGGAAAAATAACTACACGTCGAGAAGGAATGAAATAGTTTTATTTGCATTTGGAATCTACGGATCTGTAAGCCTGTCATTTAAAAATTCATTTATGATATTAGATATGTTTTTTCCAGGTTCGATCGAAATTTCACCATTTAAAATGGCTTTGCTCTAAGCTTTAAGAAAATGAAATTTTATAGGGTGAGGCCCTGTAAAGAATTTTTTAATTTTACTGTATTTACTCCTTTAACATACCTACTTTCACCCCAGCTTCACTTCAAATAGTGAAATAGACGGTTAAATAGATTATTTGGGCAGCCATGTGCAGCAAAATTAAAAAAAAAGTCTCGCATCTGCGGATATTATTAAAAAGGAATTTTGTTAGTTTGCCACCACTGTACCGCTTGAATAAGCTTTGTTTGACTGTAAGGCATGCATTTATTATTTCGGTTATAAGCTTTTGAAAGTTTTTATAGTAAAATATCATGTCTATTCAATGTGGAAAGAAAGCCTTAGTTCAGCTAAAGATTCTGAAACACTCAGTTAATATTTTTTTTCTTTAAATTCGGTTTAGAATTATGATTTTTCCAACAAAAAAGGTTACATGAGGCACTGTAGGATGTTTTGAAAAATCTCTTGCACAAAAAGCCTCCTGTCATTTTAGCTGATGGTGATGATATTTAGATTATATGAATAGCATAGTATATACATACATAAGTAAGTACTTTCTTTTAATTTATTCAATTTTGAAGTATTGTAGCACACAATTTAAATTTGTTCCGAGCTCCTCTGAATTTTTTTTTTATCAAAAAAAAATATGTAAATTCATACTCGTATCTATTCGTAAAAAAATCTTTTTAAACTCTCAAACTTTGACATCAGACCGTTTACTAGATGATGGTAAGTTGTGATTTGAGGTGAAACGTTTTTTCACATGGCGCTTATTCTATGGTTTTATACTAAGTATGGTTATTGTATATACATATGTTCGAGCTCAAGAACGTTATTTTTTACTAAATATGTATCAACATTTCCCCATATTGCATTTTTTAGGTCAAATTGAATAATCTTATAGAAATAGAGCAGTGAACTGGAAGACTTTGTTGAACAAAGGCTATTTTATTTTGACGGGAAAAGTACCCAAAAGCCTCTTTTAGATAGAAAAGGTTTTCATTTTGTATATTCATATAATAACATATACGTACACTGCTGGTCAACAGAATAGTTTCACATCTTAACCATGACATGAAACTTAATTCGAAACGTTTCCTGAAATACATCCAAAGAAATGTACACTTTCATCGGTCAGTAGAATAGGTTCACCTATATTAATTGGGGAAATTAAGAGAAAATGAAGGAAAAATGAAAACAGAAACAATTCGTTTTATAGGAATAGACATTTATATTCATTCACCATTATCTCACAAATTCAATTTGGCATGGAATCATACAGCTGTGTCTTCAAATTGTTTTCCATACTTGTAGATTTCACGGCCGAGCCACCCCGCACAATCTCAATAATATGTTAATTTATTTCAGTTTTCACGACTCTAGCAGTAAGGATTTAGACTATATCCTGCTGGGAAATCCACTTAAGGGTTCCAAAAATCTCACTGAATTTCGGAAAAGTCCTCTCCTGAATGTTTTTGTATGTATTTGCCACCATTCGTGATGGTGGGAACACCAGCTCAATCGTTGCGAAATACAATATTGCACCTCAACCATAACATCACCTTCTCGGGAGTGATGACTCTGGAAAAAAAATTTGTCTTTTTTCAGATCATGGTATCTAATAATAATTAAAACTATACGGTCCATCGGGATTAATTTTTTTTTCATTTGAGAAAACGACAAACTAGCACTCCTTTTTCCACTTTGTATGACGCCTGTATAATTCGAGTCGGGTTTTTTTTATTTGTGAATTAAGTAGAGGCTTTTTCTTCAGTTTCGATTGATGTTTGGGAAACTACTTATCACTCTTTTAAATGTGGAAATGGTTGCTGTTGTTCCAGATGCAGTAGATGAACCTAGTCTGTTGACCGATAGAATCTTATTTTTTTTAAAGTATTCCATAATAACCGTATTTACCGTTGGGCCGTATTTCAGTCTGACTCTTTCTTGTTAATAGAACATGGTTTGAGATTGCATCAAGAAAAGCTTTTCGTACAGCTCTTTTTTTTTTATTAACGCTGTGAACCTATTCTATTGACCTGCAGTGTACATGAATAACTTTAGGTAACGTTATCAACATGATTAATACCTTCTTCTCTTTAAAAAAAACTCACCAATCACCCCAATATTTTACACAACCCTATTATTTTCCCGTGTTATAAAGATCTTAATCTTGAAGTTATAAGCTACTTACTCAAACCATATCTCTGTTTTTTTTTTTTTTTGAACATTTTGAACAAACTATCTACGACTACCCTTCACATAGACAAGATGGAAATAAAACCGTCTAATTAGTTGCGTATGTTAAAAAGAGGGGGATGCAAGTACATGTGCTATGAAAAAGGGGATGCAAAACATATAAATATGTACTTATGACTTGACCATACGAAACAGGGTTTCAACATTGAAATGTATTTTCTAAGTTTGAATTTCACGCAACGGTACTGATAGGTACTCGTAGTTTTAAACAAATTTCTCACTAAAAGCATTTTATATTTTTCTAAATTCTGTAAACAAACTGTCAAAATCTTAAAAGAACTTTTTTTTTAATGATTTATTAGTATGACGCATTTGCCATCAATATACAACAAGCTGCATCATATTTTACAGAAAAACGTTTTATAAATTGAATTAATTCTTCTATTTGTCCACCCACCACCTCAGTTAATCGTAATCGTGCAAAATTTTGCAATCTTTTACGTCACTTAAGCCATAACCCGCCAGCAGCGCTTTAGCGATAAGGAATTTAAATAAACAACCCCAGGGAATGATGGTTTTTCTGTAAAACTTACAACCCTCGTTTTGCAATATGTACATTGTATCTATGAAATTGACAAGAGAACACCGGTAGACATCAAAGGAACAGCAGGGAGAATATTTGTTGTGAAAAAAAAAAAAAAAATAACAAACGTGCCATAGCATTTACGTCAGCAGTTGTATAAGGTATTTCAATTAAGTGGGCGTCTTGTAGAAGCTTATGCATTAAACATGTTTTTATATATTTGGCATATTGATTTCAAAATAAAATGATGATGATCTTATAAAGCTACATATACGTATGTAAAGAAAATGTATTTCTTTAATTTGTTTGACCACCCTGTGCTAAATGTCAACATGACTTCAAACTATTCAACATAGCTTCAGAACATGTGAAATTGATTGTCAAACTTGGAATCGCTAAAATCATTTATAGTTGGGAATCGATAATTTATTAACATTAAATGTCGTTTCTTTAATTACAGGTGATTTTTGTTAATAATTTAAAGTAAGAATTTGTAAATAATAAACTTTAATTACAGAGAAACTCAGTTTTGTTTTTGAATTATTGGTTCACCTTTCCCAATGAGGAAATAACCTTATAAAACGACATTCTTGGTTATATCAAACAAAATGGAGAAATTGCGATTTAAATTTACTATTTTGGGGTCATCGGACGGAAAATCGAATATTATTTGCATAACCTCAATTGAGACTCCCGACGGACGTACCTTTGATGTCCCAGATGAATCAAAACCCGTGAGTAAACATACTTGCATTATTAGTTCAAACGTTTTTGCAAAAGTCAAGAATTCACTAAAAAAAAGACACCAAGTACGGAATTTATGGATACCACTGAATGATGAAATGAGGAAAAACTACTAAGATGAAGGTGAAAATTTACAATTTAATGATCAGTATCTAGAAGAGACGATTGAGGAAAAACAGCCTGCACCCACTGATACAGAAAATAATGCACCGAAACTCCAAAATTTGGGTAAACTAGCTGAAAAATTTTTGATTGAAAAATTTTCTCACAAAACATCTAATGCTGAACAGTGGATCGAGGAATTTGAGAAAGAATGTGAAAGGTTTGAGATTCTACAAGACGAGAAAAAAGTCGAAACCTTAAAACATTTACTTGAAAAACAATGTATGGACTGGTATGGCAGTATGTTGATTAAACTCACTGTAAGCTCAACTTGGATTATTTGGAAAAAAGCCTTTTGTGAAACATATGAAAACAAAGGTTGGTCCAAAGTGAAATATGCTTTTTCGTTTAAGTTTCAAGTTGGATCAATGCTAGAATATGCAACAAAAAAAGAAAGACTATTATTAGAAGTCAACAAGTCTATTGACGAAGAAACAATGATAAACCTTATTGTAATGGGCCTACCAGATCATATAATAGATAAAATTGATAAGGATTCAATAAAATCAACAATTAATTTGTTCAGTGAAATCAATAAATATGAACACTTAATAAAAAAGAGAAATGAGAAAGTAAGCTCAGAATACAGAGAAAAACTGGAATCAAAACAAAATAAAAACCAAAAACAAAAATGTAGCATATGTGAGAAACTGAAGAAAGGTATTCGATATCACCCAGAAGCTTCTTGTTGGTTCAAAACAGAAAATAAAGAAGAAAAGAAAAACCAAATTAAACTCGTCAACAACTCAGAATTGGAATGCGAACTACAAAATGAAGATCCAAAAAACTTTTAGTGACACCATTAATAAAAATAAAATTAGTATTGAACAAAAATCTGGAGGTGTTTGGAATTTATGATTCAGGTTCAAATGTCTCACTGATCAATTCAAGACTGTTAAAACTAAAAGAAAACAGAGTAGGAAATGTTAAGAATACTAATCTAAAAACTATTAATGGTGTGAAAAAAACAACCGGTTTAGTTACTTTAACTGTAAAAATTTTCAACTTAGAAAAAGAAATTAATGTTTTTGTAATAGATAAAGAGAATTTTGATTACGATTTTTTAATTGGATTAGATTGCATAAAAAGTTTTTTTTTAACTCAAGATGAAAAACTAAAAATAAGTCAACAGCTTCCAAAAACAGATATTATTTGTAATGAAATCATAGATGAAAATTTAAAAGATAATTTTGTTTATAAAAATATGGAAAAAAAAAATCAAGTAGAAGAAATTATTTATGAAAATAGATACTTAAAATTAGTTAACTTTAATGAACACATTGATGAAAAAAATTTTAATATTTTTTTAAACCATTTAGACTATGATCGACAATCAAAAATAGATAAATTGATAAAAGAAAATTCTTCAATTTTTGCAAAGGATAAGTATGATGTCGGCACAATAAATGATTATGAAGCACGTATAGATTTATTGGTGGATAAATATTGCAGTAAACGGCCGTATCGCTGTACAATCGATGATAAAAACGAGATAGAAAAACAAGTCGCTATGTTACTAGATAAAAAACTAATAGAGGAATCATACAGTCCATTTGCAGCTCCAGTTACGCTGGCATACAAAAGAGATGAGGATAAGAAGTCAAGGCTATGTATAGACTTTCGTGATCTTAATAAAATAGTTGTGCCGCAATCACAGCCCTTTCCTCTTATTGAAGATCTAATGATGAAAACAAGAGATTGTAAATTCTTTTCTACACTTGATATTAACTCTGCTTTTTGGTCTATACCACTGCGCATCTCAGATAGACACAAAACAGCATTTGTGACACAAGAAGGGCATTTCCAGTGGACATGCTTACCATTCGGCCTTAAAACAGCGCCAGCTATCTTTCAGCGAATATTAAGCAATATAATTAGAAAACACAAACTCACAGATTGCACCGTAAACTACATAGATGACATATTAATATTTTCGAAATCTTTTTCGGAGCACATTCAACATTTGACACATCTTTTTGAAGCTATAAAAAAAGAAGGTTTCAGGTTAAAATTTTCGAAATGCACATTTGCAGCGGACTCTGTAAAATACCTTGGTCACATAATTGAAAATAATTCTATAAAACCGTTGAAAGATAACTTGATTTCAATCAAAAACTTCCCAACGCCAAAAACACAAAAAAATGTTAGACAATTCTTGGGAAAAATAAATTTTTACCATAAATATGTTCAAAATATAGCAATAAAACTAGACCCACTCCATGACCTACTAAGAAAAGGACGCCAATTTATTTGGACAAATGAATGCCAAAAATCGTTTGATGAAATGAAAAATATATTGTGCTCTCAACCGGTACTTACGATTTATGATCCGAATCTGCCTATTAATATTTACACCGATGCAAGCTTGCAAGGAGTAGGAGCTGTACTCAAACAACCACAAAATAACAAAGAAGAAAAGCCTATAGCTTACTTCTCAAAAAAATTAAATGAGATACAAAAAAGGAAAAAAGCCATATACCTGGAATGCCTTGCAATTAAGGAATCTGTTAAATACTGGCAACATTTACTAATAGGTAGAAAATTCACAGTTTTTTCGGATCACAAACCCCTAGAGAACATGAACATAAAATCAAGACCTGATGAGGATCTCGGAGATTTAACATACTACTTGTCACAATATGATTTTGAGGTGAAATATTCTCCAGGGAAATTAAACTTGGAAGCTGACTCTTTAAGCAGAAATCCAGTTTTAGAACCCGATGCAAACGAAGATGAAAAACTTAAAGTAGTAAATCTAATCAAACTGGAAGATATATTAAAAGATCAAGAAAATAATGAAAACATACAAAACAAGAAAAAAAATCTAGTTTCCAAATACAACATCTACTACAAAAAAGTAAAGAAAAGAGAAAAAATCATATTATCAGAGGACTTCAGTATAAAATTGATAAAAGATATTCATAAACGCTACTGCCACATAGGCATAAATCAAATGATGAAAAAAATAAGCCAATGGTACACTGCGAAAAATTTAACAAAAAATATTATTAACCACTGTCAGCGCTGTGAAATCTGCATAAAGAACAAGTCCAGGGGACAAAAGAAGTTTGGTCTAATGTCACACCTAGGTCCGGCAACAAAACCTTTTGAAATAATGTCGATAGATACAATAGGAGGCTTTGGAGGTTCTAGATCCACAAAAAAATACCTCCACCTGCTAACAGATCACTTTACGAGGAAAGCTTATATTCAAACGTCGAAAACACAAATTGCAAACGACTTCATAAAACTCATTAAAAACGTACAAAAAGACAACGAAATCGGTCTAATCTTGACAGATCAATATCCGGGGATAAATTCTAAGCAGTTCAAAAAGTTTTTGCATGACCAAAATATACAACTTATTTTCACAGCCGTAAACTGTCCTTTCTCTAATGGATTGAATGAAAGATTAAACCAAACTTTAGTCAATAAAATCAGATGCAAAATCAACGAAAGAAATACAAAAAAGTTAACTTGGACAACGGTAGCACAGATGTGCACACAAAAATACAATGAAACTGAACACTCTGTGACTGGATTTGCACCTTCATACTTGATGGATGGCACAGATTTTACAATACTGCCAAGTGAACTTAGGAAAACAAACTCCCAGCAGAATTGGGAACGAGACAAAAAGAAAGCCTTGGAGAATACCATGAAGTCACACAATTATAACAAACGGATTTATGATAAAAACCGAACACATTTTGACTTCAACATAGGTGACATGGTATTTTTGGAAAATGGTAACAAATTAAATAGAAAAAAGCTTGAAGAATTAAAAATTGGACCATATAAAATCATGGAAAAGTTATCAAATTCAATCTACAGAATTAGCACTGATCGTAGGAAATCAGAATCAAACCTTTTCCATGTTTCAAAGCTGATCCCAGCTCCATCGCTTAAAGAGGACAAAGAAATTGAAGAAGAGATCAGTAAAAAAAGTTAAACTTTTTGTTATCAACCTAGAATTAATTTCTCCTCCGGAGGGGGGGGATGTAAAGAAAATGTATTTCTTTAATTTGTTTGACCACCCTGTGCTAAATGTCAACATGACTTCAAACTATTCAACATAGCTTCAGAACATGTGAAATTGATTGTCAAACTTGGAATCGCTAAAATCATTTATAGTTGGGAATCGATAATTTATTAACATTAAATGTCGTTTCTTTAATTACAGGTGATTTTTGTTAATAATTTAAAGTAAGAATTTGTAAATAATAAACTTTAATTACAGAGAGACTCAGTTTTGTTTTTGAATTATTGGTTCACCTTTCCCAATGAGGAAATAACCTTATACGTATAACTATAAAAGCTATAAGAGTGACATATCCATTCAATAAATGTTAATTCAATTTTGTCTACACCATAAAGTGTTAAGGTACAAGGAATTTAATTGATTAAAAGAGATGAATAAATTTGTTTTTTTTTTTTTTGCTAGATAAATTTTAATTTATTTAGTGTGTGGAGGATAAAATTATAACTAAGCATGTTTTATTTGGGAGGTGCCGTTGAAGAATATTTCAGCGATTTGCTAACAGAAGCATTGGGTTTTCATACTGGAGGTTTGGATTTGTTTCCCAGACGCTGCCACTTAAAAAAAATAAACCTTTTGAGACCTACTGCATCTATAGGTAGGAAGTGACAAATTCGCCAAGTATGTCTCTTCTAATTAAAAGTCCTTCTAATCTTAGCCGTTCGTATGGAAAATTATAAGTCCCCTTCTTTCTTGCCGACAATGCGCAAGCATTTGTAACTTAAGTCACTATACTCTGTTCAACAAAAATTGTTAGGACAGGAAAGATAGGACGTTTGCCTTTCACTCTGCTTTCATTATCTTGCATAAGTGTGTCGCCTTTTAAAGCTCTCACAGGGTTTCCCTAGTTTACATTATAAATCGCCAACACAAGGGCTCGGACTTTACTTCGATCGAAGTAGATCTACTTCCATTTTGAGAAAAACATTTAATCTACTTAACTGCTTCTCTTTTTTATGATCTACTTCTCTTTGAAATTCTAAACCAACATATTTAAAGACAGCGCTGATCACTCTGTATTACATAAAAACCAAATTTAGGAATCATGTTAAAGTAAGCACCGTGGAAAATTTAATGTTTTTGAGATCACTTACAGAAAAACTTACAGGAAAATTTACTTTAAAATAGTTATATTTAATTAAATTTTTTTTAAAAGTCTGAAATCAGAATTTACTTATGTATACCAGTGGCGTGGCGTGGGAAGACGTTATAAAATTTTGTTGCCTGTAAAAATAAAAAAAAAAAAGCTTAGAACCTTAAAAACAAGATTTCTAGTAGGGATATGGTATCTACAAATGCATTCCACATTGACTTAGCAAAAAATGTGTAGCTATATTTTTTATACTTCAAGACATTAATATTTCAATCAACAATGAGCTTAAAACATAATAAAAAAGGACCTCCTTTTAGACACCACCCCTTTCGTCGGACATAACTGCGGCACCTTTCTAGGATTTTTCTATACATTTTTCCTTGCAATCATATGTGTCAAGAATATTAAATATATGATGGGACAACTCATCTGCATTAAGACTCACCCTAACGTCAATAAATACAAGATATCTTTCTTGTATTCCATTCTCTGACAAGAACCGAAATATGGCACTCAGTTGTCCCCTATGACTCAAATCTGATGTTTCGTCGATCATAATCGACACGAACAGGGCTTCTATGATTTCTGTTTTAATTTCAGATTTAATAACAGCCGCGATACTGGGTTGGGGACGATTAACCGATTTTTAAAATGTCGATTTAAAAAAATCGATCTTCAAAATGTCGATTTTCAAAAAGTCGATTGATAAAAATGTCGACTGATCAAAATGTCGACTATCAAAAATTCGATTTTAAAAATGTCGACGCGTAATCAGTGAGCTATCTAAGGGGGGCCATGCTGCCCCCCTACAACCCCCCTGCTTGGGCACACTATAGGATTTGGGGTAGGTGCGAGGTTGGGTGTATGCAGTTTCTTTAGCATTTAAAGAATCGATACGCTCCCCTTTTTTTAATTTATGAAATTGAATTAATAATAAAATTTAGTTAACATACGAGTATTAAAAGAGAGCATTCTTGTTTTATTTAACTCAATTTTGGATAAAAGTCGACATTTTCACCGACAAGTTTTCAGTCTACATTTTAATAGTCAAGATTTTAAACTGTCGACTTTTTTTTTGTCGATCAAACTTCAGTCGACATTTTAACAGTCGATGAAATTTATATTTGTCCAGTCGACATTTTTTTTATCAACATTTCGTACCCTTCCCCGCGATACTACATATGTATCAAGAGGGATTTACATTAATTCATGAAACACGCAAACTAAAGCCTAGTACTCACCTAGCGTGAAATGAAAAATAAATAAGTACGTTCCAAATTACACGCGGAGAATAAAAATGAAAATAGAATAAACTTTTTCACGTGAATTTTTGATACTCACCTGAAATACTAAATACTTTCATTAAGTAAACACTCGAGAGCAGTATCAAAAAATTTGTTATCCATTCTTTATTTCTGTTTATAAATTTTCAATTTTTTATTTTTAAACAAAATATTTAAATTAACTGACAAATGTCACAATTTTCCACGCGCGCTGCCTTAAATTTTTTCCTGATGGTTGTACATTGAGAAATGAAAATTTGGCATGGAAAAAGTTGTGGAACATAATTGTTTTTCCAATCCACATTTTGGTACTCACCTCTCGTTGGGGATTTCATGTGAGTGAACCAGCCGCCACATTTATATGAAATTTTCATTTTCACTTGAACTGAGTACTAGGCTTTAACAAAAAATTTCGATCTGCAATCAAAATCCCTGGTGTGTAAAGGAAAAAAGGATTAAATATAAACTTTTAACTATCCTTACTAAAATTATTTGGTTTCTTCGGTAGGTAATCTGTTAAACAGCAATCTACATTTTTATCAAAGACAAAAATTAAAATCTAGAACTGCACTAAAATTAAGAAGCCAATTTTTTTTTATCAATATAGTGTATAATAAAAGGAATTAAATCTTCACTTTAACATCTAACTTTTCACTATTTTTAATTAAGTTCAATTTATTTGAAGTTATTGAACCTGTGCAACACAGTCTTTTATTGAATGCCAGTTGAATCTAAATTTAAATTCCTATTAAAAATTTTTTTTGTTTGCATTTTATTTGACCAGAAGTGTTCTTCAGCGATATGCTAAATTTACACTGCTGACAAATTGCCATATATTCTACGAGTACCATGATTTATTTCATAATTCAAAATTACGAGTATCACAGTAAATTTGCAAAAATATCAATCGTGCATTTTACATTAGCAGGCAAATCAACATCAAATTCAAAATCAAGAATCAACAATACCCACATGCCATATCTATATTTATATGACATATTAAAGAAAAAAAAAAAAATAAGTCGAAGAACACCGTCTTATTTCTTACACAAGAAAAAAGGCGAGCACCTGAACTCCTGCAATGTATTATCTTCCTACTGAAATGCAATGCTAATTGCTAAAGGGAGAATAAAATACAAATAATTCCAACTCCTACTGGTATACATCGAAAATTTTATAAGACGGAATGTAGCGTCTTATTTTTTGCGGATGTTGAACAAAGAGGATCCGAAACACAATGCTTGGGGAAGAAAGGGATATAAAACAAATAAATAAGACGGTGATTGAAAAGTTTATGTCAGAGTATTTTTGTGACCCTCTTGGTTAATGTTGGTGGTGGATTGTGGAATGTGTTTGGATAAAGTATAAGCGTATAAGATACAAACGAGAAGTAGAATGGAAAACTTAAACTTATTCGATGTTAATTTGGTAGATTGTGTTATTTGTGGATTTTCTAAAAGGGAAGACGGTAGGAATCGTGTTATATGGACGCCACGCCATTGATGTATACATATGTATATATCTTATGTTTATATAATTTAAAATAGTTTCCTAAAACTACTTCGAACTACTTCACTTTTTTCCCGTATCTACTTCGAAAATTTAAAACCTAAGTCCGAACCCTGGCCAACACTCAACATACTCAACTTCATAAAATTTGTTCTCAAAAGCTTCAAATCCGAAAAGCTCCTTAATAAAATCCTTTGAATAAGCTCCTTGCTCGTAATTGAGAATGATAATGGTAAATCTGTTTTGATGTACATAACAAGCGCACGTCCGCAAGATCGTATTGACTGGACTTCAGCAGTGGGAGACAACGGTCGTGTTGGGGTGAACAACTTTTTGCGAAGAATTACAACAACAATTCTTTGAGCAAAGACAATGGCTTGCTCTTTTTTAAGGCCGGTATTCACCGAGCGCTCATAACTTAAGAAGCTCATAAACGTATTCACCAAGCAATATTAGTGAAGATCTACGAGCGCTCTTAAAAGTTAGGAGTGGTCCCGATCCCGACCACTCCTAACTTACGAGCGCTCTCTTCGAAAATTTGTTCGCTTGTGCGTGTGCCACGCACGCATTTGACTCGAATCCATGTGAGCAATGCCAAGTAGAAGAGTATCCATTTGCTGTCAAGACCAACATTACACAACATTTCACAGTTTGGGTATGCCTGAACAAGGGAGAGTGGCTCTCATTTTCGAACTTCGAAAAACACTTGCGAGTGGTTGGTGAATACCGCACAGAAATTTCAAGTTAAGAGCCTCGTAAAGTTAAGAGCCGTTTAGGAGCGCTCGGTGAATACGAACCTAAGTGGCATTTTTCCCAACGCAATTTAGTGAGGGTGCATCAGGCGCAACAGCTTTGGAAAAAGCTCTCCCATAAGGCCTGTACTAACAATTTTTGTTGAACAGAGTATAGGTGCAGATTCTTTAAAAGCTCTAATTTATTTATTTGTTTAAGAAAATACGCCTTTCGTCCGCCCGAGGAACTTTATTGTTAATTTTCTGAGCACTTTTAGTTTCCTATAAATCTCAAAAAGTGCTTTGTAAACTGTGTTTATTTTTCGTGATTTACCTTTGCCTTAAATTTATAAGAAAAGTTAATCTACTTCGATGAATTTTGTGATATTTTTTTTTGGGATTCGTAACAAGTTTCCGATTACGATGGAATTCTTGATTTCGCTGATTGGGCACTGAAAATGTTTCCCGGATATCTAGATTTTGGTCAAGAAATCATTTTTTTGGACGAGTCCCATATTTGGTTTAGCGGCTATATGCCAATAAGCTAAATTGACGTAATTGGTCCACAAATGCTTGCCCAATTGATCCAGTTTTGTGCGGCTTATGGCATGGTACCATCATGGGCCCTTATTTATTTCGAAATGAGGAAGTAGACACCGTTACCGTCAATGGTGTCAAGTATAGAGCGATGTTAACTGTTTATTTAAATTCCTTTCATATCGTCCTTATCTGCTCGCCCAGTTTATAAAAGAACGTTTAAATTAAAATGAAATAAAAAGTTATCCGAAAAACTAAATCTTTTCGGGCTATATGACATGGCGAGCGAACAAGAGTTGAAGTGGAGAATAATTTATCGAAGTTTTATAAAGAATCCGTTTGAGAGCCCATAATCTCTGTTTCATAGCTTCGTCAACTTATGCACTTAGATAAATGAACTGATAATGAACATATTGATCTTCGGACATGAAATATCAATAATCTAAACAGTTAACAACACTTCTCAAAGATACGAGTATTTTTAGATTGTGTACTTTTGAAAATTTAATGCCAAATTAATTTAATTTAATTTTTATTTATTATATTCATTTAAAGATATTCCAAACATCCACCAAGATTTTGGGTAACATTAAGTAACACGAATGACATCTGTCATATTAATTTTTTAAGACGTCATGAAAATAATGTTTCCTTACACCCAATATCTTTTTTATTATTTTGTAAAATATTAATCTCTGCATAACTGCTAATATTCAACTCACACAATGCCATCCTGTGGGAAAAAAATGGGAGAAGTGGATAGTAAATCGACAGGCGTTTGAATGCCATTGTTGAGAATGCCTTCCTGGCATCCTGCCGCATAGCTAATGTCAATAGCGGAATATATACAAGACCAAGACAAAAGCATGGCGTGCACAAAAGCATACTGGTTTTGTATTGAAGCACGGCTGTGTGACTTCAAGATAAATTGCCATAAGCAGATTCTCGTTTCTGCTTCCGAACATCTATTCATATCCCTTCCCGCCGCCAGCATCTTCTAAAAGATTGACTATAAGCGCCAGGAGTAAATTAATTTTCGATTTTTCATTTTCGTAATTCCTTTATGCACCGCATTTTGGAGAGTGAAATTGAATCCCAATGAGCGTTTAATATTGTTGATTCAGGCCCGCCCATTCTTCGATTTTTCTAAGGTCTGATTTTATTTTTCTGCCGAATCTTGGCAAGCTCTCCATTTTGTGTATTAATTTTGGAAAACTATTCAATGTGAATCTAAAAGACAATAAAATAAATGAAAAAAAAAAATAATAATAAATCTCAACTGGCACAACTGCATTTGGCACTATCGGGCACTGGATCTGACAATGCAGTAACACTGGTGTTGTCGTCGTGTGTCCCGTGTTTGGCCAGATTGGGTTCCGATGCCTCTGTCGTCGTATGTGGCTTCGTATATACCCCGACGAAGTACTAGTGATAGTCTGAGCCAGGCTATAACTTTCGTGTCGGAGTTGTATTTCATCTTTTTTGTGAAGTGTACCTATGTGCCGAGTTGTGTCATGTGAGTAACCTTTCCATTGGAACAAATAGAGAGATAGAGGTTTATCGCCGGTATATCGAAAGTCATGGAATTGTGTATGTGGCTGCGATTTTTTTTTGACAATTGACAGTCATGAAAATATGTTAACATATTTTCCAGTTTCCTTTCCTAATACTGCATGATTCGGAATGAAAGTTGCATACTTTTAGTTAGAGAGGGTTGGTAAAAGCGGGCGAGATTTTAAGCGATTTAGTACAAGCGAATTGTGTAAAATAATTTTTTTATACGCAACTCAATATCGATTTGAAGGCGGGTTTTATAACATATATAGCTGAATTCTTTAATCTCTTAGGAAAAACTAAGTAAGTGACAACTACTGTACTGTTCTCTGTTCTTTAAACATCTGCATGCTATGAAGTTAGGAGTTCTTCGATCCATTTTGACAAAACTAATTAAGACTTTGCGACAGAACGTGATGAAATAACCATCCTTTATCGGCCAAAATTTTGTTTCTGTTTTCAATTTACACAATTCTGCTATTCATTGAAAGTGATTTGCGTCAGTAATATATTGCGGTATCTTCCTAATCCTCATTCTATACAATACCGATCCGCTATGAAATTTTTTTAGCAACAAAAGCCAAGTCCGTAATATCTTTTTTAAATTTGAGTTTATATTTTTTCGTAATTCTCTATTTGAGGATTTTCGTATGCCTCTTTTTGGAATTGCAATACCAATACTTTCCGAACTGTATTCACTAACTTAAACTGGTAATTATCAGATATCTTATTTTATTTTTAGAAAATGTCCTTCATTATTGGTTTTATTTAACAATTTCATTAACAATAGTTAAATTCCTGGAGCTTGTAAGGAAATAATAAACAAACCGATAGCAAAAAAGAAAGCTACAAGAGATATCAAAATGAAAAAGTTCCGGCAGGTCATTTAAATAGCTTCACTAAAGAAACAAACATTTTTCCGAACAACCAATTTGGTTCCAAAAAAATTTTTTTTTTTTTTTTTTTTTTTTTGCGTAGGAAGGTGAGAAATCTTCAGGAAGACACTATAAGCCCGATGCTTATAGTAGTGTCAGATTTTTACTGACTAAAAAAACACCTCCCTTATCTTCTATAGAGATACTACAACTAAGTCGAGCTTAACAAGTAGTTTTGGCAGCAGTTTCGTTCGCATTTTGTCAGGAAGCTCCCCAACGGGAGGACCTGAAAGTTCCACAAGATTCGAGTGGAGAAATTAATTTTGTTGCGCTAGATCAAGAGGTCTTGTTCGGTGCAATCGCCGAAAAACGTTCGTCTCGCTAAGCGATTGTCGGATTTCGTTGTTTCTATGATCTCTAAGTCGTGATCTTAGTTCTGTGGCAAATTTTTTAATTTCGTTTTCTACACTTTCTATATTTAAGTCTCTATGTAAGTTGCTATTTCTTACATACCATGGAGCATTAACTATTGTCTTAAGTACTTTGTTTTGGTATGTTTGTAAAATTTGTATATTTCTTTCGTTGGTACAACCCCAAAGTTGTATACCGTACGTCCAAACTGGTTTCAGTACTTGCTTATAAATAAGCAGCTTGTTATACACGCTTAGATTGGAATATCTTCCAATAAGCCATGTCAATTCGCGGAGTTTATTTTCGAGTTCATCGCGTTTCTTTTTAACATGAGCCTTCCATTTAAGTTTCGCGTCTAGAGTCATCCAAAAAATAATGCTCAACAGAGCATGCATTAGCATGATCAAAAACTTTAAGAATAACAACTGCACAGTTAGCTTGGATATTGATCTTGAAAAAGCTTTTTTTTTTCGAAATGGCACGATGTACTCTGGCTGGCTTATACAAATGATAAATAGATTTCTCACAAGTTGTAGTACTTACTTCATTATAAATCAAATCTGACCATTCGGAACCTTTTTCTATATTTTATGATTGTCCACATGGATACATTCTTGGACCTTCCTTATTTAATATTTTCCTTCAGGACTTCCCTCTTTGGATCCTCTAACACAAGAACCAGGAACAATTCATTATGCTGACGATACTACTATATTAGCTAACGATTAACGATCAAGTGTTAATAAAATGGAGACTAAAAATAATTACCGATAAATGAGTTCTAACATGATTTAGAAACTCCAATACCAAAGGGCATTTTCTCGAGGTCAAAGAAAGTAAACCACTTTCTTTGAAAATAAATGAAAAAATTAATTAATGCCATAATGGTATTAATTCATTTTCAAATGCGAACTAAACACATAATCCACTTACGGGCTTATTTAACTTTCAAATGAGAACTAAAGTCGTATGGTGTTCGTTAGTTTTAAAAAGTGGCCTTTGTTTTCATTTGAATGTGAATTAAAGTCACTGCATTCTCAATAATTTGAATTGTATATATGGCCTTAAGAAATAAGGACGAACAATATTATGCGCTTGAAGGTAAACGTTTTCTATTTATTTTCTTAAAGCTATTTCAAAGTCTGTTTGAAGCGTATCTGGCTTTAAATCAAATAAATTGCCTTTGATGAATAATAAAGCATCAGTATGAGCAGCTTCAGATTTATTAGACATTAGTACTCGTATGTGTATAGCTGCGGTCAAAATAATAAATAATACTCGTAGTAATGAACCTTTTGATACAAGAAACACTAAAATAAATTAATCTACTAATTTTAAAGAAATAAAAAGTCATCTGATTTTCAAATTAATGTTTTTTAGGCTTTTAATTTCAGAAAAAAATCATTTTCAAATTCAATAAATTACTAGATAATTTCAAATCTACGAGTATCCAAGTTATATGGAAAAACAGCGGTCAAAAAATAGTAGCGCATTCAAAATCCACCTTTAAATATTACAAAAGGGAAAGTTAATAGACAATTTCTAACATAGGTGATGGTCGAGTTTTGAACCTTAAATTAATATTTAGTTGCATGTCCCTTGTTAGAAATAACAGCAGCACAATGACGTTGCATCGAATTAATAAGATTTTCACATCTTTCTATTGCTGTATAGCTTCCCAAAGGGCTGTGTTAGTAGTTGGCTTACAACAAGCAACATACTCGTACTTCTTGACATTTTTATTTTTTTATTTATTTATTTGAAGGCATTCATATTAAGAAGTACAATCTTATAGATAGAGATGGTTAAGGATGCATTTAACAATTTAAATTCGAGCTCTCCATTTATAATTAGGAAAAATAGAACAAATAGACCAAAGAAGGGGAAGAAAAAGACAAAATAGCATACAAAAATTAGCCAGTGTTTTGAGTGAAAATGGACCTAAGCTCCAACCTAAACCTATTGGTGCCACCGAAACCACGAATATGTCTTGTTAAAGAATTCCATAAGCGAATAAATAAATAAAATAAATTTGGTGGTGCAACAGCTCGGAGTGAACCAGGACCTAGTGACTTACAACTGTCAACCATTCCTGTGTGCGCGTTACCAGGAACAGAGGGGACCTACAAGGCGGATGGGACCGCAAGGCGGCGTCCTCTCTCCTCTCCTTTGGAACCTAGTCGTAAATAAACTACTAGTGATTCTTGAAGGGGAGGGGCACAGGGTGATTGCCTATGCGGACGATGTTGCGATAGCGATATCTGGTAAGCATCCTAATACTCTGAAGGAACTCCTACAAAATGCTCTAAACAAGCTTACTAACTGGGCAGATCAATGTGGACTCCGTGTCAACCCCCACAAAACTGAACTTGTCCTATTTACCAGGAAATATAAAATCCCACACATAGACCCTCCCTTCATCAAAGGTATACCGCTTAAATTCTCAGACAAAGCAAAATATCTGGGTCTTATTTTGGACAAGAAATTAAGCTGGAAGCCCAATATCCAAGAGAGAGTCAACAAAGCCAACATAGCTCTTTTCTCTTGCAAAAAAGCCGTAGGTAACAAATGGGGTCTACAAACTCATATAACACACTGGCTATACATCTCAGTCATTAAACCGATACTTACATATGGAGTGACAGTATGGTGGACTGCGCTGGAAACAGCAACAAACCGCGATAAGCTTAGCAAAGTCCAACGAACAGCCTGTTTAATCATGGGTGGAACTCTCCGCTCAACTCCTTCTGCTGCACTTGATGTTCTTTTTCATCCCATACCGCTAGATATCTTTAGCAAACAATCGGCTGCTAACACAGCCATCCGACTTAAAGCCTCCTCGCAGTGGATCAATAATGATATTGGCCACTCTACTATACTGAACTCGTTCAGTACTCTACCAAGTAACGTCGATTACACCACCCCTCATCCAAAATTTAATAAAAACTTTCAAGTGTCCATCCCTTCCAGGTCTTCTTGGGAAAATGAGTCGTTTTTGACAGACGAAGCAATTCATTTCTATACAGATGGATCTAAAACCGATGACGGGGTTGGTGGAGGCGTATACTCCGAAAGATTAAATCTCTGTCTATCTTTTCGTCTTCCCAATCACTGTAGCGTGTTCCAGGCAGAGCTTCTAGCAATAAAAGAAGTCCTCTCTTGGCTAAAAGAAAACGTTATATCGACTACTGATATACGTATCTTCTCAGACAGTCAAGCTGCCTTAAAGTCACTGGACTCTGTCTCCACTAACTCACAAACAGCCCAAAACTGTCGATCATCTCTGGTGGAGATGTCAAAACAGTTTAACATTCACCTTACATGAGTGCCGGGGCATAGAGACATTCCAGGAAACTGTAAGGCTGACGAACTTGCAAAAAACAGAACAATCTTACCTTTGTTGGATAGCAAATCTAACATCGGTATACCCCTAGCTACTTGTAAACTTATGCTAAAGCATGATACCGTGAAGAAAGCTAACCTCAGATGGACCAGCACCCCAACTTGCCGGTCTACTAAACTGATTTGGCCATTGTTTGATGCTAAACGCTCCAAACAACTAATTTCTATTGGTAGATTGCATATTAGCTCCGTTATAGGTGTCCTTACTGGACACTGCCTAATAGGAAGACATGCCTCTCGTCTTGGAGTTCCTGCAAATGATTTTTGCAGAAGCTGCATGGATGAAGAAGAAGAGTTCAGTTCCTCACCTTCTATGTTCTTGTCCTGCCCTAGCGCAAAGACGTAGACTCCACTTGGGAGACTACTACTATAACGATCCTAGTGATCTAAATAATTCCGACATTCACTGTCTCAAACGCTTCATTATTAGCTCAAAATGGTTTAGCGAGTAAGGGTGATTTTTGAAATCCTTGTAGTATCACAACGGACCAAATATTGGTCTAAGTGTGTTGACCTTTTTCTGGTCAGCAGCCACTTTAACCTAACCTAACCTAACCTACAATTTTCTGCCGATTCCGAACGGCTAATGAGCAGCACTTTCCATGACAAGAGATACTCTTGGAGAATTTGTCAATTCCTCGCAAGAGGCAGTACACCAATGAAAAACTTTCTTCCAGCGGCTGAGAATCGACCTATAGACCTTCCGCATGACAGTCCAACGCACTAACCATTATGCCAAGGGGTACTACCATAAGCGAATAGAGTTAACAAAAAACTGCCTCTCAGATGTAAGAAAAGAGAAACTAGGTTGGATAAGTTGACGAGATCTCATTGAGGTACTATAAAGTATCTTGTTAAATAGGTAACTAGGCTGATTAGTTTGAATTATATTAGAGAGCAGGACAAGAGATCTGTTACGAATAAGATGATCATATGACATATTATAAAGTAGTTTGAGGAAGTGAGAAATCCGATCGAAACGTCTTACGTTAAATAGGTAACGTGCGATGTTGTTAAAAGCGATGTTAAGTTTTCTTCTAGGAATAATGAGTATTTTAGTGTTCTTAGAGGGGTAAATTGGTGGGACATCCAGAGCTGGCGAAGTGTTCCATAGACTTTCCCAACAGCTGCATTGATATGATTATTCCATGTCAGTGTCTTATTAAAAACCATTACTAGATTTCTTGTGGTTTCAACATATTCAATTTTTGAGCCCTTAAGGGAGATTTCGGGGAAGTAGGAAAGGTCTAATGGTTTCTTGCTAATGACTAAGCATTTTGTTTTTAGTGTCGAAGGCCTTCGAAAAATCCAGTAAAACCAAAAATGTTATTGCTCTAGTGCTGGGAGAAGTATAGGCAGGATAATTTTGATAAATTTTGGATGAATTTCATCAAAACTAAAAGCATTTGATTTGACAGATAGCAAACATTCAACGATCTCAGAACTGTCCACACAAGAGAATTCAAAGATTCCAGTTTGGGTAAGTTCATGTTTGGCATTCGAATAAAAAGGTAAAACATTCAAGTTAGGGAAAGGAATTGTAACAAATCTCTTATTTAATTGGTTTTATGTCCAGGCCAGTGTCAACATTTTGTTTTATTTTACCCACTCCCAATTCTCTTAGGCTACGCCAAAGCTCGCTACCTTTCATTGAAGGGTTAATTTTTCTTTCATAAAATTTCTTTTTTGCAAGCTTAATTTTGGTTACAGCTAGATTGCGCAAAGAACGATAGGCCTGCAAATGAGCACCAAAGATTTTCGATAGGGTTGAGGTTTGGGGACTGCGCAGGCCACTCAATGACATTAACTCTCTTTTCCTGGAACCACTGCTTCGCAAGTTTACTTGTATGCTTTGGGTCGTTGTCTTGTTGAAAGATCCATTTCAGTAGCATTTCATCTTCAGCATTTAGGAACATACTTTCCTCCATGACCTTCACATAAAGATGCTGATCCGTAGTGTCTTTAATGCGGTATATGGGACCAACACCATAGAAGGAAACACATGCCCAAACCATTATGCTGGATCCCCCATGTTTTATTTTCTTGGATATGAAGCGTGGAAGGCCTTCTTACATATTGACGAGATCCCTTTTCATCATATAACACAATCTTAGACTCGTGTTACCACAGAATATTCCTCCACAAAAACATGAAAATTTAGGAACTTACTAATGATTTTATTTATATGTATGTATGATTTAGATAATTTTATGCTTTGTAAAAAGATGAGGTTATCCTTTTTAGTTTTAAGTTCTACTCGTAGTCATTAGTTAAAAAGTTTTAAGGCAAAACTGAGATTGTACGGTGGGAGAAAGTGCACACTACAATATTAATTTAATTAATTTCATAATAAATTCAATGATTCAAATTTTGAAAACATAGTTGATTAAGTCAGACGTATGTATCTTTCTGTCAACCAAATTTTTAATTCTAGTTTTGTGTGAAGAAAAATGTGATTGATTTATAAATGACTCAATAAAACTCAACTTCAACTTCATAAACTTGGAAAAATTAGCTAAAACTTCAAAATATTTTATCATGAGCAGCTCTTAACGTAAATGTCAAAATGGTTGGGATAGTGCAGTTCAGGAATAGCAGAATGCAAAGGTCGATTAAAAAGGGAATCGAATGTACGATTCGAGTGTATAGCTCATAATGCAGTGTGGGTACTAAGTTTCCCATATCTAAGTGATCGAGGAACAAAAGATAGAAATAATAAATAAATCATAACATCATTTATATGAAAGGAATCAAGAATTAGGTATCTTTCATATTTCTCTACCGATCTTAAAAACTAAAATAATTTAAGGTTGCTATACCTGGACTTTACTCAAAAGATAGGTACTTGATTGCGAGGCCATAAAATAGTGCAAAAATACAAAAGGGACTTACGAATAAACTCAATATTAAGCTTTTTACACAAGAATTTTTGAAAGCCTTATTATAAGTTGAAATTCTAAATAAAAGAAATAAAAATTGCAATATTGTCGAAGTGGAATTATTCCCACGGCAAGGGTTAAGGCGAACATAAGGATGAACTACTATGTCGAGCCTTAAGTATAAGAAACACGAAGAGACCATCTCATAAAACTGCCCAGGATGATCCAATTAGAGAGTTTTCGAACTAAGATATTTATATTCCTGGGAATAATGTATCTAAGCCGTCCTTCTTTTGTTTGCTCCATCAAATGCTATTTTTTACTGAAAGATATTACTGGAATGCTATTGCGTCTGCATTCTCTAGCAACAGTTGTGGTACCTATAAGAAGAGTTGCTTCAACAGCAAGCAACTCACGTCAGATGCTAGATACAGAAAGCATCTATCTTAATGGTGCAACATAACTTCCAATCGTGCACATTCCAGCTGCAACCGTTCTTTGTGGATGATCTTCGATGGCGGTAACTCTTTGCGACACAAAAAAGTGTGGGATTGGTCGATGGGCCAGCGATCAACTACATGCAGCACAGCGTAAAAATACATCTATACATTTGTATGTTTTTTTCAAAAGATACATTTTTATATACTATACATATATCTAGAAATGGAAGTCGCAGCACGTATCTAATTCGTGTACTGACAGCGGCAGCTACTTAAAATTCACTGCAAACACTTACATTGGTGTACCTACTCATACTCAGGGTTTGGAGAGAATTTATAAAAAAAAAAAAATCTAAGCTCACCATGATTACGAGCGATAATTGCGATCGTTGGCGGCTCGCAAACACGCGCCTTATAATTTTGATTTCTTGATAAAATACCTCCACTGCCGCGCTGCTACCATCCACCGCCACTTTGTTGTTGTAAATATTTTTTTGCTGTTGGAACTCTGAAAAATTATTGGCAATTAAAATTAAAACTGCGCATTGGCTTCTTGACGATGAATCAATAGCGCTGATGTTTGGTTGGAGTGATAGTGGCAGCGGCATGCGATTGTGTCAAGTTGTTAGTTTTGAATACAAAAGCCTGACCAAATTCACAGTCTCACATTGGGAAAGAATGTGAATGATCACAAAAATTAAGTCAAATTGAAATTTAATAAGGGTTCAAAATGGCACATTAGGTATTGATGGAGCTTGACGGCTGCTAGCTTAGGGTTGTGGTTTGGATCCTCTGGATTCTTTATACGCTCAGGATCAACTAAAAACTCAGTCTCTTGAAAAAACAATTCTTTACTATCCTTCCATTCTTTCTTCCTTTTGCCGTGCAAATTATGTTGAATTCAAGTGAGTAGAAGTGAAGTAGAAATCTGAAATAGCTCAGCAAAAATGAGCTACACTTATATGTTAGCAGTTTTTTAGAAGTTTTTTTTTTAATTAAATTTATTTATTTTCGAAAACGTTCCAGTTTTGCAATATGATATGTCCCGCTGTGAGCGGGAATCGGGTACTTCATCGAAATTTTGATTTTATATTGCTCGAAACTAGCATATAGTACTGCGTGAGTTGTCTGGTGGGTTAATGAGTAAATTGCAAGTGGGTTGGTTACCATATTTGGGTTGGCTTTTTATGAGACTGGCAGTTCGCTGTGCAGTGCGTGCTGTAGAAAGGTATAGGTAGAGTGATTATGCGGTGATGACGAGAATTGCGTGAGAAGAATGCAATGGTTTCATATCGGTGGCGGCAGTTAAAAATATTGTATGATGACAGATGTTTGATAAGATATGGATAAAAAAGGCGTGAAATTTAAAGAATTTTGTGTAGAGCGTCCCTTGATACCTAGATGACTTTTCAGAATAAGCCAGCGTAAATTGGCTTAAACTTAAAAAAAGAGAAAGAGTTCGAAAGGAATTTAAACACTTCAAAAATAATCGCCACTCTAACACTCCGCCTTGGCGGGGATTTTTCACGCCGCAGTTCTTGACATCCGATGCTATTTTTTTAGAGGAAGCTACCACCTTTTATAGTATCCCGTAAGGCGTAAGGTAATGGTAAGAGCGTTGGACTATCACGCCGAAGGTCTTAAATCGGTTGCCTACCGATGCGCACAGGAATGGTTGAGAGGACAGTTGTACCTAGTGAGGTTCTCCTTGAACTACCAAATTATTTAAATATAATTTGAGATTCTGACGCCAATTTCAAAATAAGTTTTTGAATATTTCTTATTTGCAAACCAAAACCACTTTCAAAACTTTTTGTCCAACATAATCACCGAAAAATAAAAGGAAATCTGCACCACATGGCAATTTGTGTTCATTTTTAGAGGATATCTGTTTCACTTTTTAAACCGGAGTTGATTCTGTACGGCTTAACAAAATCCGTTGCACCGCTTAGTTTATATTCTGTCGTAAGGCACGCGTCTATGTCTAATTGAAGTTTTTTCTCACTAATAAGTGTAATAATTTCACACTAAGTGGGAATTAACTTCACTTTGAAAAGTGGAACGGATATTATCTTACCGCGTAAAAGCTATATTTTTTCGACATTTACCAGTCACTAAATCAAAACAAAGATTGTGCAATGTTAAGTTCGCACAGGAAAGGTGTAAAAGTAATTCAATGATAATGCAACACTATGGTGGATTTACAACGACTGACGAAACTAGAGTATTCACCGAAATATCACTGCGATCAACAAAAGCCCTGCAAAACAGTAGATTCACCAAATCAGTGTGATCAGCAGCAGCAGATCGTCACAGTGGTAGCAAACGTCATTTCTTCCAAGGGAATGTGCATCCCATGGAAGCCCTTGCTAATGAGTTGGGTCAAAATGTAAAGCTGAGATTTGAGCTGAGAACGTCTAAATTCCAGGCAAAGATTGACGCTAGCATCATGCCTAGCATTAGTGATTATGATTCCAATGAGCAAATTTATATGTCTCGCTAGAAAATTCCACCGAATATATTACTGGCAGATCCTTCCTATTTTAGCAATCAACTTATAGACATGTTGTTGGGGGCCGGTATATTTTTTGAAGTATTCATGACAGGGGAGTTCAAGTTATCCGATAACCTACCGTTCTTAAGGAGCACAAACCATGAATGGATTGTGGCTGGAAGTGTATTTACACACATTAATTCCCGCCAATTGCCATATTGCAATAGTCCACTTTATCTTCTCTAGCAATCTAGTGCGTTTGTCCTACCGATATTTACGTCTTCTGGCTCTCTTATTCTATCTACGGATAGTGAAGTGCAGCTGTCGCCCCATAGTGGGAGTATCATGGTGGCTTGGTTTGTTCCGAATGCGGAGACACACGGTTTCTAGGCGTGCCTCTATTCAAGAGGTGTTAGATAGACCTCGCCTCGTAAGCAAGAGGTGTGTTCATGCCTGCAACATGTCACAACTTTGCGACCGAGATGGCTTCGGCTATGTCGGGGTTAATGGTCAGGACCCAATCTGAATCCAATGGAGGTAGGCCTCCCGTGGGGTAGAGCCGGTAATCGGCAGGTATACTCACGTAAAACCCAAAGACGATCTTGTCCTACCGATATTTTCATATGGCTGTGAGTTGTTTGCAGATCCTTATTTTCGTTCACTTCAAAAGTTAAAGGCTGCATTAAATGCTATTGCCCGTTACGTTTTCAACCTGCGAAGGTTTGATCACAATTCGTCTCAGGCTCGTCAACTTTTGGGTTGCAAATTGCAAGCTTTCTTCATGTATCGGTGTTGTTTGTTTCTCTTCAAATTAATTGTTAATAAGAGTCGGAACTATCTATTTTTTATTTTAGTACGGTTGCCATTTAATGATAATCCAAGTATTGGATATTCTTTTGCAGTAGCTAAAAAACGCTTCCTGGATTTGAACGCAAATTAGAAAAAAATCATGAATTAAAGTTATTATATACAGACTTCATGGAAGAGTGCGAAGCTATTGGCCATATGAGTCTTAATGACGAGAGAAAATTTATATAACTCATTTTGAAATACTTCACTACACTACACTCTGTCATGAAGCCCAAAATTCATCAACAAAGGTAGGACTTGTATTCGATGCTTCG
The DNA here is from genome assembly GCA_911387755.1 of Chrysotoxum bicinctum. Classification (NCBI taxonomy): domain Eukaryota; kingdom Metazoa; phylum Arthropoda; class Insecta; order Diptera; family Syrphidae; genus Chrysotoxum; species Chrysotoxum bicinctum. The sequence goes on along the minus strand of OU426989.1, from coordinate 128,684,856 downwards.
GCTAAAATTACCTATGGACATTCACTTTATGACAGTTTGATAATAATTGGTCCAACAGTTCAACCAGACTTATTTTATGATATAATCAGTTTTCGAATGAAAAGATATGTCTGTACGGGCGACATGAGTAAAATGAACCACCAGGTTTTAGTAGATCCTTCTGATAGGATGCAGCAACTAATTGTGTGGAGATCAGAACGTAATAGCAAGTTGCCAGTATATCGGATTTGAGCACGGTACCTTATGGTACAGCAACGGCTTCATTTCAAGTCACTAGATGCTTAGTGAAACTCGGTGAAGATCATGAAAAACAATATCATATCCTTTTACATCCCAGGTTATTAAATACTGTTTTAATGTGAATGATTGTCTTACAGGTGCTGAGACTATAAAAGATGCCAAAAACCTGTTAACTGATGTCAGCACTATCTTAAGAATGGGTAACTTTCAGCTTAGAAACTTTGTTCCAATCATCCAGATGTATTGCAGAAAATTTCTCAAGAGCAAAGAGCAAAATGAGTAGCTTGTTGCATTCCACATAATCTGAGGTTGTTAAAACTTTCGGATCTTAAGAATAATTACAGATATCCTAACTGCGGATGCTGCAAACTTAGAAGACACCTAAGTTCACTTGGTATGGTAAGCAGTCACACATGCAGATTCTGCAACATGTGTGTAAGTGGTGTAGAAATTAAAAAAAAAAAGTAATCAAATAAAATAAGAAGTCATGTTATTTTAAAAAAGAGCTCATAAGTGATGCTAAAGCAAACATCTCGTGAAAAGCAAGGTAATTTTATTTTATTTTAAAGCTGTGAAAGAGTAAAGTTCACAGAGTTGAACAGTAAACTAATCGGTGCAGCTCTCCTACCTATATAAAATTCAGCTGAAAACTCGTAAATTACAAAAAGTGTTCTCAATGCAAGAGATTATCATCGAAATTTGTGCACCAAATTTTTTTTTTTAAATTCTTGCTATATATTTTTTGTTGCCCAAATATTTGTGGTGAAAAATGCAATTCTCCCTTTTCAACTTTTTGGAACAATATTTTTGCACAAGAGTCCTAGATGTATTAATATGTATATTAAAAAAGAAGACAAAGAATAAAAAAATAATATATTCCTATACAATTTATCCACACACATGCTGGTCAATAAAAAAGAATATTTTTTCACCCACAAAAAGTCGGTGGTGGTGAAGTGCCGTTTAATTTATATTTTCCGGAGTAAAGTGCAGATACGAGGAAAACCAGCTTTTTTCCTCTTTGATGCGAATATTTATTATGTGTAAACTATGAAGTTTCGTTGTATATATTTCCTTTTTTTTTTTTTTTTGGGGATATTCATGATGATATGGTCCAAAGGCCAGGTTTTGTGTGGTTATTTTCTTTATGAAAATGTTATTCACTTTTCTTTAGTGTGTGATGGTGACCAACGAAGTGCGAATGTGCTTAAAGCTGTTGTGTATAAGTTTTCGTTATGGCAAAAGGTGAAAGGCAAGCAATACAAAAAAAGTTAAAAACGTACTTTAGCTTATATATACATACACATGTATATGTACAACACAGGGTGTTGCAACTTGTATTGCACTTAGATGTATCTGATAACAGAAATAAATAAATTAGAAACACAACGGATTTTAGAGAACCTGAGCCTAGTGACTTACAACTCTTAACCATTTCTGTGTGAGTTTTGTTGGCAGAATATACTCATGTCATACTCATATCAAATGTAAAATTAACAGAAATATTCTCTGTGATTTTTTACAAAAACACAACGAGTAAAACCATATAAAAATTAATTTTAAAATTATTTGCGCAAAATTTTAGTCAAATTAGTACGATGTTAAAAATGTTTAATTATGATACTTGGTTAATACGTGAATTTTGCAATTTTTAATTTTATTAAAATCATCAAAAAGCCATTTAATTCTTTTAGTATCGTGCTAACTTCACATGACCGTTTGACATTTACTTCAAAAAAGTTAATTTACTTGTTTTTTTGCACGAACTGTCATTGGTGTGTTCGGAAGCAATTTTCGATATTAGTTAGAAAATATTTAAAATTAAGGACGACTTACGAGTAGTAAACTACTTTTAAGTTAGCAAATTGTAAAGTAGTATTTAATCTAATCTAATAGGTAATAACTTAACAATAGGTTGTTTGAAATTTTGCGTCAGTATCTTTAAAAACTGGGTTTAATTATAATTTTTTTCAGGGGTGTACTGCCTATTGCGAGGAATTGAAAAATCCTCCAAGAGTTTCTCTTGTCACGAAAAGTGCTGGATATTAGCCGTTCGGAATCGGCAGAAAATTGTAAGTCCCCTCCATTCCTCGTGACACGCACACAGGAATGGCTGAGATTTGTAAGTCCCTATGGTTAGGTTAGGTCCGTATCACCTCACTCAATGGATTCATTGTGTTCCCCAGGGTGCGGCTAATGTAGGAATGAGAAGGGTAAGAGAATGGATTTAGTAAAAGTTTTAGGTATTTCGAATGAAGTCAAAGATGCTTTTTAGTGGCAAAAATAAAACGTCGCCCAGTTCCTAATTCTGGCTAGGCTGGGGTATTCACAAAAGAAGTGAGATGAGCACTTTTCCATCTCTTCGTCCTGACATCTTCTGCATAAATTAGATGTGCTGATGCCCATTATGCTCATGTGAGTTCCCATTGAGTTGTGACCCGTAAAAATTCCAATCAAGATAGAATATTAAGGTCTGCTAAGCTTCAGTAGATACTCTGTTTTTTATCTGATACATCTGGCCAAAGATTCCTTGAAGCCCGACAGGTGTCAATTGTTGACCATCTGTCATTTGCAGTGGTGAGGAAACTTAAGCAAATTCTATGCTTTTCCTGCTCAAGTGTCATGAGTACTTAAGGTACAATTTGGCTCGCTTCAAGTGATGAACCGTGTTTTGCCAGTTCAGCAGCCATTTCCATAAATGTCACGGTGTTCCGAGACCCATCGAAGGGTGGCTGATTTTGTTTTGGCGAACAGTCTTAATTTACTACGACAACAAGCAACCAGCTTTGACTTCGTGACAATTGACGAAATGGGTCTAATTGCCAGGTGACTATCTATGAAGATATCAATGTTCTTGTCTGATAATTCACATGTGGAATGATTCATTTGTAGAACACTGCAAGAGTTTAGGAGCTTTAATGATCTATTTATGGGTGGGTTGTCTGAGAAGATGCCTGGCCCTACCACAGCTTCCTTTTTGGAACAAAAATCATAAAAATTCCACAAATAGTATAATCCCAGTTTTCCTGTAACAACAGAAAGTGAGTATTCGTTCCGGTCCAGAAGTTGAGCTCGAATCCAATTAGCTTTACAATTTTTCGAAAAGGCATTACATTCCGTACGATTTCTCTGTGAAGCAATAAAAAAACACAAACCTCTTTTACCGAAATTTTATTTCATTCAACCTGTCACGGTCGCATTTTTCAGCTACTTAGGCCCATTTTACAAGACAAGTTGTAATTGAAGGCGAGAAAAAGTGTATGAATTCGTTCACCTACTTTCATAACTTTCTGTTGTAAATAAAGAAGACTGAAAGCCGAAACGGTCCAATTAATAACTAAATACACAACAAAAACGATGGAAAAAAGTGAATCAAAAAAAGTATTTCAAAAGGGCCTCGACTATATTTAACTTACGTCCGACCCTGCTCATCTATGTATGTATGTTATCACATCGATTTAGACGACGAGTGGCAAACGGCTCGGTACGAGGCGCGCTCCTTACGTGAACTGAGAACATGCAAAAAAAAAAACTGCATGCATTTTAAATACGATTCGGCTGCTGCTTCCTGCACCACCAAAGTAGACATGCAACAAGCACACAAAACTTCCAGAACCCCGTCGCAACTCCTTCGTTGGCCCGCTCATCGTCTTCGTGACCATAAAATTCAAAAGTATCTTGTTAAATTCGAAACCGAAATCAGATGAAACTGCATCAACCAACCGACAGAGTCATTGCATTTCATTTTCATTGGATGCTGGAATAGAGATGGCTGGTTTAGCTGATGCCTGATGGTTATGAAGCTACACGGTTGTTCGAATGCTTCACCTTTCGCTTCACTTTGCAGTTGGACGTGCCACCGCTGCTGTGATCATGGTCTATTGCGTCTCTGGTACAAGTAGGTAGGTTCTCTCAAAAGATCCTGTTGAAGGCCAGGCAACAACTAGTGGATAATTTATTTTCTTTGTTATTGTAAATTTTCACTCTGTGCATCGTGAAAATTTGCACAGAAATGAGCGGGTCGCTTAAGAAAACTTTCTCCTTTCACTGCTGCATTGCACAAACTACTTAAAATTAACTATCTTGACAGCGCAATTCGCGGAATATATGTCGGTACGTGCGATAAGACGAACTCGATTGACGCGAACCGCAAATGCGGGCAAGTTGTATGCGCTTTGCAGATGCAGTGTTACGAGTATATCTCCGATCATAAGTCTTCCATATTAAATGGGATTATGGTGTGGAAGTGACAGTGGAATAACATTAACATTAACCAAAATCACTGCTGTCACTATTTGTATGAGAATTGTTGTATATTCTTTTGAGTTAAGAGAAAAGTTTAATTTAAGAAGAAATCGCTCAGTTCTGCGGTTTGCCATTTTGTATTGAAAGCATTTTGCATTCAAACAAATGCAATGAGTATAACGACGAAATGCAGTATAAATTCTACGCGCCAGTGACGAGTTTTGGGGGGCCCTTAGGCAAACATAACTTTAAGATTCTTCGCATATTCTTCCGATTTTTAATTAATTGTCGTATTTCGTCATTCATATTCGTTTGCGCATATGAAAAATAGAATTTCTCTACAAAATGACGCAACGCGAATTGATGGGCTTGAAATTGAATTTGTTTGAAAAAGATATTATGAATACTAACAACATTTATGAAGTAAAACATGACTTTGCCAAACAAAATGTATTATCTGACATCGTCTGCTCACACGACAAACGGGCTGAACTAATTTCGCAAAGTCGCGAGCTTTATCTTTAAGTATAAAGGGTACGGCAACATTACTTCCGTTATTGAAAGGAATTCATTCATGCCAATATGTAATAGTATAACTCTTAACCACCTCCAACATGCTTTCAGAGTGGGAAGATTTTAGGAAACCGTCCTGTACGGAGTTGCAACGATTCTACAAACAGCTTCTAAGCTTTCAGTAAACCAACCTTCAATAGTGAAATAAGTGAAATGATAGCCGCTAGTCTAGAGGATAAAGCTTTATTATCAAAATGAGTGTTCGTTAGTGCAAACATGGCGACTATTTTACTGTAGACGTGATGGCTCCCCACAGTCAGTCGGCTCTTCATCGTTTGGTGGCCAAATTTGAGACGATCAGTTCGGTTATCAATCAGCCAACATTCGTTCGTCAATGGGACGCAAGTTCGACAAAACGAATTCTTGCCGTGCACAAGAACTCGGCCTTTCACAGACTTGAACTTGGCGAATTTCTCGTCGGGACTTCGGCCTACACCTGTTCAAGATCCAACTGATCAAAGGAGCTAAGGCTCAGACTTCGGAGCGTCTGAAAGATAAAATTGCCGCATATTGGACGAAACCCCCCCTCAACGTGATAATGCATCCTTAAAAAGTTACTGTTTGGTGTGGAATTTGGACCAGCAGCGGCGTGACTGGTCTTTTTTCAAAAATGCGGCTGGTGAGGCGGTCTCCCTCAATGGTGAGGACTACAGAACTGAAATAGGATTTATAGTGGATACCTGCCTTTACGGCTTTACCCCACTACTTGGCCTACCAAGCACTGACGGCCCAGGACAGGGTCCCAGTTGCTTTTTATCTGGATGAAAGGACGCCACCCCCTTCCAGCCTCGTGCAAGACTATATTCCTAAACAAACCAACTCCGCATCGGTCTCAAATGCTTCATCTGTCTTCGGAGTACGAGTCAGGCATCTCCAGACTGTTCCAAATTTGTACTGTGTAGGCAGTGCTACCTTTGGTTCGGATCTAATTGTTTTATCTATCTATTGCAACATCTGCTACAATAGCCAATCGCGTATGTTGATTGGTTAACCACAGCCACCTCGAGCTTTTTTACAGAGGGCCTTCCCAGTGACAGTGATTCCATGGTCCTTACTCCGGGGGCTATAATTAGCGGGAGATTCAGCAATCACTGTCCCTGAGGTACCCAATTAGGGTATTCTATTAGTTTATAGATATAATAATATGGAATATCTTTATTTTTATTATTATTATTTTATAGATATTAATAAACAACATCTTTATCTTTATTTTTTTTTCTTGTTACTTGTTACAAATATTATGGAGTTATTTTAAAAATACCACCAATAATATTACAGGCGCTTAATTAATTATGCAAATGGAGTAAAAACCCCGTGGTGCAGATCACAGCTGACCGAAGCCAACCACAATCTGCACCGAAATTTTCGATTAGTCTTGTATTTCGCAAATATGGATAGAGACATTCCCCGCAATCTTTTAATTTCAAGTACCAGGAAGCACCGTCAATTACGATTGCTTAACCAAGACTACTAAGCAAGAGAGGCGCCTTCGCTCAACTACCTTTTGTCATTGGCCGTGACCCCCACATAACATCGTTCAAGATTTGTATAAATCAGCACAAGGGATCCGTTGCACAGATAACTGAGATAGGATATAGTACCAACATTTTTTCGAACATAGCTTGAACTACAACCGATGTCCTTTCGCTTTCAAAATTTTACTTTTATTATTTAGCAATCTTATTTTATTTTGTTACGTCAATTCCATAGAACGAAAGAGATGTCTCGATCGCTTTAAATTATGTATGACCGTGACACTAAAGGTCTTGTTTGAGTTTTCTTAGTAGTCTAATCTCCAGCAAGCCGGAGAAAAGACGTAAGCCACCCCACCACGACAAGGTGAAACTCGTCGGGGTGCGGTGAGCCCTACAGAAGGATGATAACCACTTTCTTGTGGCCAAATCGGACAATATGGAACTGCAAGACGTGGTTCCAGCAGCACGGCATGTACTACACGCCACACAGCGGGCGCCATGATTGACAATATGCATGAACGATTTGAGGGTAAGGTTATCTCTAGCAGAAGTGATGTGAATTAGGCACCAAGGTTATGCTGTTTGACCTTGCTAGACTTTTTGTCGTGGGGTTTCCTGAAGTCGCAGATCTATAAGATTAAACCACAATCGAGCGAAGCCCCTAAAGTGAAGATAACACAGGCCATCCTCAAATACAGCCAGTCCTATGCGGAAGAGTAATTGAAACTTGAAAATATCTATCTGAATACTTTCTCAGAATCGGAGCTACACTTAAAAAGAGTAAAATAGAGTGCCGACTCCTTGTTAATTTTAAAAGAAATAAAGAATACTTTAACGCGAGGTCTATCGTTTAACTTTAACAACAGCAACACGCTTCTAAATCTTTAAAAAGTACCTATACATCGTCCAGCTTTAAGAAGTTCTATTTTTTTTTTAATGTTCAGGTTTGTAAAAAGGGTGAATGCAGAATGTACGTAAAATGTGTCAAAATCCATCAAAATAGCTCGGCAATCCTGCGCCAGTATTTTTAATAAAAATAGAGCTTATTCATGCTTTGCCAATTTAACTAGAGCAATAAAGATACATACCTATGTTTGAAAGAGTATTTTTGAAATAACCTATGTACATATTTATCAAATATATGTAAGTAACCTACATTCAAAACCAAGGTTTTGATTTTTAGTACAGCAACTTTAATAGGGTTTCTGTGTTTGGTTAAATATTACTTTCTTATCAAATTTTATTTTCATAAAATTTATTTTCAATTTTTACATCTACCATGATTCAATAATAATTAAAGTGTAAAAAAAGTATTTCCCGCACAGTTGATAGTATGAAATCTTATCTATTTCCTAGACTGTTTCTAAAATTAAAAATGAGAATCTAAACCAATTTGTTTAGGTGGTATTTGCGTAGTAACTTAAAAAGAACTTTCTTTCATTCGTGATTGAAAGGCTTTGAAGGTTTTGATTTTTAAAGTTAATTGTTATCTGGGAATAGCAACAGTATTTTATCTTTTAATAAATTTACTTTAGTCTATATCGATTTTTAACTCTTGAAATAGAATCAAGAAATTATTGAGGCCTTTGAGGTCCCAGGGAAGTAAAAGTATTTCTCTAGGGATGGGTTAAGGATTAGAAATAATTCCTCTTCAGTCTTATTTGGAACATTTCAAGAGAACCATCAAATTTAGTGAAGTGTCCGTTTTTCTCCTTTTTGACTATAAACATACAAATGTATTCTGTTTTTCTTTTAATTAAATGGTTGTTTTAAAAATTAAGAATTTGATCACTTACACGGAGAATACTATAAGATTTGGGGTATCGAAAAGTATAGGTATTACGATAAACAAAGTGCACAAATATTTTGTGTTATACTTAAACTAAACTAGGTACTTTTTTCGTAAAAACATTAATATTTTTATTTGTTAAATTTAATTTTAAACTTTATATTACCTACTTTTCTGTGCAAGGGCTTGAAAAGAAATTTTCGTTCCTTTAGTAGTCGAACAGAAGCGTAAATAGGAACTTGAGATATATATATGTATATATATTTATATGTATGTATATAGAGACTCTTAATGTGATTGCAAAGCAGATCTCCTATGAACATAATACAATACAATATAATAAATGTGATAACTATAAGTTAAATTTGTGTCCATTATTACACCGATTTCTTTTATTTTATCAACTCTTTTTAATAAGTTATGTCCAAGGTAATAATCATACGAAATATTTGATGAACCTCCTTGTAACAAAGTTGCACTACATTTAGGCCATTTGATATATTTTTTTTTAAAAACATCTTTAAATTAAGATGATAAATCGCAAAATTTCAAAACAGAAACAATATAGATAAGATAAATAGCAGAGGACCAAGGTGACTACCCTGTGGAACACCCGATGGACAATTTATATGCATTGAGAAATTCTTATTGAGGATCACTACTCTTTGGGTTCTACCAACTAAAAATGAAGAGATCCAATTTTTTTTAATGATTACTTTATGATTGACTGAGGCAAAGGCATTGCTGAAAGCAGTGTGAGTTACATTCTTTCTCAATTGTCATAAGATGAAAAATGTGCCAGGTTTGACGTGGTCGATCGTCCAACTACAAGACCATGCGGAAATTCAGATATATGTTCCTTAATGTGAAATTGAAGTCTAGTTTTAACTATAATTTCGAAAACTTTCGATTAATATCCCTCTATACGAGTAATTTTCAACAAAAAATTTTGGAACCTGATTTAAAGATAGGGATAAGATATGATAATGTTCAATTATAAAGAAAAATTCCAGATATGATTGATTCATTAAAAATAAGGAAGAGTGGATAACATAGAAATTCGAAACATTCCTTTAAAATTATTACAGGTATCCCAGCAGTTTCTGGTTTGGAATTCGGTTTAAGATTTTGTGGTGCTTTTTCAACTTCGTATAACTCTAAATGAAGAGAACTAACATCGACTTTAGAATATGAATAATGTTCAAAAAGAGTTATATCAACAAAAAGTTGCAAAGAAATCAATAATTTTCGGTGTTATGAAGAGACATTGATTTTTGGTAGTCCAGTTGATAATTTTTTCTTGTTCACAAAAGACCAAAAGCATCGTGAGTTGTTTTTAATCTTACTCTCAAAATCAAAAACATAATTTGTATGTAAGAATTTGCTTAGAATTTGAAAGTCCTTCCGATATTTACAAAATATTGTGTAATCGGGAGCATTTCTCGATCTACTATATTTAGAATGCGAATTGTTTTCTCAAATTTTTCAAGCGCAAGAGTTGCCTTGTTGTACCATGGGGACTTAAACAAATTCCTTTTCACTGAAAAAGAAATAAACAAATGAAACCATTTTCCAGTACATCAATAAATTTTACATACATCTCTCGAATATTAAGACCATAAAATTCAGATTCCAATCCACAATTTAATAAATATACTTATAAATGCGTACCCTTGTATCTACCTCCAAGACAACCAATACGACCTGTTATACAAAACAGTAACCCAAGAACAAGGTAATCCCAGAACTTGTATCTTAGCTAAAAAACACTTAAAAGCTTTTTTGTGTCCTAATTTTAGCACTCCGGATTTGACAGTCGTCAGGCTGGAAGATAAAGATGCAAAGGGACTACTGGTGGCATCTGGCTACTACGACCACAACCGGCAATCACCGCCTGAGGAGGTGAGGAAATTGCTTGAAGCATCTAATCAGCAAAATACGAACCTCCTGATTGGATGCGATGCGAATGCACGGCACTCTCTCTGGGGCAGCTCTGAAATCAACGAACGAGGTGAGTCTCTTTTTGATTTTATTATTGAAAATAACCTAATTGTTTGTAACAGAGGTGACTCACCCACCTTCGTTTTTCCAAGCTCGGAAAACTACGACGGGTGGGAAGAGGTACTTGACATCACTGTTGCAAACAACTGTAATGTGGTGGTGGAAAACTGGAGAGTTTCCTCTTTAAATTCCTTCTCGGATCATAGATGGATCCTCTTCAACATAGGTTTCAAGGTAGAAACCCCCCCTCCATATAGAAATCCCAAAAGAACTGACTGGAAGAAATTCAGTCAGATCGCAAAATCCTAACTAGGCAATTTACCATTAATTAGTGTAGAATCTGTGGAAGTTCTTGAATCTAAGGTAAAGACTTTCGAGGCAGCGATTAACACTGCCTTTAAGGTCTCCTGTCCAGTTAAATACAGCCGCAAAAAGTTCCCTCCTTGGTGGAATGAAGATCTTTCTGCACTTAGAAAAATGACCAGAAAGATCTTCAACATATGTCAGAAGGAGAAATTCTATCAACCATATAAAGACTGCCTAAAAGTGTACAAGCGAGCCATAGCAGCATCTAAGAAGCTTGGCTGGAAAGATTACTGTCACTCAATAGAAGATATTAAGGATTCTGCTAGACTAAGTAAAGTTCTGTCAAAGGAACATTGCAGCCCTTCATTTCTGAGAAAAAGTGACGGTATCTGGACAGCCTCTCAAGCCGAGTCCTTGGAACTGCTTATGACAACACATTTTCCGGGTTGTGAGAATAGCTACCCCGAAACGCTTAGCACTACAAATACCATTATAGCTCATAGGGAGCAAATCAATTCTGTTATATCAGGAGATAGTATTTCATGTGCGATTAATATTTTCTCCCCCTACAAATCACCTGGCCCTGATGGCATAATCCCAGTTATGCTGCAGAAACTGCAAGACTTGGCAGTACCATGGCTAGAAATGATCTTCAAAGGTTGTCTCTATCTCAATCATGTACCCGAGTCATGGAGACATGTAAGAGTGGTCTTTATTCCGAAGGTCGGCAAACGAGGTCATGAATCCGCGAAGGACTTTAGGCCTATTAGTCTGACATCTTTTGTTCTAAAGACACTAGAGCGCATCCTTGATACTCACATCAGAGTTTTACTAGAGGGTCGTCCTCTTGATGAATCGCAACATGCATACCTAAAAGGCAAGTCTACGGAGACTGCCCTGCATGAAGTAGTGCGTACAATAGAGAAGACGATTCACTACAAAGAATATACCCTAGCAACCTTCCTAGACGTGGAGGGTGCTTTTAATAACGTCCTAACTGAATCCATTCGCGAGTCACTTGTTCACTTTGGTGTAGAAAATTTCATATCCAAATGGATTGTATCTATGCTCAGTGACAGAAGGATCCAAGCAACGTTAGGAAACACAATTTCTACTAAGCATGTTAGTAGGGGAACTCCCCAGGGTGGTGTTCTCTCCCCTCTTCTATGGCTCTTAGTCATGGACAAAATTCTCGTCAAGCTCAGAGGTAGTGGTGTAAAAACTGTAGCGTATGCTGACGATCTGGTTTTATTGGCATCAGGTAAGTTTACCACTGTGATTAGTGAAATCACTGAATTGGCTCTGAAAAGAGTTAGCAACTGGGCCACTAGTAGTGGACTAGGAGTTAATCAGAGTAAGACGGAACTGATGCTCTTTACTACCAGGACTAAAATACCTACATTCACCCTACCTCGACTTAACGGTCAAACTCTTTCTTTATCTTCCAAAGCTAAATACCTTGGAGTTATTCTCGACCCCAAATTGAATTGGAAGGTAAATATTGAAGAACGGGTTAAGAAAGCCTGTATAGCTTTCTATGCCTGCAGAAAGACCTTTGGTAAGAAGTGGGGCCTTCAGTCGAAGATGATTTTGTGGACGTACACTGCAGTGGTACGGCCAATTTTGTCTTACGGATCGATTGTTTGGTGGCCTGCATTTAGCAAGCAATATAACGTCGGAAAACTTAAAAGGGTTCAAAGAACGGCTAGCGTCGGCACTACGGGGGCTCTCAGATCATGCCCAACAGATGCCCTGAGCGTTATCCTGAACCTTTTACCACTCGACCTTCATATAAAATACCTAGCGGCATGCAGTGCTGTAAGACTTAAAGAATCTAACTGTTGGTTCTCCAAACCCTAAGGTCATGGAAACATAACAAAATTGATTCCTCCGGATATTTTCTTATCGAACACCGACTACTGCGTACCTCCTCTTGGCCCAAGCGGGGATTTCAAAGCCATTTTTCCCACCAGAGAGGATTGGAAGAATGACGTTGTCACAAAGGATTTCGATTCGATAATCTACACTGATGGATCTAAGATGGAGTGCGGTGTTGGTTCAGGAATTTTTTCCGAGTCCTTTAACATCTCCAAGTCACTCAGACTACCAGACTTTGCGAGTGTATTTCAAGCCGAAATACTAGCAATCAAGGAGGCATGCAAGTTGCTCCAATCTAACCAAAACCAATTCAGAAATATAGCTATCTGCTCAGATAGCCAGGCGGTCATTAAGGCCATTAAATCATCTACATCAACCTCAGTACTTGTCCAGCAATGTCGGGACGAACTGGCGAGTCTGAACATTGACCTCCAGGTCACTCTCATCTGGGTTCCAGGTCACAGTGATATAGAGGGTAATGAACGGGCTGACGCTTTAGCTCGGCAAGGCTCAACCTTACATAGCTCACTAGCGGAAAAAGTTAATATTCCTCTTGGTGCTATGAAGAGAAAAATCTTCTCGATTTTTCTCAATGAATCCAACCGTAGGTGGAGCAGTCTCACAAACTGTGTCATATCAAGAAAGATATGGCCTACTTACAACAACTCACGTTCCAACGATCTAATATGCAGACCCAGGCGCGACATAGCCAGGATCACAGCAATATGCACCGGGCACTAGCCCATAGGTGAACATGCAAGAAAGCTAGGCATCCCCTTCAACCCACACTGCCGTAGTTGTGGAGATCCACAAGAAAAAGAAACTGTGGTTCATTTTCTTTGCGATTGCCCCGCCTTAGCAAATTACAGGATGGCTTCCTTTGGGAAAGACCCCAGCGAACTTTCGGAGAAGAAAATCAAAGATCTGATTATCTTTCTGAATGCGACAAAATGGCTTTAGTAATGCTCCGCTAAAGTATATAAAAGCCATTTTCTTCCGTACTTAATCCTTATTAGGTTGACACGAGTTTAATGGTATCAAAACGGCGCACCCCAGCGCTAATTGAGTCGCGGGCCCAGCTGGCTGGCGACTACCATCTCTACCTACCTACCTATCTACTTACATAAACATATACGAGTATGTACGTATAAATACTAAAAGGTCAGAAGAAAATTTCAATAATCGAAATTATTCAAGAAATGAAAACTATAAATTTGTCATTTGTCAATATTTTCGTTATTCGTCTTCTTATGAATTGCAAAAATTTAGTGAACATTTAATTGGTAATGCGTCTAGTTGTTTAAAAATATTTAAAAGTATTGAAAGCCTATAAAAAAAACACCGGATGAGTTTGTTTACCAATTAAAACTTGCCTTATGTGACTTAATGAAATAATTCCATGATAAGTTATGAGAAATTTTAACCCTGCATGAACTGTCATGGATAACAAACTGAGAGGTATTTGTGTGACACACAATGGAAAACTACAAAATACAATAAAAAAAAAGATAGAGATACATGTAAGAGCCTGAATAGATTACGATATTTTTATTTACATAACCGGTGAAGGTTTAATAAAAGGCGAACCAGATCGGAATCAATGATGTAAATTGGTTTGACTAATTTCAGATGTAGTATGATGTAAGATTACGATCTTTTAAAGCTTACAATATTTTTTGTTGCATTTTTAATTATGAATTTTGCCCATTTAAGAAAATTCACATTTAATGAAACTATTATTCAAAAACTAAGCAGAAATTTAAAATAGCTGTGAAGTTTAAAAAAACATGTTTTATGGTACATTTACAAATAGTTTGTATACAAAGATACAATAAAAAGGTTTAGATAAAACATAATATGAACTTTCTATATTTTAAAACAAAATTTTACAAAACATTAAATATTGATACCCTATTTATTTTAATCGTTATGGTGTCTTGATGGAGTCTCTAACTTTTGCATACATACAGATACCTACCTATAAGTCAAAAAGTTAAAACAAAAACTGGAAGTAACACTTGTCTAGCCGGTAACCGATAAAATACCAAAGACTACAAAGTCGTCTTGTGTGAGGGTCGTTGTTAATAATGAGACAGCAAATGCGTGGTCGGCATATATTTTTGGATTTAAACTTACATATATACGCCGACATCGAAGTAATAAAGAATTCGGTTTATGGTTAAAATCAAAAGAAAACAAAAATGATAGCACGTTCTGAATAATAACTTTTCTATTAAAGTTTATTTTTCTATTAGTCTTTTCAGACACAATGTTTATTGCTCTTTCCATTCTCAATTAGGATTTTCGTAGTGGAATAAATACTATTGAATAAAGTTGTGTTTTTTTTTTGTGTGTGTTCGAAGAGAGGTGAACCACCTTCTAAAGGTGTTACTCAAACAATAATTTTAATAAAATCTCTTCAATAAAATATATGTACATATCTTATAGAAATAAGGTAGATTTTAAAATACAATCCTTTTTTTGAATTTTGTTCATTGTCAGAATGTTCTTGTTATTCTGATTTGAGATTTAACGAATAAAATATCGGTACATCTCTGCTACTTTATCTTAACTATTCAGTAAATGACAGGGCGTTTTGGCTAAGTCAAAGGAAGAAAGCAAACACTCAAAAAATTTTATGAAAGTTGAAGACGCACATGCTGTTAATTTTCCAGTATTTTTGTTCATTTTTGAAAAGAAATCAATATAGCAAGTTACAACGACCATAGACAACGTAGCCGTAAGTTCGCTGATTGAGTTCTGGAGCAATCACAATCGGACAGCACTTTCGGCAAAAAAAAACACCCGAAGGAAGGTTTGTAGTTAGAGATCTTTGCTGAGTTTAACCATTTAATTCAGCTTGTGAACTAGTCAACTCGAAAACCTGTTGTCATTTCGCCAAAACGCTTAATCTGTTCCTCACATCTGATTTTGATAAATTATACAGTATTAGTGTATTAGCATTTATTTCTAAGGCACGTCGGATCAATTTCATCATATTGGCAAATTTCTCATGCTCCACCAAGACAATTCAAGAAAAAACTCCAATGAGAACCAATGGGAAAGACAATTGGGAAGGGCTTAATAACTTTTTTCGAAACTTAAACTGGTCGCTATTCTTCCTCGACGTAGATTCCGATGCTGATATGGTAACAGACATTATTCTCAATGGAATTAAAGCTGATATCCATATAAGGACTCAAAGAGAATTCTTGGTACGGCTTTACAAAGGTTATCAGGTTGAGAGTGTTAAACTAACGATGCTAAAAGACACACACCACTGAGAAAAACCGAAAAGAGTATAAAAGGCAAGCGAGGAATACCTGAAATGGTCTTATTCGAAGAACAAAGTCTACGGCAAAATGGAACTGGACCGGCAGCGTATGCTAAGCTCATTACATTCCAATCTCGACAGCATATACAATGGGGAATTAAAAACCGTGTGGAATCTAATGCTTCGAAAACACAAAGCAGTATTCTGTCAGCCAAGCGAAATTTACCACCCTAGCTTTTATCTACGAGTGCGTCACTTGTATTAAAGAAACCGAAATGCTTGCTATTGCAGGTTTGTATGTTACTGACCATCTCTTATGGAATGATCATTAAGCCAAAAACGCAGCGATACGCTTGGATTTTTTAAAAGATGCAAGAATTCTGTTCGCCTTCTGATATGGCTAACATCTGTAAGCCATAAATTCATCCAAAACTTGAGTATAGCTCTCATATCTGGGCTGATGCTCTAATTATTGAACATGTGGATTACGGAAACTGTTGTCTCTCTTGGTCACCGTCGTAACCTTCCCGTCTTTTAGTATTTTATAGGTTTTTCTATCATCAATGGTCAAATGAAATATCCAGTTGCATTCCTAGCCTCAAACAATTTCGCCGTAATACTCGCCGTCTATGAATGCACATCAGTTTTCAATTGAGCGTAACTTTGGACGTATTGTCAAATATGGAGTTCTTCCTTTAACCGCACTACCAGAATATGGAATCCATTTTCCTTCTCGATTTCTCCTTTTTCTTTAATGTACAAGCTTTTAAAACCAGTGTGCATCGACATCTCCTATTAAATCTTCTCCACTTTTCCTAATCACACTGTGTTACACAATAACATTAAAAGGGTAGTCATATCATAACCTCTCGAGTCTGTGTAAATTATAAAGGGTTTTTCAACAGGGACGCTACAAAAGTAGAGCGACAGGGACAGCAAACGACGCCATATTTCTTGCCGCTCTTTTGACATTTCGCTTCAGTAAGGTTTGCCATTTCATGATGGGAAGATATACGAGCCAACAACGAGTCGAAATTATTAAAATTTACTACCGAAATTCGGAGTCAGTGGCCTCAACGTTAAGAGCGCTACGTCCAATTTATGGTCGTCATAATCGTCCTAGCAGATCAACAATTGAGCGTCTAGTGGAAAAATTTGAATCCACAGGCACAGTACAAAATGTTCCCATGCCAGTGAGACAAAGAAGTGCCCGTAGTGTCGAGAATATTGCTGCCGCTGAGAAAGCCCAAATGTGTCTCTCACACGTCGTTCTCAAGCGTTGGGCATCTCTGTGACGTCGTCGTTGTGGCGAATTTTGCGAAAAGATTGAAAACCGTCGAAAATTGGGTTCAGCGTCTGGACTTCTGCAAGCGTGCCCCTGGTGGCCATGCAAAAGAAATCGAGTTCCATACATAATGGCATCGAACGTACTTTCACAGGAATAAAGAATTTCATTGATATCCAAAACCGTTTTTGTTTTATTTAAAAAAACTTTTGTAGCGCTCTTATTGAAAAACCCGATATAAAAAAAACTACCTTCAACCACGAGGACCTTGTGCTTCCAACGGGACTGCGCTACGTGCCAAACATCTAATCCCACAGTGAAATACTAGCGCTAGCAAAAAGAAGATCTCTCGAGTGTGCACCATCTAGCGAAGTTGCGGCGGTTATTTGAATCATAATGTCATTGATAGATCTTTCAAATAAAACAAAAAAAATCGTTGACATCTCTCACACAACTTCTTTACACATTTGTTGGTATTGACGAGAAACTTTCAAAAAATGTGGTTACTTTTTTAAATATACGGATTTTCGAACTTAGCGTGATTATTCATTTTAATTTTAATTTTAATCTTAATCAAATTTATATTTGGTATTAATTGACCGACGACAGGGTTTTACTTGTCGGGGTCACGTGTCAAACCCATGATAGGTGGTCTTACAACGAGAAGAGTATAGAAATTATTAAAGAATATAGATATCTCAGGGTCTGTTTTACTAAAAAATTAAGCATGAAATATGGCATTTCAAGGAGAAAATTGGGAAACCTAAGAGTGCCATTGATTTTACATGGAAAAAACGTTTCGCCAAAAAATACATAGCTCATAGTAGTAAATTTCGTACTTTTGAAGCAGAGTCAATCATGCTCTACGCATCCCAAGTATGGGGTTACAAGTATTGACCTAAGTTATTTTGTTAAAAGAATATTTCGTCTTCCTTCTAATACCCTAACTACTTGTTGATGCTGGAAGCAGGACTGTCCCTGATCTTCACATTGACTATATTATTCAGGTTTATTCATGTTCAATGTACGACTTTCAAGGAAAGCTTCCCTTCAAGATATTGATGGGAGAAATGGTTGGTATGATGGATAGAGCTAGAAAACCAAGATTGGTATATAGAAGATATTTTCATGGTGAGAACAGTGTACAGCAAATAAATATAATGGTAAGACTGCGTGGGTCTTAACTACGTACCACCTAGAGATGACTTGACGTTATTATGCAATCTCTGTAATCTGAGAAATAGAAGATGTGCTACAAAATTAGCAAAATGCAACTGGACAAAGCTGAGGCATTTGAGAATATTTTGAAGGAAACTTCATCTCCAACCGATCTGTAGACCCAGTCTTCCTTGATAAAGTGAAGGATTTCATCCAACAAACCCTGGCACCTCACACGAACAGAGCGATATTCAACGACACTAATCCATCGAGTGACTTAGTTGAAAGCCCAAACCTGAGAAGCCCAGAAGAAATAGGTGAAATAATCAGCAGCTGCTGGCCAAAGAAGTCAACTGGATCAGATTGAATATCCAACTTTATCATAAAGAGGATGCCAGAGTCAGTTTTGATGCTTTGAACGTTTAACCATGAACATGATCAACTGTGTCAACAACAACTTTGCTCGAAAATGAAAAACAGTGAAGATTGTTGTTATCCCGAATAAAGGTGTCAGGAACATGATCTCTAACTTCAGGCCAATATCCCTGTCCATCAACCCAAGTAAGCTCTTGGAAGAACTGATACTAAGGAAACTTAAGAAATTTTGCAGGATGGTCACAGAGTGAATACCTGACTTACAGTTAGCTTTATGGAGAAGCGCTCAACACTTCATTCGCTACGTTCTAGCATGACGCCACTATAGCCCTCAACAGGCATCGTGTAACCGTGTCGGATGCTTTCTGGATGTCGAGAAAGCATTCGATAGCGTCTGGTTAGCTGCTCTTATACAATAACCACATCGCTACATCTACCCACGCCACAAATAAAAACTCTTTTTTTCTTTTCCTTCTTCAAGGAACTTCTTTGTGCAATTGCTCATGAACTATGAAGAACATTAAAGCCGGAGTCGTACATGGATAGAAACTGGGCCCATTCGTCTACAACCTGTTGACATCAGACCAACCCATCCCAACCGGAGGTGAAAACCTGCTGTTTTCTGATGACTCGCTTACATATGGAATCTCAATTTCACCACTAGTCGCTGTCATAGCAGAGGCTCTCATCAACAGACTGTTCGATTTCTGAAAGAAATGGGGCATCCAAATCAACACATAAAAATCGAAGCTTGTCTGCCTCAGCAGCCACTTGCAGAAACTTAGTTCTGAAGCTTCCAGTTGGATTGCAGCCCAAAGGAATGCCAAATACCTGGGGATCAACTTCAAAGTGTTGCCAAGGTTCAAAACGCACTCAAAAAGTGTACTTAGAAAAGGGTACTGGACGATCTCAAAGTAAACGATGAAGGAACTCCAAATATTCGAGAGGAAGATGCTGTCAATCACCCTATTCAGCTAATGAGAAGGATGGCGACGACATCCCGAGCCGAGGTACTTCAGTGTGATGGAAGCCCTGGACGACAATATTTTCACGGACAACGACGAAGCAGCCTGTTGCTTCTACGGTGACATAGGGTCAGCCTTCCGCCGCAGCTTTATGCCAACCCTTTTTACCAAACCACACTTAAACCACCACTGGACAACCAGGAGAACATCAAAATCCAGCTGACATGTATATATATTTATATTATTTTTTTTTAAATTAAAATAAGAATAGGCCACCTACGTGCCATAAGATTTATATTGTATTTTTCAATGTATTTTAAAGTTGTAACTTAACACAAATTGTATATAAAAGTTCAATAAAAATCCTTAGATCTATATATGGCGAACGGCGCCATGCTATGCTTGATTTTGTAATATTAATTCTTATATAATAAAAGGTTAAATATATACAATCACTTGAAAAACTTGAATCACTAAAAAACTAGTTTTATTCTTTTTCAAAGCTAAAAATTGTTTTCAAAAAAGGAAGAAGACCCACTTCGACAAAAAAAATGATAAATCTGAAAAGAAGATGTCTGTATCATTTCATTTCTAAGTCAAACGATTCAATTATTATATTTATTTTATTTAATCACAATCTAGTTTTCCTTGAAATAATTCAATCACATCAGTTATTTATTACCGACTTACCGTACTTTGAATTAGGAGACAGTAAATCTACTCGTAATTTACAATTTATTGCTAGATATGCGCATCCTTTGTTTATTGCGACATTTTTAAACCAATTCATGGACATAATACACCTTCTAAAACGTCAAACATCATTCTGAACATTGTACAATGAGTGCATACAATAATTGAAACTCATAGTATCTATAAAAAAACGTGAGAATTTTATAGTCACCATTTGATGTAAATATTTTGTACCACAATTAAGAAGTCTCTGATTTATAAATATAACTTTAGTGCCATAGTTTATTATAATTTTAGCGGGTTTGATGCTGATTGCTAAGCGCAGTACCTACCTAGATCCAAAGCATTTATTTCTAAGATAATAATGTAATGTGATTTGTACTCATGAATAAGAAAATGTGTTCTATAAAAACGAGAGTATCTTATATAGGTTGTGATTCTAAAACTGGATTTAACGATTTATTATGCACACATGACATGTTTCTGGGTCGTTTGGTTATCGTACATATATTTATGCTTTGGGGCATAATGTACCATGAAATACGAGTACATATGCATTGAAAAAGTTCAAAATAATTACAGTATGGATTTATTTTCTCAGTTTTTGAAAAAACTGTTAAATAGATAAATACAAATATAACTCCTTAAGAGCGATGCAGTGCATTTGTTATCAGATATGATCCATACAGATCATTAAAGAACAAGCATTACAACATAAACGAGGTTCTTGAGCGGGATCACGTTTCACGATCCAAAAATTAGTTTTTATCTGACGTAAAGTTGGAAAAAAGACAACAAATTAACGAAAACCGATAAAAGAAATGGGTATAACATTGCCGTCCCCTAACCCGTATTGTTTTATTTTCATTTGATGATCCATACTTTAATAAATGATTATTAGCTTTATACGAGTATCAAACACAGCTCATAGAACAGATATCCAGGACAAAATATAGATAAATTGACCAATCTTGAGCGGATTCTATATTCAAAAACAATGGTTTCCACCACTGCGTTTATTTTTTTTAACTGTAATTTCCCGAGACTCAACAAATTGAAGATTCTTCTTCTGCTCAAATTCACACTATAATTGTTTCACAAAAAAAAAAAAAACGCGTGAAACTGAGACAAGATTTAGGTAAAATAGCCACAAACTGAATTTTTTACCTACGACTTATAGGTATCTGCTATAAGGCAAGTTATGCATTCGTAAAAAAAATCGAACTCGAGATTTTGATCAAAGTTGACATTACGATGATAGCGAAGACCAAAAAAGTGGGTCTCGCAATTCTGTCTGTCTGTTCGACTGCAGCCCAAAACGGCTCGGCCAATTTTCGTCAAACTTGGTAGATATGGGTTTTAATTTTTTCCACCCACACGTTTTTTTCTTTTTTTTTTAAGATCAAAAATAACGGTACCTGCCATACGATTTTTTTTTTCAAAATTTTATAAATATTTTTTTTTCTCAAAAACTGTCCCACAGAATTTAAAAAAAAAAATTGAAAAATTTCATTTAGTTAAAACTAGGCAATGGTTGAAAAAAAAATTTCCAAAAAAATTTGTTTTATCTAAAACTAACGGCACCTTCCATACAAATGTTAAAAAAATGGTTTTCCAAAAACGTATTTTTCTCGAAAACGGTTCCGAGAATTTCGCTAAATTTATTTTTCTTTTGATTAATTTTTACGATCTATAATTTAATAAAAATAAAATGCACGACTGGATCGCACGAACTTGCTCTTATGTAAAAGTACATTTTATAAATATAAAACATGGATTTAATGAGATAATAATGTTCAAATGCAAAAAATTGCCTTCTGGTTTCCGAAAAAGTATGAATTTATGCAAATAAACTTTAAAAAAACGTTTTATTATTCAATACATTTTTTATATAAGAAATTTCTCTAAAATTTTTCAAGAAAAAAATTTAGGATGCGAATTTTAAGTATTAAATAATATTGATTTTAGAAAATAATTTCAAAATACAATCGTTCATAGGTTTTGAAGACATTGATTTAATTTTTTTTTTTTTTTTTTTTTTTTTAAAAAACAACAAATATTTTTTCGAATACTTTTATATACAATATTATTTTAAACTTAAAGCGACTCCTGCTGAAAATTTTGGGTTAAAATCCTTAGAACCGTTAATAAGAAAGTCGAAAATAAAAAAAACGGGTCTATGGCAGGTACCCCTAATAACATTTTGCCCTAAAATTTTGTTGGACCAAAATGTAGCCTATGTCCATAATATCACACCTAATTTTTTTTATCAAAATCGTTAGAGCCGTTTTTGAGATAAATAAGATTTTGCATTACGGGTACCCCCCATACACAGTTAGTTTTGGAGCTAAAAAAAAAATTCAATTTCTCCTCTAGGGAATCACCGAAGACCCTTAACTACCGAGATTGAAAGAAATAGGTCCAGTGGTTTAGGCTGAGAGGTACAGACATACAGACACACTGAAACATGATTTTTGTGTACTAAATTTTCCTTAAAATTTTTATAAAAAAAATTGATATGCAAATTGTTAGTATTTAATAAAATACGTTTTTAAATGTAATTTAAAAATTTAATCGTGTATCGTCGTAATGTCAACTTTGATCAAAATCTCGAGTTCGATTTGTTTTCCAAATGCAGACTTGCCCTATAGTATACCTATATCGCAAGTAAAAATTTAAATCTAGATATCACTGACTGTACCTACCATAGAACGATTTTTTCGAATTTTGAATTTCTCATTATCGGATTAACGGATTTTAATGAATAATATTTGGGTAATGGCTATCGTGAACAAAATTTCCCTCGGAATTTTCCCCATCTTCGAAAATTGGAAAGGTCAATACTTCTTCACTGTTCATTGTAAGCTGGCGACTGGCCTTTTTAAATGAGAGCCAAAGTCACTATGAAACTTAATTCCCAATATCAATAAATTCCAAGGGAAACTTTCGACATTATTCGAGATGACTATTTTGAACGTTGGGAATAATTCCCTGGGAAATTTTATTCACGATAGGCCCAATTCTCTCTGCAAAGCTTTTATGAAAATCATTAAAAAAATGTTTTAACTAAAACTTTTTAATTCGTAAGTCATTACCTCGCTCGGAATTATTGGTTTTTATTTCATAAGTCACTAAATAGCTTGAGAATCATTTTTTTTTAAATTCATAAGTCTAACTTATGAATTAAAGTTTTTCATTTCACAGGTCACTAACTAGTTTATGAATTAAAATTATTTTAACTAATAAGTCACCTAGTAGCTTCTTTGACTTAACGTTTTCTTTTAATTAAAAAACTCGCAACCCTGCCACGTACTTGCTTTAATTTTCGTTTCTATTTTTTTTAGTTGCGAAAAAAATACGGAAATCAGATAACAAAATAAATATCACAAAACAAATATCGCAAAGTCAATCCGCCAATTTTTTTAAGAATTTGATAAAAAAAAGCTGAAAAATATTTGTTACGGAATGTTGTTATACATATTTATGAGATTATGGAAATGTCTAAAATATCTCAATTCAGAAACTATAACAGGCTACATTTCGCATCAGCATCATAGTTTTACTAAGATCGGCTAAAGACGTCAAAAAATATAAATGGGCAAATAAGTCTAATGAGAACGTGAACGTTATCTGGTGACACGGAAATAAGAATATAGAACAAAAAGTAATTAAAAATCTTGTATCTTAGCGAAATAAAAAACAAAACACATATTTAATTAATCAACAAACAAATATTCTGTTTTAAATAAACAAATAATTTTGAACCAGGTTTTAGGAAGTTATATAGAATACTGAAAAAATATCATTGAATTTTATTCGATTTCATTGCCTACAATTTCTGCAGACATTTTATGTTATGCACCAATCTGACTTTATTTTCTGCTTCCTAAAAACAAAGGGCGCAAAATTTTA
Organism: Chrysotoxum bicinctum; assembly: GCA_911387755.1. NCBI lineage: Eukaryota > Metazoa > Arthropoda > Insecta > Diptera > Syrphidae > Chrysotoxum > Chrysotoxum bicinctum. The sequence continues at coordinate 128,660,687 of OU426989.1, read as the reverse complement.
AACAGCCTAGTAATAAAGGAATAAGTATAATACAACTTGACAATTTGCTAACTTTTAAGTAGATTGTGGCTATTTTTTAATCAATTGCTTCTAAACACACCTAAAGCAATGTCAGTTCGTGCACAGAACAAAGTAAACAGACCTTTTTTGAAGTTTGTAAACGTCAAAAGGTCATAGCACGATACTAATAAAATAGCTATTTGATGATTTTAACTTTAATAAATCGTTAGAGAAAGTGTGATAAACTAAATTAAAATTTGGAAAATCTTCCTTTCAATCGAGTATCATACTAACGTTTGCGCAAAATTTTTTTCGAATTAGTTTGATATTAACTAATTCGACTCAAATGTAACAATAGATTATTTATAATAAAAGCCTTTATGGATTAATTAAATCTGTCACACCTACAATAATTTTGTTCAAACGAAAGTATAAAATTTACAATTTTCTAAAAAATGATAAAAATATAGTTTTGTAAGTAGCACTCTACTTCCTGTTGACACGTAGATGACCAAAAATATAACATGTGAATGGAATTATAAATACAAAAATCTTAAAGAATTAATTTTAAATATTTCCATATACCACATCCGGCAACAGAAACGTTAAATATTAATTCTTTAATGTTCGAACTCTGTGAATTTCATTAACATATTGTTTTATTTTGCTATTAATTCATTTGTAATTTAAAATGTCGGACGTAAATTATTCCGCATACAAGTTCACGTCATAATGAGTATTCAATTCCGGTCTATAGGATTTTTGCGCGCATGCAAATTTAATTCTTTAGCAATACTTAGGTATATCGGTAATATGGGTAACATGTTTCTTTAGAATGCATGGTGTTTTTTCCGTCTTCGTCGCCCACTAGAGTATGACACTCCCTTGACTAATTGAAAATCAATTAATTCAAAAAGCATATAAGCCATAAAAAACAATACCAGACTGGGGAACAATAAAAACAACATTACATTCAAGACACGCTGAAAAGCACGTGTTACAGATGAAATTGAATCCTGAAAACTATATCGAAACAATATTAAATTCAAATTCAGTAATACTAATGAAATCAAGTGAAAATGTATCGAAAATCTGAAATTGCCGCCTAGAAGTTTTTGTTTTCCTAAAAGAACTATTTCGTAATGATCCATTTTACTTTGGAAAAATGCTATGGAAAAATTAATAATGTTTCAAAATTTTCATTCTTTTCAAAGGTTGCCATAACATCTAAAGCGATTGGATTAAGTACATATATACATAATTATAGGTTATTGTGGAAATAAAAATAGCGTTTTATTAACCTTAGCGTAAAAAGTATTTCAGTTTCTATAACCATAAAACATTGCAATATGACAATACTTTGGATTCTATAGATTTACCCCCCTATTATGGAACACAACTCAACTATAGTTTAGATGTAATTCTTAGAATTGGTATTTTCGATCACAACCAGTTGTCTGTCAAAGCACAACCAGTTGTTGTGATTTAGCAGACAACTAACAAAATGGCCGACGTTTCAGTTGTCTCTAAGTATTATGTATGTAAGTAATAATACGTCTTCACCAAGAGTAAATCCGCTAGAGATTTAAAATAAATCTTATAGGCTTTTCACACCGAATTAAAATCTCGGATTTCAGCAACAAGATTACAAAATCTCATTGAAGCGTTCGCACTGAACAGAACCAGGATTTCATTTGACGTTTCTGTCCATTTATCCTGCTTTCTCGGATATAATTTATCTTCTCTCCTTCTCTCACTACAATTCAAATTTCAAATAGTCACTCGAGACTCGACTCCATTATCTGCTTTTTATCTACCTCTTCTCTTGCTGACAATTTGCTGACAATTTGCTGACAAAGCAGAACATTTCTAAAGGTTTGTTTGTTTTGACAATCTTGGGTTTGGGGAGATTTTGTCGTAATCTAGTAGATTTGGAAATCTGAAAATGTATGGGAAATCTAGTAGATTTGGATGAGATTTTGAGAATTTTGCTCGAAATCTAGATTTTGATTTTGTGTGAAAAGCGTATTAAAGTGTTTTCACCAAAGAAACTGAGATTTATTTGACGTTTTCACTCTATCTTGTCATTCAATTGTCAATTTGGACAAGAGAAAAAAAAATTGCAATTGTATAGTAAACAGGAAAAAACAGATATTTCTATTTTGTGTTGATTGTCAATGAAAAAAGTGGGTTTACATAGGTGCGTTCTACAAAATAAGGTTTGTTTATTTGCAAATCTTCTGAATGCGTGAAGATTTCAAGGAGATTTATTTTAAATCTTCATTTGAGGTGATTAATATTTGTATGGTAAATCTACGAGATTTAAAGGAGATTTATGGTAAATCCACTTAAATCGTGGATTTATCTTTGGTGAAAACGTGGTATAAGTTGAGTTGTGCTTCGGTTGTAATAAGCGTCAAAATCAAACAACTGGTTCTAAGCAGTTGAGTAGAACATTTTAATGAAAGAATCTGCATTCGGATAAAAAATATAAACACAAAACAGTTAGTTAAACAACAATTTTAATAAAAATGTATATATACATATAAAAAAGAATGTAATGAGTATACATATTTTAGTTTGAAAACTACATGGTCATCACAATTTGAACGACTTGTTGCTCTATGTTAGCTGAGCATTTATCCATTTTCCACAAATGAGTTCTCAATCACATCTACCACTTTTTTAATACGAGTACCACTGACGCTATCTATTGAGTCATTTCCACTACACTTTTGGCAACTTCCTTCGAAGAGCAGTAGCAAGTTTAACAATTGGTGGAATCGCTGAGGAACATTGGTTGTTTTAGGAAAACTTTATTTCGAACAAAAAAAATACATACTTTAGGAATAGAAGTGTACATAAGTTTATTAAATATACAGATATTCTTTTTTATTTTGGCTTCATTAAGGAATTCTCATCTTCCAAATCACCGAAAAACAAATCGAAAGAACTTTCCATCATACAATTTCTTATTCTTGCTTTTGTATTTCATGTTGAGCAGCTGGTTTTGACAGCAAATCAACTCCTAAAAGACTGCAACGTATTTTCTCATTACAACTGATTTTAGTTGACTTGCATAATACGAAAAATTTGTTTGGTTGCCTAAGAGTTGAGTTGTGTTGATGACAACGTAATCCATAATAGGCACATTAGTTTAGGGCTTTAAATGGAGCTTAATCATAAAAGTCCTTATAGATAAAAACACCTATAGCTTCTTTTAAATATTGTTCCTGTATTTATTACGATTTTATCATTTCTCTAATTTCAAATCAAGTAGTAGGTAACATCACTACCAACCCAACAACAAAAATAAGCTAAAATGGAATACAAAATAGAATACAAATATTTAAAACTATGTACCTTATTTTTCGGTTCTTTTCTTTAAAAATACAACTAGAAAAATACAGACAGAGAAACTAAAGGACAGATCTACGCCACTCATTTTAACAAAAAAAAAAAAAAAAAAAAAAAACAAAGAAGTCAAGTACCCTTTTAATTACATTAAAACTAAACAATAGCCAACCAGACGTCTTCTTCAACAAATAAGAAAAACAATTCGCTCCGTAACCCCAACATGACCATAAGATGCAGACGTAGGTATCCTTTATCTTTATGCAAAGTGTAAATCCGTCCTTTTGCTGATAGAAAAATATGTACACTCAGCAAAAACTCACTCAATTTTAAAACCAACGTCGGTTATTTTAAAAGTTGTTTAAGCCTTCATATGTCTAAATAACAAGAATACATAATGTGCTGTTGAAAAGGTACCAAAAGGTATACAGATCACAAAAATACAAACTATGGCGCAAAATTTAGTTGAATTAGTACGATGTTAAAAGTGTTTTAGTATGAAACTTGGTTAAAACGACGATTTTACAAATTTTATTCGAATATAGCATCATACTTTCCCTACTCTTCTATTAAAGTTAAATTCATCCAATAACATATCACACTTTGACATTTGCAAACGTCAAAAAAGGTCTCTTTACTTTACAAACTGTCAGAAGCAGTTGCTTTGGTACGAGTTAAAAAATGTTTAAAATTGAGAATGAGTTATTAAACTACTTTAAAGTTAGCAATTCGTTAAGTAGTATCATACTAATATCTTAATAAAATGTTGCGCTATTTTTTTTAAACTCACTGGATGAACAAGGATTTTTATTTAACTAAGGTCGTTTTCGAAATTTTAGATTTCAAAAAATATAGGCGCAACATTGTAACAGTTCTTGTTTAAGCAGTGCGACCGACTCTAGTAAAAGCAGTCTTTTAGTTAAAAACCCTTGTTTAGTTATTTTTTTAATTTTAAACACTTTAAAGAACTCTTCTAACTAAAGTACTTCTTTAACAAGAAGTTAAACACGCCTAATTTTGACAAATAAACAGATCAAACAGAACTAAAATTAAAGAAAATACAAAAGTCAAATGCCTTTATTCTTCAAAACACAGTGTAGTGATAATTTTGTCGAAGAAAAAGGTAAAATTTAGAAAATGTCTTTATAAAAATGTAAGTTCTTATATCTTATTTTACTTTATTTTAGAAAGGTGTACAGTACACTTTGTAGCGATTGTGTGCCTCATCGGTCTAGGGCAATGCCAATGAAAATCAGGGAGTTTTTGAGGCAGCTGCCATTGTCGATGATTCTGCCATATTCGAGGCGGATGGAGTGATGAACAATAATGGCGTTACTGATGAATTAGTTTTCAATAATTATATCCTGATCACAATCTTCAAAAAAATGCAAAATCTTGCTCCTCAGGAGACATTTTTTTTATTATTTTTATTATAAAATGACAAATTTTAACTGGATTAAAGCATACTTTAAAGAGATAAACGAGTGTTTTGCGAGTTTTAAAGTAAGACGATCTCTTTAACGTTCAATTATAGTTTATATCGTTTAAAATTAACAAAGAGTAGACTTTCATTTTAAAATTATATTTTAGAGTCGACTTTTATTTTAAATCTAAATTAGAGGTGGCTTCAAATTATTAAAATTTTGTGCCATAGATTTAAATTTTTTAAGTGATTAGATCGAAAATTATCAAAATCGGTAAACCGTTTTGGAGAAGGGCGAAAGCGATAAAGCATTTGTGTGTGTTTTGAACTTTTAGATAAGGATATCTCGAAAACTGGTCATAAGACAATTTAAAAAACAGATTTGAATTAAACTCATCAACAACAACCTTGGTTTGTGTTACAGCCAAAAACACATTTCTAACTTAAGCTACACGTATAAAATATTATTGTCATTTCCTAACAGAAATTCCAAATAAACTACAATTCTATGTTTTTTTTGTTCCTAGCCTTTCTCGAACTTCCCAGTCTAGTGACAACCATGTATTCTTCTTTAAAAGTTACAAAAGACTTTCTCTTTGAGTCCTGCTTAACGCCAGAAAAAAAATTTCTTCCGCAGATATTTCTGGTCCTATGTGCTAGGAGAAAGATTGGAAAAGATGATACAACCGCTAACTATATGAGCTGTAATACAATGGAAATGTAGTGCATCAGAAAGTCATAAGACGTCCGTCGTCTATATTTGGTTCGGCGAAATCAAGAGAATGGAATCCCAGTACCCAGATTTGAGACGACAAGGAAAACCAAACCTCCGTTTTAAAGAACAAGCCGTTGTTAATGCCAGAGCGCTTGATATGGCTGACTGGAAAGCATGATCCGGATGGTTGAGAATTTGTTTTTTTTTATATGGTTATAAATATTGTTAATTATGGTCACCTTAATATTTACGCTTTTCCTTTAATTTCAAAATTAGTGCCACATGTCACATTTCACACAGCCAAAAAATTCGAAACATTTCAACAATTTAAGTTCACATGAGGCAAGGAATTTTTTGATTTTGAATGAAGCATGATGCTAGTGAAAGAATTACTAAAAAAATTGTAAATTTGATTTTAGAAGAAAATGTCGTCCGACAACAGATGCTCCCGGTACCTGGTCGTGGCCATATGTCCACTCTAATTGCTGATCTAAAAAATAAACATTTGAAAAAATAAAAAAAAACCTTATACGTGAGGTACCCTTTTTAGATTAATACAAAAATCAATTTGTGTTCACTCGAATACTTGCTCTACTTGGAGCAAGTCAATGGTGCTTATTTTGACATTCTCTTTCGTTCGAAAGTGAGTCGAATTCGTTGAAACTTAATTTTGAGACTCGGCGATTAGAATGTTAATCGAACAAATCGAAAGTTCACCCAATCCATAGAAAGTTCATTCATTTGCGAAAGCTAATTCAATTTTGACATTCGAAAGAATAGAATTAAATGTCATTTTTGTGTCGTTTGAATTTTTCTGTCCAGTAAGCAACAAAACATGTAAGTTTTTAATTATTTCATGGAAAACAAATTACTTTTATTAATTTTATTGTTGTTTTATCTTTAAAGGTCGCATTCCAACTGGACAAACCGCGAACAAAAGTAAAAGTTTATCAAAATAGTGGAAGAAAACCCGGAGGTAGCAAAGGGTTTTTTTTAACACCCGCGTTGATACGGAAAGCATCCACTATCCTTCTCCTCTGCACTTCTTCAACACCATCTTCATTTATAAAGAACACATATTTGTTTTTTATTTATTATTTTATGTTTTTATCAAAGAAATTTAAATTATTAAACAATAAACAAAACAATTACAACTAAACAAAGATTTCACTTTTTGGTTTTAACTTTTGACATTTCACAAACACTTCTCTTTTGTTTTTGATATTTTAGTGTGACCAAGTGTATACGAAAAAAATACAAATTTAGAACGCGTCATGAACAACTTATTTTTTTTAAGAATAGTTTTAAAACAGCTGAATTGACACAAAAAATGTAATGAATATGTAGTTCTTTATGGTTAAACTTTATTTTTTAATGAAAAAGTGTATTATTTATTTTGTTTCTTGATTATTTATCCAACATCTATAAAATGTTTAGAAACAAAAAAAATGTAAAACGGTCATACTAATTCAAATAGAAATATAGTAAATGTCAAAGAGCTGATAATGAAAATGAATCTTTTTTGAAGTTCATTTTATGCTGTCTTTCGCAAATGAATGTTATTCGTTCGAATCTCAAAATTAAGAAAGTTCATTCGAAGGAATAGAATCATTCTAACGAATAGACTATTCATGAGAATGACAAAATAAGCATGAATATCTGTTATTTAATTTTCTACAGAAGAACAACGAAAATGTCTTAGAAGATTTAACTGATAAAATCTTAAGATTTCTTGGGCTACGACCATTCCACAAAAGCTGAATTGAAGCCCTGAAAATATAAATTGTCAAAACTGAGCTATAGATCAGTTGTACGAGTATTATATGGAAAACTGTTGAGCTGGAGAAAATGGAAAAAACTTGACTAGAAGGGTAGGAATGGACTTCCAATCGAAATAACCTTTTACCCTACCGTTTTATAATAATTTTTATGTAAGTATGACAAAAAGTATGAACTTTCTTGAGTTAAAAAAAAAACAATTATTTGTCACAGTGTAATATTATTTCCGTCTAATTTTCTCAATGCCCGCTGTTCTCCAACCCAATTACAAAAGCAAAGAACTTCGAGAATTGTTCACTAATCAGGTAATAACAACTGCTGCACACCGAATAACAAAAGCACCTGTACCTATACTATTTCGGTTTCGCCATCATGGATTCTACTTGTACTTGTGCATGTGTGTGTGCGTATGTAGGTATTTCCGTTTGGGTTTTCAATGCAAATTACACGTGATAATAAAATAATTGCTTTTACCAAAAATAAAAAGACGACTATTTCAATTTTTATGTTGTTCGCAACAAATGGTTTGGTAACGAAAATGTTATTACTTTGTTTGCTAGCTGCCTGTTGTGTTTTGGGTCTTGGTGCCACGAAACCGGTCACATTGTGTAGCATGCGCTGTCGTCCTTTAACAACAGATAATAACAGGGAAATTTACGCCGCCGCCGCCGCAGGTTGGCGTGGTAAGATAGTAGCCCACACCGTCGTTGTATTGTTTAAAGTCGCTTAAGGGTTTGATGATGGCACCTGCTATTGTAGCATTGAGCTGTAATTTATGTTGATCCGGCTCAGGTATGATCATAACACAAAATGTGTTAGAAAGCGGATGTCTTCAGAAAATATTAAAAAAGTATCCAATTAAAATTCCTAATCCGTCATGCATCAAGTTTTTGAATTTCCTTATTATCAAGGATACTTTTAATTAATAGACTGCGAAGTGATAAACAGCTAAGTCCATGGTTCGACTGTCACGCAGAAAGTCTTGGGTGCAATTCGCAGCCGCAAAATAGTTCCTCTTGCGAAGAATTGACAAATCCTCTAAGAGTATTCCATTGTCATGAAAAGTGCTTCTTATTAGCCGTTCGGAATCGGCAGAAAATCGTAGGTCTCCTCCATTCCTGGTAACACAAGAATGGTTGACAGTTGTAAGTCACAAGGGCCTGGTTCACTTCGATCTGTTGCGTCACCAAATTTATTCTTTTTAACATATAACTGATTTAAGTATTACCTAATGGCTCAAAAATAGAAGCTAGTCAAACTTATAACTAAGCACAAGGTTTTAGGAAGAAGCATACAAACTTTAGGAAAGTTATATAAGTTTGAGAAATATGAGCAATTCAATGACTAACATATATTTATATCCCAAGCAGTTCTGCTAGAATCATTCTTTTCAGTCCAATCCAAGAGTTGAGTTTTTGTCCCATGTGACACTTAAAAATTTTGACAAAAAAATAATATTGAGACTGAAAATAGAAATTTCTTTGTGAAGTTTAATGTTTCAGAACTTCTCTTACTTGATTGTACTTAATAATATTTGATTGAACGTCTGCTCTTTGAACATTGATGAAACATAAATGATACAACACATACATTTACTATTAATTAACTTATTGTTGGACTACTTGGATGATGGTTGCGACTTTATTTTAAAAAAAAGACTCAATACCTACTTGTAAGAACCCTTTAATTATTATGCAAAGTATTAAAAATGCTAAAAAATATTGGCTTTCATCGGCAATGTGGTCTTCTCTTCCTTCATTCGTCGTAACTGCATTTGACTGCAAAGTATTTTCGCAATTTGTAAGCAATGCAACTGACTGAACTCCATTCAGTACTCCCCGAAGACATCGTGTCGCATCGCCGCCGCTCGCTCGCAACGAACGAAACAATTTTTTAAAGAAAATCCCAGTCACATGAATATCAGCAATGCTAAGAAAACATCACACGAGAACAGAAGTTATCGCGGAAAAAATAAAGGGGAACACAAAAAACTAAACCTGTCTTCCTTGAAGTCTTACTCCTTTTAGTATTAATGTACGAGTAATGTATAAACCTATAGCTATGACAGACGTTTATTTCTTTCCGCACGGTGATTTCACAAACACCGGGTCGAATTCTGCCCTTTGCTGGTGTCTCTTCACTATCATCACACCGCTATGCTATATGCCACTAAAACAGAATACAAAAGTGCATCCGTTTTTGTTCTTCGGAACTTCTTCAAAATGTTCTTTGATTCCCATGCATAGTCCATGTCTAGTTGAAGAAAAGGTATGTATATATAACTTAAAACTTATTCTTATGTATGAGCAGAAAATGATCTCTGTGCAAGAGATTCTTCTTTAAGGGCTGGCTAATGGTATACGCATCGATGATGATGATGATAGAGAACTCAAGAACTTGCATAAGGATATGGCTGGTTGGCTCGAAGAACTGTAATAACTTTTTGGCCTTGGTGGGCAAACACCTTGTATATAAAATATTCGACTGCCGTGTCGCCATTATTTTGAAACCAAACCAACTTCAACCATACTCTGATGCCGGCTGTTATGTCAGATGACTTGGGCTGAGTGTTTGTCGTTTTGATGAAGAGACAACTCAAATGACAAAGGGGACGAGAGATTGTCAATTCCTTTGAGTTTTTCTATACTTTTTATTTAAATCATCATGGTTAATTGTTTTATGCCCGTATTGGTGTTGAACTACTCTTTTGACTATTTGGGCCCTATTGTAACGCATTACATCAGTTACATCAACCACATCTTGGAACTACATCTTATATTTTTTTGATTCAAACATCAAACTGGAAAAGTTGTATGATGTAGCTGGAAAATGTATTTGATCTAGTTGGTAATATGAAATTTGACATTTCCATAGGTCGATGCTATCTCAGAAACTCCATCCCAAGATTAAGGAATGGAATTTGGATACACGATACACGATACAGGATTGTATCTTAAAAAGCTACAACGTTTTTATATTGAAAGATGTTTTCTTCTACCAGAAAACGGGCCCAACTATGTTCTACACATCGAAACTGGACTCGCTAAAGCCTTTCTAACAACTCTCAACCTACATTTTTCGTATATCCGGAAAACACTGAAGCTTCCCAACGGTAGATTACGAGTACCATGGATTTCGTCTGAAATTATTATAAGAAAGTATATTTTTTCCCGATCACAATTTTTAAACGTGTTAAATAGCATCTACTACTTAAATCTCTATAAGATTTTAAAAGCTTCTCTTAAATAGAGCTATCTAATTTTAAATGAATTTACATAATTTATTAATCTCACTAAGCAATCAGCAAGGGATTTTATAAATTTTAGCATCATCTGCAAAGATTAAACATGATGAATAAGAAATGTGTAGAGGCCAATCATTAATAACAAGAAAAGAAGTGGCCCAAGATGACTACCTTGAGGAATACCTGAGTGGTTGAAAAAGTTAGTCAGATAGCTCTTTAACCAGTTAACCAATTGACCATGAAAACAAAAATATTCAAGCCTTTTAAGCAGTATTTTATTATTCACTCTTTTAAACTATTTCTGAAGAAAAGGAACAACAACTCCTGACCCTCTCTGTACATGTTCTGATTTATTCCAGAGACGTAGACTCCTTTGGGAGATTCCTATTACAATGACTCTAGCGATCTGGCAAATATAGATACATGTATGTAGTACCAGTGGCGTAGCGTAGGGGTGGTGGGGGGTGCGGTCCGCCCCGGGCGGAAGAAGGCCGGGGGCAGCAAAATATCGCCGGTGAAGCGTTTAGAGTAGAGATCATTTATGTTTCTTGACAGAAGGTTTGACAAGTCAACAAACAACAATGACGTACATTTGAAATTTGCCACCCTGCCTGTGATTCGTCGTTGACGCTCTCGGCTGATTTCCGGGAATTCGTAAACGGGGAGTAAGGTCGTAAGAGTGCATTCTGTTATTGTCGCGTGACTTATGAAACTAAAACGGAACGTTCCAAAACTCTCGCAAAACTGAAAGGGAGCGTTCCGAAACATATGGGCAGACTTTTGACCACGTCAGCGCCGCCAGCGCAGCGGTCTCGCATATCATATGTTTCGGAACGCTCCCTTTCAGTTTCGAGAGAGTTTCGGAACGTTCCGTTTTAGTTTCGCGAGTCGAGCGACAATAACGGAATGCACTCTTAAGGCCTTACTCGCCTTTTAAGTAATCCTTGTATTGTTTCTGTTGCAAGCTGTTTGGCAATTTCGGCTCGAACTTGGCATCTGAAGAAGGATTCAACAAATGGTGGAAGCTAAATCGAAGAATCGGAGACCATGAGAACAGCCTGGACCGTGAGCAGAGCTTCTTGAAATGAAAGGAGTTGCAAGTTCACTAGAACCGTAAAGCAACCATCGATCAGAAACAACAAGAAGTTTTTGAAAGTGAGGAGAAGAAGTGGAGGGATACCGGTTGTTGAATATTATCCAGCCAAACAGAATCTGGCCTTCAGAGGACATCGAGGAGATGATAGTTGCAACCGCGGGAATTTTCTGGAGTTAGTGCACCTTCTAGCTAAATATGACCCTCTTCTAATGGAACATCTGACAAAGATAAAGCTGAGAGCAAGAGTCCCAGTTTCGTTTTTATCTCCAGAAACCCAGAATTAATTGATAAACTTACTGAGACAGCCAGTTTGATCCACCATCATCCGCCGCATTCAAGAAGCTAAATATTATTGCGTAATCTTCGACAGTACACCAGACATCTCCCACAAAGACCAAATGAGTCAGGTTCTGCGATACGAAAAAAGGTCGCCGTGGTAGAATCTTTCATCAACTTCTTCAAACCAAAAGGAAAAATTGCAGGAGATCTCAGCAACGATATAATCGCGAAGATAACATCAGACGGACTGCACATACAGAACTTGAGAGGACTTGACAACGCTGCCACAGGGATCCACAATGAAGTTCAAGCACAGATTAAAGTACTTAAAAGCTTTACTAGTGGAGAGCAGAGACCGTTTCGTCCAAGGCGCAATCGACTTTGCTAAAACTCAGCGAAAAACTCGGAATCGAACTCAAAACGAGAAGAATGCATGCATGGCGAAGGATCCGCAGATACAGCTTTGTCTCACGAGCATGAACTCCGTCGAGAGGTGTTCGCATAATTTCAGAAGATCATTCAAGTTCGGATTTTTGACGCCAGATAAACTTTTGGACACCAAGTACGAGTGTGATCTTTTCCATGTATTAGAAGACAAGGACGAGTTTCAAATGGAGCGGAAGCGTCTCCAGCAGTTGGTCGCCAGTTCTGAATCAGAGGAAGATATAAGGGGCAAAGGATCACTGGAGCTCCTCCAGTTCATTAAAAAACTGAATCTGGGGTTTTCGGTTCCAAATATAGTCATTTTGATTCGTATATATTTGACTTTGGCAATTAGTGTCACTAGTTGTGAGAGAAGTTTTTCGAAGTTGAAGCTTATCAAAAATTATCTCAGATCCACTATGAGCTCAACTAGACTATCAAACTTGGCTATATTGTCGATTGAACAAGTATTGGCTGCAAATATTAATTTTGACAAAGTTATTTCTGATTTCGCTGCTCGTAAGGCCCGTAGAATCCGTTTGTGAATACGCTGATCCTATTTTACCTTCGATAAAAGATACCTCATTGCCTGTGAAATGATGTCTTGAAATTTTAATTAAGTATTGAATGGGGCCGCAAAATGGGTCTCCCGCCCCGGGCGCCAAGATGGCACGCTACGCCACTGGGTAGTACCACACGGTTAAGCGAGTAAGTGCCCTTTATTCAATGTCGTATCAAAATGGACAAACTTAGGGTATAAATGTTTCAACTATAGTGCTGGTAACTAGGTAAACCTTACCTAACACAATAATAACAGTGATAACTTTAATGATAATAACAATTAAAGAATTAATTTAACTTACACATTATTTATTATTTTTATTTATTTTTATTTTTCTAAAGACAAAGGCGCAAAATTTTAGTTGAATCAGTACGATATTAAGACTGTTTTAGTATGAAACTAGGCTAAAACTACTATTTTGCAAATTTTAATCAAATATAGCACAAGACTTTCTCTACCCTTTTATTAAAGATAAAATCACCGAATACCTATTTTAATTATATAGTATCGTGCTAGCTTCATATGACTTTTTGGCATTTACAAACGTCAAAAAAGGTTTGTTAACTTAGTTTTTTGCACGAACTGTCATTGGTTTAGGTGTATTCAAAAGCAATTTATTAAGAAAATTGCTTTAGAACGATACTAGTTAGAAAATGGTTAAAATAAAGATTGAGTAAACTACTTTAAAGTTAATAAATTGTGAAGTAGTATCATACTAATTCCTTAATAATAGGCTGCTTAAAATTTTGCGCTAAGGTTTTTTAAATCTTTTGCGATATTGAAAAACTGACTAAAATTTATTTTAACATGGTTGGGGACAACATTTTGGTACTTTTTATTAAAGTGTTTTAACTAAAAAATTTAACTTCAAAAAAATTATCAACATAAAAATTGAAAATTTATTTTATCTTGCACTTTTGGTATGCATACAAAAATTGAAAATGGTTCTTAAGAAGGTTTCATTAATAACCGTTTTTAGGAAGAACATTTTTCACTTAAGTTAAATAACAGATTTTGATTAACATATTTTTTAAAGTTCTTTTTAAATTTGTTTAAAAGTGCTGTTATTTTTATCGTTTTAATAAAGTTCTCAAAAAGTAAAATGCAATTGGTTTTATTAAATTCTGTTGTAATCTCAGTTTTAATCTAACATAGCGGAAATCCTCACAAGAAGAAACTACAACTTTGGCAATTCTTCCGTTATTGCTAAAAAAATTCACACAAATAGATGTATATCCCTTGAGTATATTTCCCGAAAACGAGTAAAGTAAAAGTTCAATTTAGAAATAATAGAAAGAAATGCAAACTCCTACTATTTGTTACACAATACACAAGAGTAATGAACGGAAGTATGCGATTGTTCATTTCGAATGAAACACTTTTAGAAGTTTTGCTGTTTTGACATTTTGTCATGTGTTTTTTTTTTTTGTTCTACTTTTTTTTCAAGCCAAACGAATCCCTTGATTATTTGGCAATTGATTGAGATAAGAAAGTTGAACTTAAATAATAGTGGGCGGAAATGAAGGGAATGGTGTTAATTTTGTTTTTATTTTGGAGTGCGACTTATGGATACCTACACTGAAAATAAACTACTTTAATTCCATTTATTGATGTAGCTTAACAATGAACAAACGAGTATGTTTATTAGCATAAAATGCTTTAATTGAATTGAAAAGAGTTTAAAATGTTTGTCTCAAACATACCTAAATATTTTATAGAAATATATATATTCATCTTATCTTTTGTGGTTCTGATCACAGAAAATAATTTTGTTTCTTATAATTCTTAAATAGGATGTTTTCATGACCTTTTCTTCTCAAATCCAATATTTTAAATAAAAATTAATTGTGTATAGTTTATATAATTTTACAGAAATAAGGTGGTTCTTACTATAAGTCTGTAAACTGCACGATAGTAATCTAGCGAAATAGCCACTTGCATTCCTTTTCTTTAGCAATTTAACTGTGATACTCACGCTTTTAGAAATGCCCATCAGTTTACCATTAAGTCAAACATCGGACCTACTGTGAAATACAGAGATTCTTTTTTTCAGCCGGACTACACGAATGTGGAATGCTCTAACCTAGCTCTTTTTTTCCTTCGTATTGTAATATTTAGAACTTTAAAACTATTGTGTATCGTTTTATTCCTTTTAACCCTTTCTTCTTTTCCTAACGCACGTACTGAGTTTGCGCTTATTATAAAAAAGAGCAAAAATGTAATGACTGTAAGTTTTTTAATTGATCAATAAACAAACAGATATACCTAAAAAGATAGTTAAAAAGAGGCGCAACCATTCATTGAGAACCTAAATCTAGTGACTTAGGCTAGCCGCGCACTGGCAACTGTGATCGAAATCAAATACTTAAAAAATCACCAGTTGATAAGTACCGCGCACTGGCAACTCGTTACTCACGACGTTCACACTCTTTTTCTCTCTTGCGCTTATAGAAAACAGCTCAACTGTTGCGAATTAATTTAAGGCAATCGTTTAGTTTGTGTCAAAACACAAACTTTTTAGTTGCTCGAATCGAGTTGTTCTAAGTGCGCGGTGTCCCATATTTCATTTTAGCAACTAAACAGTTGCGAAACTAAAAAATTGAATGTGCGCGCGGCCTTACAGCTCTCAAGTATATCTGTGTATTTTTTGTGGGGCATGCGACTTTTGCTGAATCAGAACTCTAAAAATTGAGTTCAATATTTAATAACTTTCTCTATATGGTTTTACGATATATTAGGCTATAAAAACGCAATAACGCGCAATCTCTAAACCACGCATGCTGTGTTATGCCCAGTTCCTATACGGTTTCACCTACGATATTGTGCATCGGTCCGCGGATGATCATTTCAATGCAGATGCGCTTTCACGGCTTCCGTTGAAATACGCCCCAAGGATAGGGATGACATCACATACTACAAAATGCTAAAATTTGACACTGTTACTGACCTATTCGCACGTGATACTCGTAGGCATACTGAAGATGAAAGCTCTTGCTAGGAGATAGAACTTAGTGCACTTGCTATGATATCTACTCATTCGGATAAAAGTGCATGAGTTCTCAGGTAGTAGGCTCAGCCACACTACAAGACCAAAAAGAAGGTACTACATAAATTTTGAAGAGCTTTTCCTAGTTTAGTTTATAATTGACGCGCACTCAAGGGGTCTTTCGTTTGATGGCCGCGAATCGATCCGAACATTGATAATATGGCTCACGAATGCTTTGCATGCAGAAACATGGTTATAAAAAAGATACAGCATCAATGGGAGTACCCAACTAGTGCGTGGCAGAGAGCCCACATAAACTTCGCGGGAACATTTATGGACAAATATTTTCTGATCGTGATCGATGCGGTTTCGAAGTGGCCAGAGATTGTTTCGATGACGTGTATGACAGCTTTGAAAACAATAGTCGTGTACGTGATATTTTTGCTCGTTTTGGGTTACTTGCCACACTTTCTACTACTTTTACACCGTGCACTTCCAGGAATTCACCAAATCAAATGGTATTATCCACAAGATCTCTGCGCCGCCGTATCTCCCCGCTACTAATGGACAGGCAGTAAGATTCGTGAAGAATATGAAAGTAGCACTTCGCAAGTTGGTAATGGCTCGGGAGATAAGGATCTGAAGGTTTCGAACTACCTGATGCAATACCGGAAAACACCAAATTCTACAACTGGCATAGATCCATGTGTTTCGTTCATGCAGAGAGATATTCGTGTACGCCTGGATTTGGTTCGGTCCCGAACAAAAGAAAATCGCCAACAAAACTACAGAGTGCGACATATGCAAATGGAATACAGTACTATCCTGGTGACACGGTGCAGCGGAGAAATTATACTTCAAGGGATAAGGATTGGGAATTTGGTAAGATAGTCCTCAGGGATGAATTACTGCACTACATTTTTCCAGCACAGTCACCAGCCTTTGGTTCTCCACGTACTTTTATGTGAATTCTTCACCAATATTCGCAGTTTTATTACAATTAAGGGTGCTCCAAATAAGACCTACTAATATTTAACACAAATAACTTATTTATTTTCCAATAAACTTGTTTTTTTTTGCTGGTTATAATTGAAATCTTGGAAATTTATGGAAGCATACGGTACACAACACAGCCGATATTTAAATTCAAGATCACCACACATAGAGTACATGATTAGAAGTTTGATAGAAGTTGGGCTCCGAAAACCAAAAGCATCTATACTTCATCCAACAAAAATATGCAGTACACGTCTTATGGGAGAGCTTTTTTAAAATCAGTAGCGTGCTATATTTTTGCACCATACTAAATTGAAAAAATGTTTGTGCGCCCGTAAATTTTCGATTGCAACTGACGCGACGCAGACCCGACGTCCTATTGACCGCACATCTGAGTGTGCAGTGAATTGCTGTGGCCTATGGCTGTTGGTGATATTCAATTTCAACCCCCATTAAATATTGATGTGAATTCAGAGTTACCCTTGTTCATTTGGTAACTTGTTCAGTTTTTTTTCCTTGGGTTTCTGTTTAGGTGCTTTTGATTTTAGAGCTTTAAAAAAAGGGTCAATTTTAAATCAACACTACGACAACCCTGTGAGAGCTTTAATGAAGGACAGATTTATGCAATCCACTGTAGCCAGAAAGCGAGGCAAACGTCCTATCTTGCCCACACTGCATATTTTTGTTGGACAGTGTATACAACCATTGAGATGTACTGTTTGCTGCGGTGTTATGGCCGAAAAAGTTGTCGGCCTTTATTTGTTGGAGAATGAGGACAAAACGCCAGAAACTATTCCCGGCAATTCTTACAGAACAATGATCGATAATTTTTTGCGGCCAATAGCGGAGTAGCATCCTAATATGTGGTTTAATGAGATGCACCTACTTTGCACACTCCTAGAAAACTAGAATCTGCTGCTTGAATTTCTTGGCCACTATGTTCACCAGATTTAACTACGCCCGACTGTTTTTTGTTGGGATATTTAAAAGAAACAGAGTATGTTATGAAACCAAAGACTATTAGACTGTTGAAGCAGAATATTCGACAAGAAATACGGAGCTTGAAACAGAAAGACTTCGTGGTGTAATGAAAAACGCTTCAAAAGAGCCAGGGGTGGTTTATAACAAAATGGTGGACAGTTGCCTGATGTCACTTTTCATATGTATATCATATCCATAAGTGTGATTATTACCAGAGTTATTTGTGTTTAACAAAAATAGATAGGTCGCACTTTTAAAGTGGCAACAATAGTATATTTGTTATATAATTTTAATTTATATCTAAATATTGTTATTTTTTTTTTTTTTATCCAACCAGCTTGAAGTAAGCAAGTAAATAAATGTGGTGTAAAAATAATCGACCGCATGTATGTTCTCATAAATTTTTTTAGACATGGTCAAAGTTCGGTGAAAATAAATATTTCATTGTTTTTGTATTGAAAAATTAATTAATAAGTAAATATTAATAAATATTAATTAAATAAATTATCATCATCAGACCAAATAAAATAAAATTCAACTAAACAGAATAGATCTTCATCTACACTAGTTGACTGTAAATAAACCAAATAATAAAAGTTCCCTCGGCAAAAATTAAAAAAAATATTTTAATAGAGAATAAAAAAAAAAAAAATTATACAAACATTTCAAAACTGGTAATCCAAATTTAATCCACATGTTGTATCCTTATTGTTTTGTTTGTGATTTTGCTCATTAAATGAGAATCCATACAAATTTTTATATAAATTAAAAGAAACAATAATCTTTCAGCAACCGGTTAATTTGATGTTATATATAAAATAAAGTTTGAAATTGAATTTCTTTTGATACTTTTCGACTTAAAGCCGAATTATTAGGCACAACAGGAAAGATATATATAATCACGTTTAATTACGATATAATATTTTGATACAAGACAACTTCAGGTAGATTGAATAATCTTCTTTTGTTTCACTTTATCTGATAATTTTTATTTGGAATATACAAATGCAATTTTCGTTTCTTAAGAATCACTGTTTACAAACGGAGGTCATCTTATTATTTAATAACGTTCCTGGGCTATGATGGATTTTATTAACGATTCCTAGAAGAAGAAAGAAATACAAATAATGGATTATATTAAAGAGAAAATATTTGATGATTTGCGGATTGATGATGGTTTGCCATAAGTTAATTATTTCCAAGCCTCCATATACGCGGTCTCTTTATACGCGGTTTCGCTTATACGCGATGAAATTTTTTCGAAGCTCCCTCTACATACACGGTAATTATACGCGAGTCAACAACAATTCGCGGTATGAAAAATGAAAACATATATCAAGAAAAACTTTTTCGTCAGTTGGCCTTGCATTTACTTTCAAATTATTTAAATGGGCATATCAGATTGGCAAGAATATTTCTGCAATTTGTTCTTATTGTGTTAATGTATCTTACATTACTATTATTTATTGGTTCTTTTTTAAATTGGTAGGTAGTGCTAATATTTATAGATTTTCATCATGCATTCTAATATCTTTGACTATGTAATTTATACAATTAGAAGTTGAATTACAATTAAGCATTAAGATGTCTTCAGTAAAGCGATCATCACAACTTTCCAAGGAAGCATACAAAAAGAAGAAAGTTGTGTTAAACCTGGGAACAAAATTAAAAATTATTAAACGGTTAGAAAAAGGTGAAGGACCCACTTCGGTTGGACGTTTTTTCAACATAAATGAGTCTACCGTTCGCACAATCAGAACTAACCAAGATTTAATAAAAAGATCGATTAAAAATGCTACACCTTTATCAGCTAAAAAATAAAGACAAGTAGGAATCCGATAATGGAAAAGATGGACACTATGCTAATCGCGTGGGTTCAAGACAACAAAAAAAAAAAAAAATTGGAGTCGACTCTGTAACGATTTCAAACAAGAATAGAACACCTTCAGCGAGAAAAAGATGCTGATAGTGCATCAGGAGCAGAACAGGAACAGCCGATTTTGCAGCAAACAAATGATGGTTTGATAAATTCCGAAAACGACATAATCTCCATAACATAAAATTTACGGGTGAAGCAGCTAGAGCGGATGTAGAAGCTGCCAACAAATTCAAAGAGGAGTTCAAAGAAATATACACAGCTCAACAAATTTTTAATGCGGATGAAACTGGGCTTTATTGGAAACGTATGCCTAGCCGAACTTATATCTCCATCACGGAAGAAAAAAGTGCATCAGGATTCAAGGCAGCAAAAGATAGGTTCACTCTCTTATTTTGTGGGAATGCTAAGGGTGATTTTAAAGCTAAGCCATATCTTATTTATCAATTTGAGAACCCCAGAGCTTTGAAAAATATAAAAAAGACCGAACTTCCTGTGCATTGGAGGGCAAATAAAAAAGCTTGGATGAACTCAACATTATTTACTGACTGGTTCAGTAAATGCTTTTGCCCAGAAGTTGAAATCTACTGTAAGAAGCAAAACATGGACTTCAAAGTCCTTCTTATTTTCGATAATGCACCAAGTCATCTCCAGGCAATTTGCAATCTCAACTCAAATGTCAAAGTTATATTTATGCCCCCAAACACAACATCAATAATTCAGCAAATGGATCAAGGAATTATTGCAACATTTAAGAAGATGTATTTACGACAGACATTCCGCAAGATGTTAGAAGCCATAGATGGACCACATAAACCTACTTTTCGCGAGTTTTGGCGAAATTACAACATTGCTGATGCAGTAGAAAATATAAAGCCATCATGGTGTGACATAAGAAAATCTAAGATAAATGCAGTTTGGAGACCATTATGGCCAGAGTGTGTTGAAGATGTTGCTGTAGATGCTTCTGATTGCCAGGCGGAAAAATTGTTGGCCCTTGGAAAACAGATTGGAGTAGAAGGCTTTCAAGACTTGGAGCTTAGTGATATTAATGAGCTCTTGGAAGCGTATGATGCTGAGCTTTCAGGTGAAGAACTGATAGAGCTTGAAGAAGTGTCCAAAACGGTTGAAGAAGACATAACTTCAGAACATGAATCTGACGATCTCACCATTAAAAACCTTGAAAAATTAAACACCAAAATAAATGAGGCGGTCGAAATTATAGGATCCATTGACTCCAACTTGGAAAGGAGTTCAATTTGTTCAGCAGGACTGCTAAGTTCGATTGCGCCATATCGCCTTATTTTAGAGGAAAAAAGAAGAGCTGTTAAGCAACCCAGCATCTTAAATTTTTTTAAACCAATCGAAGAACATTAAGCTTTCACTCAATCATTTCTCATTAATTTTTTCTTTCGTTTATTGTTCTTGTTTTAAGTTTTTATTTTCATTAATTTTTCTTTTGTTGCTTTATTACCTATATTGTTTTTTTTTTAAGTTTTTTAATAATAAAAGGTTTTTGTTAAAAAAAATGTGTGTATGTATTTTCTTTTAAATATGCATGTATTGGTTTTGTTGGAACGCATCTCTATATTTTCGTACAGTTTCTAGTTTCCGCATACGCGAATTCGGTATACGCGGTGTTTTCTTGGAACGCATGCCTCGCGTATACCGGGGGATTGCTGTATATAAACATTCAACCCTATCACATATGTGTATATGTATGTATCACTCTGGGAATTCTGTTATGAATTGTGATGAAGACCTTTTGTCAGGCTTTTTTTCGAAGAATGTAGGTGAATTATTAAATGGATTCTTGAAAAGCGGTTGTCCGTAATTGTATCAAATCGAAAACAAATCAATTACACATCATAATTCAATTAGATCATAATGAAAGGGTTGATATCTGTGATATCGTTATTTCATTAAGGGCTGACCACGAGACAAAAAAAGTTTCGACCATGTCTCGATTTTTCCTCCAAGGCAGCCGAAAGGATATCAAGACGAGTTCGCTGAAATTTACCCATCATTCAATTAAAACGTCCACATTCAAACCCTAGTCCTATATTTTTGGCACACAAAAAAAAAAACAAAAACATGACTAGGCCGAGGCGGGACTTATGGTTTGCTTAAACCATTGGGCCGATAATAAGTCTCGATACGTTTCAGTTCCGATACAATCGCTTTCATATTATATCTGCCACTCTGATACCTATACCGCTAGTATATTATTATGTTTTAAGTAAAAATGTTACTAGAGTAGAGCAAAACGTATTTAAACCATCGATTCCAAATACTGATAAGAATCTCGAATCCCGTTGCCTTTTCGCTCAAATAAATTGTTCTATTCTAAATGATGTGAATATACAAAGTCAGCCCAAACAAAGTGCTGCCCAGTGCTCTGCATTTACAAGAAATAATTCAGAACAGAGCATTAAAACTGGCAGGAAACAGAAGTACCATAGAATCATTCCCAGCACTTGAACACCGCTCTTTCACAAGTAAGGCTCCCTCGAAGTAGTCAGTTACATACATCCCTCCCCTTGATCAGTTGACCCGTGATACCCGTTTCGCTAAAAATGCTCATAAGTTCACCTCCAAGTCCAATTTCGGACGGTCCGTTAAATACAGAAATTCGTTTTTTAGTCAATCAACACGATTATGGAATAATTTACCCTGATGCCATTTCAAGAGTTTAACATTATAAGGATCTCAATATCGTCTTGAGGGCGTGTTAATATTAAGAAGATTTATCGCTCCATTTCGTTTTCTGACATCACTTTATTTTAGTTTTTAGCACTCACTAAAAATAACTCTTTAAATGTTTTCTCTATTGGACTGTGGTAATATTGGAGACATTTTCGACAGACGAAAAAAAATAAAGAACATTTTTCGATTTTCCTTAGAATGAAATTTGAGGTCAAGAAAATATTAAAAAATATTAAACAAAAATAATAAATATTAAATATTAGAAATATTAAAAAAAACAACTGTAGTCAACCATAACATAAGGCTCAAAGATGAAGTATGATGTTGGTTTAGGATTCTTCTCTGTAACTTTGGATATATCTAGGTCGTTTGGGCTACCCGAATTTTTCAATCTGAATTGCTGGCTATCAGGGAAGCAAGCAAGGTACTCATCTCAGAACCGGAATACGGCTATTATCACAGACAGTCAAGCGGCTGTTAGTGCCATTAGTTCTAGTACATCATCCTCCAAATTGGTCCAGCAATGTCGGAATGAACTTGCTACCCTCAATATTAACCATTATGTCAATCTTATCTGGGTTCCGGGGCATTGTGGCGTTCATGGAAATGAACGGGCGGACGAGCTGGCCAGGCAAGAATCAGCCTTTACTTCATAACTCACTTGCGGCAAGAGTCAAACTTCCGCTAGGAGTTTAAAGGGCAAATTTCTCTTAATTTTTCTTAACGAATCAAACTGCATTATATTCAGAAAGGTTTGGCCAACTTATAATAAATTCCGAACACTTGACCTGATATGCAGACTCAGTCAAGACATACACTACACAGGTTCCTACCTATCTGTAGCGGACACTGGCAAATAAGAGACCATGCAGCAAAACTAGGCATTCCTCACAACACTCACGATTATAGCTGTGGGGACCAGCGGACCATTTCCTGTGCAAAATATTAGGAAGTGCATTTTTGACGATATGGACGAACTTTCGGAAATGAAGATCAAAGACGAACTTCGGTTACTTCTGTGCCGTGACCTTCGTTTGATTTCTTAGATCCCGATCGAGGGCACTAAGGGTATTTAGAGAAGCTTACGGTACGGGGATGATCACTCAATTCGATTAACTACTGTTTTAGCATCAGTCAACAAGCTGCCTAGTTTGGTACAGTGTAGATGGTGTCGGATGAGTCTGAGTTTTTTTCTCATTGTTTCACCAGCGGCACTATATTGAAAACCTACCTTTCTTTTAACCGAGACGATCTTTGAATTTTTGGATTTAAGTCCGATGTTGAAGGGACTTAAGATGTAATGGTTCAATTAGCCTTTCCGTCTATTACAATCTTCCAGCGATCTTTTCTATTCTCGTTTACTTAAACGTAGCTTAATTTTACATATTTTTGTAAATGACTTTAGAGCACAATACCAGTACCACCGTAACAATTAGATCATCAAATAACTTCGGGAAGCACTGTATTATCATATAACAATCAACATTATAATAGAAACTTGTAAAATATTTCATTAATGTCAAAAACCCTTCTTTCCGGTAACCCTGCATGGAATATGTATATTTTCTTCATCAAACCTTAAAAATAAAAACATCCCGAAAAAATTGTAAATCAAATTAAGGGTAACAAGTATTTCCTACGTACATGTAGCTACTTGTTCCTTCCGTCTTCCGGGGCCTCTTTCCGATTTACGTCTCATTAGGGTAAGTTCAAACAACACTATGGCATTGTTTATTTCGAAAAATCCTAAGACGTCACGGTCTTCTTTACATGTATGTATGTATGTTTACAGCAGCAGCATGAACAATATAAGGAAGTCATTCATACAGTTGTGCTGTTTTCCTATATATACATATATTTATGTATGTGCTATGTATACAGCATATACAAATCGGATAACCTGGGGTAAGTTGATATTCCTGTGAAACGTGTTATTAGTGAATTACGTGGGGAATCACTTCGAAACTGCGTCATCTTAAAAAAGACAACTAAAAAAAATGAAGGAAATTTAATGAACACAGTAACATCCTGATGCGTAGATATTAGAAAATTACGTTTTATAAAAAAAATAAAAGAATATACAATAAGGGTCTGTTTGTCGTTTCCATTCACTAATGAGCGTTCGAATATTAAAGACGCATAGTTGGAATTTGATTGACGTTTTTCGTTAAGAAATAACTACATACATATATCGATACACAGATTTCGTATAATTCTTCAAGGACAAAATTATAGTTTAATTATATCTTTTATTAAAGTCAAAGATTATTTTGAGCTGAATCCAAAATAAAAAAATATTGCCAAAAGGCTAATATTGAATTTTGTGTTTTTTACTTGCGATATACATAGGTTCTATAGGGTAAGTTTTGCATTTGGAAAAAAAATTGAACTCGAGATTTTGATCAAAGTTGACATTATGATGATAGTGAAGACGAAAAAAGTGGGTCCTTCAATTCTGTATGTCTGTATTTATGTACATCGATCTACAGCCTAAGCTACTGGAGCTATTTTCTTAAAATTCGGCACTTAAGGGTCTTCGGTGATTCCCTAGGGGAAAAATCAAATTTTTTTAGCCCGAAAACTAACGGTACCCCATAGACTCGTGATGCAAAATCTGATGTCTCGAAAACGGCTCTAACGATTTTGATAAAAAAAAAAATAAGTGTGCTATTATACAGTGACGAGCAAAAGTGATCAAATGTTTACACTTATTTAGAAAATGTTCATAAATGTACGATTATACGCAACAAATAATTCGATTTTATTTTAATATTTCTTATTATTAACTGATAAACTTATTCCACATAAAAATAGAAAGATTTATTCTACAAAATACGGGAAAACAATAAAAATTCAAATTGTTGCACTTGTCCAATTTTGCACGTTTTATTTTAAGCGAACAAAACAGTTATTATTTAAATGAAAGCTTCTATCCCTCTCATTCTTTACCGCAATTTAGCAAGTAACAGTTTATACTCGTATCATTACATTTTCAGGCTTTTTTGTAGAGAATTGTTTGTTTTAAGAAGTGTTTGGGTTGATCATAATAAAAATGAAGAACATTTGTAAGAAAATAAATGAAAGAGTTGTTTTTTTTATTAAAAAGTGGCGAATCTTCACGAGAAATATCAAAAATATTAAACATTTCAAAAACTTCAGTGTTAAATATCAAGAAAAGAAAAAAAATTTATGTTCCTGATATAAAAAAAGGTCGAAAGCGGTTGCTCTCAAACCAAGACGCAAGAAGAATGAAGCGAGAACTGATAAGTTGCGGTTCCAAGACACCAAGACAAGCAGCCTATAATATAGGCAAACCGGTAAGTGAATGGACTGCACGCCGGGCACTTAAAAAAATTGGATTGGTTGCCAAGGTGAAACCCAAAAAACTCCTACTGTCAGCTAAAAATTTGAAAGCCAGGACCATTGACGATTGGAAGAAAGTTATTTGGTCTGACGAGACAAAGGTCAATCGTGTGGAGACAGATGGTAGATCCTATTATTGGTCACGACCCGGTGAATTACTCCAATGACATCAAGTTCAAAAGATTCTAAAACATGGCGGTGGCTCTGATGGCTTGGGGATGTTTTTCGTGGGGATCTGTTGGACCCTTAGTCAAAATCGAGGGGATAATGAACAAGGAAAAATATCTTGATATTTTACAGCGAAATTTACCACCATTTTTACCAACAACTGGATAAAGTGAATCTGAGCTCACGTTTCAGCAAGATGGGGATCCGAAGCATACCTCGAAAATTGTGAAGGAATGGCTCGGAAATCAGGTGTTTAAGACAATGACTTGGCCAGCATAGAGCCCTGACCTCAACCCAATTGAAAACCTTTGGTCAATTGTGAAGCGACGGTTAGAGCAGTACGAAAGTCATCCATCTAACACTGATGAGCTCTGGAATCGCATAGAGCTGGAATGGAGCCGAATTCCTGAGCAATTCCTTCACAACTTGGTAGAGTATGCCAAGGCGTTGTTCAGAAGTAATAAAAAACAAAGGCTCGTGGACAAAATATTAAAAAAAAAATGTTTAATAAAACGTGCAAATTTCGATAAGTTCAAATATTTGTTTATATTTTTTTATTATTCTATAATGTATTATTAAATAAGTTTAATTTAAAAAAATATATTAAACATTCAATAAACAAAATTAAAAAATATTAAAAAAAAATAACTGTTTTGCTTTAAGCAATTCCTTAATCCCATTTATCAAATGAGTGCAAGCATTTGACCACTTTTGCTCGTCACTGTATGTATGGACTACATTTTGGCCAAAAAAAAATTAGGAAAAAATGCTATTAACGGTACTTGTCATAGAGCCTTTTTTTTTTACTTTCTCATTAACGCCTCTAACGATAGTCCTTTAAGTTTAAAATAATATTGTATATAAAAATATTCCAAAAAATATTTGTTGGGTTTTTTTGAAAAAAAAAAAAAAAAAAATAACTTCAAAACGTGTGAACGATTATTTTTTGAGATTATTTCCTAAAATCTATTCTACTAAATACTTAAAATTGGCATGCCAAATTTTGTTCATAAATTTATATTTTTTCTGGAAATAAGGCGGCAGTTTCATGCATTTGATCAAAGGGCACGGTAGTGCCCAGCCAAGTTCTGGCACTACACCCTTTTTTACAGGAACAAACTCAGGCGATTTTTGACCCCTCCCTATCTTCAGTACCACTAAAGTCAGAAACTTCAAATTCCGAATATTTGCTAAGCTAGTCAGGCACGGGCGCCTCACCAAGTTTCAATTTTCTAGCATAAGCAGTTCCTGAGATATAAGGCCTTAAAAATCACAAAAACCGTAACTGACTGACTGACTGACAGATCATCAAAATTATGGAGCACTTCCCGACATCGTAGAACCTTGTAATTTTGCACAACGGTAGGTCTTGTCATGCAACCAGAGGAAAAAATCGAAAATTTGAAATTTTCCATTCAGGGGGCGTGGGATCCGCCCACTTTCTCCGAATTGGTCTTGGTTGAAAAGAGCACTTCCGACTGCTGAAAAACGATAAAATTTGGTGAACCGGTAGGGCTTATATTGCATATAAAGAACCAAAAATAAACACCAAAGTTTTCCTTTCAGGGGGCGTGGTATCCGCCCACGTTCTCCAAATTGGTGTTGGTTGAATGGAGCACATCCGACTGCTGTAAAACGATGAAATTTGGTAAAGTGGTAGGGCTTAAATTGCATATAAAGAAAAAAATATAAAATTTGAGGTTTTCCATTCAGGTGCGTGGTATCCGCCCACTTCCTCAGAACTGATGTAAATTATATATGGCACACTTCCGATTGCAGTAGAACAATGAAATTTGGTGGAAAGGTAGGGCTCAAATCGCATATAAAGGACCAAAAATAAAAATCGAGGTTTTCCATGCAAGGGCGTGGTATCCGCCCACTTACTGGGAAAATGTTTAATTTATATGGAACACTTCCGATTGCTGTAATTAAGGTAGGTTTGTTAGTGTTAGGTATCTTGCCAGGATAAGAAGAAATAATTGAAGCGCAAATCAAAACAACCATTAACAAAAAGAAAATATACCAAAAGAAATAGGAAGCTATAAACTAAGTTGATTTTAGTAGGTAGGGTCCACCCTTCTATCCTTCCGTATCTTTCGAGATTTTGACATGGCAAAATATTAAAATCTTTGCAAAAAGGAGTGAGATCAGACCAAAAAACATAAATGTTAAAAAAAGAGCCAAGTTCTTCTATACAAAAACCTTTGTGTAACAAGTCAGCCGTGAAAAGTACTGAGATCTAAAAGTACGCCAAGTTCTTATTACTTCATGAAGGTTTAACACCGAATATTTAAAGTAGAATAATATTGAAACAGCTACAATGTAATAGAGAAATTTTATTATTTAATGACTACTGACTAAAATTTGATGGACTTACTGGTCAAGTTTTCAAAACCTTTTGAATTGGGCATAAGAAAAAACTTACCAAGTAAGCCCATCAAATTTTAGTCAGTAGTCATTAAATAATAAAATTTCTCTATTACATTGTAGCTGTTTCAATATTATTCTACTTTAAATATTCGGTGTTAAACCTTCATGAAGTAATAAGAACTTGGCGTACTTTTAGATCTCAGTACTTTTCACTGCTGACTTGTTACACAAAGGTTTTTGTATAGAAGAACTTGGCTCTTTTTTTAACATTTATGCTTTTTGGTCTGATCATTTTAATCTCATTTAATCCATGTTTTATATTTTTTGAATTAAAAAGTACTTTTACATAAGAGCAAGTTCGTGCGATCGAGTCGTGCATTTTATTTTTTTATGTTGTAGTTAGTTTGTTTAACTTCACCTGAAACATTTATTACTTAGCTTAAGCTATTAGAGTTCAGTCATGAAATTGATACTATTTCAAGTGTGGACTTCTACGGTAATGCTGCTCTACAAACGTAAATACAGGGTGGGCCATCCAGTGGTTTCTTTTTAAATCATTTTGACAATAATAGCTCGAAATCTTGACATAAAATCAGTATCATACCTCCTCGGAACGAAATGAGTCTCTTTACCATTGAACAATGTTGGGAAACATTCCAATATGAATGCTGTGTAGCCCAAATAGTGAGTTTTTTGAAAAGAAGTTTTAGGCCGAAATGAATCACCCACCGCGCCTGCTGTAGTTAAGTTTGTGCAAAAACTTCGTGAGACTGGTATGATAGTGGACAACACTCATGGTCCCCGTCGGTCGTCGTACGGTGCGCACAGACAAGAATGTGGCTGCTTTAGCGGAGAGTGTGAGACATACATCAACTCACCATCGATTTCAACAGCTCAACATTTCACGCACTAGCCTGAGGAGAATTCTGCACATTAACAAGCAAAATCGACGCACCTGGGGCTCGGAAAACCCCCACGTTATTGTCCAGAAGCCAATGCATCCACAGAGAGTGACAATTTGGTTCGGAGCGGCATGGAGAGTTGGCATCATTGAACCATTTTTCTTCGAAAATGAGGCTGGGAACAATGTTTCGGTCAACGGTAGGCGTTTCAGAGCCATATTAACCGATTTTTTTTTTACTAAAAAAAGAAGACATGGATTTGGACGACTTCTGATTCATGCAGGATGACGCACCATGCCACACAGCCCATGCCACAATCGATCTTTTGCCCACCAAATTCCCAAATCGGGATATCAACCGTCTTGGCGATGTCAATTGGCCGCCTCGGAGCTGCGGTTTGACCCTCTTTGAACTTTTTTTGTGGGGAACCGTGAAGGACCGATGTTATTCCAACAATCCCAAAACGATTTAAGCACTTAAGGCCAAAATATCATACAAGCAATCCGTGAGCCCGAAACCATCAACAAGGTCTTGGAAAATTGGAGTGACAGAATGCGCGGGTGTGAAGCCACATGTGGCAGCCACGACGTTGGGTTCCATAATTAATAGGAATGTTAACCTATTGTAATTTTTCTTTGAAGTGTTATATTTAAAGGAAGGACGCAGATCTTAATATTTTTTAAAAAATATAGCTTTTCAGTCGGTGGATTGTAGGAAAATGGCGGAATTCAAGAAAGCCGCGCTCCGTTAGCTCATCCTAATATTGATATATATGTATATTGATGAATTTGTCAATTAATTAAGTTCAATTCATAAATTTCGGAATAATTGGCTTATAAATTTTAAATCATTAGAATTTGGATTAAGAAAATAAATA
Source organism: Chrysotoxum bicinctum (assembly GCA_911387755.1). Lineage (NCBI taxonomy): Eukaryota > Metazoa > Arthropoda > Insecta > Diptera > Syrphidae > Chrysotoxum > Chrysotoxum bicinctum. The sequence goes on along the minus strand of OU426989.1, from coordinate 128,630,587 downwards.
ATAACATAAAAGAGTGAGGCTTTAGTTCAATCATAAAATCAAACCCGAATTAGAAATTTCAAAAATGTCCTTGAAATTAAGTTGATGATGGACGATTGGAAACAGGAGAAAGCAGATACTTTCAGAGTGATAAAAGAATATTTGGCAGAACACAATACACATTTTATAGTTATATTTAGCTTACACTTTGTGTAATCTGTTTATTTATAAACGAACTTTCTTAAATACTACCATCAATAACACTTCCATCAGCTTTCAATTAATTTAACGACTTAATTATGAAGATAAAAGCTTATTTTTTTTTAATTTTCTGCTACTTTTCAACTTATTAGATAATCAATTTTTTTTTATAAAAATTAAAAAACAACAACAAGAGAATGACTAATTATCATAACTAATTCTTATACGCTTCAGTCGCACCCTTTTTAATCTTTTAGAGAGGGAGAATCATGACAAGATCTTAACATCAGTCACACTGTATCTGTGTCTGTCTTGTTTGTTTTTTTTTTTTGTCAATGTTTCTATGCCATAATAAAATTCAATAGAAAAAAAAAACTCTACAGACTTGTCCGCATATATTATAATATTATTCGTGATCATTTGTTATTCAATTTTGTCACGATAAGATACTTTTTCATTAAATGTGAAGCTAAAAGATGCTTTAATTTTATTCAAGCAGGCAACAAACTAGTCGGTTAGTTAGTGAAAAGAAAAAAATTAATGCGCATTTTTGAAATATTTACAATTTGAATATTTTCTGTATGGTTTTAGATTTAGCAGATAAAAATTTTTCTATTCCAAGACCGTTGATAAATTTGAAGTCTTAAATTTTCATACAAAATAAAAACAAAATTGATGAAAGAGTTTCTCAAAAAGAACACACTTTAAGACAATATCATAATTTATTTTTATTTCCAGATCTGTCTTCATTAATTTTATTTGACTATTTGGTTCATATGTATTTTTGACGTTAATAGACAGGGGTTTTTGTAGTTTTGAAAAATCTCTTTCTTTAATGGCAATTTTGATAACGCTAATTGTGCATTTTTGTAGCTATAATTTATTTTTGCTTTATGAGTATATTTACGCAAGATTTATCAGTGAATCACTTTCTCCTCTAGTTTTTGGTGCGTTGCTTTAAAAAGTCCGATGTAAGATCTTTTATTTCAGTGGATGTCAATTTCAAAGAAAGAAAATATCAAAATTTGGAACGCAAATGTTGTAGATAGTCCTAGTTTTGAAAAATTGTTAAATGACTACTCAGCCTAAACTTACAATAATATAACATACTGCAATCTTTAGTAGAAATTGAGAAGATTTAGCATAAGATCAGTAGGGCGACTGTAGTTGTTTGGCTAAAGAAAAAATATCTTTGTTTGCCAGTACATTCGAAGTTCGGCTTAAGACTAAACTGATAATAAACTAACTTCCCGAGGGGGAGACATTTTGCGTTCGTATTTTTGACGAAATAGATATCACTCTAGAAATAAAAGGATGCTAATTTTAAGTCATTAGGAACTTCCAACATTATGTTATGAGAATAGCAGTGCAAGCCAATTGGAAACAAAAGCAATTTCTTATATTACTATGTACATTGATCATTAATTTTTTATAAAATCGATTGCAGACAAGTGGGCTAGAAGAACGCTTGGTAAGATATCAGCTTAGTGAAAAATTAATTTAAAGTAGCGCAATTCTTCAAGCACAGTATGGGTACATTATTGAAGCAGCCGATAGCAACAAGGAAGAAGAAAATTTTAAAACCGAGCGGGTGCTTAAATCTCAAGGACAAATACAAGCACTGTACATTCCAAATGGGGAAGACCAGTACTACTAAAGTGCTTTTGTTCACAACTCGCAATTTTACCTTTTTGTATAAACTCCGAAAATTTTCAAAAATAATGTATACAAATTTTAAAGCTCAGTTCAGACTCACATTTTGACATTGACTTCTAGAATGAACGATTATCAAAGATAAGTTGAGGCACATTTTCTATGGACTAAGAACATTTCACTATGAATTTATGATAAGTAAGTACATTGAGGCCAAAAACTTTTAATGAATGGGCTGAAGTTTAAATGGGATCTGTTATGTTTTAATTAACGATATGTAGATACATATGTAAGTAAAGACCAACCAGTGTGAATATTTAATTACTACATACATATTTTAAATTCGCTAGCCATACAAATAAAAATAAAATGCGCGACTGGGTCGGACGAACTTTCTCCTATGTAATAAAGTAGGAATTTAAAAACGAATGTTATTAGAGGAAACAGTTCATAAGGATAAAACTAACTTTTTAAATTCTCTTAGTAGTAAGAGATAAAAACAGAAGATTAGTCGTTGTAGTGGTTTCTTAAAAAAAATAAGCTTTTATATACAAAATTTTTAAAACATTTTTAAGAAAAAATTTTGGTACGCCAACTGGGAGCGGGTCAAAATGCTGTATTTTAAAATACTGTATGGTCAAAATTCTGTATGATACTGTATGTTCATAATACTGTATGGTTAATAATCTGTATTTTAAAATACTGTATTTCAAAATACTGTAATAACAAAATACTGTATGATCAAAATACTGTATCTCATAATACTGTATCTCCAAATTTTTTATCTCAAAATGCTGTATGAGCATGAACACCTGAATGTTTTCACAGATCAATTAGTTTGGTGCAATTATTAATTATAATTATTGATTGCAATTGTTGATTATAATCAAAACAATTGTAAAAATATGTCGATTAGAATCAACCTTGAAAACTCTTTAACAAATATCTTATTGATTTTATGTTGGTTATTTTCCAGATTCTTTTAATGCTAAAGAAACTTTGCATACACCCAAACTCCCACCTACCAAATCCTATAGTGTGCCCAAGCACTGTTTATACGTCGTAATAAGAAAAGGCATTATAAAAACTTTTTTACATTATCAAAACGATTTTTATTTTTCAGCATATTTACAGCATTTTGAAATACAGAATTTTGACCAACCAGAATTTTGTAATACAGAATTTTGACTTACAGTATTTTGAACATACAGTATTTTGAAATACAGTATTTTGAGATACACAGCCTTATTTTGACATTCGATTTCATTAGAAAGTATGTCGAATTCGAATAATTTGTATTTTGAGATTCGAACGATTCGAAAGTTCACCTTATCAATGGAAAGTTCATTTATCTTTCGAAAACTAAGCAAATTTTCACTTTCGAATCGTTCGAAAGAAATGTCATTTCATTCTCGTTAATTTTTTTCTGGCGAATAGATTCATAAAACATGTGTAGTATAATTTTAGTAGTATTGGATGCATAAAATGGATGTGATGCATCCATTATCCTTCTCCTATACAACTGCTCCTCACCGTTTTCTCTTTTCATACATAAAACAAATGCCATTTTGATTTTTTAACGTCTGGCTTTAATTTATCAATTATTTTCATAAAACAATTTACAAATGGTAGTTCAAAATTCAAGTGTGACCAGATTTGTGTAGATTAAGTGGCTTTGAAGTTGCCTTCTTTTTTTGTTTATCAATTTGGAAAACAAAATTAGTTTACATGAAAATTAAAACATAAATCAAGTATTTTATTATTCAGGGAAGTTTTACCCTGATTTAACATCTTTTTTATATCAATAAACTTACCATGCTGTTTTCTAAATGCTCCAAAATTTGAAAATGTCAGTTTTTATTGATGTACCTATTCAAATTCAAACTTTACCGAGCCGTTAGCATCACTTATCTTTACTTTATTTTTCTTAAATAATAAAGTTTTATTTTTAGACCATATTTTTCTTGAAATAAAAATTATCAAAAAAAAAAACAGCTTGGTCATACTAAATCAGATAGAAATGTCAGTAAATTTAAAACAGCTGATTTCGAAAATGAATTTAATTGAGGTTCATTTTATGCAATCATTCGACAATGAACATTTTTCGTTCGAATGTCAAAATATGGATAGTTCATTCGAATGAAAGTATCTATTCTATCGAATTAGCTATTCGTTCGAATCTCAAAATAAGGCTGACAGTATTTTAAATACAGTATTATGACCCATACAGTATTTTGACCTCAACCCACGCCGACTTTAAGTTTTTATTATTGTACGGATGAAAATTCAATTTCCAAAAAAAAATATTAAGCCGTTTTTGAGATATCCAATTTTGCCAAAATTACTTTTCTTCCAAAAATTCAAAAAAAATTTTTTTTTAACTTTTGAAATGCAATGTTTTTTAAACTTTTTAGAAACATCTCTATAAAAAATTTCATTAAAATCCGTTGTGTCCATAGTGAGAAATTCAAAGTTAGACAAAATGGTTGTATGGTAGGTACAAGCTGTTATTTAATTAATTATTATATTAAATTAAAGATCATAAGAATTAATTGAAGGAAAAGAAATTTTATCAAAATTCTAGGCGCCGTTTTCGAGACAAATATGGTTTTCGAAAACCATTTTTTAACATTTGTATGGCGGGTACCTTTATTTTTAGCTAAAATAATTTTTTTTTTCTCACATCCTGTAGACTATAATGAGAAACTTTTATTTATCAAGTTTAACAAAAATCTAGCATGGAGTTTTCGAAATATTGAGTTTAAAAAAAAAAATTTGATTTTTTTTTAAATCCAAAAATTTTTTTTTTGAAAATTTGAATACATAATACTATTCAAATTTTTGGTCTGCTTTAGCAGAAAAAAAAATAATCAAAATCGGTTGTAAATCGGGAGGTACCCTCAATAGTCATTTAATAATTGCGAGACCCACTTTTTTAGTCTTCGGTATCATCGTAATGTCACCTTTGATCTAAATCTAGAATTCGATTTTTTTTCCGAATGGATTACTTGCCTTATAGTACCTATAAGTCGCAAGTAAAAAGAATTCATATCAAGAAGTTATGTACTAGTTACAAGCCACGTGCACTAAGTCTATATTTATTTAGTTCGTCACGTGCCTTAAACTTAATTTTCTCAAGGATTAATGTCTTCACGAAGATCTGTATTAAGAGCGATCTCACTCAACTAGAGACGGGGCCCAATCTCGTAGATCTTAAACTCCAAAATAATTTATTCCATAAATAGTTATGAAACAGACACCGAATAAATATTTCAAACTTGACAGCCATTCAAATAGAAAGAAATTATTAATGATAGCAATTTATGTAAAACATACAAAAGCAATGGTTGTTGAGGCAATATAAAATACGTACTAAGCACATGTCTGAATTCATGGTGTAAAAACCTTAAACTATAACCCAATCATGGAACCAGATATCTTAGTTTGTATTTTATTGTTACAGAATATTTTTTAATTTTTTTTTTAAACTAAGTTGTACAATTTGACATGGGAAGTCGTTGGTGAAAATAGTATACAAGGTTGGGCATAGCACTGATCCCTTAGGTACACCTTCTACAATATTGTTAATACTAGAGTAACAATGGTTTACAGAAACATAGAAATTTCTTTCAGATAAAATAGATTGAATTATTTTGACTAAAAACATTAGAAAAATAAGTCTAAGAAGTTTTAGTAATAAATTATTATGCCGATCGAACGCTTTCTCAACGTCAAGCTGAACCATTTCTGTAGTTTTTCCCCTCCTTAAGTTAGTCCTAAAATATTTTGTTATTCTATCAACTTTATGAACTGTACTACTGTTCGGCCCTAAAACCAAATTCTTCAAGCGGTAATATGTTATTTCATTTAACTTGTGAAAGAATTCTACTTTTTACTATTTGCTAAAAGCATTTGCTTCGAGAAATTAACAAACTTATTGACCTATAATTGTTCGGTATGTTTGCACTTTTACCAAGGCTTTAAGATTGGTATAACTTGTTCTGTTTTTCATGCATTAGGAAAGTAACATGACTTCAGACAGCATTAAAAAAGAAGTTGTAAACATTTAATTACTGAAATTGACAAATACTTAAGGTTCACATTTGCAATCAAATGCAATCAAAGCCTGAAGATTCTCTTGGTTTTAGGTCTACAAGGACATTTTTGACGTCTTTAAATGTAGCATCTTCCTGGGTATTATTAAAAGAACTTAAATAAATAATATTGAATGAGCCGCTGACCAGAGATTCAATAGTGGTATTACAAGTATTACCGAAAAAAGTTTCTGCAAGCACATTAATTTTTCACTGCTAGAAATCAATACATTGCTTCCTAGTTTCAAAGCTAGAACAAGTGTGTTTTTTATTTTTAATTATTTTAACCATGTTCCAGAATAGTTTACTTCCTTTGTCTAAGTTCTGAATTTTATTATTCCAAGAACGATTTCGATACGTTAAAATCGAATCTTTTATCAAAACATTAAGTATTTTAACTTCATTATTATAGAAAGGTCCTCTTTCTTATCCATTTTCTTCAATTGCTATTGCGAAATTATATTAGTTCACAAATATTAGGAGGTAATTATATTATAACGAATTTGTTTTTTAGGGACTGCCTTTTCAATAATTTTGTGTATAGCATCCGAAAAACAAGAAATACTTAGGTCTATTTGTTCTTCATTTAATATGTTATTTAAAGGTGTATGGAAAACTGTTAACCTTAATCGCATTTATAATTTATATATGTTTCAATTTGCATTATTTTTAATATCTAAAATATTATATGAGGTTAACGATCTAATTAGTACTGGTAAATGATCTGAGCTGAACTCGTTTATGAACATAGGTTGGTTGTTAAAAAGACTGGACACATTGGTCAAGTTTCAAGTACAAATCTTAAGTTGATGGATTTGACCTATAACTAGCAGGGTAATAAGTTGGATTGGGAGGGTACAAGATATCAAATGAATACCGTGTGTTACGGTTAAGAATGGATCGCACTTTAAATTAAAATGTGTATAACCAGATATGTATTTAGTAAATATGTAAAATAAATCGAAAATGAAATTTACATCATACTTTTAAAAGAAAGGGTAAATTAGCTGCGCGTTAGGCAGCTAGAAACTAAGATAGAGGAAAGAGGAGCGACAAATATGCGGCGGCGATAATAATGACATATGAACTCATTACATAAATAGTAATTCCATATAGAATATTTATAAATTTATGAACTTAGTGAATAAATATTTCCTCAACTACATTAAATATTAATATTAACTAGCTACGTAGGTAACTGTGTTGTCAGTAAACAGTTCAGTATGTAATAAGTAAATACCAAATTATGTGTGCAGAAAATATTTTTACATATAAACATATATTTTCCATTAATCCACTCATATATGTACATGTATGTACATATGACCCAAAGGAATCAAATTTTTTTTTTACATTTTTCTCATTAGCACTTTGGCTCGTCCATTCTGGTAAAAAACCAAAACATTTAGGCACGCAACACTTTGAACTTCTGTTGCAAGATTTTTGTAGTTCAAAATATTCACCATAGTTTGTGAAATTCACTAAAATTTTAACAAATTAAAACTTTACTGTTTTGTTTACACATAAACGGCAAAACTTTGGCATCTAATTCCAATACGTAATTAGTATTTCTTGTTATTTTTCAACTCTGGCAGCAATAAATTATGAATAATAACGCAGCTCGCATTCAGTCGTCATAAATCATACTAACATGGCAAGTATTTCCATTGCCATCAGTGCACATTCACCTAAAAGAAACTTATAACAACAACAACAAATTATAGACACAGATACAACGGCATTTGCAAAAACAAAATCATCACTCTAAATATGAATCTACACAGTGAAAAAAAAGTAGTAGGAATAAATCAAGGAGTGTATTTAAAACACGAAGAATATTTCAAAACAAAAAGTTGCTTAAAACTAAATTTGAAACTAATTTGTACAGGGTGCTTAGAGCTTAGGCTAGGTGAAACAAAGGAAAGAAGGACAACATTCTAAACAAAATTAGAAACACAAAAATGTTAAAAACACATCAAGATATCTCTCAGCGAAAACTTTGCATATCCTGGGGCGATATTACTCTCCAAGATATTTTTTGAATAAATTTGTTAAGAGATTATTAGAAAAAAAAACAGAAAAGCTGGTTTAGTTCGAGTCAAAGAAGAAATGAGGAAAAATTACCAAAAAAATTTGCATGATCTACAATTTCCTCGGATATATTTTTTTTTGACATGAGCTTTAGATTTAAATGTCTGAATTTAAAAAATAAAACTATGTAAAAATAAATAATTTTAGGGGTGCAACAGCTCGAAGAGAACCAGGACCTAGTGACTTACAAGTTTCAGCCATTCTTGTGTGCATGTTACCAGAAATTGAGGAAACCTACAGTTTTCTGCCGATTCCGAACGACTAATGAGCAGCACTTTTCATGACAAGAAATACTCAAGGAGGATTTGTAAATTCTTCGCAAGAGGCACTACACCCTTGACAAATTTTTTTTGTAGTGACTGAGAATCGGACCCAACACTTTATAAATGACAGTCCAACGCACTAACTATTATGCCGAGGGGTTACTACTAAAAAACTATTCATGGTAGAAAATATTTTTTTTTTCAATCTACAGCTTATATTTTAAGTTCATTGCTTCAATTAATTTTTTGAAAGCATAGCTATAAAAATACTGTTTTTTTTTATATTCTACATAAAGTCATCGTTGCAGAAAAAGAAAGGACTATAACTTTCCCCATGGTCGTGCTTTGAAAAAAATACCCATTAAATTGTACCTTTCTCTCTCTCTCTTTGTACTGTTTTTTTTATTTTTATTTTCATCTACAAGCATTTGCTTAACAGATAAGTATGTTTATAATAATAAGAAAATAATAAATAATTAAGAAAATTAGTATAAACAACAATTCATTTTTAAATTTTTCACAAGACAAATGTAAGTCCAAAATAGAATTTAATTCATTTAACGAATTGAATTCGAATGAAATAATCGATTATAATCGATTCAGGCAACATCTCGAGATATCTCGATTCTTCACACAAATCATTCGAATACTCAAATCATTCGAATGATTTTTCCTTATATACTTTCTCTAAGCGAAATGAGGACTCAACACTCGAGTGCCTATTCGAGACCGAGGAGCGAATATTGAACGAAAAAACAGAAAAGAAAACACACAAAATCGAGAACTCGAGAATTTGGTTATTTGTGTATCTCGTGTGGTTGTATTCAATCACTGGGTTTATATTTATATTCATTTTTGCACTCGATGCATCGCTGAGGGTTGAATATGGAATTGCAAAGGAAAGACGAGAGGCGAGAACCATTATGTTATGATTTTTTTGTTTTATTTTTGCTTTTTTTTTGCCTTGAAATGGAGTGTTTTTTTCCTGCTTTTTTTAAATATGATATTCCTTCGAAAATCATTCGAATGATCATTCGATTCTTAAAATCATTCGAATACTAATATCTCGATTCTTTAAATCATTCGATTATGCCCAACACTAGTTCAAATGCAGGTGTCCCGCAAGTAAGTCAACTAAGGCCCCTAATTTTTCTATTAACTATCATTGATGTTGAACTTATTTTTACAGGATCTGACCTTAAGATCTGCGCTGATGATAAGCGCATCTCAAAAATTTTGTATCCATTTCAGTTGCTCAATCGCTACAAGCAGACCTTAATAACTTCTCTACCTGGTGTAGCTTAATGTAAGCAAATGTCAAGCCATTACTAACTCTCGTAACCCGACGCTCTTGCCCCAACGTCAATACCTGAATAATAATCAACTAATTTCCATTGTCATTGCCATTGGTGACCTAGGTTTTATTTGTCAACTTAACTTTCGTGAAGATATTAGCAGTATTACGAGTATCAGCAGAGCTAATTCAACATTTGTGTTCGTTAAATGCTGCTCCAAATATTTTTCAAACCCCAACGTCACCTTCATATAACATTTGTAAGACACCTTCTAGAATATGCCTTCCAGGTCAAGGCCATCAAATTCATATTCAACGTATTGAGGCGGTTCAGCGTAGATTTGCGTTACTCCTTAAGAAAATCGTCTTAAGCTTATAAATATGGAAACCTTATGCTGACGTTGTGATAATGCAAAAATTATGTTTACACTAGCTCTTGACTACAATTCTTTGGAAAGCTAACAGCTCAACCATTTTCGATCCTAATCTCTCCAAATATTCCCTTCTACGCGCTTTCCTAATGTTATGTCGTTATTACCCGGTTCTTTAGTTTTAATTTAGTCTTAAAATTTTAATTGTTATTCTAATCTTAAGTATATATGGTGCGTGCTTGTATTAAGCTTATTATAGATATAAACGCCGGGAGTACATTGAACACTTCTTCAAACTTTGAAATCAATCGGTACGCGTTGAGTTCTGTTTTTCAAATATGAATAAACTCATTTAAGCATCGCAAAATGAAAACCAAAATACTCGAAAAAATTGTGATCAACCGAATCAAATTCGTTGCTAAAAATTACATCAACATCTATCTTCAGTTGCATTCACGACATTATGACGCGAAAACAGCTAAAATTGTCACAGTAGTGCGTCCTGACGAAACCATTTTGTGACTCTGACAAGGATTCTTTAGTCAACAACCCAATTGTATTTTTAACCAAACTTTCAAAAAGCCTAGGAGTAGTGTAGAGAAGGTCAACCTTCAGGCTGAAAGTAACTTTTCTTCTGATATCGGTCACTTACGTCTTCACTATGAATAAGACAAATTATTATATCTATGTTACTGTAAATTCCCGTGTTGGACGACATCCTAGAATTAACTGGTAAACCCAAGAAAAATTAATTTGATTCCATATTCCATTTCGGCCCTTTACGTAAATACTACGGCTTCACCTCTGTGTACTCGTGCATACAAAGAGATAAATTCGCAGGAATTTTGAATTGACACAACACAAATTGAACTTTCCTTGTACGAATTTACTGAAATATTAATAGAGTTTTAATGGAATATGAAATATATAAAATTTATCAACATTTACAATGTTTATATGCTTTACAGCTCAACCCTAGGATTTGGAACAATCCGGGCATTTACAGAATTTTAAATTTAATTGAGATTACATTATAATTGTTTTACTTTTGAGATAATGCGTGATTGTGTTGTTATTTTCTTTTTGGCAACACTGGTTTTGACAGCTCATGCACGTTTCGTGTTTTGTGTCACTGTCAAACATCTTCAGTTTGTTCTATAATTTAACCATGAATAGTCTAACAAACGAACAACGCTTGCAAATTATTGAATTTTATTATCAAAATGCGTGCTCTTTTAAGAAAGTTCATCGCGCTCTTCTTCCATTTTATGGTCAGTTTAATCGACCTACTGAGGCGGCTATTCGGGCTATTGTGACTAAATTTAGCACAAAATAAGCATTGTTGGACATTAAACCACCAACACGCTTACGTAGAGTGTGAGCTGAGCAAAATATCGCAGCTGTATCAGCCAGTGTTAGTGATGACCGTGAATTATCAATTCGGCGCCGTTCGCAGCAATTGGGTCTCCGTTACTGCACTACGTGGAAAATTTTGCTGAAGGATTTAGGTGTGAAGCCTTTCAAAATACAGCTGGTGCAAGAATTGAAGCCGAACGACCTACAACAACGCCGAATTTTTGGTGAATGGGCTCTTGAAAAGTTGGCCGAAGATCCACTTTTTCATCGAAAAATTGTGTTCAGCGACGAAGCTCATTTCTAGTTGAATGGAGACGTGAACAAGCCAAACTACCATATTTGGAGTGAAGAGCAGCATTGCAACAACTACCAATGCATCCAGAAAAAGTAACTGTTTGATGCTGATTATGGGCTGGCCGTATTTCTTTAAAGATGATGCGAATCTCAATGTCACTGTGAATGGTGAGCGCTACTGTGCGATGATAACAAACATTTTTTTTTGCGCAAAATGGAAGAACTTGACTTGCATGACATGTGGTTTCAACAAGACGGTGCCACACAGTTCGGTGAATTGTTTATTTCACGTTTGGGCCGGTCAATTGGCTTCCTAGATCGTGCGATTTAACGCCTCTAGACTATTTTTTGTGAGGCTATGTAAAGACTGGAAGCCAACATTGAAGCATTTATTCGTGAGATACCGGTCGAAATGTTAGAAAGAGTATGCCAAAATTGGACTAAACGGATGAACCATTTGACCAACATTTACATGAAATAATCTTCAAACATTAAATTATATCGACCGTACTATCGATTCAAATAAAGATTTTATGCATTTTTCTGAATTTTATGTTTTTTTTTTTAATTTCCGATAGCTCTTAAAAAATCACTCGATATATAAATTGTTGAAGGGCGTTTTTGTATGATAACATACGTGCAGTAACAAGAACTTCAACTACTAACAAGTATTTAGTATTGGCTGGAGTTATAGCTATTTTATGGATGCCAAACCGATCATCAGACTCCTTTTTAGTGGTTCTTAGCCATTATACTTCCAAGTTAAATCGTCAAAATTTTTGGCCTTGACTGAGATTTTAATCTAGAAAAAGCGTCTTCAGAAGCCAATGCACTACGCATCGCGCTACCGAAACCACACGAACATGTTTCATGTTTATCAATTATTACCTGAAGACTAGCATTTTTACTAGTCACCCAAGTTTGTTGTTGTATATTCGGTTTCTTTCGGAGTCTGATGGTTGGCTTGGTATCCGTGAAATAGCTATATCTCCAGCCAATACTAAACACTTGCTGGTAGTTCATTCAAGCTGATATTGTAATATTCAAACCTTCAAAGAAAATTATATCTGATAAATTATTGACGAAATTGACTTCTGTTATACTTCCGAGATATTTCGCATCTTCAATAATATTCTCTGAACTATAAATTGCTTTTGCCGTTCCTTGTTCAGGTTTTCAGAACCTGACAGCCACACAATCGGTTAAATGGGATATTATTCTCATCATTATATTTTTTACATATTTTCTCGATTTGCTCCCCAAAACAATTTGCTAAAAATTTCAAGTTACCAGTCTCGGAGTTGTTTGCAACCTTCATGATATAACAGTTAAACATAATTGAGAATCTGTTATAAAGCCATACAAGTTTTGACACTATTCCGACGGTTACTTAAAAGCAATTTCATTTTTTCTTTGATATTTTTTTTCAGTGTAAAACGTACGTTCTGCATATATATTGTGCATGTGGAATGTGTTTCGAGTTTTCAAAGAAAATAGCAGAGCAACATATCACGCTTTTGTTTGCATTTGTATATCGGTCCGAGATACAGCTTATGTAATATGCCCCCATGGACTAGTAATTCGGATTTAAAGGCGCCAATTTTTTGTTTTGATTTGTATCTTGTATCTTTTTTTTTGTATCTATATGAAGTTTATATTTGAAAGGAATTTTTTTCTCTTAAACTTTGTCGAAATTGATAAATGCTGATTTTACAGTGATTATAAAATGCAACGAAAAAAACTGACTTTAGATACTCGTACCTACATATATCACCTACGAATATGTGGAAAGATTTTGTGTCTCTGACTTATTTTAATAGTTAATTTCATTCCCGGCTAATACCTAAAGACATCTCGATTTGATTGTGCGGTTTTATGTTTTTTTTTTTTTTTTATTTTAATGCGGTCATTTTGAACTGTGATTGCCTGTGGTCTGTGTCGTACGATGTTGCTGCTGGCCCATTGCTACTGTTTCTGGCCGACTTAACGACGCGACGACACGAGAGCAAAACGATTGTTGTTGTGTGGTGCAAGTGAGAAATGGTTTTGGCATATTGCCCCTATGTGTTCACAGAGGATGCTTACTGAGCGGTAAAAGGGGACGCTGTTTTGGTATGGCCTCGGGACGGTAAACACCAAATACATTTTCGAGAAAAGTGCATTATTATTTTATGTGTTTTTGATTCAGTGGTGCGGCAATAAATTGTAATAAAAATCGGATTCCGAGGTAGTTTTCAGATTTTCTGTATCAAAAAAAGTACAAATAAGGTTGTACATATACAATAAAAAAATAAAACAATGTTTTACTATTTCATTCTTATTAAATTAAAAGAAGTTATTTTTGTTTAAAGTCTACTTCTTCTTGACATCATCTTCCAAAACATTGATGCACTATCTTGAGAATAGTGACAGGATATTTTAATTGATTTTGTATTTTTTGCATTTTTTCAAAGTTGGAAGTTTGCAAGTGTTACTAAATTAATATATGTATATAATACAATATTTAAGAGATGATTTTGTTCTGTTGATTTTTGTTGATTTTTGAAAATGTTCGAATTAGCAAAATTGGAACTCTATTATTTCTATAGAAAGTTTTAATAATCGAAAATCGAACAATTCTAGCACTACAAATTATTTTTTGTCATATTCGAAAAATTTCGAACCACATAATTCTAAATTAAATGTCAAACTCTTTCGAATTCCTGAATTTTCATTCGATATCAAATTTGCTTGGGAGCAATGAGATTAAAGAAATTTTTATTTCCAAATGTAAGCAATTTTTTTGTTAATATTTTATTAAAACTTCTAGTTTATAATTTTTGCAAAAGAAATCATCTAATAACTGTTGCAGGAAGGTGTCGATATTCGATATTCTTGTCCAAAATGTAAGTGATGAAGCAACCCAGATTTCAACACTAGAACTATGCAAAAATGAAAACATTTATGAACGAATTTTGACGTTCTACCTTCCACCACAGCTTGATGTACGAGTATGTACGAGTATGTATGTATGGAGGAAGTAGGATGTATGATGTATACATTTAAACAACATTTCAACACAAGCAAATGGATTTGTTATTTGTTTTTAATTCCCCATTCAATTTGTTCGTTGTATTCGGTTTTTCTTGGAATTCTTGTATTAAAATTTTGTAATTTTCTTAACTAATTTTACGATAAAATAATTTGCTAATATAAAAGTTACAGAAGGTATAGTTTATTGCGACTTTTTTTAACTTGCTTACCCCCAGTTTCACAGTGGAAGTTTAAACCCCACTTCAGTTCAACAATAAATTTTGTTTCACAGTCCTTGAACAGAGTTCATTCTGTAGTTTAAGTTAAACGACACTATTCTGCCGTTTAAATCTCAGTTCGACAACCCCTTCAAACATTTGAAAATATAATTTAATTTCATTTTTAATTTTTGTTTCCTGTCACAGATCACAATGAAACAAAGCAAACTTTCCTTGATTGTTTTTTCTTTGATTCAGATAGAAAGAGAAAACAATTTACTTAAACTACGTTTAATGAAATGAAGTTCAGATAAGACTGTGAAACCGGACGAGTTGAACTTCAAATTTAAACTCCAGTTCAGGTTCAGCAGAACTTAAGTTTAAACTCTCACTGTGAAACTGGGGGTTAATGTCAAAAATTATGCAAGACTCTAAAGAAATTTTGAAATTTTGAGGGAAATGGTTGTCATAACTACAGAAAGTACTCTATAAGTTCGACCCTTTGATTGGAGACCTGCTCTGAATGAAAAAAGAACCTAATATCTGCACGTCATTTATTAGAAAGGAATTAAGGGATGTTGAAAATAAGGTATTTTTTAAAAATAAAAAAAAATGGTGGTGCAACAGCTCGAAGAGAACCAGGACCTATACTCTGTCCAACAAAAATTGTCAGTACATGCCTTATGGGAGAGCTTTTTCTAAGGCAGTGGCGCCTGATGCACCCTCACTACAATGCGTTAGGAAAAATGACACTAAAAAAAGAGCAAGCCACTGACTTTTCTTAAGGAATTCTTTTAATTCTTTGCAAAAAGTTGTACACCCCAACACGACCGTCGTATCCCACTGCTGATGAGATAAGATACTGTCAAGATCAAGCCAAGAGGGTCAAGTGTCACTCAATACGATCATGCGCTCTTTATCTACATCAAAACAGAGTTACCATTATCATTCTCCATTGCAAGCAAGGAGCTTTTTCAGTGGTTTTTTTAAGGAGCTTTTGGGATTTGAAGCTTTTGAGAACACATTTTAAGAAGATGAGTATGATGAGTGTTGTCGTATTGCTTTTCATATTGTTTTCAGTCGTTTTGAATCGGCAGACGGTAGCTCTACGCGTTTTTTACTCTCATTTGCGGCGATTTATAATTTAAACTACGGAATCCCTGTGAAAGCTTTAAAAGGCGACACACTTATGCATGGCAATGCAACCAGAATAAGAGACAAACGTCCTATCTTCCCTGTACTGACAATTTTTGTTGGACAGAGTATAGTGATTAACAACTTTCAACTATGCCTGTGTGCGTGTTACAATTTTCTGCCGATTTCCAACGCCGAATAAGTAGAACTTTTCATGTTTTCATGACAAAAGAAACTCTTAGAGGATTTTTCAATTCCTCGTAAAAGACAGTACACCCCTGAAAAACTTTGTTGCAGCGGCTGAAAACCGAACCCAATACCTTCTGCAAGACAGTCCAAAGCACTAACCATTGTTCCAAGGGGTAGGCATTTATTAGCTCATCAAATCCGAGAGGCCATTTGATTGAAACAGGGGGTACATAGACAAGAATGATATTGGGCTAGAAACCTCTTAGTAAGGTTCAAAATTTTTCAACTTTTTAAAGCTTATTTGAAATTGGTTGCAAAACAAGTTCAGTACAAATATTATCCAAACTTTGGTGGTAAGTTTTGCAGTGGAGAAATGTCACCGTGAGGTGAATTCGAAGGTGTAAGGTGTTTTCACGTACAAAAAATACTACCCAAAAACTTACATATTGTACACATAAAAGATTGTTACATTGCACAAAGGAAAATATTAACGTTATGAAGTCAACACTTAAAAATGTCATAAAATTAAGAAAAACTACTAGTCTCTTTATTTCGACAGAAGACAGCTTTGTGTTGTGTTTTTAGCATTAAATTCCACGCGGTTGTTAGTACCCCACCAACACACAAAATATGCACATAAAATGATAAAAAATGCACTTAAAAAAAATAAGGTTGTAAGATAATGAAAAAACATTGAAAAAAATCAGTCTTTTATTAAACAACAATACCACACAAAAAAAACTTATAAAATTATATTCCAATCTCATTTAAATATAAACTAACTGTCCAGATTGTTTGAATGTCTTGTTCACATATATCATACATTGTCTATTTGATCGCGAAAAAACTTTTAAGAATTAAAATTGATCTTTCAACGTCAACTCAACAGATGTAAGAGCAGCAGTCTTGAATGAAAGAATTTCACATATTGAATAGTTCTCCAGGTTCTCTTCTTATCCATTATTATTCAGCCTCAATATATTTGAGCTTATTTTTATTTTTGAGTACCCCTCGTTCCTCGTATTTTCGTTAAGAATTTTAAAGTTGGAACTTATAAAAATAACGTTTTTTTTCAACAATGGTTGAGTATTCCTTTTGTTTTTTTTTTAATAGAAAAGGGCTTCAGAATCATCCAACTCTTTGATTACTCTATGAAAACTATCGTTTCTCATTCCAAGTAATTTGTATTGATAAGATAGGTTTAGAGTAAAACACCAGTGAATGAAAAACATGCCCCATGGAATTGTGTTGAGTGCTGCCAAGTTGGAACTTCTATGGAAGTTGGAATTGATAGTGTTAAGCTGCACACGTAATTTTGTAAAACTTAATATTTAAATTTTCAAGTCTTTTGAATATTTAGAAAATATTCACTTAAAATACGCATTTATCTTAAAAATATACTCAATAAACCGAAATATGCAATTATAGTAAAATATGCATTTTTAAGGAAATTTACTAATTCGAAAAACTATCTAATTTATTTTCCTCTATGTTAATCCAAAAAAAATATGTTTTAACAAAGAAATCCTTGCCCTGAATGAGCTTATATCACACGGTGCCGTTTCAGTTCCACAGTCGAAGAACGGGGTTGTGAGGCTGGAAACGAATATAAAAAGCTGAGGGTGCTGTCGTCAGTGAAACAATGAGGTGAATTCAAAGTTTCAGACAAGAGATCATTTATGAATGTAAGGAGTGTCGGTGACAGAATGGAGCCTTGGGGCACACCTGCATTCATTTTATGAATATCAGACTTGAAACCGTTCAATACAACCAAAAGCTAATTTCTAATCCAACAAAGAAGACACTCTTCGATGACAAATGCACTCATTTTTTATAAAAAAAATTATGGGCCAAACTGTATCAAATACTTTAGAAATTGCAAGTGAAATTACCTTTGTTTCGCAAAAATGATGTAAGGATTTGTTCCAATTTTTGATGAGATATGCCATTAGATCACCAGTGGGCGAAAGTCATTGAAGTTCTTAGGAATATTTCTTAAGCTGATTGTTTATCAGCGCTTCCATGACCTTCGAAAGAAGGGACGTAGTGAAATTGGTCGGTAGTTGGAGGGGGATGAGGATTTGCCTTTTTTATGGAACGGCTGGTTAAATGTTGTTTTCTATCTACTCGGAAAGATACCCAAGGGTTATGATAGATAGAAGAGCTTACGCAACAGTTTTGTCAGCGTGGAAGAACTGAAGGGGATATAAGATCTGGACCAGCGGATTTATGTATTTCAAGATCTTTGTGTGTCAGAAATACAAGTTTTTTGGCCACAGTGCCATTCTCTTAAATTTGTGTAAGACATGAAAATTGTATTAAGAAAACAAAAATTGTTGTCATCAATTTATTTGGAAAAATCTGTTCTCCTGCTTTTTGTATCTCTAGTTTTGGGCAAAAACTAGCAAAAGTATTTTCTCTAATCCACCTACTTCGGTAAATTATTTTAGTAACATTAATTTACTTCAATTTAGTTTTATTGATAGGATTTCCCATGTTTGATTTGCGTTTATGAATACGTGTGTGTATAAACATATACGAGTACCTACATACTCGTATATTTTAAACTCGAAAGCCTTACAATTCCCACGACTTATACCATAGCTGACGTTAAAGTTCTCACCTCATAATTAGCAAATTATAAATAAAACATAACTTCATGTACACAAATCACAAGCGGTCTAAATTCCCCCTCATATCTACCGCTATCCCCGTTAAGAATACAAATCATCACTTTGTATCACTTTCTTAAATTCATTCATAATTTACTCATTAGTATGGTGTTCTACTCGTCTTTGCTGGGCGGGACAAACACTGGCAACAGCAGCACCTCTTCGTCGTTGTCGTTCCAAAACTGCCAAAGAACTTAAAGAGATCAAAAAGGAGCAGGCAACATCATCATTAGTGTCATCATCTCAGAACATCAACCACAACCGCATTAATAATATTCTATCTAATTCTCATTTAGGATGCAAACAGACGCAATTACGAGAATGGTTGTGTTAATAATATCGCTGTCGCACAGCCTTCGTCTATCTTGTATCTTTTCCGTACAAAACCTAAGAATCTGTTCTAATTATTGTCTTCGTCATTTTTGTATTTATGTTTGTTGTCGTCTCGCTGACTCTGCGGTTGTCGCGTCGCCGTCGTCGTCATTCTGATTCACATCAGACAAATAATTATTGTATTGTTTGGCACACGTTTAGCACATATCATCCTGCATTAGGTAAAATCTTTTAAATTGCATTGAATGCAAAAGGAGGTTGACAGGGACGGATTTATTACGATCGACACATATTTAGAGAAGTTACGTAAATTTAGCGATGAGGTTTTACTTGTAGTACTCACACAATACAGATATTTAAATGTTTAGTGCATGGACTTTCTTTCCAAAAAGTGTCATAAGGTATACGATAGTAAATAAGTTCGATGAGAAATCAAAATTTGATTCTTGTTTGTTTCTTAACAACAATAACTTGACATTTAACATACTCGACTGAAACTAAGAAACAAATTCACATCATCCAAAAGAACAGATTGGACACCTTCCTATTGTCCTAGATCCGTGGTTGTTTACAGACGAAGGGTCCCATCAAGCTCTTCCTTAAATGGGATAAATGATGCATTTTTCATGATGCATTTTGTTGTTATTGCTTTTGAATTTCTTTATCTTTTTTTATAATTCAAAGAAGCACAAATTCCATTCAGGTCTTTCGCTAGCCAGTTTGACAAGAATGAACAAAATTATAAAAAAAAACTCAATAAGTGGTTTGCGCGACTTATTTAAACTCGAATACAATATTCTCGTAAACTTGTTTCAAGTTGCTGGTAGATTTGTTTGCAAAAAAAAACTTTGTGGGTTCCCTTGCGATCAGATTGTCTCACGTAAATCAAGTAGCTACTGCTGCTGTTGCTGCTTATGGTACAGCAGCTTCAGCTACTGTTGGTTCTGGCTGAACATTGCCTGCACACGACAGCTGGGTGGAAGCATAAATAGTTGCCATATCTTTGGCTTATAAATAGAGAAGGAGAAGCATGGAAGGATGTGTGAGAATTTGACTTAATTGCAGATATTTAAGATTGAAATCTAGGTGACACTTTTAAGTTGGTGCTTTTTGAATGGTGAAAGAATGGAATCAATAGTTTTGAGCTTTTAAGCACCTGCTTCGAATGGGGAATGTTTGTTAATAAATGTCCGTTGGTATTTTGTATTCTCCTTGAATCTGTACCTAATTTCTATTTAATTGAAGTAAAATTTTGGTCGAATTAAAACGATGTTGAAAATATTCTAGTCTAAAACGACGATTTTGTTAATCTTTATCGATTTTAACATCCTATTTTAGTACATGTTGTTGGTTTTTGATTCAGTTGCCCGAAGATGGAATTTAATTCCGAAACGCCTTGCTAAATTATATTTCAATTTAAAGTTGTTGAAAAATAAAGTTGTAATAAATAACATTTAAAATAAATTACAAAATGTTTTTAGTTTTTATATATTTCGTTTAATAAAACCTATTTTAGCGTTTTGATTGTCCGTACATCATTTGACTCTTTGACATTTCAAAATGTCAAAAACGTCTGTTGGTCTTAGCTTTTTTTTAAATAGTCACATCACGATACTTTAAATCTAGAAAATGTTTAAAAGTAAGAAAAAAAAATTGGTAAAGTGCTTTAAAGTTAGCAAATTGTTTAATAATATCATACTTCCTAATACTTTAACACTAGGCTGTTTAAAATTTTGCTTCATTGGGTTTTAAAATTGGTCGAAAGGTCCAAAGAGAAAAGATGGATATTAAGTATTGTGCACTTATTGCCAATAGCAAATATGGAAAAAGTGGATTCGATTTGTTTAGACTATTGAAAAATAAAAACTGTTAAATGAACTTTTTATTACTGAAACATGAATGATAGTATTCCTAAAATTATAAGTACATGATGAGATAGTAACCGCTTTAACAAAACGTTCTTGACCTAAAATCACAGCTCTTGATAATTTGGGTGGTGAACATCTAGAGTTCAAATAACATCAACTAAACTTAAGATTAAACTTCCACTGTGAAACTGGGGGTTTTTCATTATTTACTTATCACAACTTTGCTGACAAAATCTAAACGACACTTAATTGAGAATACTTCAATTTAGTACAAATCAAAAAACATTAAATTAAAACAAAAGTCAATTTAATTAATAAATGTTAATGTGCAAAATATGGCAAGGACCTATAGACACAGCCGAATTATAGAAATCCGCTTTTAGTTGGGCAAAAATATGCAAAGTTATTCGGGGATATTAAAAGAATTACTGGTCGAATTATACAGCGAATCAATAATGTTAGTAAAAAAGCGAAAAAAGAATGCTATGTTTAATCTAAAATGTTAGCGAAAATGTCAATTTAATATGGAATCATGACATAGCAGCTTGGCTTGCCCTAACAACTAACAGCTAGGCCCTACATCACAGCTCGCCTGTACGACATTTTTGTTTACCAAACGAATAAACGTTCCTCTTGGTCAAATAAAGTTTTTTGAATTAACACAAACGCAGATTGAAGGGGGAAAAGAGTAATGAAAAATTGTCATATTGATTATCAATTTTTTGGGTTTTCAGGATTTTGAATTCACGATTTTTATTATTGTGCACATCACAATGGAATTTGACAGCAACATTTTTCACCCGTTTTTGAAAGTTTAGAAAAGAAATACATTTTTAAACCTTATATATAAACAAAAATAATTAATTTAATTAGAAAATAAAAATAAATACAGTGAACATTGGAAAACGTGAACTAATTAAAACCGAGGATGTTCATGCTTTTGAGATTGTTCATGTTTTGGAATGTAACATTTTATGATTAAAATAATATTCCTACCGTATTGTCTTACTACTGCTCTTAAAATAAAACATATTTTCTTTCATTTTATCTTCTTTTTGCTTGCAGTAGTATAGATTATTGAATATTTTTACATATTTACACATACTGTTAGGGGTTATTAAAAATTAAATTAAAATTGATTAGATTTCATTTTTAAAGTAGAACGTTTTGCAAATAAAAGTTTTATTTAACAAGCAAAATTTGTAATTTTTGTCTGTTCTATTTTTGCCAACATTTTAACAACTACAATTTCTCTTAGGCGTTTATGTCGCTTTGGTCAAAGCCTTCATCTGAACACCATTCCAAAGCCTTTTTAAATATTTCATACTACGCATTGCCAATATTATGGACCACCGAAGTTTTAAAAAATTAATTCAGTGCGTTTTTATGTAGAAATGTTGAAAAAATGTCTGTTCACGTTTTAGAGCTTTTCGATTTGTTCACGTTTTAGAGCAGTCAATGTAAAAATTACAGTGTTCACGTTTTGGGATAGTTCACGTTTTGGGGGGTTCACGTTTTCCAATGTTCACTGTATACAGATTCCATGGTATAGATACTGTAAAAATTATTTTTATTTAAAATTCTTAAGCGATTGAGACAAAATTTATCAAAATTCTTGAAGTCGTTTTCGGGTAAAATATGATTTTCGAAGACGGGATTTAAATATTTGTGTTTTCACTACCTACCACTATTTTTGAATCTTCTAGATAGTGTTAAAAACTGTAAGTTAAAATAAATAAATAAATAAATAGAAGGCCAGAACGTAGGGAGCCTACAGCTAGTTACTTACAATTCTCAACCATTCCTGTATGCTTGTTACTAGGAAGGGAGGGGACCACAATTTTCTGCCGATTCCAAATGGCTAATGAACAGAACTTCTTAAGACAAAAGATACTCTAAACTATTAGTCAATTCCTCGCAGGAGGCAGTACGCCCCTGACAAAACTTTTTTTTATAATTGAACCCAAGACCTTCTACATGACAGTGAGAGTCCAACGCACTAACCATTATGCCAACGGAAACGGATACAACTTTAAGTTGCCAAGTTTTGTTGCCGTTTTTGCTGGCCTTAAAAAGAGAAAAACAAAAACGTGTCTTGGATATGCCATCCCTACATCCAGCGTTGAAAAATACTCTAAGATAGTGGTTAGGTTAAGGTTAGGTTAGGTTAAGGTGGATGCTGACCGGAAAAGGCCAACACACTTAGATCAATATTTGGTCCGTTGTGATACTACAGGATTTCAAAAATCACCCTTACTCGTTAAACCATTTTGAGCTAACAATGAAGCGTTTGAGACAGTGAATGTCGGAATTATTTAGATCACTAGGATCGTTATAGTAGTAGTCTTCAAAGTGCAGTCTTCGTCTTTGTGCTAGGGCAGGACAAGAACAAAGAAGATGAGGAACTGACTCCTCTTCTTCTTCATCAATGCAGCTTCTGCAAAAATCATTTGGAGGAATTCCAAGATGGAAAGCATGTCTTCCTATTAGGCAGTGTCCAGTAAGGCCACCTATAACGGAGCTAATAGGCAATCTACCAATAGAAATTAGTTGTTTTGAGCGTTTAGCATCAAACAATGGCCAAATTAGTTTAGTAGACCGGCAAAGTGGGGAGCTGGTCCATCTGTGGTAAGCTTTCTTTAGCATAAGTTTACAAGTAGCTAGGGGTATACCGATGTTAGATTTGCTATCCAACAAAGGTAAGATTGTTCCGTTTCTTGCAAGTTCGTCAGCTTTACAATTTCCTGGAATGTCTCTATGCCCCGGCACCCATATAAGGTGAATGTTAAACTGTTTTGACTTCTGCACCAGAGATGATCGACAATTTTGGGCAGTTAGTGAGTTAATGGAGACAGAGTCCAGTGACTTGTGACTTTATGGCAGCTTGACTGTCTGAGAAAATACGTATACCAGTAGTCTTTGAGCCAAGAGAGGACTTCTTTTATTGCTAGAAGCTCTGCCTCGAACAGGCTACAGTTATTGGGAAGACGAAAAGATAGACAAAGATTTAATCTTTTGGAGTATACGCCTCCACCGACCCCATCATCGGTGTTACATCCATCTGTGTAGAAATGAATCGCTTCGTCTACCAAAAAAGGCTCATTTTTCCAGGTAGACCTGGAAGGGATGGACACTTGAAAGTTTTTATTAAATTTTGGATGAGGGGTGGTGTAATCGACGTTACTAGGTAGGGATCTGAACGTGTTCAGTATAAAGGAGTGGCCAATATCGTTATTGATCCACTGCGAGTGCAAGGAGGCTTTAAGCCGAATGGCTGTGCTGGCAGCAGATTGTTTACTAAAGATATCTAGCGGTATGAGATGAAACAGAACATCAAGTGCACCGGAGGGAGTTGAGCGGAGAGCTCCACCCATGATTAAGCAGGCTATTCGTTGAACTTTGCTGAGCTTATCGCGGTTTGTTGCTGTTTACACCGCAGTCCACCATACTGTTACTCCATATGTAAGTATCGGTCCAACGACTGAGATGTATACCCAGTGTGTAATATGAGTTTGTAGATCCTATTTGTTACCTACGGCTTTTTTGCAAGAGAATAGAGCTATGTTGGCTTTGTTGATTCTGTCTTGTATATTGGGCTTCCAGCTTAATTTTTTGTCCAAAATAAGGCCCAGATATTTTGCTTTGTCTGAAAATTTAAGCGGTATACCTTTGATGAAGGGAGGGTCTATGTGTGGGATTTTATATTTCCTGGTAAATAGGACAAGTTCACTTTTGTGGGGGTTGACACCGAGTCTACATGGATCTGCCCAGGTAGTAAGCTTGTTTAAAGCACTTTGTAGGAGTTCCTCCAGTGTTAGGATGCTTACCAGATATCGCTATCGCAACATCGTCCGCATAGGCAATCACCCTGTGCCCCTCCCTTTCTAGAATCATTGGTAGTTCATTTACGACTAGGTTCTAGAGGAGAGGAAAGAGGACACCGCCTTGTGGCGTACCTCTACTGTCATTTTGAATTTATAATCCTGCTTATCAGCATATGATTTATCAATTTACTGATTGACTTATCCACCTTCAGAGATGACAGCGCAGATGTGATTGCGGATGCGTCGAAATTGTCAAAAGCTCCTTCTATATCTAGGAAAGCAACTAAGGTGAGCTCCTTATGATGAAGCGAATATTCGATAGTACGAACCATCGTATGTAGAGCGGTTTCTACAGATTTCCCTTTGTTATAGGCATGTTGAGCATTGGATAGTAAGGACTTATCAATGTTTGCCCTCAAATGGATTTCAATCAGACGTTCAAATGTTTAAAGAAGGAATTATGAAAGGCTAATAACATTGACTTCTCTCCATGACAAAGGAATGTGAGTCAGAGTGATACAACCATTTAGGATGTTGACCAGAATGGATATTAAGATATCGGAATTTTTCTGTAACTCCGCTGGAATTGAATTGGATTGAAGCTGTTGATTGACCATTTTAATTTTTCCTTTGTAATCAGACTTTGTGGAGCAGTTATACTACTGTCGATTTCCTCGACTGCGCCTGAATAAAATGTCGTTTTAAAAAACGCACTCTATTCGAAGATAATCAACTCAGAACTCAGCTTAACGGCCAGCATTAGATACATCGAAAGATTTAGGTTAGTTCGGTTGACTTAGACTATGAGTTCGTTCATTGTGATACTACAAACAGAGTTTGCTCATCAATTCGTCAAAGAAAAAGTGGAGAAATGTTTTGTGGACAGATGAAATCAAAATTGTGTTTGTCTGGCGGAAGAACTCAACCCCAAATGCACATCAAAGATTATTAAACATGGAAGATATAGTAAAATGATCTGGGGCAGCTGTTGTAGAAAATAAAGGACATGGTACCAAATAATGATTCGAACCACTAATTCAACAAATTAAAAAATAAAACGGTACCCAATATTAACTAAAAAAGGTGCAAAAGGTGCAAAAAAAGGTGCCAAAATTTTAAAAATGCCTTGGAAATTTAACATATCTTAAGGCTATATTTAAAGGCTTAAAAGATAATTGATTTATATTTATATTCGAAGTACATTCGACTTCAGTTTTTTCACTTCATAAAATTGATATTTAGCTATTATTATATAATTTGGAGTTAGGTACCATTCGGTAATTAATTTTACATCATAGCTTACCTACTATTGTAATTAAAAATTTCAAAGGCCGAACCCCACCCGAAAATCATTTTTGCTCTTTAGTTATATACATATGTCTATGTACCAGATTCTTTTAGGTGAATAAAAAATAATTTGTTGTGTGTCAGAGTGCACACATTAGAACCTAATTGCACTCCATCCCCAAACCAAGTTTTTACATTCCCTAAAGGAACAGTTTGAAACAAGCTTTCTCTCTGGATAGACTAAGACAGTTTTATTGAATTTAAATATTCTTAAGTAACTGCTAAATGAAATCACTCGAAATACTCGTACATTTGTGTTCTTGCACCTTTCAGATTCTAACACAAACAAACAAAAATTAAGTTCAAAAAGTTTATTTGACTCAATTTTTTTAATTAAACACAAACCATCATCAAAGACCGCGCGAGTCTATCTAATTATAGAATTTTTAAGACTAAAAAAGTCGTCAATTACATACCTTCAACAGTTTGTGGGTATCCACTTCAAAATTTGTAAACACGTTCTAATCCAACAAAATAACTGTCCAAATAGATGACATAATATCCTCTTCCTTACGCACGTGCTGTACACGTAAGCACCAACAAATCTATTTAGGTGTATAAACTTGCGTTTAACAAAAAATTAATACACTTGTTGTTGAATGATTGAGTAACGGATTCGCGCTGATACTTTTTTGTGTATTCGACTCAGAGTGTAGAAACGATAGCGCCACTATTTAACCATGCGATTCATCAATCGAATAAGACAAGCACTCTCAACGGACTTAAATGGCAATGCGTGTAGGTATAAATTCAGCAATTTTTAATTAAAATATGGTTGGATATACTTTAAGGCCTCATAGGTAGATACTTTTATTGTTGTGTAGATTTTAAAACAACATTTAAAACAAACAACACTTTAGAATATTCACAGGTAGGTATTTAGGTAAACAATGAGGTTGGCAAATGACAATAACAAATTAAAGATGTTAAATGGAAATAATAGGTACATATTGCAAAACGGAGCTCCTTTTGCAGATCCCTTCTGGGTTTGTAATTGTATGGGTAGGTAAAACGTATGCTCTCGAAGGATAACAAAAACAAAACTGTGGCCTGAATCCGCGCACACCCGGCGCAGATGCTCGAAATTTCGATTGATGGATTTTTTTGTTATTCTTTTTGAATTTCTATAAAATGCACTCTGGTTCACAAATGCCGTTCACTTTATTTTGTATCTAACAGATGCGAATTTATTTTTCAAATCCTTTATTCAAATGGTGGGTGACTACTTATACTGGATATATATTTGATATTTATTTATTCAAAGAATAATTTTTTAACACTTGAATGATTTTCAAAAATTGTATCTTTCTCCCTCTAATGACAGATTTAAATTTCGCGATTGATGATAGATGTGTCGTGGTTATTCGGATCAATGAAAATAACGTAAAATCGAAAACAAATTGAAAAAAACTAGCAGTATTTTTTAAAGTTGGTCCGTCCGTATAGCGGTAATGTTTTCGTGTCGACAGGTAGAGCAAAACTGAATCATTTTGGTATTTGTGAATGGTGCTACTACGTAACTACGTAGTAGAAAACTTTATAAATGCAAAAACAAGAGACACGGTGTGATGAATAATACCTATACACTGCCAGTTATAAAACTGTATCTTGTGTGTGTTTCGGTTTTCTATCTCATTTTCTCCATCTCTTCTCTTCTATTATAAAACCACAGCTGCTGATGGTATTGGGTTGGTTCTGGTTTGCGATGAGAGATGGAAGGAAAAGTATCTCTGGGCTGGTGTGTTTCTTGGTGAGGAAGGTTGCGGATGTTTGATGAAAGCAAATAAAGTGTTGCCGAGGTCTACTAAAGGTAGAGTACTGAGAAATGTACTGTATGTGTACAATTTTTTTTTTTTTTTTTTTATATAAAAAAAAGATATTTGAAGGCTTCGAGGTACATACATCTTTAAATACCTTAATATGACGGTAAGATGCTTAAAACAATAAAAACAAAATCAAATCATTTTCGGCTTGATTATAATTAAACAGATGCAAATAGAAATTAAGCTTTAAAATTAAAACAAAACCTGTAATTAAAAAAAAAAATTAAAAGGGTAACATCTGCCCTTATACCTATGCCTTTATAATAATTATGATGGAAAATCATCAAAACTTATCTAGAAGATACTTAACGATACAGATTGACTTTTAAGTTACAAATATTTTTCGATGCAAGTGCAGTCCATGGATAGTATGGATGTGGGATCCGAGTAATAGACAGGATACATTATTTAATTCAAAATATCTTGAAATAAAAAACAGACTCCGTCTGATTTCCATTTTTTAAGTTAATAGGGATCAATCAAGACCACTGGTTCGAAAACTTCACTAATGCGTAATTCTGAGACACTCATAGATATTTTTGGGGAGAATACGATAATTTAGGCGCCAAAAATTGATAACCGATTTTTGTAGAAGGGTCAAATACAAGCAATAGTCAAATACAAGCGTTTTTTACTATAGTAGGGGGGTCTATCTCGCCCCATTTAGGAGGTAGGGGCGATTTAAAAAAAAAACTTGAAAACAAAATATTATAAAAAAAGGCAACAAAAGCCAGAAGTCTGTTCTATAATCCTAAATTTAAATAAAATTATTTATGTCAATAGTTTTTGAAAAATTCGCATGCAAACCCAAAATTTTGTTAAAAAAAATGAAAAAAAAAAAGTTTAGACCAATTTTTTTTTTCAAAAATGTGAAATGAAGTGCTTAATTGGCTTTTTGTGGTCAATGCTACTATTAATTCTGAATCGAACACAAAAAACCGAATGGTTTTATGAATTCTAGTTTTTGAGAAAATTGAAAATTACTAAAACTACTTTTTATGAAATTTTTGATTTTTGATTTGCGTTTTTCGGAGCACCGCTGCACCACATCCAACCGAACTTGAAATTTTTATATTTTTTCTACCTTTATCGGTAAGTTGCAACACAGTGGGGGAGTTGACGTTTTAGTTGGAATAAGAACAATTTCTCCTAAGAACGCGATGCTTTTGAAATATTTTTTTTGAAAAGTTATTTAATTTAGGATGAAGTAGTGGATGCTTAGTCGCCATTTTTTATTCAAAGAAAAAAATACTTCACTCTTACAAAGGTCGAATAACGAATGACCCTGGTGAACAATAACCTGTACCACATTAGCATTAAAAATGTTAGACACAAACAATAAACATTCATATTAATTAAGGAATTGTATAAATATGCTGCATTCGTACGGTAGTACCTAGGTATTGTGAATTTTTCATAATGTATTAAATTTTCATGTCTGAACATTTTAAATGTGCAACTTTGGGCTACGTACATATATTTAGTAGACATTGGATATAGACCATAGGGTAAATTCAAAGTTTCTTTATATCCAGATTCTGTAAATGCAAAAGAAACCCTGCAAACACCCAATCTCGCACCTACCCAAATCCTATAGTGTGCCCAAGCAGGGGGGTTGCATGCCCCCCATACTTATTTCACAGTTTATACGCCGCAATGCGTAAGCAAGCAAAAAAAGCAAATATCCCATAAAAAAGTAGTTTTAGTTATTTTCAATTTTCTCAAAAACTCAAAAAAAACGACATAAAATCATCTAGTTTTCAGTTTTTGAATAATAATAAATTAGAGCAACGAATTTTAGGAAGAATAATAATATATAATAAAAAATTAAAGTTTAAACTTTTTTTTTATGTTTTTTTCCCAAAATTTGAGTTTAAAACTTGTTTTTTTTTTTCAAAAACTGTGCATAGATTTCACTTGATTTAAGAACTATCTAATATAACAGAGCATTGGCTTTAAAAAAGGTATAGTACTTAATTGTAAGTATTGCCGTTATTTTTTAATATTTTTGTGTCCATTTTAGTACCCCGCCCAAACCGGGGGAGATATACCCATAGTAAAAAATGCTTGTATTGAACTGTTCTACAAAAAACCGTTATAATTTCTTGGCGCCTAAGTTGTCGTACTCTTGCCGTATTTTTAGATCTCATCAATCGCGTGGCATTTTTGAGTTTTATCAGTTTGTCGAATAAAAATGAAAAAAAAAACAGTGACCAACTGTAGATGCATTCTCAAATCCTGAGTCCATATGTCGCTTCTTTAAAATACTGAAAAAATCGATTAACTGCTAATAAGACTGTTAAAATTTGGATTTTCAGTCTGATGTTTTCGTCATGTTTAAAATGCAAATATTTTGAACGATATGAATACGTTAATCAGCAAATAGTTGGTCGGCCCTTGGACATTAATTAGTACAACAAAGCAACATCAATGTCATATGTGTGAGAATCAACTTTAAGGTATTGCTAGAGGTATTTGTGTTATTCTTATCGAGTGGTTTTTGTTAAATTGTTCTTGTTCGAATAGTAATAATTTAACTTTATTTGGTCTTACAAACAAAAGAACGTTAATCAGCTCTAAACACTTTTATAAAACAAAAGCTGAATAGTAATTAAGGTATCGGCTACATTTTGGTAAATAACTTTTTTACAAAAACTCTTGTCAACGGTAGCTGCCAAAAATTGTATTTTTATTTAATATTCTTATTTTCAAAAACGATTTTCTGATGTTTCTTTGTAAGTAAAATTTTAGGTGTACATTGGTTTAAAGACATGATTTTTGAAAATTTTAAAAAAACTTGAGCACACAAAATTTTGATGAAAACTTTCCAATGATTTTTAAAACTTTACCTAAAATCATATTTGGTTTTTGAGAACAAAACTGTATGATAAAGAATTTCAAGTTTTTTAGATTTTTTTATTAACTACATTCATGTTTTATAAGTAACTTCTTTAAAAATTTATTTTAATTAATTATTTTTTACATGATTTAAAGCTTGACATGAGCAAGCTTTAAAAAATAATTACAATCAGGAAGAAATGAAAGTTAATTCGATTGTATTTAGGAAGTACATATGAATTCCGAAATAAATTTTTTGGGAGATTGAGATACACTATTCAAGTTTGAGCAAAACTGTTTTAATACAAAAATATGCACGACTGGAGTCCCCTATTTTGAGCGTGTTGTCCAAGGCTATAGTGTGGTCAAGCATCGAAAGCTTCAAGAATTGTGTTAATAGTATTTTCGCATTCTCACGGGAAAGTGTTAAAACGTTTTAAAATTTCATTATAAAATGCTATTTGAATCTAGCTTTGTGCAATATTGGAACAAAATTGGTTGAGTCATGACCGAAATATATAGAAGTTAAGCAAAATCAAGACAATTTAATAAAAAAAAATCGCGAAAATCCTGTTTCCTTTCGTCAAAATCCAAAGAAGCATATTTATGACAATCACTTAGAGCTCACATAATATGTACGAAGTTTAAAACAATTGTTAGAACCGGTTTCAACAAAAAAATCGAAATATAAAATTTGAAGTCTTAAATAAAAAACACATTCTCGATGATTTACAACAAAAATTCAAATATCTCCTCTCGTGAATTTAATAAAAATTTTCTGCATAAGATTTGAAGTAAATCCGTCAACTAGTTTAGGTTTCAGCTATTTAAAATTTGACAAAATGTAGGTTCAAATACAATATTATGTTTCAACTTTATAACAATCTAAGAAACATTTTTAGCTGTATAATAGTTTGAAAAGAGCTTTCAGAGCCTATACAGAACAAGCTCTAGATGTGCCTTTAGAGCTAACATGCAGCTAATTCATCGAGATTGAGAGCACATTTGAACTCCTTATTAATAGCACTTTTGACCCATCTCTCGGCTCTTTTTCACTTCAGGAATAATTCACCATAGAGAATATTTACGTAGAGTTAAAATTATATTTTGTATTAGTATTAATTAATACAAATTATAATACTAAACACGAAAAAATTTATTATTTGAATTGATAAATTATCTTAGCATCAACATTTGTCTCAGAACTTCTTTTTGTTTACATAAAACAATGAGTAAGCGTAGTAATTAAAATCTATAATACGTTCAACACTTCGAAATATTACATTGCTTTTCTAAAATAACTATATTTCTCGTGTACTTTTTGTATAAAGTTTCTGTTTTGGTTGAAAATGCGGTCAACGCACTGTAAATTGTTTTCTTTTACTGTTTTATAAAAATTAAGGACGGTATTCACCGAACGCTCATAACTTAAGAGGCTCACAAATCCATTCAACAGGCAATAATATTGAATATTTATGAGCACTCGTAAAAGTTATGAGTGCTCCCGAGTCCCGATCACTCATAAGTTACGAGTGCTCTCATCGAAAACATAAGAAACAAACTGACTTTTTTTTAAATTGTCACTTTCGAAATTTGATTTCTGAATTTAATTTGTATTATTTTTTATTGCGGAATGTTTGGAAAGCTCAGAATTTTTAATGAAGAAAAAGATAACGCTCAAAGATTTATAATTTATTTTCTTTATTTTTTAAGTGATGCCTTGCTCTGGGTCCGATAGTATGTTATTGTTGAAGCTCTTGCTCTGTGCTGCGATCCTAAATTCCATGCGAAGCAATTCATATTTTTCGGTCGCAACCACCGTTCATCAGGTGGTGATGATCACATGCTCTGTATTCCAAAAGGTTGGCTTATGCGCGCAGGCTCTTTTCGGTTGCAACCTACGCTACTCAGGTGACGATGATCATCGTCATAATAGTGCTTGGCTTCTGCAACAGATGTCATTCGATTGGTGCTTGCAAGGTACTGTTGCCCAAGAAAACTGTTGCTACAGGCGATTTGCGGCTAAACGGAGCTTCGTAGACCCCCCAAAGTTGACATCTTCTTACATGATTTCTGGCTAAACTAGGTATTTTAGAGGATTAAAAATTGCATATTCGTGATCTAAGGAGTGCCACCAAAATTTCTGTTGCCGACTTTATTAGATTCTCATTGTTGCACGTACGACCAACAACGAAAAACGTACACAGAGCACAACACCGAAAGTCTAAAAGCAGCTTTATATCTCACATTTGACTTCTCGGCTGTCAATCTTGTTTGAATTCACAGTTTGAACATTCTTGGTTGAGAAAGAGAGGCTCTCATTTTCGAACTTCGAAAAAAAAAACTTATGAGGTTGGTGAATAGCACAAATAATTTATAATTTATGAGCCTCTTAAACTTAAGAGCCATTTATGAGCCTTCGGTGAATACCGCCCTAAATAATTATTTGCCATTTTTTAAAACATGCATGAAGATATAAAGCGTAACAGAGCTAAAGATCGTCAAGAAACTCCATTAAAGAGATAAATTTTCAAATTCGTTAGGAAAGTCCACACATCGCCGCAACATACTGAATGCAACCACCGAATTCAGTACAATAGTATGAGCGTTTACATCTCTGCTACCTTATTTCCTCGTCAAGCAAGATACAGGAGCGCTCAGTCAGTTACAGTGATACCTTAAAAATAAAAGAAGAAGCAAGAGAAAAATCTTCCGTCTATGCTACCGTTGTTTTGCGGACGAAGGTTTGTGTTTTGTGTGCAATTGAAAGACCGTATTCTGGTATTTTATTTTAAGATTTGTACTTTCAAGTTTCAACTTTTCAAGAAACTTCGGGTTTTACTTCGGCTTAGTACGAAGTGTCACGAAATTGCTTTTTATATTTTCCGAAGTAGCACGACTGTACGATCAAATGTTCGGCTACTTCTCATCCATACCCTACCCACAACCACAACACAACCCACTTGCCACTTCTTCGAAGTGAAAGAAAAATTTAAAGAAAACCGAATAAAATCCCCCTTTGGTCTTCGCTCTTCACAATTCAGATGGGTTTTGCTATCCGTGTCGCTGTATCTACCACAAACAAGAACAACGCAGTAGAGTAGTTTGTGTGGAGTGGATTCAGAAGAGCGAGTGGCAACTGGCAACAATTCTTGATGGTGAGGATGACGTAAACGTAATCTTAAATTTTGCTGCGTCTACATCGTCATCGTGTCACGTACAAATTTTACTCCATCCACTCCACCACCCATTTATCGCCTGTTAACGTACGGACTTGCCTCGTTAGCCATCATTATCGAGGAGAAGCGCTATATAAGCCAAGTTATGTAGGTACAGTACATCTTTCTGGCTTCCTCGACGAAGAAGTCCTCAAGTGCGAAGTAGAGAATGTGTAAGGTAGCCGTCGCCTTCATTCTCCATTTTCTATAGGTATACTCTCGTCTCTGAGCTTACAGCTTAGTTCAGTGGACATCTTCGGCGGCGACAAGGCTGTCATCCTAGAAAAATTAGCAGACTGTATCTTGCAGATATAAATGTATGTATATTATTATGCTGCTCTGTGTATGACTGCGCATATTATTTGCCGTTCCGCTGCCAACATCACAATGCCTTGCTTCGAGACGAAAAGTGGGAATATGCTCTGGAAATGTGTGGAGTACCTGTGTTTATTTTTTTGTCCACTCGGATTATCGTTCTGGTTTCCCTGTTTGCGAAACGCATAGAGGAAATGCATCTCAGACTAACGTCTTAGTAAGTACATATTCGTATTTGTCATTGTCCTTAGCTGTTCAGCACAACACTCTGTTTAGCTGTATTTATTATGTTTTCCATTAAGCATTTGAATAAAACAAACTGTGAGTGAGGTATCAGTGATATTTTTCATGTATGGCGGTCCGATATGCGGGTACTTAGCCTGCAAAAGAAAAACAAAATTTTTGGGAAAGTAGCCATTTATTTCTCAACATAGTCTCTTTTTAGCTCGATACACTTGATCCAGCGATGCTCCAACTTCTTTAACCCATCCGAAAAATAGATTTTCTCGAGGTCTGCAAAGTAGGCCTCCGTCGCGGAGATGACCTCCTCATTCGACTCAAATTTCTGGCCGGCGGGTTATTTTTTTCAAGTTTGCAAACAAAAAAAAGTCGCACGGGGCTAAATATGGAGAATACGGTGGATGTGGCAGGAGTTCGTAGTGCGCTTAAACAGCTTCAAACACTGCTCTGAAGTGGTCTCACGGTTGTGCTTGTTGTCGGGAGTGAGCAAACGCATAACTGATGGGCATTTTCTGAAGCGGAAGAACTACGGTTAAATTATTTAATGGGAAGAATGCAACTGGATAGTTCACTAGAACACTGTTTAAAAAAATAACTGTAAAATAATGAAAGATAAGAAACATTGCGACGCTCCTCGGGAGATTCAAATGTTTCTGTTATAGTCCTATCACCTGTCATTCTAACTCATTCAAGTGAGTTATTGGAGCACCTATCCAAATATGAGAATTGCAATCGAGCTTTGGAAGAATATAACCCCAATAAAATACTGCCAAATCAGAAGTTGTACAAAATTTCTTCCAACGTCGAAGGTGGTCTGCAATGCGCATACGGAGAACCGAGGTCTGTTCGGTTTCCTCAATGCATGTGCTCCAAGATGCTCCTTAACGACCGAAGACAGCATTGAGTTTTTGAGGCCTTAAATTCTACTCGCTTTATGGTTTCCCACTTGACAATGCTATCGAGATCAGAATCTTCTAATGAGCTTATCATATGCTGCTGTTCTAAATCCACTTCCGAAGAACAAGTACATGCATCTAGAAACGTATTCGAGCAGCTGATGGCCAGGAAAACAATTTATTCAGAAAAAAGATCATTGATGAATATCAGAAAGAGTCAGAGACAAAACGTAGCCCTGTGGCACACCAGCATTTATTTTATAAACTTCATACTTAAAACACAGTTGGCAACACAGCTTGTTGTCAAACACTATCAAATGCTTTTGAAATATCAAGTGCAATAATCATACTTCCTCCAAAACGATGTCAAGATTATGTCAAGATTTGAGCTACTGTTCGGTGAGATATACCAACAGATCTCCAGTGGGCCTATTAGCACGAAAGCCATATGGCCAGTCATTGAGGAGGTTTTCTTTCAAGATATTTCTTAAGCTGATAATTAATCAGCGTTTCAATGACCTTAAAAAGAAGGGATATAAGTGCAATCGGACCATATTTAAAGGGTGGAGAAGATTCGTGGTTTTAAGGACAGGTTGGATAAATTCTGTTTCCCATCGACTCGGAAAGAGATCATCAGTAGAGTAGGACAGATGGAAAAGCTAACGCAATCGTTTTTTCAGCATTTAAGAACACCTCTTTAGAACCATTGGGGGGATACTATTCGGCCCAGCGGATTTGTGTTTACCGAGATCTTTCAGTAATCTTGCAACTGTACGAGTGCATAAGAAGATTTGTACCATAAAATCATTAACGCTCTCTATTTCAGAAGTAATCATGATACTATCTGCCATCGTCAAATTGACAGCAAACTGTGCTGTATGCAAATTCGATTTCTCTCGTGAGCTGACATAAGGAATGTCATTGAAGACGATATCGTAGGAACCGAAGACCAAGTAATATTTCGTACGTTTTTTATAAATGACAAGTGTTCGCTACCTTTGGGAAACTGTAGTATTTTTTGCCGAAATTTTTGGTCATGCAAAAATTTGGTTCTTTGAACATGGTCTTTCTAGCTCGTTTGAACTTATACCGGTTTTTCTCAGTAGGGTTGCCTGTATAACATTTTAAACTTATTTCTCTACCTCGAATAACCTCTTTACAGCTCGAAATAAACCATCAATTCTCTTTGGGTTTGATAGATGTGTTCCTATTTGGGCCAAATAAAATTATTTGGATATTTGGGAATAAAAAACATACCTACAGTCGGAAGAAAAGTTAATTTACCCATAGTTCTTGCAATTGATTAGTGATGTGCATCTGTTATATAAATATAGATCATTTTTTATCGAATCATATCAAATAGATTTCTTTTATTTTGTGTACTTAATCTAAATTTATATTTAATACAGTCCTTTAAAAAACCTAGCCAACTTGAAGAACAAAGCTATGATGGCTGAATGAAAATTTTTATCAAGACTGTCATTATTTCACCGCAAGCACAGTCGCATATGTAAGTATTACGTATCTCTTCTTCTAAGGATATGCAATTGAATAAAATTCTTTGCATTTTCATCTTTTGCCTTTGCTACTTCCCCCGAAGACTCCATTGAAAGGAATGCATCGAAATAAAACTCATCCCATGGAATGTTCATGCTTGAAATTGCGAGAAAATTCTTGAAAAATTGAGTGTGGCATGTTTTTAAATGTTTGGATTACGTTTACGTACATACATATCTGTACATACATACATACAATATCAACATTATAGCCGAAAGCTTTTTCTTAGTTTTGTCCAGAACTTCATGATGTTGGACATCATATTGCATCTTAAATGTGTTTACATGCCCAGCAAGAAAGAAATCATAGCACTTTAGTTTCCTGCAGCTACTACACCCAAAGTATTTCTACTGTGTCGTCCATATATGAATGTAGTTGTTAAAAGTAAAAAAAAGAAGCACCAGAATTAAGGTTTTCAGATCTGGCCGACAATAGTCAGGAAATAAAAAAGGTAAAATTTCGGTTTGACTTATATAAATTCCTCGGTTTTTATTTGCTGGAAGATTTGTTTAGTGTAGAAAATGACGAGGTTTTAATTCAAAATTACGACGGCGAAAAAACCAAAAAAAGGTGTTTTCGTCATGTGGTCCGTGGGTTGGTATGTGGTGCGTTTGAGGGTTTGTATCTGTAATGTTCATTCAGTCACAATCTAACAAGTAGACAGAAATGTATATGTACAAGATTTTTACTTGCGACTTATACTAAGTATAAGGCAAGTTATGCATACGTAAAAAAAATCAAACTCGAGATTTTGATCAAAGTTGACATTACGATGATAGCGAAGACTAAAATGTGGGTCCCGCAATTCTGTCTGTCTGTCTGTCTGTCTGTCGGTTCTACTACATCCTAAACGGCTCGGCCGATTTTCTTCAAACTTGGTAGATATGGGTTTTTATTTTTTTCCCCCATACGTTTTTTTCTTTTTTTAAGACCAAAAATAACGGTACCATCCATACGAATTTTTTAAAAATTTTATAAATATTTTTTTTTTCTCAAAAACTGTTCGACAGATTTAAGAAATAAAAACACAAAAAAAATTTACGAAAAATGTTTATTGAGATTACCCTCCATGGAAGCATTTTTTTGTTTTTGATTTTCCCAAAAACGATACATCCGATTTTGATATTTTTTTTTTTTGCTAAGGCTCCCCAAAAATATAAATAGAATTGTGTATTCAAATTTGCAAAAATTTTTTTTTTGGATTTTTAAAAAAAACTTAAAGTTTTTTTTTCAAAACTCAATTTTTCGAAAACCCAATGCTAGATTTTTTTAAAACTTGATTAATAAAAGTTTCTTAATATAATCTAAAAGATGTGAGAAAAAAATTTTTATTTTACCTAAAACTAAAGGTACCTACCATACAAAATGTTAAAAATTTTAAAAAATGGTTTTCAAAAATCGTATTTTTCTCGAAAACAGCGCCTAGAATTTTGATAAATTTTTTTTCTTTCAATTATTTTGTATAATCTTTAATTAATTAAAAAAAAATTTGGAATTAAGATATTACAGCTTGTACCTACCATAGAACCATTTATTGGAATTTTGAATTTCTCATTATCCACATAACGGATCTTAATGAAATTGTTTATAGAGAAGCTTTTAAAAAGTCTAAAACACATTGCATTTCAAAACTTTGAAATAAATATTTTTTGAATTTTTGAAAAAAGAATCTATTTTTTCATTTTTTGAAAATTCGATATCTCAGAAACGGCTCAAAAATTTTTTTTTATAAATTTAATTTTTATTCGAATAATAATAAAAACTTAAAATTGGCGTACCAAAATTTTTTCTTAAAAATCTTTTAAAAATTTAGTAGATATCTATATATAAAAGCTTTTTTTTAAGAAACCACTAAAACGACTTAAAATTTTTGTCCTTGCATAAATTCATATTCGCATAGCATTCTGTTTTTGTCTCTTACTACTAAAAGAATTTAAAAAATTAATTTTATCCTTATGAAGAGTTTTCTCTAATGACATTTGTTTTTAAAATTCCTAGTCTATTACATAGGAGCAAGTTCGTGCGACCCAGTCGTGCATTTTATTTTTATTTTCTCGAAAAAAAATGATTAAAATTTTAAGTTTTTTGTAAAAATTCACATAACAGAAATAAGATTCTGATGCTTTTCGAGAAAATTGTCTTGTCTTAGTGTTTTCTCTAAAATATTGTCTTGTCTTAGTGTTTTCTCTAAAATATCGTTAATGGTGCAATTTTGTCCAAAAAATGCAACAGGAATAGGAATAGAAATAGTATACAAATTTTACAAAAACTCTATTTTATGTTAACAATATTATTAAAGCAATAAACTTGTAGAAACATAAGATCTACTTTAATGCATTTGTCACATTATATTTTTATAGCATTGAACCTCAAGAGCAAGTTCGAAAGTTGTACACTTACATTTTCCAAATGTTCTCACATCTTAAACATTCCTTTTTGTATATTGTTTTTGAGTGGCCTTCAAATTGATAAGAAATAAAAACTAAAAGTAGAATCTACTTGTTATTTGTAAATATTTTAGTTTTGCACAATTGAATGGAAACAATTCTGACTAAGGAATAGTTATAGCAAGATTCTTTTGCTTATCGCAAAGTTGTACCACACCGACAATAGTCTTAATGTACCTTTCACTTAGTTTTTTTTAATTGATAAGAAAATACTCTTATAACCCAATTAAAGGAATGTAATCATTTAATTAAAGGAAATAGGTTTTTTGTTTTAAATCAAAATATAAAGCTTTATCAGCTTAATAGAACGATAAACATTTTTTAACCCGTCTATATAATTCAAAAGCTAAAATCAAATAAAAAGAAATGCTCGTTATTTAAATTTATATATTTGCAAGACAATCTACAGACTTTTTTAAAATTAATTAACTTTCTAGTTTAAGTACACTCCAACCTTAAGATATGTTGGACCTCCATCCAGAGTTAGATGAGATAGATCATCCTGCAGCTCTTAGTCCAAATTTGTTTCTTTGAGTAAGTACTAAGGATTTGGTTTATTTACAGAGAGAGTAATTTAATTACCTTATCTAGTGAAATCCCAGTTACTATGGTTTTGCTGTACAACCATATATATTACAAAAATATTCTTGTACACAGTCAATCATTCAGCAGAAATTATTATAAGAATAGTCTGAAAGTCGAATTTGCTGCAGCTCGAAATACGGTGATAAGTAGCACTAGGTTCGCCAGGCGAAGGATACACATTGCAACCTGGCGATCTCCAGATGGTCGAACCGCCAACCAAATCGGCCACGAGCTAACTGGCGCAAGGCACGCGTCGAACATCTTACACGTGCGAACTTTCCGGGGTGCAAACGTGGACATTTCCAGCAGCTGCTTAGTGGGCATTATTTAGAGGAAGCCACGGGAGAGCAAAATGGCATAAGACCAGTCAACGAAGATCCAGTCCCAGTACCCAGTACTGGAGAGGTTAAGAAAGCAATCCACAAGCTTAAGAACAACAAATCCGCAGGCTCGGATGGTCTACCTGCGGAACTCTTCAAGTATGGAGAAGATGTCGTGATAGGGTGCATGCATCAGCTCATTAACCAAATTTTGGAGGAGGAAAGTATGCCCGACGACTGGTTAAATAGCTCCATATGCACAATCTACAAAAAACGCGATCCTATGTCCTGCAAAAACTACAGAGGCATATCCCTGCTTAATGTTGCCTACAAGATCCTATCCAACGTACTATGTGAGCGTCTAAAACCTTTCTACAACACTATGATACCAGTGTGGCTTCAGGCCAGGCAGGTCA
Organism: Chrysotoxum bicinctum; assembly: GCA_911387755.1. Classification (NCBI taxonomy): domain Eukaryota; kingdom Metazoa; phylum Arthropoda; class Insecta; order Diptera; family Syrphidae; genus Chrysotoxum; species Chrysotoxum bicinctum. The sequence goes on along the minus strand of OU426989.1, from coordinate 128,589,739 downwards.
ACGATAGACCAAATATTCACATTGAGGCAAATCCTGGAAAAGACCAACGAATTTCAAGTCGAGACCCACCATCTTTTCATCGATTTCAAAGCTGCATATGATAGCATAAATCGCCAAGAGCTTCTATTGGCGATGTCGGAACTAGAGATCCCGAAAAAAAAACTTTACAAAAAAAACGTTACAAAATACGCGGTGCAACGTGCAAATGGGTAACAGCTCATCCGAGCTACTCCAGACGTGCACAGGGTTCAGACAAGGAGATACGCTATCATGTGATTTTTTCAACCTAGTCCTAGAGCACATAGTGCGCAAGAGTGATGATAACCTGGAAGGCACTATTTGCAACAGGTCTTCCCAGCTGCTTGGCTATGCGGACAACATCGACATCATCGGCCACTCAAAGCGAGCTGTGCTAGAAGGGTTCACAGCTATTGAAGAACAGGCGAAACGCGTTGGTCTTGAAGTTAATGAGGACAAAACAAAGAAGACGCTATCAACAAGCAAAGCCTCAGCTGTCCATCGTCTAGGACAAAACGTCACTGTTGATAGCAGTAATTTCGAGGTAGTCAAGGAGTTCACCTACCTCGGAACAAACATCAATCCCACGAACAACACCTTAGTGGAAATCCGACGAAGAATTACCCTAGTGAACCACTGCTACTTCAGTTTGGCCAAACAAATGGGTTCAAAACTCCTTTCTCGAAAGACTAAGTGTACGCTATACAAAACCCTAATTTTACCAGTCCTACTCTACGGCCGGCGGCGCCGAGTGCTGGACGATAAGTAAAAAAAGGGAATTGATACTGGGTACTTTAGAGAGAAAAATTCTTCGAAGGATATTTGGTCCTATATGCGAAGAGGGCGAATGGAGGAGAAGATTCAATCGTGAATTATACGAGCTGTACCAAGATGTGGATGTAGTCCAAAGAGCCAAAACACGTCGACTACACTGGCTCGATCGAGCGAATGGACAACAACGCTTCAGCCAAGAAAATCTTCGAATCCCAGCCCCTAGGTTCAAGACGACGAGGAAGACCGAACCTCCGCTACATGAAACAGGCGGTTACAGAGGCAAGAGCGCTTGGTCTCAACGACTGGAGCGAGCTCGCGAGGGATCGCAACCGATGGAAGACCGCAATATCTCAGGGAGAGACCCTTAATGGATCGGCAGCCGGATAAGCAAGTAAGTAAGTAGTCTAATGGAGAATTTAATTTCGAAAAAATAAACGCCTACAATTCGCAATAATTTACAAGTGGTGAAATTCCATAGATAAGCAATTTTTTCTTAATCGGTTCAGCTCTTAACGAGAAAGCAAAATTGGCAAAAGCTTTAAAAGCTTCTGATGACGAAAACGCCTTCTGTAAAAATGCAACGGTTCTATAGAAATCTATAGTTATCTAGAAATACCGCAAAAATACTTACTTACATTTCCAAAGCACGCAGCTGTTCTTCTACATTCCAGATATGTGAACTTTCCCCTAAATACAGTGCTACCAAAACAAACGTATAATAACATTTGTGTAAGTAATCGGTTCCATTTTTTATTTAAAAGGTTGTAAATTAAATTTATCAAAATGGACGCTTGGGTATATGAAAAGAGCATTTGAATAGTGAAGCGCCATTATAGTTTGGAGTCAGTTATATCTACCCAAAGAGAGTTTAGGCGGACATTTTGAGGCACTCCTCAGAGCCGATGGACCATTATGAGCGTTCTAATATCATTTGCCGAGCGTGGGAATGTCTAGACAAGAGTGAGAAGCGATATGTTTCGTGATTAACAGTCGAATTAAATTAAGCGGTGTAACGGAACCGAAGGTGTAGTCGGCTAGGTTCCAAGATGGTATGTTCCCTTATCTCGCTCAAGCAGAGGTGCTAAAACCCACAGTAAATAGAAACAAGCAGCACATATTCTGGAACTACCTATCAAAGAACCCAAACCTTCCCTTCCCTCACCACCATTACAACCTATAGCTTACAGGAACTATAGGCTGATCCTGGCAGCAGGAAGAGAAGGGTGTCCAGGCCACGACAGCGCGGCATGCTAGCGGATAGCACGTTCTAGCTCGTCGGTGGGGGGGTCCTTGCTGTAGTAGCACTGGACGGTTGTTACGTTATTATACATGCTGGAGGATATTTAAATTAAAAAAAATCGGGTTCAAAAGATGAGATCCCGAATTCGTCCTGTTAAGTTAAATTGGTCCAAAATTTCGTAGTGAGGAGGGAGCGAGATGAAGTTGCCCCTCTGAGGAAGTACCCGCCCGCATATCCTGATTGATATAAACCTGGCTATTACGTCCTCGAGTTTTAGTAATAGCCCCTAAAATAATATTGTTGTCCACTAAAACGAAAACAAATAAAACCTAAACCGCATAACTAATCGTCGACAAAGTTAAATTTATTATACATTACATAATCGCCATATTATATTATGTACGTATATGCTTCCGGTCTACCATTATCTTCTGTAGATTTATATCATCTAACATTTCCAGCTTACCTGGTCACATCCACCCATGACGTTTTATAATCAACGCTCCATCCTTAAATTATTCTTACTAGTACTAAAAATCCGAGAGAAACAACTTCCCATAGATAATCTTACTGCAGAGAGCGGAACCAATTAAGAGACGAAACGTTTTGATTTTCATTAAATAATAATTTTCAATTTTATTGAAAAACAAAAAAAAACTTAAAATCTATCAATAGGCTAAAGTCTAGAATCTAGATCCTTAATTTATCAAAACAAAGCTAAAACTTCCAAGTAAAAAGTAATTCAAAAAAAAATCTTGAAAACCAACAGTCAACAGTGTGTCTCAGGAATGTTACCAAAATATTTTACTTAAAAAAAACTATAAACCAAAAAAATTTAAGTTCCCAGAAAGTTATATTTAAATATACAAAATTCGTTTTATTTATATTAAGCTGAAAATTATAGTATTTTCCTTCTTTAATTAAATTTATTACTCGTATATGAAAATTAAAAATTAAGAACTGAGTATTGTTTGGATAATAATTTTACAAAAAGAAAACAACTGAACTTCATTTCGAATCTTAGTCGAAAACCAAAGAAAAAATTAATATTTTTACTTAAAAAAAATTACGTCTTCACCTCACTGTCTCTTACAAAAAAATACTACTCTTTATGAGTTAAGCAGAACAATTAAAATCTTAGCGATAAGAAAAAAACTCATTTAAATTCGCCGTGAACTATGAGAAGTGCGATAGGATAAACTACACTGCAGTTCTATGTTGCAGATCGTTTGACATTAATTTAAATAACATAGACATTTCTTTATACCTAAAAACTTACCACACTTCTGTGATGAAAACTTTGATGAGGTGCACCGCTCCAAAGCTGTTGTTATTGTTGCAGGTTATGCTATATTAAATAATCAAACGATACACACACATGCTACCTGTGAATACTTGCACTGAATGATTATTGGTATTAATTTTTTTCATACAAAAAAATTTGTTTCGAATTTGCACAGAAAAAATAAGATTAAGAATTGATTTAAAATTTTAATTAATTTTTTTTTGTAGATTTTATTCAATATATTTTTTTTTTATTAGAGAGTAGGAGGGAGACAGATATATGAACATACAAAAACTAGATAGATTAAATATATAAAAAAAGTATATAAAGAAAATAATTAAAAGAGAAACACTTTTGACGGTATTTAGCTGCTAATGGAGATGAGGTCTTCGTGGTCGATGGAGACTTAGCTTGTCAATCCAATCCTAGGTAATCGTATCGATTGTTATAGGTGTTTTGTTCATCAATATTGATTGCATGGTTGTTGTTTGTGCGAGTGTTTATGTGATATGGATATGTTCTTGAGTGTTTTTTTTCATAGAGGTAGTTACATTTTGGTTGTTTTTTTTTGTAATTTTTTTTTTATATAGGGTAGTAGTCAGAAGTAGGGTAATTTAGATAATTTTAGAATATTTTTTTTTTTGCATGGTTATATTTTTTGTATATAAGTCCAATTACATAGACATTTATGGGTGTTTTTTTTTTCTTTTCTCTTTTGGTATTCTTTGTTTTTCAGGTAAGGGCACTTTTTTTTTAAAGACACATTTTCGGAACATTTATTTACATATATACAGGTTTTTTTTTTTTTTCTTCTTGTTGGTCGTAGTAAGGAATAATTTTTTTTTTTTGTAACTTTACTTTTCTATGCACGTTTTTTTTTTCTTCTCTTTTTTTTTTGTTTTTTTGGCCCCTTTTACGTACAACTTTTGGAATATATTCTATACATTTTTACGTTTTTTTAATTTCCTTTTTCTTTTGCACGTTTAGGGTATTTGGTATAACACTTTTGTTTTTTTTTTGTCATGTCTAGCTTGCATGTGTTTTTTTTTCTATTTTTTTTGATTGCGTATATATATATACGTATATTGCCTATACGTTGCGAGCACTCGGTTTTTCCGTCGTATACGTATTTGGGTTTATTAGCGAAATATTTTTATGAAAACGCGATTTTAACTTTTAGAAAATTTTCGTACTTATTATTTTCTTTTTGTTTTTCGAATTGAAAAAGAAACTTTTACTTATAAAAAGAAAAGGTACGGAATTATTTTGCCACGCCGTATAATTTTAAGTCCCGCCGCACGGCTGCAGGGTAGCAACTTTCTTAAAATCCCAAAAAACACAAGAGAGCTATTCTTCTGTCGAAGGCCCTTTTATAGTCCCTCAGCCCCCTTTGACACGATTTCCGTTTCGAAGAAAATCGCGAAAAGAAAATGGCGTCGAAACGATTCCGGAACAGGGATTTCTGGCTAAGTTTTAGACTTAAAATTATCATATTTGGTCTCAAAAATCATTTCAGAATTTTTCCAAAATAGATGTGGCCAAATACGAAACTTCAAATCTAAACCCGCTCAAAAAACACGATCGGAAACGCTTCCATATTGGAGCAGATAAATGTAGTGGTGTTGACTATGATTTTTGTTATTTGTTCTCTTATTCCGAGATTCGAAGATGGGATGAACAGCAGCTACGACCTACGAGTATATTTTCTCCACTCTTCTCTTTCTCAATTGAGAAAATTCGATCATATTTTTTTCTACTCTCATCTCCATCATCAGCTTTAAGTTCCACAAAAATTGAGTGAAATTAAAACTCAATACACAAGTTTTTCTTTTAAGCTATCATGAATTCCAGGCATTCTAAAACTGTGATGACTGTTGGTTTCAAATTTGTTTTGAACTTAGAAAAAATTAAATATCTAGAAAACCTAAAATAACGAAGATCGTTTCCTACAGCGGTTGACATTGAAACTAATTTTCAATATTGGAAATAAGCAGACGGTCCCTAAAGATCAATCTCTACGATGATTTGACAGTTATTCTGGAATTCTATAAGCAGATGGATTCCAATTGTAAGGAGGACAACAGTATGCTCAATTTGATCGCAATGCCCGGCAATGTCAACAAGCGAAATTATTGAATATATTTAGAGTTACTCTAGGACGGAGAAACTCCATTAGACGTAACTACAATGTCGCACGAGTCACTGAGTATTAAACTGTAACCGTCAATTGGGACTGTTATTTAAAAATGTTGAGGAAAATGTTTTTTTCAGAACGACGCCGAAAGAGAATCTATTTCAACTCTGTTTGGATTCAAGAAGCTGCACCAACTACACCAAGACTATTTATTTAATCAATTTCTTCAGAACACACCTAAATCCATTAGTAAACAGACCTTTTTTGACATTTGCTAATATCAGAGTCAAATCAAATTAGCAGGATACTAAAAAATTAAATTGCTATTTGATGATATTAATAGATATTAACATCATACTAAATAGAATACAATTATGGGCCAATCATTTTTGAAAACCTTTCAAAATTTAAAATAAAAAAATGCTGTTTAAGCTTCTTAATACTTCTGGAAACGATAAAATTGGTTTAAATAAAAACTGATTTTCAGAAGCGAATATTGTTTCGGTATAAGGAAAACTCGTATCTATCCAAAACTAAAGTGTTTTGATTTGTCAATTACATAAGAGATATTGAATAAAAGGAATACGTTTTATTTAAGAATCTGAGAAATTAGTTCATACATTTTTCAAGTAATCGTAAATCTTTAAACCAATTTTTTTGTATGAGCAATTCATTGCAATGAACTTTAGAAAACAGCACACTTTCCGTTGACGACTATTTTGTGCTAAATTTTCTTCGATCGGAACAGAGAAAAATACATTCATTGGCACGGTTACCACACCCCTTTCTTATACAACTTTGGACATTCAAAAGCAACGACAAGAAAACCACAATAACTCCTAGACAGATTTCGTGCATCAGTTGAACTACATTTCACACAAACACCACTAAGAGAATGAGGAGAAGCCCACTGGCCCCGACAAAAACGACCATCTTTTTGATGCAGCAGTTGGTATCTTGGCATTACCTATTTTTCGAACATTCTTTTCCAACCACAGCCAGTCATACATAGAGAAAACGATGACAAAAGAAGAAAGATGAACAAGATAAATATATACACACATATTTTCTATCTTCCGGATCCGGATAAAACTTTTCCCATAGATAGGGAATAGCATTTAGCTTATCAACTTGGAGTCGAACGTTGTGGTTTGAAGTGCTCCACCCAACTTATGCTTTTGACCTGCTTGGTAAAGTTATAAAAAATAGATTCTTGCACATTCATATATATAGTTTGATCAAAATTGTCCAGTAATATCGCCAAGTGAATTCTCCAACGGGGTCATTCTGCAGCAGCAAAACATAATAATTAAAGAAATACTCTCTTAGTCTTTTAGTGACGGTATAATATATAGTGCGCACGGGATAGGAGAAGGCAGTGTAGGGAAGGGACTGACAAAAATGCCGATTTTCAATCCGGCACGACGAAGAACGTCTAGCCACAGAAAACTTTTGTCTGCCACATTATTTTTCTTGTTTTTATTTTAACTCGTATGTTATACCAGGGTTCGGACTTTACAAATTATTGCAATATAGGTATTGGAGCGAATTTCAAATAGAGACAAAATGTGCCCGAATGTATCGATCTTGTTTTTCTAGCCTATATGTATGTGGCCAAGCGTTGAAGGTCTATAAAACATTAAGTTTTTGATGTTGAAGGATGAAACTAGGTTAAACCAACGATTTAGCAAATTTTAATTGAACATAGCATAATGTTTTCTGTATCCTTTTATTACAGTTAAAATCATCGAATTCCTGTTTTATTTTTTAGTAACGTGCTAACTTCGTATGACTATTTGACATTTACAAACGTCAAAAAAGGTATGTGTACTTTTTTGCACGAACTGTCATTGTTTTAAATGTGCTCAGAAGCAACTTATTAAGAAAATTGCTTTAGTACGATTATAGTTAGAAAATGTTTAAAATTAAGAATGAGTTAGTAAACTAATTTAAAGTTAGCAAATTGTTAATTAGTATCATATTAATAGCTCTTTAAAATTTAGTTTCAGAAATTAGTTTCATTTCAATATATAATAGCTTAGCATAGTTTATATTTACTTGTACTTCAAGCGAAATAAAGTTAAATAAATGCAATTACTCTGGTGACAAGGAAGAGTAAGACCCAATAGACATTTCCAAACTTAACATAAACCGAACCTTATTTTGTTTGTAAGTCATTCGACGCGATATTTGTTTAATGTTTCACTTATTCTTACTTCGCACTGATGTATAAACTATAGAATTTATAAAAAAGTGTTTTTGTTGTACGATTTTAAAATATACAATTATTTGTATCATTGAGAAGTACCTGCCTCAATAAGAACATCACAACTGCGAAGATATGTAAATCAAAATCGTTAGAACCTTTTTCGAAAAGAAATTTTAAAATAAAAATGTATCAGAAGGTACAGCCTAAGCGAATCTTCTTCTTTCTTTTGCCTCTAGAGGAAGTTGTGTGTAAAGTTTTTTTTCGGGCCTGACCTATCTCTTTCCGTTACATCTTTTTATCTACTCCCTTATGCAGATGGGACCAAAGATCACGTGGAGAATTTTCCTCAAAAAAAAGGTTTAAGTATGTTCATCCACTTTTGACAAAGTCCATTTCTCTGCACCATATCAGGACCGCAAGAAAAGTATCTTATAAAGGGACACTTTAGTTGTTCGTGATAGGAATTTACTACTCAAGTAATAAGTAATTCCTCCTTTAATCTCATCAGTGCCGGAATCGTTGTCTGAGTTTAAAGCGGAGCCTAGTGCCTAAAGGCTAGAAGATATAGTTGTGTATATTGCAACATTCTGACCAAACGTTGGTGTTTGGTGTCCTCTCTCGATGGCAGCTTGATCTTGCCCTCAGTGACCGTTAAACCCATTTAATTCGACTCTGTCTCAATACTCACAAAAGCGCCGTAGACATCACGCTTTGTTCTTAGGATTATGTCAATATCGTCGGGCAGTGTATGCGTTTTTTGTGTACTGTTATTTCAAAAACGATGTTAAGGAAGTCGCAAGAAATTGCATCACCTTGCCTTAAACAATTTCTGACATCAAATGTTATCGCTTAGGTGTTTGCAAACCTTGACGGAGCAGCGTGCAATTTCCTTCGTCATTCTACACAAGCGGGGGAGTTTGCCACGGCTACCAAAACTACTGCCATGGTTAAGGTTTTCGAGAATACAAGACTGCAATATGATCAAAATAATTTGACCATATTATGGATTTCTCCAAGGTCTTTGACAAAGTCAACCATGAAGTTCCTTGTGAAAAACTTAAGTGCGGATCTGCCTGTTTCTTTTATTAAGAATTATCTATTAAATAATTAGTATTCAGTGTGTGGTAGTTCAAGATAAGTTGTCACAGCCTAGCTGTCTAAGAACCAGATTTCGTTGGCGCTCGATTTTGGGCCCAATTTGTTCTTTTTGTATATAAATGTCCTGCCTCCTGTCTGTAAAAATATGTCTCATGTCATCTTCAGGCAGATGATATTTTGTTTTGTGTAGTTGCGTGTCTGCGTTCTATATCTGTCAAAGTTAGGGTTGTCCAATGTAAATACTCTTAGGTTCTGTTGCGAAATCCACATCAGTTAGAAGAGTTGTCTTACATGTTTAAAATTATGAAAAAGTTAGACAAAGTCTCCTAACTAAACGACTGTTTTAGGAAAAACCGGTTTAATTCTTTAAACGAGCACCGTTCAAAATTTTGCGCCAATGTATTTGTTTTCTTTAAATAACTTAAGTCTAAATATTAATGTAACTAGACTCAGTCTTATTGTTCTCCAATAAAATTGAATTTAATATAAAAAACTACCGTCACTTGGTTCAACCTACGAAAACGTTTGCCTCTAATTTATTCAAATTTGTGAATAATAAATATAGAAAAATTGACTTATGCATATGGCCGTTCCGATAAACATTTTTACGCATGCACTTTGTAATATTACAAAAAAAAATAAATTTTTTCGCCACAGCCAAAATATTAAAATTATTATTCTACATATATTTTAACTTTTTTCTTGAAAAATTTTTAATTTACAAAATTAGAAAGTATGGAAAAATAAAAAAACATTTAACAACTTACAACAAAAAATTAACAACGAAGCTAAAGTTACTGGCGCAAAATTTTCAACAGCCTAATATTAACGTATTAATATGATACTACTTTTTAACAATTTGCTAACTTTAAAGTAGTTTACTAACTAATTCCTAATTTTGAACATTTTCTAACTAGTATCGTACTAAAGCAATCTTTTTAATAAATTGAAAAGACCTAAGTAAGCAGACTTTTTCGATGTTTGTAAATGTGGAAGAGTCATATGAAGTTAGCACGTACCTACTGAAAAAATAAATAGAAGTGTAGAGAAAGTATGCTATAATCGAATAATATTTGCAAAATCGTTGTTTTAACCAAGTTTCACACCAAAACACTTTTTATATCGTACTATTTCAACTAAAATTTTGCGCAACTGTGCCATTAAAAAGTAAGGGTGCTGCTTATGGAATTCGAGGTTATTTATCTTTACAAAAAAGGAAAAAAAAATACTTCAACACTAAAGTGCTTTGGAGTCACATTTCGCACATCGATGTAACATGAAGTATTAAAAGTATTATTTGGTTTAAGGATTGATATTAATTCTGATTAAATATAATTGAGAAAACAACATTGAAAAGTTTGTTAGTAATAATAAAAGAAAATTAATTCTATTGATTGAAGTACAATCCGGTCCCTAGCTATAATATTTTCTGTAAAACTGCCTTGTCTGGAAAACCATTAGGACCTCAATACTCAGACATAGTCACCTTTTGCACTTTTCTTCCTAAATATATATGTAGGCATGTCCACGTTTATACTAGACGTGGATGGACATACTCGTACTTATGTGTTGAGCAAATCCTATATCTTATCAAAAGTATCTTAGAGGATTTGAAATAGATTTTTATCTATTTCGGAAGAGAAAGGTAGATAAAAATGTAGGTAGGTATGGATATGTTTTAAAGAACAAGAAAATTCTCTATTTTCCTTCTCACTCAACTCATACCTCTTGAAAACAAACACAAACTTTGGTATGTTTCAAGTCCCAAAAAAAGCACAAATTGTGAAAATTGTTTTTGTTGAATCTTTCCTTTTAAAACTTACCAAGCGGGTTTGTGGTGTTTTTTTTTTCGATCAGAAATTCAGTTTGTAAAGTGAATGACTTACCTGAAAAAAGAAGAGAAAAAAAAGTTCAAGTTAAAAATTGAATTAGATTGAAAATGTAAGAATGTGATAAGAACTGTGGGAACATGACAACTACATTTATTCGACCTACATATGCACATTGATAAAAAGAAAGGAACGAAAGGGAACATAGAAAGATATTTTAAAAGAACATCACATCAGCTCTTTAGTTTTAGGTATATATTTGTTTAAAAATTACTTAAAATATGATTGTGATTTGCCATTTGAACATCTAAGTACCTACTTATCCACAGTTATACAGTAGCTCGTAATGAGTAAGGAATGTGTTTGCGTAGTTTGGCGTTCAATACTCTAAGAACTAGTACTGTTTTGTTTTAAAGTTTTGAGAAAAAGCAAATTCGTGAAAAAGCAAGCTCGTTGAAGCTTTGTCGATGCCGTTGTTTCAAACCAAGGATGAATTTACTGGAACATCGAGAGAAATTCGGTTGAACAATCTTCTCAGGAAAAACAATTTGGCTTCCGAAGGTATCATAGAACAATCAACCAAATTGATAGAATATCGAAACATGTTTAAAAATAATTTGTCTGTAGGTAAGAGCACAGAAATGGTGCTCCTATGATTTAGAAAAACCACCATGTCATACCCCATCCATAACACGCATCAAAGCCTGTTACATCCTATTTTAAACTCAATCGAAACTGAACTTATGTTCAGTGAGGACATGCAGAATGCCCAAAATCAAATCAATCCACAGCTTCAAACGAGTTACGTTATCAAAACGGTGTATGTTAGCGCTAATTGGGCCACAAAGCCAGTTTTTCCGTGGTCGCCATTTCTACTTTACTACCTCCATTCTCTGAGCAGAAAATATAGATTGTATGTATACACATATGTATATCTTCATAGAAAATCGAACCAGTTCGTGTATTAATTACTTTTCAAATTCCAGTAAAACACGTACCTTTCTGAATGATATCTTTTCAAAACAATCCTCAGTTGAGGATGAAAGGTCAAATTTAATTAATCCAAATTGCATTGTTTGCTCAAATATCACTTTGATTGAATGAGATGCAGGAAGAGTTGAACTTTTAAATACGAAAAAATCTAATTAAAAAATGCACAAAATCATTTTAACCCCAATACTTTATTTTCCATAATTAAAATCGTGAGATTGTACTTTTATTGTCAAATAAATTTCAACAAAGAACCCTCGGGACAAATCTATCATCCTTCTAAGCTTCGTAGCCATTGTCGGCACGCTGCGCACCGCTTCTGATCCCAAAAACCATTTAAAGAAATACTCCAAGCACTAACTGCATAATTGCTTTCGAGGAACTCCTTTGCTGGGTGGCATGGCTAGGCGGTTGGCAGAAGGATAAGGCAGTCAGTCCATAGTGTAGTTGAAATATTCATTATTCGAAACGAGCTCAAGGTGCCATTGTGCCGCCCACAACTCATTTCTTTTTCAATTATGCACAAAGGATAAGGAGTGGACAAATCGTTGCTCGAAGAGAAAACATTCTAAGAAATTTTACCCCTAAAAGAAGGTTACCCCTTGTTACAGGGCCGGACTAAGTCACTTTAAACGAGGACAATACCTTATGTTTTATATACATAGGTATTTTAACTTGCGACTTATAGGTACTATAAGGCAAGTTATGCATTCGATTTTGATCAAAGTTGACATTATACGATGATAGCGAAGACGAAAAAAGTGGGTCTCAAAATTCTGTCTCTTTGTCTGTTGGAGTACAGCCTAAACGGCTCGGCCGATTTTCGTCAAACTTGGTAGATATCGTTTTTAATTTTTCCCCACGTTTTTTTCTTTTTTTTTAGACCAAAAAGAACGGTACCTGCAATAAGATTTTTTTCGAAATTTTATAAATTTTTTTTTTCTCAAAAACTGTCCCACAGATTTTTTTTTTAAATTCAAAAAAATACATTTAGTTAAAGCTAGGTAATGGTTGAAAAAAATTTTCCAAAAAGTGGTTATTTTTGGTACCCCCCTTGGAACCATTTTTTTGGTTTTTGATTTTCTCAAAAACGGTACAACCGATTTTGATCATTTTTTTATGCTAAAGCTCCCCAGCAATTTCAATTTTATTGTGCATTAAAATTTTCTAAAATTTTTTTTTTGGATTTAAAAAATATCTAAAATTTTTTTTTGTAAACTCAATATTTCGTAAGCCTCATGCTCAATTTTTTTTAAACTTGATAAATAAAAGTTTCTTAATATACACGTAATCTACAAGGTTTGAGAAAAAAATAAAATAAAATAAAATAAAAAAATAAAATAAAATAAAAATAACGGTACCCTCCATAAAAATGTTAAAACATGGTTTTCGAAAATCGTATTTTTATCGAAAACGGTTCCGAGAATTTTGCAAAAAATTTTTTTCTCTCAATTAATTTTTACGATCTATAATTTAATAAAAAAAATTGAAAACAAGACTATACCTACCATAGAACGATTTTTCGAATTTTCAATTTCTCATCATTGGCATAACGGATTTTTATCAATTTTTTTTTTAAGAAACTTCTAAGAAGTTTAAAAAGCATTGCATTTCAAAACTTTAAAAAAATATTTTTTTTGAACTTAAACAAAAAAAATCATTTTTTTTTTTGGAAAATTCAATATCTCAAAATCGGCTCAATATTTTTGTTTGTAAATTTAATTTTTATTCGAAGAATAATAAAAAATTTTAATTGGCGTACCAAAATTTTTTTTTAAATATTTTAAAAATTTTGTATATAAAAGCACATTTTTTAAGAAACCACTTAAAATAATTATGATTTTGTTCTCGCATAAACTAATATTTGCTTAAAACACATGGCATCCTGTATTTAGCTGCAACTACTAAAGGAGTTGTTTTAGTCATTTAAATAATTAATTTTATCCTTCATTAACATTCATTTTTAAAATTCTTAGTCTTTTACATTGGAGCAAGTTTGTGCGACCCAGTTGTGCATTTTATTTAACCTACAATAATGAGCTCTAGAATTGTATTTCTTGAAATATATTTTATTCCCCTATACTTAAAAAGGGCGGACAAAATTTACAAATATGGTAAAATAAACGCAAGGTAAGGTAGTTCATAATCAAATAAAATACACGACTGGGTCGCACGAACTTGCTCCTATGTAATAGACTAAGAATTGCAAAAATGAATGTTATTAGAGAAAAACTATTCATAAGCATAAAAATTAATTTTTTAAACGACTAAAACAACTTCTTTAGTTAGTTGGAGGTAAAAATAGAATGCCATGTGATTCAAGCAAATATAGGTTCAAGCTAGAACCAAAATTTTAAGTCCTTGTAGTGGTTTTTAAAAAAATAAGCTTTTATATACAAAATTTTATTATTGTTTGAATAAAAATTAAATTTACAAAAAAAATATTGAGCCGTTTTCGAGATATTGAATTTTCAAAAAAAAGAAAAACGATTTTTTTATTCAAAATTCAAAAAAAATATTTTTCTTAAAGTTTTGAAATGCAATGTTTTTTAAACTTTTTAGAAGCTTCTCTCTAAAAAATTTCATTAAAATCCGTTATGCAGATAATGAGAAATTCAAAATTCGAAAAAATCGTTCTATGGTAGATACAGTCAGTAATGTCTAGATTTTAATTTTTGTTATTAAATTATAGATCGTAGAAATTAATCAAAAGGAAAAATTTTTTAGCAAAATTCTCGGAACCGTTTTAGAGAAAAATACGATTTTCGAAACCCATTTTTTAACATTTGTATGGAGGGTACCGTTATATTTATGTAGAACAATTTTTTTTCATAAATCTTATAATTTATATTAAAAAACTTTTATTTATCAAGTTTTGAAAGAATCGAGCATGGGGTTTTCGAAATATTGAGTTTTCAAAAAAAAACTTTGGATTTTAAAAAAAAATTAAAATTTTTTTTTTGAAAACTCAATATTTCGAAAACCTCATGCCAATTTGAATTCACAATAATATTGTAACTGCTGGGGAGCCTTAACATAAAAAACTGATCAATATCGGTGGTACCGTTTTAGAGAAAATCAAAAACAAAAAAAATGGTTCCAAGGGGGCGTACCAAAAATAACCAATTTTTGGAAAAAATTTTTGCAAAAAATCTGTGGTACAGTTTTTGAGAAAAAAAAATATTTATAAAATTTGGAAAAAAATTCGTATGACAGGTACCGCTATTCTTCTTCTTTCTTCTTCCTTTGTTTCGGCGCTGTTATGATCTCGATGTCGAGGGGATCATAACTCTCCCATGTATCTGCTTCACACTAGTGATCCGCCTGTGGGGTTCGCCGGGTTGACCTCAGAAATCGGCGGCAAGCCTCCCGGTTTTGTATTGTTCCATTTCTGAGGCCAACTGAATGCTGGTGTTTTTGCATTTGTTTGTACCAGGAGTGTTTAGACCTACCTTTCTTTTTATTCCGAATTGGAACGTTGTATGATATTGCCTTTTTGACGGGGTTCTCAGGATCTCTCCTTTGAACATGGCAATACCAACTGAGTCGGTCGTGTTCAATTTTTTGGGAAATAGTATTCTTAACATGAAGGCTTCCTCGGATCTTCGTACTTCTAATTCGATCAAGCTTTGTAACTCCTGCTGTCATACGAAGCATCTTCATCTCAGCTGCCGTTAGCTTACTCTCATACTTTTTGTACATTGTCCAACATTGTGAACCGTATGTGAGTGCTGGACGCACAACTGAAGTGTAGAGCTTTCCTTTCAGCTTAGGGGGCATTTTTCGGTCACAGAAGATAGCAGAATTTTCCCGCCACTTTATCCACCCTACGCTTACGCGATGATTGATATCGTCATCACAAGTAGCTTCGTTATTTATCATAGACCCCAGATATTTAAACTTTTCACACTTGGGAAGCACTACTCCATTCAAATAAATGTCTGGAATAGGCCTGTGTGGATCAGAAAATGGGCAGCATAGGTATTCTGTCTTTTTCGCGCTTATGCGGTACCCACTTCCTTCTAGAACATCCACCCATACGTCAAGTGCTCGTTGTAGGGATATCGGGTCTTCACTTATGATGGCTCCATCGTGAGCAAAGAATAACTGTCCGTCACTTTGCCTTCAAGCAGGTAATCAAGAACTGTAATAAAGAGCAGGGGACTCAAGACACTTCCCTGGTGTACACCTACTGTGATTTCGAATTCTTCGGTGACTCCAGCTGCGCATCTTACTTTAGTAACTGCTCCATCATACATGTCCATAATTATCCGCACATAGGTTTCTGGAACTCCTCGTTGCCTGAGGGCCATCCATGTTAGATCTCGTGGTTGCCGATCGAATGCTTTTTCAAAATCAACCAATACGTTATTCTTGGTCTTAAAAAATCAAATCAAAAACATCCGGTGGGAGAAAATTAAAACCCATATCTACCAAGTTTGAAGAAAATCGGCCGAGCCGTTTAGCTGCAATCGAACGGACAGACAGACAGACAGAATTGCGAGACCCACTTTTTTGGTCTTCGCTATCATCGTAATGTCTTTGATCAAAACCTAAAAAAACAATGGCTGGTATTGAAAAAAAGAATAATGCTAGAAAGCATCACAAATCAATAAACATTATTTTATGCGTTCTCTTCAGAAAACCAGTTAAAATTAGTTCCAAATATTTGTTCATTTATGGAAGAAATAAGATCAGATCAAAATTATTTTATGTAGAGGTTTTTTTTAACTTTTTTTTTTTCATTATATATTTTACATACATACTTGCCTATTAGACAATGTACTTGAAACATTTTAAGACGTTCACTAAGCAAGGGATGACAGAATTTTATTATAATATTATTTGTTGGTCTTATATAAAATACTTATCATTAACAAAGTTTGAAAAACGTTTCTGTTCAGGAAGGATTGCCTTTTCATCTAAAAAGA
Source organism: Chrysotoxum bicinctum (assembly GCA_911387755.1). NCBI lineage: Eukaryota > Metazoa > Arthropoda > Insecta > Diptera > Syrphidae > Chrysotoxum > Chrysotoxum bicinctum. Next base: position 128,573,231 of record OU426989.1, on the reverse strand, counting down.
ACTCCCAAAATGTTCAATCAAACAAATATCTTGATAGCATTTGTTGAATGGTATATCGAAATCAACACAAATCAAACAAAATTCTAAATATATGTATGTATAAATAAGTGGCCTTTCAATATTATGACAACTTACTTAGTGCAGCTTTGGCTTTTTTAAAACCACCCACTATCGGTATAAGCAGGTCAAGTCGGAAAAGAAAATATGTAAGTATGTGCGCCAAAGTGCACTTACTTTCAGTTATAAGAATAGCCTTTTCGGTGCACCAAGGGTGTTTGATATTCCGAAAGTTGGATAGTTTATCGTTGGTATATAGCCAATGTTAAGAACACACCACTGCATGCCGGCCGCCACGGCAGCACCACCAGACCAATGAGTCCGACGATGGCAGCAGCGGAACAAATCGCATCGGGGTCGACAGTAAATTAATTTCCTTATCTTGTATGGATATTTCCTGGGTTGTTTCAAAAACAAAGAATTAATGTTTAAGGCGCAAGGATCTGAATAACCGGACAATACTTTATTAACCGATATACTCGTACACGCTACTTTATGTAGATTCCATGTGGAAAGGATATCGAGTTAGTAGAGCGTGTTTTGATGTTATATTTTGTTCTTCTGTTCGATTGTTCACCACTTTTCTTGATTTGTTCCGGTGCTATGAATACATTTGAATAGTTTTATGTTAATTTAATAGAAATATTTCCCACGGAGTCGTCATGCTTCTTAGGCACAATGATCACAACTTTTCAGAGTCTCAGACGATGGGCATAAAGATTGTGAAGAGATATGATAATCAAGTGTCAAAACTTTATATTTCTGTGTTTTTAGGTTTTTGGTAGAGAAAGATCGTGGCAAAAAAGTGATTTCTTTTAGAGTGTTTAATAATGACGCTAATGGAGTTTTGTTATCTTAGGTATATTTGGAATAATTTTGTAGTAAATATAGATTTGAGAATATAAACTAGAAAGCAAAATAAACCAGGCCACCCGCTAAGTTTGAACTCTGATTTGACTTTCTTTGAAAGTATAAAACATACATCTACAAAAGTGGTACCTACAGAAAGTGCGTTTTATGTTAAATTAATGGAACGACCAATAAGGATTATTCAATTTATTGAGTGTTTATTTAAGATTATACAAAAAAAAGAGTCGTTTTTCAGTTGTGTTAATTTAAGTACCATAATCATTAAATAATAAAACAATAAAAAATTTAAAAAAAGTTTCCGGTCAGTATTTAGTGTTGCCTCCCATTGCTCGGATAACTTCCAGCATCCTTGTATTTATTGACTTCACGAGCCTGACGATTAAATCTTGAGGAATTGTATTATACTCCTCTTCATCTGCGATTCGCAGCTCTGAAAGCCTTGTTGGAGCAGGTATCAGGGCTCAAACCAGACGTTTCAGTTCACCCATAAGTGTTCTATTGGATTCAAGTCCGGGTGATTCATCTGCATATCCTGACGATATATCCTACGTTAGGTACTACGTACCACATGGTCTGCGAGAATTTCAGCAGTGTAGCGATGAGAAGTCAATCCACGTGTACGACCCGTCCGTTCGATGAAAAATAAAGCTGCAGATACAGCTAAGGATAAGAAGATCCCGTCCCAGACCATTACAGATCCTTCCCCATATACGCAACAATTTCCTTGATGGAAAATTGGGAACAACGTTCACCAACGCGACGATATACTCTCTGACGTTTCAATCACTTTTCACTCACCCTGGTCTCATCAATAAGGAGTACATTAATCCACTGCTCTAGAGTCCAATGCCTATGCTCTCGAGCAAATTCAAGACGTGGTCGACGGTGAGCTACCATTAATGCAGGGCCTGTTGCAACTCTCTTTGGAGTCAGGTTCTATTCACAAAGTCTCCTTCTGACGCTATCTGAACTTATGAACACTTGGTGTTCGTCACGCAGACTTTGTTAAGTGCTTTACACATGAGCTGCGAACTGCGAATGCGAATAGATCTTTTTAAGCAATTTTCACAGCTAATATCAATTTTTGTTTTGTTTTAACTTTACGACGAAGTGAATTAATGATCTAATCAACGATTTAAAAGGAAAACACTGCATAAAATAACTATAAATTGAAATATTTTGTATTTTAATATTTTTTACGCGACCAACAACGTATCTTCTGCGAACTGTCAAATGTAAATTCGCAATCCACAACTAGTGAACGCATTCCACAAACCGGCGACTAAAAAATTCGTTCGAACCTAACCTCAAATATCAAACATTGCAATTGTGTTGTGTTGCTAGTTTCGTTTGCTAGACGGAAAATTAAAAAAATGAGTGAAGCTATGGAAAAAAGGGTAAAATAATTGAAAATAATATAATTGGTTTCTAAAGCACTTTTTTTTATCAAGGCCTTTGATGAGAAACTTATAATAGAAGTAGAAGCTCATCCTGCAACGTACTGCAAGTCGGCAAAGTCCTATTCCAACCGAAGTCAAAAAGAAATTGATTGGCAAGAAATTGCAAATATTTTGAACACCGATGGTAAAAAATATATTCGATTCTTTTAAAAGAGTACTACTTTACTTAATTAGTTATATTATATTTCAGTGAAAAAATGCAAGGATAGGTGGAAAAACCTTAAGGACACATTTTCTAAATATTATAAGAAAGAGAAGAATATTCCAAGTGGTTCTGCTGCATTTTACCAAAACCACTGGAGTTATTACAACATTATGAAGTTCTTGATTCCCTACATTGAAGTTCCGAAGTAAAAAGACAAACTTCAGTATTGTATATACATGTGCCCATGTTAATTAAATTTATTTCTTTTTAGAACAACTGGAAATTTAGAAAATCTTCTGGAGGATAAAGAAAACGAGATCCAGCAGAATGTTGAGGTGGATGCCGAAAAATATTCTTCATTGATAGAAGAAATATATGATTCCCCACCAAGAAGCTCAAAAAAGAGGAAGGCTGAAGGGTCAGAGTGCGAGAAATTCCTTGAGGCCCTTTCAAACATGGCACCACCTCAAGATTCACCACCGCTGAAGAAATTCTTTTCCTCTCTTGCATCGCGTGCAAATACTTGGAGCCGTAAGAAGCAATCAAGGCTGGAAATGATGACTTTACAAGTTTTCCATCAAATCGAGTTCGAGGACGATTAAGATCCTAAATGTATATGTAAATCCACTCATTATCTTAATTCCTTGACGCAAAAATGTTCCTAAATAATCAAAATTGTGATTTTTATTATTAAGTTTTTTTTCTTTATTTATGTTTGAATTCTTATTTATTAAGTTACTTATTTATGTTCATATGTTATGAATTGCTTTTTGTTAAAGATTGATTTTTTTTTTTCAATAAAATCAAATATTTTTAAATTATATCATTTTATATTGGAAATCTAAATCTCCTTCGGAAGTACACCAATTGGCAAATTGATTTCTAATATCATATCCACTGGAAGCTGATTGTAATGATGGAATGACTTTATTTTGAACCTTATTCACTTGTTTTGAATCCGTAGTGTGGCATATTTCAACTCGTATTAGGTTGTGCAAAATGCAACAAGCAAGAATTATGTTTTTTGCTGAATCCCTTTGAACTTCTATACGCTTCAGCAATATTCTCCAAGTGTGAGACATAATGCCAAAAGCGTTTTCCACAACTCTTCTTGCCCTCGATAATCTAAAGTAGGCGTAAGAAAAGATTCTTAGTCTGAATAGAATATTATTTTAAAGACAGTTTTACCTGTAATTGAAAATCCTTTCTTTTAGAGACAACTTTTGGCCTGGATAAGGTCGAAGAATTGTTGGCTTTAATGCAAAGCCTTCATCACCGATTAGTACGAAGGGTGCTTGGCTGCTTGTTCCAGGAAGTGGGACATCTTCTGGAATATTTAAAAGTTCTGGACTGTTCAACCATGCTTTTCCAAACGGCGAGCTGGAAAACACAGTAGAATCAGCATTACTGCCATATGCACCAATATCGACCATAATAAATCTATAACGTGCATCTACAGCGGCCATGAGGTTGTACGAAAATGTTTTTTTGTAATTAAAGTACAAACTTCCGCTATTTTTTGGAGCAAATGTTAGCACATGCTTTCCATCTACTGCGGCTAAACAGTTTGGGAAATTCCAAAGCTCTAAGAACTCGTTGGATATGTCTTTCCAATCAGATTGTGTTCGTTTATCAGGAATTGCAATTTTGAGACATCTCAAAATGATTGCCTCTATGGTCTGGTTTATTGCAGTTCTAATGGTCGACACTCCCATTCGAAATCTGAAGCCCAAATCAACAAAACTTGAGCCAGTAGCTAGAAACCTAAAAGACGCAATAAATTAAAGTTGGTAAAAGTAAAATTATAAATACAAACCTCAAGGTAACAACCACTTTTTCTTTAGCAGATATTGAATCTTTTCTGAAGCTTAACGGTTTCGGATTCAGATCCTCTTCAATCATATGGAAAATTGAATAAAATTTTGCCTTAGACATTCGGAAGTATTGATGGAACCGACAAGGAAATCTCTCTAGTTGAGGTATCAAAGTAAAATACTCCCCAAACCTATGACGATTCGTATTAAGAGGATGCACATGTAAGTTCTTTCTCTTTTTTAAATTTTGGTAACAAATGAAACAGCATAAAAGCCACCTTTTCTTAAAATAATTTTTCTTAGCACTCATTTTACTTTAATTTATTTACTTTTGTTTTGTTGACAATTCGCACAGTTCGGCGACCAAAAAAATTACTCATGTGAACGAAATGTCAAAATTCGCGACCATTCGCAATTCGCAGTTCGCAGTTCGTGTCTCATGTGCAAAGCACTTTAGACTTGAACTGCATTGAGGCGGCGATTTCACAGAACATTAAGTTTAATATAACGATTATCTGCTGCTGATGTAGCCCTTATGTCTGCCCGTATCTGGATGTCGATGGAATGTTCCAGTCTCTAAGTATCTTCTGTAAGCTCGTTGCACCGAAGATTTGCTGATTTGAAGTGTTCGACCGAGCTCACATTGTGCAACCCCTGCTTGCAGTAGTCCTACAGCTTGAGCTGCTTCCTGAGGTGCCGTATCCATTCTTTGCCAAACAAACGATTGACAAAAACTAAAAAAATGATGACAGACACTGACTAACCTCATTATAGAAAAAAGAACGGTAATCGAGAAAGCTGGTCAAAATAAAGCAAATCGTTAGCATAGTGTTTGTTGCTTGGTTACATTGTGAGTTAACGGTACTTCAAAATAAATTTAAAGTCATTTTAATCAATTTAAAGTCATTTTAATCAATATGAAACTGTCTAGTTTATACATATATTTTTTACCCATTCATTTATGGAAATAATTATTGATTTATTGAAGATTTAACATATGGGCCAATATTTCGTTCAGGTTAGTTTTCACACTGAAGAAAATAGTATTCCTGCTATTTAGTTTAATGGCTTTCATGAAACGGTGGTTTATTACAGGCAGTTGAACGAACACGGTGATAACTCTAATCTCGATGAAAGCACCATTACAATGTCGTGTTCCAAGCCCTTCCACCTTCATGTCAAATGCCAATGAAATTTGGCAATTATGTGTACATAGTTTCTTTATTTGGTAAACTAAGAATACTGTCGGCAGTAGAAACCTAAAACTGATTTAACGGTCGAAGCAAAAACCTGAGATTTTTATCAACCTTAATGTTTTTTTTATATTTTACGCACACTAAAGGAATTTTGACTACCCTTAAAATGTTTCACCACAGTGCGAGCATTAAGGAAAGTCAAAGAGCATTTAAAAGGCGATTCCGATGTACATTACTTTTGATAGTGCTACTAAAGAAAGAATTTTGGAATTGAACAGAACGTCCGAATTTGGGCTCAAGAGTAAACTGATAAGCATTTTCTGAAGTGCGAGTATTACGGTTGAATTGCTTAAGTGGATGAATGTAAGTGCCTATTTAACTAGAACAAAGTTTATAAAAATAACGGTACTAATAATGGAAGACAAGAAAAAATGCGGCGGTGCTCAAGACATTCAAATGTTTTTGTTATAGTTTTATCATTTTTACTACACCTAATATTAAATTAATATTATTATAATAGAGGTGCAAAAAGTGTTTCAAGTAATTTAACCTATTACACTATTTGGCTGGTTATTAGGGTGTGTCAAAGTGCTCAACCATGGTATTTTCAAATTTAATAGCTTTTTCAAATATCTCACGAAAAAATAATGCTATTGATTTCAAATAAAATTTAATGTATATACTCATTATAAGGTTATACAGATTTGGTATGAATTTGGAAAAAAAAATGAACATACCGTTATTTTTTTAAATAAAAAAAACTGATAAATAAAATGCACGACTGGGTCGCACGAACTTGCTCCTATGTAATACGAGTAGACTAGGAATTTTAAAAACGGATGTTATTAAAGCAAACTGTTCATAAGGATAAAATGATTTTTTTAAATTCTTTTATTAGTAAGAGATAAAAACAGAATGCTATGCAAATATGAATTTATACACGAACAAAAATTATAAGTCGTTGTAGTGCTTCCTTAAAAATATAAGCTTTTATGTACAAAATTTTTAAAACATTTAAAAAAAAAAAATTTGGTACGCCAACCTTAAGTTTTTTTATTATTGTACGAATAAAAGTCTAATTTCCAAAAAAAAATACTAAGCCGTTCTTGAGATATCGAATTTTTCAAAAAAAAAAAATTATACCTTTTTTCTAAAAATTGAAAAAATATTTTTCTTAAGTTTTTAAATGCAATGTTTTTTAAACTTTTTAAGAGCTTCTTTATAAAAAATTTCGTTAAAATCCGTTATGCCTATAGTGAGTAATTCAAAATTCGAAAAAATTGTTCTATGGTAGGTACAGTCAGTAATATCTAGATTTCAATTTTTTTTTTATTAAATTATAGATCGTAAATATTGATCAAAAGAAAAAAAATTTAAGCAAAATTCTCGGAACCGTTTTCGAGAAAAATACGATTTTCGAAAACCATTTTTTTAAATTTGTATGGAAGGTAACGTTAGTTTCAGATAAAACAAAATTTTTTTCTCAAATCTTGTAGATTATGTTGAGAAACTTTTATTTGTCAAGTTTGAAAAAAATCGAGCATGGGGTTTTCGAAATATTGAGTTTCCAAAAAAAAATTTTGATTTTTTTTTTAAAAATCCAAAAAATAAAACATTGAAAATTTGAATATGTAATAATATTCAAACTTTGGAGGAGCTTTGGCATAAAAAAAAGTGATTTAAATCGGCTGTACCGTTTTCCAGAAAATCAAAAACAAAAAAAATGGACCCAGTGGGGCTACAAAAAATAACAATTTTTTGGAAAATTTTTTTCAACCATTACCTAGTTTTAACCAAATGAATTTTTTTCAATTTTTTTTTTTTAATTCTGTGGGACAGTTTTTGAGAAAAAAAAATATTTATAAAATTTCGAAAAAAAATCGTATGGCAGGTACCATTATTTTTGGTCTTAAAAAAAAACAGAAAAAAACGTCCGGGGAGAAAAAATTAAAACCCATATCTACCAAGTTTGAAGAAAATCGGCCGAGCCGTTTAGGCTGTAGTCGAACCGACAGACAGACAGACAGACAGACAGAATTGCGAGACCCACTTTTTTGGTCTTCGCTACGAGTATCATCGTAATGTCAACTTTGATCAAAATCTCGAGTTCGATTTTTTTTACGAATGCATAACTTGCCTTATAGTACCTATAAGTCGCAAGTAAAAAAATTTCATAACCCAGATATTCTAAGAACGGAAAACAATTTGAAACTCAAAATAATTTTATTTTACGAAAAATAATGTGTTTGACAACTGGTGAAAATTTCAAAAAAATCAGTTTACAGTTTTTTTACAAAAAATAAAAAACTATATAAAATTCTATTGAAAATTGGTAAAAATTGTTTTTCGACTCAAATTTTTCGAGAACTAGTAGTGATATTGACTTCTAATTTAGTTTATTTTATACATCGTATAATTTTGTACAATTGGTAAAATGGTGACAAATATTGAATTAATAGTTTTTTTTTTAAATAAAAAAACTATTAAAAATTCTAGTGAAAACTAGTTAAAATTGTATTTCAAGTCGAATTTCTTGGGAATGAACACCGATAGTGCCTTCTAAAGTATGTTGTTTTATACATCGATACCTTCCCGTAAGAATGTATACTAAGCGACATTTCTAAAATTGTTCAGGAAACGAAAAAAATGAAGAAAGTTCTAGTTGAATCATAGGTAGTTTGCTTAGAGACAATTTTGGTTAAACTAAGTGACATCTTACAAAATTTTTTGTTGCTCACGACAATGAGATCTTTATTAATGTCGCTTATTGTCGGTTATTTGGAAAAAAAACTAAATATAAAGTTTTCAAGACCACAAATGGGAAGTTATCAGTGTGGGTCGCACCCAGCCTCTTTTATAAAATATGTCTTTATGTGTGTATGTACATACATCGTCCTACAGCATAAACTGCTAAAGCGCTTTTCTCAAAACTTCAAATTTAAGAGTGTAGATAATTTCCTAATTTTTTAGCTAAAAAAAAAACCGGACCTCTCATACAGCTATATTATAAAAAAAAGTTTATCTTGAAAATTCCGTAACCTATTGTGGATGTGGTACATTTTGGGTGACAAAATTTAAACACAAATGTTAATAACGATACCTGGGATAGAACCGGTCTGGGTCATTTCGGTTTTATAGAGATGCTCGATTTGAATTCTTAATAATAATGCGTACAAATTTTGAAAACATATTTTTTGGATTATCATTTATATTAAATATCTAGAAAACGGGTGGACGATTTTTGTTTGAGATTATTTCCTTAACCGTATGATACGAGTATTAGATACTTAAAATTGCCAAACCAATTTTTTTTAACGTTTTGTATATGCAAAAATAAAAATTTTTCTTTAGCTAATTAAATTACATTTTTAAAACTATACGTGCGATCCAGTCTTGCATTTTATATTAATTAATTTTAAAATGTAAATTGAGTAAAGGATTTATTAATTTAAATTTGTGTAAAAAATTTGCTCGGCAAATATATTTAATTAATAAATAAATCAATCAATCAATTCGTTGATTAACATTTCAAATTCCATTGAACTATGAGATATGTATCAGCAATACAGAGAAAACTGGGTCTGTACATAAATTGTTGCCCACAATTGCAAAGCAGTTAATTGAATTTCCAAATTGCAGGGCGAATTGGAGTAATGAAGACGACATCGTGGTCAATTGAATTCTTCGAAGCTGAATTGTAAGGCCAGTAATGCATCTAGCTTGAAGCCCAAGGTGTAAATGGAACAGAAGGACTCTGTCAGCAACCACTACACCAGGAGGAGTTGGATTCCGGAGTTGTATCGAGGTACATGTATACAAGTTTTGAATATTCTCTGACAAAAATATTGATTGTAAAATATTAAACCCTGACCCAAAAACGTTCTTGCATACAAAAATTCAATTCCTAAATAAATTAATGTCTCCGTGGAAACAAAAACAAATTCGATACACCGAATGACCTGTACAATACATTTAACCAAATATATTTTGCAACCGGAGCATGTGGCATGTTTGATGTGCCTCAAGGGATGTGCAATTAGGTTTGTGGTTGCACGAAATATATCGAACAAACATGGTGTTGGTAATATGGTCAAGGCTAGGGTTGATAACACATATGCTTGATGAATATTACGTAATGAAATTGATTCAACAAATGAAACATGAACGATGGCGGTTGGAAGCACACAAAATTCACTTTTGTCATAATTTTAATTATAATTTAAGAGTCTGTCAAATGCGATAGCAGAACAATTTTGTATTTCTTAACACAATTATATGCATGCAACACTGAGTTAAGGATTGGAAGAATTGTTGGAAATCACTTATACACTTGACATTATTTCGTTTTCGCGAAGTGATCCAAAGTTTTGTGGATTGTCTCTCTCTCTCTCTCTTGAATACTAATCTGTGTATCTTCTTGATTTGATCAGAATATATTTGCTAAATATTATTAAATTATTAACCACACACTTTTTGTCCAAAAAAGTAAGTATGTAATCCAGATTCACATGACAACAACAAGCACATAAAATAAACTGAACTTACTGTTAAATGAATAAAAAATGGTGCATAATCGAAATAACGAGACACCAAACCAATTTATATATATATATATCGCAGTCAGAGTCAGTAGTATCCGTCTTTATAAAAATGGTATGTATACAGGTAGGTACTGTAGTGCAAGTTTTGCATTTGGAAATAAAACGAACTAGATCAAACATGATGGAGAACACGAAAAATTAGGTCTCAATTACATATGTCCCAGAGTCATTGAAAATATGGACCCTCGGATAGAGGTATGCCATCGAAGACGTGGCAAGCATTTGGCCGATATTTTGTTTCACACATAATTCTCATAGATCCTTTTAACATAATAGAAAATTAAGATAATTCTCAGAAAACTTTTTATTTTATTTACAATTAAAATAGTGCGTTTTCGCACCTGAACACATTTAAATCATGACAGTTTGTGAAAATTAAGAAAACAAACAAACCTAAATGTGGGAAACGGACCTAATAATTTGAAATATCAGTACAACCTACAGTTTATTTTGTTACTTGTGACAACCTTTTTCGAAATGTTTTTATTATTTTACCATTGTAGACTGGACCATTCCATGTAATGCTCCTATATTAATTGTTGTACATAGATATATATTTTGTTATCCATTAGGAAGTTAATTTACCAGCATCATGCTCATGGATATTTCTCCCAAAGAAGTGTCATGTAAATAGTATTTGCAATTCTGTTCAGATCAGAAGCTCACGGCTTTTGTAATTCGGTTTTGGATGTTTATGTTTCCAACCAAGATTACAGATTACAGATTTTGTAAAAGCTTTTGACAGAGTTCACCATGGACTTCTATTGCTAAAATTGCAAAAGCTAGGGCTTAATAAACATTTTTTGAATTGGTTGAAGTCGTACTTGTCGAATCGAAAACAGGTGGTTCAGATTGATGGTTTTACATCAATTTTTATTGATGTGAGATCAGGTCTTCCTCAAGGAAGCCATTTAGGACCACTTTTGTTTGATTTGTTCGTAAATGATATACCTACTGCTCTTAAATTTTCAGATTGTTTGATGTTCGCGGATGATGTCAAATTGTACAGTCAAATATCTTCCAATAATGACTGTTTAAAATTTCAAAGCGATATAAATATATTTCTAAATTGGTGTATGTATAATCATCTTGAACTAAATACGTCAAAATGCAAAATCTTTAGTGCCCACAGATCACTGTCCCCGATAATTTTCACTTACAAATTTGGTGATGAACAATTGTCCAGAGTCAGTGAAGTGAAAGATCTCGGAGTTATCATTGACTCCAAACTCACTTTTTTGCCACACATGGACTATATTATATCAAAAGCAAATTCAATGTTAGGGTTCCTAAAACGAACTACAGTTGTATTTAAGGACGTGTATACTCTTAAGTCAATCGATTTGTCATTAGTAATGCCTATCTTAGAGTATTGCTGTGTTGTTTGGGCCCCTTTTTATGAAAATGCTATTATAAGAATAGAAAAAATACAGAAAAGATTCTTACGTTTTGCACTAAAAAACCTGCGATGGACAGAAGAAATGCCAAATTATCATTCGAGATGTGCCCTATTAGCCTCGAAAACTCTTGAAAGCCGCAGACAAGCTCAATGCACTCTTTTTATAAGAGATGTTTTAACTTTTAATATAAAATCTGAAGAACTACTTGCTCTAGTTTCTTGGTATGTTCCAGAAAGAAATTTAAGAAATAGAAATGATATATTCTATGTTCCCACTCATCGAACAAACTATGGCCTTAATAACCCAGTAACTCGTTCTCTAATATTGTATAATTCTGTTTGTAATGAAGTCGATATATCAATGAGTAGGTTAAATTTTAAAAATATTGTTCAAAATTTATTTCATTCGTAAGCTAAGCCTGAAATGTATGTATGTATATAAAATAATATGTAATTATAAAGTATTTATTTTTGAAATCAGCCGATTGTTAATCCATTGATGAATAAATAAATAAATAAATAAATAAAATCGGAACTGCTATCTTTACAAACTATACTCTGTCCAACAAAAATTGTCAGTACAGGGAAGATAGGACGTTTGTCTCTCATTCTGGTTGCATTGCCATGCGTAAGTTTGTCGCCTTTTAAAGCTCTTACAGGGATTCCGTAGTTTACATTATAAATCGCCGCAAATGAGAGTAAAAAACGCATAGGGCTACCGTCTGCCGATTCAAAACGACTGAAAGCAATATTCAATTTACCTTTTCCCACAACACCAAGCGGTAAGATAATAGGCGCGCTTTTTTTTTTTAAGTTGAAAAGCAATACGACAACACTCAACATACTCATCTTCTTAAAATGTGTTCTCAAAAGCTTCAAATCCCAAAAGCTCCTTAATAGAAACCACTGAAAAAGCTCCTTGCTTGCAATTGAGAATGAAAATGGTAACTCTGTTTTGATGTAGATAAAGAGCGCACGATCGTATTGAGTGACACTTGACATTGACATTCTTGAGTCTTGAGCAGGGTTCGGACTTAGGTTTTAAATTTTCGAAGTAAATACGGAAAAAAACTGAAGTAGAACCAAAATTTTCGAAGTAGTTTTAGGAAACTAAATTATATAAACGTACCTAATATATAAAAGTAAATTCAGACTATTTTAAAGTAAACTTTTCATCAACGAACTTGTATTTTTGTATGAATTTTATCAATTCAATAGGTGGTTCATAAATATCTTTACGTTTTTCTGTAAGTGATCTCGAAAACATTAAATTTTCCACGGTGCTTACCTAAAATCGATTTTTAAACTTGTTTTTTTATGTAATACAGAGTGATAAGCGATGTCTTTAAATATTTTGGTTAAGAATTTCAAAGAGAAGTAGATCATAAAAAAGAGAAGTAGGGAAGTAGATTAAGCTTTTTTCTCAAAATCGAAGTAGATCTACTTCGATCGAAGTAAAGTCCGTACCCTGGTCTTGAGTCTTGAAAGTATCTCATCAGCAGTGGGATACGACGGTCGTGTTGGGGTGTACAACTTTTTGCAAAGAATTACAACAACAATTCCTTAAGAAAAGTCAGTTGCTTGCTCTTTTTTTATTGGCATTTTTCCTAACGCATTGTAGTGAGGGTGCATCAGGCGCTACTGCTTTAGAAAAAGCTCTCCCATAAGGCCTGTACTGACAATTTTTGTTGGTGCGCGGGTATAAGTGTATTTTTTATTCGCGGTTATAGGAAGGTTATAAATCTGAAGAAAAATATTAAAGTTAGAAAAACCTTCATTCGAATTTTATTTATTTATTTATTTAATCTATCAAGTGCCTACATTAAACTTTCTTGGATTGATATAATAATATATAGATAGTATATGGTATAAAGTTAAACGACAATTAAACATATGAAGCTTATAAAGAATTTAATATTGTGGCTTTACATAAATCTCTATTAATGTTAAAGTCGATTAAATGAAAATTTTGATTAAAATAAAATGAAGAATTGGTTTTGGGATTATTTTGGCCATAATTGGTGTAATGTCTAAGAATGTTAAAGAATTCGTTTTCTCTAGGTCGAAGGCAGCGTTGAGGAGCATAAATGCCAAAAAAAGAAAGCAGAGTGGAACAATCAATATGACCAGATAAGACATCATGAGCAAACATAGTCAGTCAAATAGTACGATCTCCTTTTATCGAGGGACTTTAAATCAATAAGTTGGCATCTTGTTTCATATGAAGGGGCTTGAGAATACGAGTAAAGTTTAAGGAGAGCAAATTTTGTGAACTGTCTTTGAACTCTTTCAATGCGAAGTGTAGTAGTGTTGTGGTAGGGGCACCAAACAACAGAACAGTATTCTAGAACAGAACGAACTATAGTGCAACGTTCAACGATTTAAGAGTATATGGATCTGTAAAATTCTTAGAGTTTCTAATAATAAAACCAAGCATTGCGTTAGCTCTGGAAATGATGTAATCAATATGAGAAGTAAATTTGAGCTCAGCATCAAAAATAACCCCCAAATCCTTTTGTAAATACAACCTTTTAAGACTAATATTGGAAATAGTGTAATCAAATATTATTGGGGTTTTTATTTTTATTATAATATTTATTAATATTTAAATGTAAGCCATGCTTGCTACACCACTCAGTTATACTATTAATATCACTTTGCAATTGTATACAGTCATGCAAGGTTTTAACTTCCAAAAAAATCTTAAAATCATCTGCAAATTATAGCTTTTCAGCTTTCAAGATAACAGAAGGTAAGTCATTTAGGTATAAAAATTAAAAATAGGAGAGGACCGAGATGGCGCTCTTGGGGCACACCTGAATAATTATTTATATTTTTAGATGAAACACTATCTATTTTAACAGATTGAGTTCGATTTGTAAGATAGCTTTTTATCCATTTTAAAACATTTGAATGAAAACCGATGGCTTGTAGTTTGCATAGTAGAAAGTTATGTTGAACGCGGTCGAAAGCTTTAGCAAAATCCGTGAAAATAGCATCTACCTGATTTCTATTTCCCATTGATTGAAGGCAATAACTATAGTGAAGATTGCCAAGTTTGTTGTGGTTGATCTTCCACTTACAAAACTGTGCTGAAATTCTGATATATAGTTCTTTATCAATGCATATATTTTATTTTTTATAATAGTTTAAAAAATTTTAGGTATGATTTGAAGTTTAGCTATTGGTCTATCATTTTCGACCCAGATTTGTGAATTGGAGAAATGAAGGAGTGTTTCCAGCAATCCAAAAACACATGAAAATGGTTGAAAATTAAATGAAGAGGAACAACCAAGCAAGATTTTAATTTCTTAAGAAACAATTAAGGTATATTATTTATATGGTGGAAGGCTTACAGAGTCATCAAGAGATGATAATTCAGAAAGAATCTCTTCATTTGAAATGGATAAAGAATCCAAATCAACGACGGAGCTACCTTCAAATCGTTATTCAGGATCACAATGCTCCAGAACCAAATTAGATTGAAAGTAACTTGCAAAAAAAATGCAAATTTGACTAGGGTCGCTACTAGTTGCTTTATTATAGCTCATAGTTAATGGTATACCTGAAGATTTCGTTTTAGCATTCATGAAACTCCAAAAAGCTTTAGAATTCTTTTTAATTTTTGACTCAACTGACCAAACATGCTGCCGATATAAAAATCTTTTAAGGAACTCATATTCTTTTCTTAATCGGCAAAATTCATTTCTAAAAGAAAAATCAATTTTGCTTTTTTTTTCTAAATCAGACAGTCTTTTGTGAAGCCAGACCGGTCTACCAGAGTTATTACATTTTTGTATAGGAACGAAATTAGAAAAAAATTTCATCTAAAATATTTCTAAACATTGTATATTTGTGGCTTAGAGTACCACTTCCAAGAACACTCTTCCAATCAGTAACTGGCAAATAAGTATAAACATCATTATAATCGACTTTAAAGAAATCATATTTGAACAATTTATCTAAGGTATTATTTACAATATAAGAATGAATGCAAGATATATCAAAATTAACAATTAATGCCTTGTGGTGTATTCCGCAATTGGCCAACAAATAATAATCAGTGTGTGTATAAACAATTTAAACAATATAAACAATTTTGTTTCAATCTTATATACTTTTCTAAAACAAAATGAAAATCATTGAAGTAAACAAAACATGAATAAGTGGTGAAACAATAAAAGTCTAAATGAATAAGCAGTGACTAAAAATTGAGATAAAATGACGTTATAGTATATCACACCCATCCACATCCGCAAAGATCCTATTAAGGCTAAGATATTTGTACGCTTTGGAAAAACGATGTGCTGAAGAATTCATCAATCTTCTTAATACCAAAATAGAAATCATTTCACATCAGAATACTGGAAAGTATATTACAATGAATAGACATATTTGTACATAAGATACCTACATATATGTATGTTAAATGTGGCAATATCTACAGAAATTTAAGTTCTAAATATAAAATCCGTCAAAATCTATGCAGGAAACAGGAAGCCGGATGGAGGCTGCAGGATGCGTTGCTGTCGTTTTCGATTCCATTCCCGTCATCTATAAGCCTTCATACTGTATATAGTATATAAATGTCGACCAAAAACCGAATGCAGACAAATTTTGTTCCCATTCAAAATGGGATTTCCATTTGAATTTTCTTATCCTTATGTCGGTTGGTAGTTTGGGCATCACTTTGCTTTGCACTTTAAGCAGTGATCTGTCGTGCCATTTGATGTTATAATAAAACTTTTGCAAGACTTATGTGAGTTTTGTTGAAACTCCCTTGCATCAAGCCCACCCCATACTAACACATGAAAATTCGCTCATCTTTTCACATCGATTTAACTCTGTCGTATTGCATCACAAGCTTCAGCCGACGTCATCGTCCCCCGTAACGAAAACCAAGTCGACAAGAATTGAATTTATTATCCAATCTCATGCATAAAACCTGAATTGAAATTGAAAGTTTTGCTTCTATACATACATATATTTGAAATATGGAGTGTAGAACAAGGGAAAAAGGGGTGTCGCCACCGCACCGTTACCTGCCACGGAGGTACAACAGCTTTAATATATGATTTACCATTGGGTGATGTCTTGATGGAGATAAACCACTCTGATACACTCTGCAGAGCCAGGTGTAAATACAGTTTGATCTGTCTGCTATTATTGATTGCATTTGTTCCTCAATCTGATGACGGCGACGAGCGTTATAATACAACACATTCAGATACAATGCGTGTCCAAGAGGTGTCCATTTAAAATGGAAAGATTTTTGGACCGGATTCAAAATGGGGAAATAGGGTTCAATTTTTACCCCAAGTCTTGAAGGAAGTCTTAACATAAATAATAAACACCCTTTTTTAGATGCCTTAAAGTATTGTTTTTGCAAAATGTTTCCAACTTCGTAGCTTAACCATGCTCTCAGATATTTTGCTGACTCCTTCCCCAAATTACTGCTTTAAAAGAATTAGATTAGCATTCTTGCATAGGTCTTAACAATTAATTCATCCTCTTCAGTCTTCGTGATGGGCACTATCAAATGATTTGAACTATCGAACGAACTCATTAATTCGTTCAGTTTAAGTAGAATTTGTAACTAAATGCTTATTTTTCAATAATACAAATGGGTCGTATGAAGGCAAAGAGGAAACATTGTCACTATTGTCTTATTTGTTCTAAAATATTTTTTATTTGATAATATAAAATCAGCTTCCACGTAATGGTCACCTCAACTTAAAAAAATTCCAGTTTCATCTACTCTTGTTTGCTGTTTGTAAAAATCTAAACTGGTCTGATCTTATACAATAAGATTGACTGGATGCTATGATAGTTCCCCAAAATACTCTATACTCTATGCTCTATATTGTAAGCGTCAAAAAAGAAGAAAAAAAGATTTTATTTAGTGCTTCGTAAAAAAGAGCGATTTCAGGGCTTTCGGATGATATTTGCAACTACGAGTAAATACTCTATGTACGTCATAACTGAATTCGTCTTCTATCTGTCAAGTCATAAAATGTCAAATTCCATCAAACGATGGCTACGATGTCGTTCGATTAAGAAACTTTTGTGAAAGACATGAAAATTTTGACTTGTACCGATATGTTGAAATAATAGGAACAGAAAAGACGGAACTGAACCCAAAATTTTATCTTTCATAGCCAAACACTGAAATATTAAACCCAAACCATAAAAATAAACCCTACCCTAAGCCATAATAATCTCAAATATTACCGAGTCTCAAGCAAATCTTACAAATCACGGTAAGAGTATTATTCTAAAGATAAAGAAAATTACTAAACACAAACATCAACCAGCGAAAACGAAATGAATGAAAATAATAACTTAATCAGTAAAGTCGTTCAGTAATTGAACAAAAAAGTATACTCAAATCGTTCATTGAACGAAAATAGTATCCTGAAATCGTTCAAAGTAACTATCGGGTGAAAAACTAGTTGAACGAAAAAAGTATTACTAAAATCGTTCAAAGCTAATATCGAGTGAAAAAGTAATCGAACGAAAATAGTATAATTAAAACTAATAAGTTACTGAAAATAGTTACTGAATGACTGCGGTACTATCGAATGAATGAACTTTTAGCTACTATCGAATAAGTCGATAGTTTTTATTCGATAGTTCCCATTCTTCATTCCTGAACGACAATTTGTCCATGCCGTTCGTCTGTGAAATTCCTTACTGTGTGATATAAAATATGAAGTGATACAACAAGCATGAAACATTTTTGTTTTTTCAGTTTTAAAAAACTTTCTAAATTTATGTTTTAAAAATTGTAATCTATTTATTTGTTTTTTACTAAAGTATAACATCAGCTAATTAAATAAAATTATTAGCTCTTTCTAAAATTAGCAAAGGATTACCTAAAAAAATATTGTATCTTACAGTTTAAAGCATTCTTATGTAAATAAATAAATTAAAATCCCTAAAACGCTCCTTTGGAACAGAATTTCTATAAAACCAAACGAAATCATCTCATACGCCCATCACCGCACTGCACTTCACAGATATATTGCGTTTACCCAATTAGCCAATCAAACAGAAACTGACTATTGGGACACCCTGTGTGCAATTTTATTGGAAATTGGTTTCAAAAAAAAAAATTAAATTCAACGTTTTGATAAAATTTTTCGTATCATTGTTCATTCCCCCGTGGATCGTCGCCTGTTTCTTCGTCAGTGTGTCTGTACGTTCAGTTATACATCGAGCTAGAATCTTAACGGATGGACAGATTTGCTTTACAATTGGTTCAGAGCATGTTGAAGTAATTCCTTAGAGGAGAAATTGGAATATTTTCTTTGAAACATTTCGTGTTTTTTTTTTTAATTTTCTTACCGCCGGATCTAGGGATTGGGTTTTAACCTTGTAGCGGTGATACACCTAAGTGATTATAATAAAACTGCATTGGGTTTTGAGAAAATTGTCTTATTTTTCCGTTATCTTGGGTCGACACATTTTGTTCTAATTTTTCGCACAGGTAATTCCAACAATGCAAGTACGAATAAAGTGCCTTATTGACTTCATACACACTTTTATTTTAAATTTTAAAGTTGGTAGGTATGCTTGGCGTACCCTTGCCAAAATCAGCTGAAGGAGTAAAATAAATATGTAATTTTTTAGAAAAAAAAACAAATTTAAATGAACAAAGAAACAAAACAGATAACGCATATAAATAATATTTCAGATCATATTTATCTAGTAGATATTTCAGACTCACTAAGTGAATAAAGTAAAAGCAAACAGGAATGAAATATGAAATATGTAAAAGGTGGTTAAATTTTAATGGCCTATGTTGATTTTGAATAAAACACAAATTATTTAGGAAATTATTGTCATTTCTTTTTATTATGATAATATTGGTATGGTTCAATCATGTATGGAACAAAATATCGGCCAAATGGCCCGCCGCGACCTCGGCGGCACACCTCCATCCGATGGTCCAAATTTTCGATGACGCTGAGGCATAATTGAGGTTCTATGCCGTAATGTGCCGAATTATCTCACCCTTTAGCTCTTGAATTGTTGCTGGCTTATCGACGTACACATTTTCTTTCAAATAACCCCAAAGAAAGAAGTACAACGGTGTTAAATCACATGATCTTGGCGGGAAATTGACATCGCCACCACGTGAGATAACACGGTCATTGAATTTGTCGCGCAAAAGAGCCATTGTTTCGTTAGCTGTGTGGCGAATGGCACCGTCCTGTTGAAGCCACATATCGTCCACATCCATATCTTCCAATTCGGGCCATAAAAAGTTCGTTATCATCTCACGATAATGGTGTTCACAGTAACTGCCTGACAGGCCTCATTTTGGAACAAATACGGCCCGATGATGCCGCCATCTCATAAACCGCACCAAACAGTCACTCTTTGTGGGTGCATTTGTTTTTCGACAATCACTCTTGGATTATCATTCGCCCAAATGCGGCAATTTTGCTTATTGACGAATCAACTGAGGTGAAAATGTGCCTCATCACATCACTGAAGATGATTTTCTTCGAAAATTGATCATCCACTGTTGCCATTTCTTGCCACCATTCTGACCATTGACGACGCTTGAAATGGTCAAGAGGCTTTAGTTCTTGAGTCAATTGCACCTTGTAAGCGTGTAAATGCAAGTCTTTATGCATAATGTTTATCAACGACGCGTCGTCAACGTCGCGACGAGCGTGAGAGGTGCAATTGTTGGGCACGACGACTTATTGAGGTGGACGGCTCTTCAGCCACACTATCGCGAACAGCAGCAATATTTTCTGCAGTACGAGCTATACGAGCATGCACTGGTGTTTTCACATCTCATACAGACCCGGTTTTCTCAAATTAAATTGATTAAAATTAATCGATTAAATTGACCGAAAAAATCACGAAGTGCACAATATGAATTTTGATTTGAACGCCCATTTTCATAATAAGCCTGAATGACTTTAACGCGTTGCTCGATTGTGTATCTTTTCATGGTTCAAATTGAGTTGGTCTGAAAGTGAGAAATGTCAAATGAAGTGCAGAAAAAAACTTGACGCTTAGGTGTGGTTCACATTCAACATCGGCCCTTAAAATTTAACCACCCTTTATTTAAAAATAAACACTCCACTTTTGATTAGGTTAAGGATGCGTGGCAAAAGTATAGAATGTCAAAATCATTGATTCACTCTTAACGTAAAGATATGGTTTGTGCTGACAACTGACAAAATTTCTGTCATAAAAATAATGGCAAAATTATTAATAAAATCAAATGTTAATGGCATTCATATACAAGAAGTCAAATTTCGACTCGGTGTCAGAAAAATTTTGGCAAGATCATTCCTCCCTACATTATGTCATGATTGGGAATATCGAGGTCATAATTACGTGTTTGATAACCTGAAATTTATCACAAATTTGTACAATTTGGTGTCAAACCACGTACGCAAAAACCAGCTTAACTAAACCTGATGAAAATTTAAGTTACTTTATATTAAAACGATTCTTATGGCGAAAACAATAGCAGATCCAAATGTATTTACACGATGAAGTCACAAGCCCTTAATAAATGAAAAAAAAAAATTGTAAGTCTTCCAAGTCCGGCATTAGTGTTTTCGGCAGGAATAGGAATGACATTTTGGTTATTTCAATGGAAATCTTTTTATCAGATAATGTATCGAAATTGTGGATTTTATGGATTTCGTTGCAAAAGTCACCGCAAATCACTCCAATTGTTTTTTCCAGGACGAAAAATATGATGTAATTTTTTTTAACTTTGTATATGCTTTTTAATCTAATGGCCATTCTTTGATGAATTTCATACTCTTGTTTGACAGATTCGAAGCTAGATACGTTAACAGTTTGACACATATTGAACGCCAGGGCATTAAGAAACAACATTTTGACCATTCACTATTAACGTTTACCGACTTATCGTAGATTAATATTTCAAACCGCATTATTTTGGCTCTAGTGAAAACTAACCATAAAACGAACAATGTTCACTGAACACATCCTCATTTTGGATTAATAATTACTACGTTTATATGCAGTATCGAAAGATCGAGTTGGATTAGGGTCGGATTTTCGACCCAGGTTTTTCGTCATTTGAGTTGAGAGCTCGATTTGGAGTTGAGTTGAAATGGTGTTGAGCGATTCTGAAACATTTTGTTAAGCCAACTACTCGACCCAGGTTTTTCGTCTAATATTTCGACTCGACACCGCTGAGCGAGTGAGATCGAGTCGAACGAAGCTCATTTCAACTCAATACCCGTTTACAAAGGGTCGAAGCGAGCTTCAAGCTCGCTTCAATACCTCATATAAACGCAGTAAATCTTATACTTATGTTTGCATATTCAATGTCGGAATGTCTAGTCACTTTGAACCATGAACCGCAGGAACAAGTTCGCATTGTATTTTTAATGACAATTCCGTAAATAAAAAAAAATATTTTAAAGTGAGTATAAGAAATAAGTAAATTTGTATTTTCCTTAATAAGTATTATGTTAATCTTTGCTGTTCTAAAACTTCACAAAAATATAGATCCGCACCTGCGCAATAGCCGGTAACCAACAGCATGAAGTGCGGTGTAAGATTAATTTCGCTAGTATTGGTACTTCTATCCACGACAACGAATATTGTGTATTATGTGATTTATTTTTCTATTAAACAAATCCGCCATGTTGGACTGCTGCTGCTGAATAAATACCCGACGGCCCGACGCGCTTTAAATGGTTTGGTGGCTAATAAGGCAAGCACTTGGCGCTCGTTGAATGTAAAATCAGTTCATGATTTATTCAGAGGTGAACGATTACCGATTGGGCAGTAAGCTATTGCAATCTAGCACCACTACCTCTCACAATTGCTGAGTGAAGTTACTGGTGAGTTAAGTTTGGTTTTTTGATGGAATGCCATTAAAATATTGCAAACACTATGATTGCATATCGGATATGAGCTTTGGAATTGAGACGATAGATGGAAAAATGGAGACGGTTTTTTTTCAACAAGTTTCTTCAAGAGCTATTTTTATAAAGTAATATTATGAAAGGTAAAAGGTTTGTTTGTTTATATTTCTAAAACTCCTCAGCCAATTGTAATTTGTTTTTCACTATTATAAAGCTGCGTTATCCTTGAGTTATGTACGCTATGGGGTTTGCCATCATCGAAAACAATGCGTTAATAAACAAAATCGGGTGATACTCATAATAATCAAGTCTAAGAGAAATTTAAAGTTGTATTACTTAAAAAAAAAATGTTTAAATATTATGTCGTTATTTTTGAAGTTTATAAAATTAAAAAAAAAAACCCTATTTGTAAATGCCAGTTTTTTTAATCTTTTGTTGAATAAAATGCATTATGCATTTATCTTCCTCTTAAATTCAAGCAGCTAACAATTTCAAAAACTGTAGTTATAAGTGCATGCCAGTCTTAACATAATTTAAGTTGTAAAAATAGTATCCCGCTAGATTTTTCGATAAAAAGTGCAAATATCAAAACAAATATTTCCTGCAATCAAATTATTTATTCCTAAATCAAATAAAAGTCCATATAAAATAATTTTTCAGCTGTTACTAAATAGTAAAATTTGCGCGTAACTAACCTATACAACTTAATAATGAAATAAACATGTCTTATTATTATTATCATTTATCAAAACAAACATTAAATACAATGCAGGGTTGGATAGCACGAACTAGCTTGTATGTCAGAGACCTGGAAAAATGGATGCTACGAGTATTAGTGAAAAATGTTAATAAGCATAAAATGTATTTTTAAATGACTAAAACAACTAATTTAGTAGTTGAAGCCAAAAACAGCCATGTGATTTATTTCTTGAGCTATGGTATGCTAGATAAAAATTTTAAACACATCTACAAAATTAAAAACATTTTTCCGAAAAGTGTATCCCCCTAATTTAAAGTTTACATTACTATGCAAATGAAAATTAATTAAAAGAAAACTCGCTGAGCTGTATCAATAATCAATATTATTTTTATCAAAAATCCAAAAAAATATTTTTTTTAAGTTTATTAATGATATTTTATATCACATTGCATTAATTTCTTCTCCTGCTTCAACAATTACATACATATGTATGTGGTGTAGTTAGTTAAAAAAAAAAAACTTTTTCTTTCATACATACAGATAGTTTTCTCTAATTAAGTTTTCTAGGAGCTCAAAATTTGCGGTATTCTAGTGGATTTGTTGCGGTAAATTTTTCTACAAGAAGGTTCACCAGCCCATTCGTTTCCTTTTTTTTTCTCACAACGCCTCCATTTGTACTGCGGCTCCAAAATGCTGGCAGAGTTTAGTATGATCCTAGACCATCAGCCAAGGCCTACTCCTAAAGCATCTTGGAAAAGCAACAAAACAGGAATTCCACTCATAAGATGGCAAAACCTGGGACAGACGGTCCAGTTCCAACGACATGTGTGACAGGTGGTCCACAGATCTTAATATAACTTGATGGACAAGTCAAAACAAGGAACGCTAAACGAAATGGCCGAGAGCCCATAATAGAGTGCCTGTGCAAGATAAACGAAGATGACTTTGTCAGGTGATTCCTCCAATTCCCCAAATCTGCAAGAAGGTCTACGGATTCAAATTAGTGTAATTTTTCGCGTGAAATGGAATTTTCCTCACCATTTAAGAATGACAAATGGTGGAAGTGCATCCGTCCAAGATACTTTTCTCCATTTTAAACTAGTCGGTATGGGATGGGGCATTGCTCGTGTGAATCTGATTTTTCGTTCTTCTATAAAGCTGTAGTAGTGTAGTGGAACTAGACGGAGGTGAGCTGAATTCGTTCATTGAGTTATCTCAATTGTGAATGATCCCTTTCACTAGGGATTAAGAGTTAGGAATGAGAGAGTGAATTGGGTTCAACAACGGAGCAAGCTCTCACCGTAGATATTATGTACGCATTTTTCCACAACACTAATCGAGTCCAGGATAAGACAAAAGCAAACAGTAAAAGCAGGAACATAGCGTACCGTACCTGTCTCACTCCAATTTAGGGAGAGCATTGTTTTATTCAAATGCCTATATGTTCATCTTACATACACCACAGTAAGACCCATGTTTGAGTACAACAAAAAACAAATGACTCAGTAAAATTCAATTTTTTCTTACGAAACTAACAATATTTATTTTTGGATTTGTGATTGCTGTCAATAGCACGGTTATTAAGGATAACGCGAAAAACACCATGTTTGACCAAAATGTGTGACCTCAGTACAAAAAAAACCTATCGCGATGAATTTTTTCTTACTTTTCCCAATACGGGTATAACTTACCATGTCACCCGGTACGCGCTTGACGTTGAGCTTCATGACACTCTGTATAAGGAAGATTTAACAGATCAATGTCAAATAGAAGACTTTTAAAATATTCAGTATCAATGTGTGAACTGGGTTCGTCACATCCATTCCATACCATGGTTTGTTTTATTCTACAAACTTACAAAATAACAAAATACAAAGATCCGTTTCTCGATTTTTGGCATTACAGTAAAACCCGCTTAAGAGAAACCCGCTTAAGAGAAAAACCCGCTTACCTGAAACACTTTCTTCATCCCCAAGTATTTTCCGACCAATTTCTCTTAAAACACTCCGCTTAAGTGAAACTCGCTTAAGTGAAAAACCCGGATAACTGAAACATATTTTTAGTTAATTTTTAATATTTTTCATTGAAAAAAACTCTCTTAAGTGAAAGAAAAAAAATTGAATCGAACAGAACAAAATTTGCTAGTTTTCGTTGTTCAATAAATTATTTTTGTGTTATTTAATCGTTGTTTTATTTAACTTCTTTCAAGGCAAGTACAAAAGATAAAAACAATATTGTTTCTAGCATTAAATCTCCGCTTAATGGAATTTTTAAATCCGCTTAAGTGAAAAACCCGCTTAAGTGAAAGAAATACTGTGACATTTTGCCGTTTCTCTTAAGCGGCTTTTACTGTATTCACTTTTTTCCAAACTGACGGTGATGGACGGATTTAATTATGGTAGGTACCTATCTACGGTTTGTATATTTGAAAAGAATTAGTGCAACCGTTTAACTCACAGGTGTTAAGGTAGAAACGAACAAACTGACACATACAATTTCAAAAATTATTTTTTTCGGAATATCCATCGTTAATTAGAACCTCTAGTTCGATTTTTGATTCTGACTTGTACTTGTATCTTAAAATTAAAACATCTGCTTCAACGCAAAACACGAGAAGTGTTTTCTATATACCTATTTCAAAAAGGAAGGAGCAATTCAAGGAGCAATTTTAAAATTGCGGCTTAGGTTGTTATTTGTGAAGGACTATTCCTTTGTTTAATGAGTTTATTTAAATGTTGAGACACATCTGCAATGTGTTTGAGTTTGTGTGCCATCTTCTTTCAGTCGTACGAGTATGTATGTACAAACATATTTATTCGTATAATAATGGAAATAATTGGGGTGAGACCACTGTGGTGGTAGTCCTTTTTTTTTGAAACAGCTGGGTAGACAGGAAAACTCTATAATTCGAATCTTAGATGGCTGATAAAATTATCATCCCTAATGTTGGTGAAGTCAGTTAATGCTAGTTGTAATTGGCGGCACGAGTACGATAACTTGGCCGCCAAGATTTGATGACGGATTTTTGTAGAGGGGTCAAAAACAAGCACTTTTTACTATGGGAGGGGGTCTATCTCCCCCCGTTTAGGAGGTAGGGGCACTTTTAGAAAAAATGGTTTAAATTAAAAAAAAATATTAAAAAACAACAGCAACACTTACAATAAAGTGCTATACTGCGTTTGAAAGCCAGAAGATTGTTCTATAATCCTGCATTTAAATTAAATTACTCATGTCAATGGTTTTTGAGAAATTCGCATTTAAAGTCCAAATTTTGATAAAAAAAAACGTGAAAAAAAAGTTTAGACCGATTATTTTCAAAACTGTAAAATGAAATTCTAAATTAGCTTATATGTGTTTCATGTATCTATCAGTTCTTAATCGAACACAAAAAACCGCATGTTTCTATGTCTTCTAGTTTTTGAGAAAATCGAAAATAACTCGGCCAGTTTTCTTTAAACTTGGTAGTTAACATTCATCCATTTTTCCCCCGAAATGGTTTTTTAAGACCAAAATCAACTGCACCATTCATACAATTTTTTAGTAAATAATTGAAAAAAAAAAAAATAATTAAATTTGTTTCAGTAAAAGTTATCTTATGACTTATGGTTGACATTTTTTTTTAGAAAAATGATTCTTTTTTTCGAGTTTCTCAAAAACGGGTCACTGATTTTAAAAAATTAACAGTTTTTCAACCTTATATACATGATATAGTACAAAATTGTTCTTTTATCTAAAAACAACAATACCCAATATAAAATCCCGAAAATGTTGTTTTTCTCGAAAACGGCTTCTAAAATTTCGACAAAATTTCGTGACTTAAAAAAGTATTATTTTTCTTTCTTCTCAAACAAATTAAACATTTTTTGAAAATTGAATTTTGACCACCCATATTGCCAAATCATACCTACCCTGTGCGAAGTTCCATTTATCACTGCTAAATTTCCAACTTCAATAACCCGCTTTATTAATAAGGTTCAAAATTTGGATTATTTAATAAAAAAAAGCAATAATTTAAGATTCTATTAATTAAAAAGTGGAGAAGATTGAAATCTTAATCTTTCCTTCGGCGTTCATTATGATGTGTTTGGCTTGGTTGGAGTTATAATTTATTAATCTTCCTGAGGCTGTGTTTTTTTGTTGCCAGTTAAACACGAGAAGCTCATTTTTTCGATGAATTTTCACGTCAAGAAATGCTATTTCACAGTTCTTTTCTCTCTCAACTGTGAATTGGATCTTTGGATATATCCGCTGTATACTGCTCACTTGTCTCAAACTAAGCGTCATGTCAATTGCTTGTTTATTGTTTTCAAATTTTACCAATATCACATAGACGGAACTTCATTTTGAAGTGTATATATAACAATATAATAAAATATTTTATTTAATGTAAATTTTAATGTAACAAAAAATTTTTTTTACATAATGTAAGTTTTATTGTAATTTTGTCACACAATTGTAATCAAACTATATATTTTCTATTTATGTGCAATAAAGTTCCCTTAAGAAGGCAGCGACCCCTGCCGAAACGTCGGGAAAAGTTAATGTAACGTTATCGTTTCATTGCCAAATCCATTGTGACCAAAAAAGCCGAAGGAAAGATTAAGATTTCAATCTTCTCCAC